>OZ021729.1:6507500-7707500 GCA_963978545.1 Linyphia triangularis | reverse complement strand
AATTTTCTCCTTTTTCTAGTGCTTCCTTCTACTATATACTGTACTATGGACTGTACACTCTTATTGGAAGTTTTTCAATGTTACATACTGTATTCCTGATAAGATTCCTGAGGTTCTCTTTGCGTGCTTATAAAGCAATTTTCTCCTTTTTCTAGTGCTTCCTTCTACTATATACTGTACTATGGACTGTACACTCTTATTGGAAGTTTTTCAATGTTACATACTGTATTCCTGATAAGATTCCTGAGGTTCTCTTTGCGTGCTTATAAAGCAATTTTCTCCTTTATCTAGTGCTTCCTTCTACTATATACTGTACTATGGACTGTACACTCTTATTGGAAGTTTTTCAATGTTACATACTGTATTCCTGATAAGATTCAAGAGGTTATCTTTGCGTGCTTATAAAGCAATTTTCTCCTTTTTCTAGTGCTTCCTTCTACTATATACTGTACTATGGACTGTACACTCTTATTGGAAGTTTTTCAATGTTACATACTGTATTCCTGATAAGATTCAAGAGGTTATCTTTGCGTGCTTATAAAGCAATTTTCTCCTTTTTCTAGTGCTTCCTTCTACTATATACTGTACTATGAACTGTACACTCCTATTGGAAGTTTTTCAATGTTACATACTGAATTCCTGATAAGATTCCTGAGGTTCTCTTTGCGTGCTTATAAAGCAATTTTCTCCTTTTTCTAGTGCTTCCTTCTACTATATACTGTACTATGGACTGTACACTCTTATTGGAAGTTTTTCAATGTTACATACTGTATTCCTGATAAGATTCCTGAGGTTCTCTTTGCGTGCTTATAAAGCAATTTTCTCCTATTTCTAGTGCTTCCTTCTACTATATGCTGTACTATGGACTGTACACTCTTATTGGAAGTTTTTCAATGTTACATACTGTATTCCTGATAAGATTCCCGAGGTTCTCTTTGCGTGCTTATAAAGCAATTTTATCCTTTTTCTAGTGCTTCCGTCTACTATATACTGTACTATGGACTGTACAGTCTTATTGGAAGTTTTTCAATGTTACATACTGTATTCCTGATAAGATTCCTGAGGTTCTCTTTGCGTGCTTATAAAGCAATTTTCTCCTTTTTCTAGTGCTTCCTTCTACTATATGCTGTACTATGGACTGTACACTCTTATTGGAAGTTTTTCAATGTTACATACTGTATTCCTGATAAGATTCCTGAGGTTCTCTTTGCGTGCTTATAAAGAAATTTTCTCCTTTTTCCAGTGCTTCCTTCTACTATATACTGTACTATGGACTGTACACTCCTATTGGAAGTTTTTCAATGTTACATACTGTATTCCTGATAAGATTCCTGAGGTTCTCTTTGCGTGCTTATAAAGCAATTTTCTCCTTTATCTAGTGCTTCCTTCTACTATATACTGTACTATGGACTGTACACTCTTATTGGAAGTTTTTCAATGTTACATACTGTATTCCTGATAAGATTCAAGAGGTTATCTTTGCGTGCTTATAAAGCAATTTTCTCCTTTTTCTAGTGCTTCCTTCTACTATATACTGTACTATGGACTGTACACTCTTATTGGAAGTTTTTCAATGTTACATACTGTATTCCTGATAAGATTCCTGAGGTTCTCTTTGCGTGCTTATAAAGCAATTTTCTCCTTTTTCTAGTGCTTCCTTCTACTATATACTGTACTATGGACTGTACACTCCTATTGGAAGTTTTTCAATGTTACATACTGTATTCCTGATAAGATTCCTGAGGTTCTCTTTGCGTGCTTATAAAGCAATTTTTTCCTTTTTCTAGTGCTTCCTTCTACTATATACTGTACTATGGAATGTACACTCTTATTGGAAGTTTTTCAATGTTACATACTGTATTCCTGATAAGATTCCTGAGGTTCTCTTTGCGTGCTTATAAAGAAATTTTCTCATTTTTCCAGTGCTTCCTTCTACTATATACTGTACTATGGACTGTACACTCCTATTGGAAGTTTTTCAATGTTACATACTGTATTCCTGATAAGATTCCTGAGGTTCTCTTTGCGTGCTTATAAAGCAATTTTCTCCTTTATCTAGTGCTTCCTTCTACTATATACTGTACTATGGACTGTACACTCTTATTGGAAGTTTTTCAATGTTACATACTGTATTCCTGATAAGATTCAAGAGGTTATCTTTGCGTGCTTATAAAGCAATTTTCTCCTTTTTCTAGTGCTTCCTTCTACTATATACTGTACTACGGACTGTACACTCTTATTGGAAGTTTTTCAATGTTACATACTGTATTCCTGATAAGATTCCTGAGGTTCTCTTTGCGTGCTTATAAAGCAATTTTCTCCTTTTTCTAGTGCTTCCTTCTACTATATACTGTACTATGGACTGTACACTCTTATTGGAAGTTTTTCAATGTTACATACTGTATTCCTGATAAGATTCAAGAGGTTATCTTTGCGTGCTTATAAAGCAATTTTCTCCTTTTTCTAGTGCTTCCTTCTACTATATACTGTACTATGGACTGTACACTCTTATTGGAAGTTTTTCAATGTTACATACTGTATTCCTGATAAGATTCCTGAGGTTCTCTTTGCGTGCTTATAAAGCAATTTTCTCCTATTTCTAGTGCTTCCTTCTACTATATACTGTACTATGGACTGTACACTCTTATTGGAAGTTTTTCAATGTTACATACTGTATTCCTGATAAGATTCCTGAGGTTCTCTTTGCGTGCTTATAAAGCAATTTTATCCTTTTTCTAGTGCTTCCGTCTACTATATACTGTACTACGGACTGTACACTCTTATTGGAAGTTTTTCAATGTTACATACTGTATTCCTGATAAGATTCCTGAGGTTCTCTTTGCGTGCTTATAAAGCAATTTTCTCCTTTTTCTAGTGCTTCCTTCTACTATATACTGTACTATGGACTGTACACTCTTATTGGAAGTTTTTCAATGTTGCATACTGTATTCCTGATAAGATTCCTGAAGTTCCCTTTACGCGCTTATAAAGCGATTTTCTCCTTTTTCTAGTGCTTCTTTCTACTATATACTGTAATTACTACAGAATTTTTTTGATTATATTTGATCTTTTTTTACTTGGTTTCTAAAAAAAATGACATAATTTGTAATTGTAAATAACATATTCGCCAGAAGTCATATTCGTTAGATACATTCGTCTTATCCTAATACATTGATATATCTATTAATTTTGGTTTCGTGTAAAGGGAGAAAAAGGGAATTGTCTGTGATAAAAAATTAACACTTTCCGGAAAAAATACCTAAGAATTGAAGTGAAAATATTTTCGACCACATAGAGGTTAACTTAACGTATTTTTGAGTTCACAAATGAAAAATTAACTAAACACTATTGATTATTTTATTGTAAATTATATTAACTTATCAGGAAATTTTATTAATATCTCTTAAGTTAATTTAGATTTCAAATCCTTTCTTTTATAACACCATATTAATTATTAATAATGTTTCTTCCACAGAATTTCTTGCAATATAGTTTTGTGCATCAAAACGACTTAAATACATATATTTTAAAAATTGACATAATAATCTTCGGTACTATTAACATATTTAGTTAAACACATAAAATATTATTTTTGTTGTAAATCACACAATTGAGTTTTCAAATGCTATGATACTATCATATGTACGCTTAGCAACATTTTTTTTTTATTGTTTGAATAACATAATTCAATATGATGAATAAATTTTTATTTTTTCAGATTTTGGTTCTGCCATAGCGCAACCATTACTACCCCAAATATTAAAACAGCATTTCAACAAGAACATTGCTATTGCAAACGATATATCTAATAGTGTGTCAAGCTTTATAGCTTTTTCATTTGTACTTGTGAATACACTACTTATACATCTCTATAAAGTCTCGGGAGCGCTTCTAATCACATCAGGCATAATGCTTCATTCCAGTGGCGATGGTGTTAAAACATCCTAAATACAATCCTTCACTTCCTGTAGAAATCTCTTGTAAAAATGAAAAAATCCAAAATGCATTCCCTAAAAACAAACCAGAATGTAAAGACATTCTTCTCGTTTCAGTTAACAGCGAAAAATATTTGTTATCTTATGAACATGGTAGTAGAAAATACCGAACGAAAGAAATCAATCGTAAGTGAAAACAATCGGCCAGGAAGCATTTATGAGCAAAAGTCTGGCACCCATGTGAACTTTGACCTCTGCAATATGCAAATATCCAGCTTGCGTCTCGATCGTGTGTTTTTAAGACCCCATACAAGAATTATCGTGACAAATATTTCCAAACTGGCCATTTTTGCTAAATGAATGGTGAAAATATAAAAACTGTAAATGACACAAATCGACGTCAGTATTACAGTGTAATTGAAAATTGTGAGATGTTCCATACCCCTAGTTGACTTAAAGATCATTCAAAGTGGATTTCTTTAAGTAAAATTATGGGAAAGTTCTTTGAAGCTTCACGAGGCAAGTTATCACCTCAAAACGATGAAAATGTTTTTAGTGAAGTATTGTACTGTCATTTAGCTAAAAGCTTAAACTAAAGAATCCTAGTGCACAATTAGATTTTTTATTTTGAATTGTTTTTATTTAAAAATAATATATTAAACCATTTTTATTCCCCCCCCCCCCCAAAGTTCTCTTTTTCACAAAATGTTGTTATTTCAGTACTGAGGAGGTCTTATATAACTGCTTATGTTCCTAAATTTGAAAGATCCTTATATATTAACTTTTTGACTTAAAATCTTCAAATGTATAATTTTTAAAAATACGCAATAAGTAATTTTTTTAAACCAATGTTCAATTTAAATTTTTTTTTTACTAGAAAAGTAGTTATTGCAGTAAAGGAATAATTTTAACTGAAGTACAGTACTGCAGTACAGTACTACAAGGCCTACATTTTTGAATAGTAATGTATTTTGATTTTTTTGGGTAATTAATTTTTGTAGAAATATTTTTAAAATTTCTCTTTTTTTTTTAAATATCATAGTTTCTGCCATGATGGGGTCTTATTAAACCTGATATGTAATCGAAAGTGCAAGATACTCATAAGTTAACTTTTTTGTTAACTTATGAGTATCTTGCACGCTCTATGTGCATTTTCTTTTTAGCCATAGTTCAACTTTTTCGTTTTTTTTTTTACAAGAGATATTACTACAGTAAAATTTGGAAAATATTTTAATGAACTACTGTGCCGTCATATAACTTCAAGGTGAAGTTATAGAATCCTGTCTTCTTAGAATTTTTAATTTAGTAAATAATAAAAAAAAAATATGCATTCTTTCATTAAATTTTTTATCAAACTTTACTTTCTCAAAAAATGTTATAAATGTCCTTGCAGAGTTCTGTACCTTTATATATTCCTAAAATTTCTACAAACCGATAAGTTAACATTTTGATATTAATATTCTTCAATGTAATTTTTTTGCCAACCAAAGCTCAACTTTTATGACTTTTCACGAGTGAAGTTATCATTAAACAATGCTGAAATTTTTTGTGTGATGTCATTGTGCCACTGTCATTAATAAATTACATAATCGTAGGGCTATTAGATTTTATTGATAATCAATTTAAAAAAAAAAAATTCTCAGAGATCATTTTTTTTTACAAACGGTTATAATTTCAGGGCGATTAGTTCAACTTCTTTGACTTTTTACGAAAGAAGTTATAATTGTAGAATGTTGCAAAATTTTGTGTGGAGTGCTATTTTGTATTATAACTTAATTATGAAAATTATAAGATCTTGGGGAGAAAAAAAAAATTATATTAAAAAAGCTTTTTTTCCCCCATTACTAATACTTTTAAATTTCAAAAATTGTGTTTTTACCTAAAATTATTTTCCACGTTAATTTTCGTTCATTTATTTCTACTTCGGATTCCACAATTTTATTTAAAGTTCATTGTTTTACAAATTATTGTTATAATTTTGACCATGCCTTATATACTTTTATAAGTGGCCAAAATTGTAAGATCCTAAAAAGTTAAATTTTTATTTAAAAATAGCTTTCAACGCATATTTTTCACTTAGCAAATACACTTTTTTTTTTAATTTTCACGTGAGAAATTATAATCGTAAAATATTGTTTAAATGTTATTACTTAAACACAAAATTGTAAGTTCCTGATGCAATTAATTTTTTTTTATAATCAGTGTATTTCATTACACAGTTTCTCAAATTTCAAATTTTGTTTATTAAATTTATTTCACTTTCATTTTTTTTTTTTTATTAATTTCTAAATTTTTTGTTTTAAATTAATATTTTTTTAAAAAATTTATAACAAAATACAAATCCAATGAATTATTGAATTATGTCTTTTGTAATTTGATATTTATCCAAAGATTAAAAAGAATCACTAAATGACAAAGCTATTTTTGGATTGTTTGAAATGTATTTAACTTATTTATTAAAAATCTTTCATTCCACCATTGCCTTGATATACTCTGCTAGGAATGCGCTGCAGTTGTGCCCCAAGCCATTGGGAACGAATTTTAGTTGTTTGCATGGAGCATAATATTGTAGATCCACATTACATTTTATTTAATCTATACAACCTCTAGTGACCTCTTATCTTCTTCTTATCCAGCGCTACAGCCTAGGGTAAGGCTTGGCCTTCTCTACAATTGATTTCCAAATCCCTGTCTCACTGGATTTCTTTGTCCAATTTTTGATCTTTAAAATTTTGAGATCTTCTTCTGCTTGGTAAACCATCTGAATTGTAATCGAAAACTTTTTCTTACTTCATGAAGTTTACCTTTCATAATTCTTTTAGGCATATATCTGTCTCTTATTCTCTCAACGTGTCCCATCCACTGTATTCTTTTTGCCTTAAGGGGACTGTTAAGGCAAAAATTTCAAAAATTTCTATTTTTATATTTTAGTGGAAATATATAGCCTGCAATTCTAGCTTTCAGTACATACCTTACTTTTGCTGATCCGAGAAGAATTAAGAATATTATTTGAGTTTTTGTAAGCGCGCATATCAGAAATCGTAGGTATTTCAGTTTCTTAAATTGCATTTTTCTCTTCATGTGTATTTTAAGATTTTTAGGTATTCGATTTGTTCCTTGCGATCAAAAGTTGATGTATTTTTCTTAAATTTGGAGATATTGTTTACTATACTATTTTGAAAACAATTGTGCATGGATTTTGGAATCTGCTATTTTTTTATTGTTTTACAGTAATTTTCGTAATGCTTCTATTTAAAAAGTTTACATTTTTTGCCGTAGTACCAAAGTTTTACTTTTAAATAATTAACCAATGAGTCAAATTCAAAATCCATGCACAATTTTGTCAATATATATTAAATTAGTTTGTACAAAAAAATTTAGATAGATTGCAAAAAATTTGAATCGCAAGGAGCGTTTTTAAAATTACGGAAAAAACGCTAAATTTTTCAATAAAAATTTAATTTCTTGAAAAAAAAATCAATAAAATTTTTTGAAATTTTAGGTTGTGTTTCATCTAATTGCTATTGAACTGCAAAAAAAAATTCATGAATTTCAGACAAAAATTGAAGAATTTTTATTTTTGACTTAACAGTCCCCTTAATGCATTTTGCAATGTTCTTTCCTTTAATTAGTCTTTCAATTTCATGATTGTACCTTATTCTCCATCAGTCATTTTCGCTTATCGGTCCAAATATTTTTCTTAGAATTCTGTTTTCAAAATTTCTGAGATTATTCGCATCATTATCTGACAGGACCCATATTTCTGCTCCATAAAAAAACATTGATCTAGTTAGAGTCTTATAGATTTGTAATTTACATTTTCTTGTAATTAATTTATTTACTCTTTAAGATTTTATGGTTGGCAAAGAATAGATTTTTTCCATTTTGTATTTGTCTCTTTATACAATCATGCCTTTCATTTTTATTATTTATTACGCTACCCAAATAAGTAAATGTAGTGGTGCCCTTAAATACATTATTATCAATGCTTATGTTTGCACTTTTATTCCGTACTCAGAATCTGATATTAATATAAATTTAGTTTTGTCTACATTAACAGTTAATCATAATATTATTGCGTCAGTCATTAATTCTGTTGCAATTTGTATTAAACTATTTTTTTTGTTCTAGAAATTAATACAATATCGTCTGAAAATGCACATATTTATGTAGATTTTGTAAAGACAGTTCCTCTCTGATCAACAGATGTAACTTCTTAGTGCAAGGCAATAATAAGCAGCACAGCTGATAATGAATCACCTTGATTTGCTCCTTTAATAAATTAACATATTTCTCAAGTTTCCCTCAAATATTTATACTGGCTTTGGTGATGGATGGTTTTTTTCATGGTCATTTTTGAAAGTATTTTTTTAATTTCCTCGGTATATCAAATTTGTGTATTGCCTGGAGTAAGTTTTCTCTTTCAATACTTTTAAATTCTTGTTTAAAATCAATAAAAAGCAATGACCTCTTATTTATTCTTCTTAATAAGTGTCGGGGGCTGATGATAATGGTACGAAATGTTGCCAATCGTTTCCAGCCTGCTCAAATCAATTCCAAGGTTTAATATATACAGATAGAAAAGAATTTTTTTAAATCAATTAATTATTTATATAGTCAAAAAGTATTTTAAACATTATAAATATTGGATGTTCTTTTATTAAGTTCCATTACGTTTCTCTCATCAAATTAATCATAGTTCATAGGTGAAGCAAATTTTTTTTGCAATTAGTAAAACAATCCAACTTCTTTTTAATCGATAAAACAAAAAATTTCCAAAGAATTGAAACATAAAAGTCTAAATCAACCACAAGCAACACATATTTTATTTTTGTCCCATTCATTCCAAGTTCAAAATAAAACTTAATAGAAAACACTTTCTCAATATCTGCTAAGCTGAATTCTTCTTTAAACCGTTTTCATCTGTCTTCAGTCTTGAATATCCTATTTCTTCCTATTAAGGCATCTTATAAAGCATGGAAGTAATGACACTAGCACAGCAGTCCCTATACACACTGTGGATAGGATATAAAGAGCGCCATTGTACGATCCGAAAGTGTCTCTAAAATAACCTAGAAAAAGACACATTACAATTCGTTATGAATTTTATAAAAAGTTTTGTGACATATATTATCTATATCTATGAAAGGGAAACTGACTGACCAAATTCCATAATACCACAAAAGCTGAAGGTTAAATTAACATTCGATGATTGATTATGAAGGGGTAAAATTAAGAAACAAGTTCTGTTTTTAACAGGAAGTATACTGATCAAATTTGAACAGGTTTCTTTTACAAGTATCTTGATCAATCCAGATTATTAAGGGTGAAATTTAATTCCGATGCTTTGTGATTAAAGGTTTTAAATCGGGGAAATGAGTATGCTGAAAACCTAAGATCTACTAAACAAAGTTCAATCGGGATTTTTCTCCCTGGAAGTATCTCAAACTTATTTAAATAGTCATTTTTCATTTCAGCAAAAACTTGTAGCCAACCAAAATACGTTTGAGTCGTTATTATCTAATGAGGGTTGTCAGAATAATATTTCCTAATAACGTGCTTTTTTTAGAATTAAATACTTCATTAATAATTTAATATTATGCCTCCTTCGATTATAAATGAACTAAGAGAGGAGTGCCACAATTGTAGTTAATCAAGCGACTTTAAATCATATTTAAAAACCAAATTTATTGTCCTTTTTCAGCTATGACCGCAATAAAAGCAGAAAACTACGCATTATTCAACATTTAACGCACCTCCAAGCAGAGGAGAGAAATCTTGAAGATTTATTTTTTCTGTGGTATTTATTGTGGTTCATTTAATGCTTAGTAAAATGTAGCCGATGGTTCCCAAATATTTAAAATGCAATGGAAGGAAACTTACTTACCAATCATTGGTGCCATTGTAAAACTTAGTGGTGCATATAGTACTAATCTTGACGCTATTGCCATGCTCTGTTTGCTCTCTTCCACAAATTCATATACCAGGAGAGGCATTGCAATGGATACTCCTGAACAACACAGTCCGTAAGCCATCGTTGCTATCATAGTGGTCAAAAAGTTCTTCGTCATCACCAAACAAGACAGAATCACTCCCATAGATAAAAAGCAGATGCCCATGTAGTTCGTTACGGACAAGTAACCCTTGTCGGTCACCCAGCCTAAGCCCAAATAGCCAGCAGTTTGTGCAACTGGCAAGAACATGGGAAAGAAATGTTCTTGGCTTCGAGCAATGCCTTTGTCCCTAGAAATATCAACAACTGTTGTCATGAGGAACACATCAGCGTAAGTATGAATACTCTCGCAAACCATGATTACGAGAAATGGCATGTTCTTGAAGACCAGCAAAAATTTAAAATATGTCCGAAGTTGGCTCTTTTTTTCAAGCGTTGAAATTTGCTGTAAAATCGTTTCTTTTATAGAAGTAGATTTGAGCTCAGTATCTGCTTCCAATTTACCGTTTGAAGGTGACTGATACGAAATACTCGTTAACGATTGTTCTCGCCATTTCACCGTTTGCTGCCCTACTTGTGACGTCGTTATGTATTTTTCCTTGATGGAATAATTGTCCATTTCAATGTGTTTTAATGTTGTATGAGTGGATGGTATGTTTTCTTTCTTAGTAGTTGTGAAGCTGATTTCTTGAGTCGTTTCATTCGAAGATCTCTTATGTTGACCTTTTTCACTCGGTTTCATTTTAGGAGATAATGGTGAAACGTTCTTATACTTAGGATTACTTAATAACATTGCTAGTGGTACACCATGCATCATTATACCAGAGAGAATAAGTAGGGCCCCTGATACATCATATTGATTTAATAAGATGGAAAATATGGGAATAATTGAAAGAGCTCCAATGCAAGTCCCAGCATTTAATATGCCGTTGGCACTGGCGATGTTCTTGTTGAAATGCTGCTTTATAATTTGTATTATCAATGTATTAGCCAAACCAAAGCCTGCACCTGAAAAATTATATCTATTTTTAATTAATTTTAAAGCAATAGTTAATGCATGGTAATTAATTTAAAATACTTTTTAAGTTATTAATTAACAACAATTAAGTTTAGAAAAAAAATAATAGTAATAGCGTTCTAGTATGTAAAGTAGAAGATTTATTACATGAAAATGTATTTCTGTGTTTCGTTTATGATGTGAGAGAAATCGTGAACAGTTTTCACAGGATAGCTAAGCAAGTTAGTATAGACTTCATATACCGATTGTTTATGTACTTTTTTGAAGGCAATTCTTCTAGAGTGAATCTACTGGAGAATGAACTTAAAGTAACTACATTCAAGAAATATATTGCACATCTAATCATTGATGAGAGTTTTTTAATTCTCCATATCAATCTCGATTTTTATTTGGGTGTGTTTGTGGCAGGCAAAGCTTTGGAGGGCAAATTAACCTACTTGTTTTCATATAATCTAATCAAGTAGTAACTTGGGAGATGTAGTATTTTTCGATGACAGTAGATTCTATCAAGCTTTGGGGGCTGTCCCTAAAACGTTTTTACTACCGTACGTCAGATCTAGATGTCAAACCATATACAAGTTTGTAAAATGTGATGATATTCATTGACTGAAACCTTCCTTTTTTGAGATCAACAACATTTGATAAAATAAAACTGCTACTTTCAATGTTTTAAAATCCTTTATATTAACTTAGATTTTATTTTTGGGGGTCCAAACCTTTAGAGAGCTTGTTGACCCACTTTCCGGTATATGGTAAAATTGAAACTTGGTAGGAAAATTTGTTGTTGAGGACAATGTTTTCTATCAAGTTTTGTGGGCAAGAAAAAGTTAGTCAATGGCATGAAATATATGTTGTTTTCTTCATAGTAGCCACTATTAAAACTTGATTTGAGTACAAAATGCCTTAACAGTTGAAATTTCACATAAAAAATGGCAATGATTATAATTTATAGTAAAAACCATGGTTTTCATGTTTAGATTAATAGTAAAATAAGAAAGTGTATTTTCATATAGCCTTTGAAAATACAGATAAAGATTCATCTTTTAAAAGAGTTCAACTAAAAATACATTTTTAAAAATTTGGATCCAAAAATTGGTTCCCATTTAGCTGCAACCAATATTTGGTGATTAGTTTCACAATTTAATGATGCTACATCGAATCGTAAGCACTTCAATTGAGGTCTTTTAAATTAAAGAGTATATTTTAAAAGACATGAAAATGCAGCCGTTACCATATATGAACCCTAAGAATATTGTCAGAGCTACGATGTCTTTTGCAAAATAACAGAGTCCTACTCCTAAAGAAGCAATGCAACATCCCATCGCAGTTATATACCTTAATTCAAAGATTTCTCCAAGATATCCGATGAAAGGACCTGAAATGAAAGTTGAATCTTTACATATGTAAGGAATATTTTAATAGAATTTATAATTTGACAGTAAATAGCAATTTTTACTTTCAAATATCCATATGTATTACAAAAGAATACGAACAATCCCTAAGTATTACAAAAGAATATGAACAATCCTTAAGTTTCAAATATAATTTAAAAAGTTAATTTTATAATATTGAACAATCTCTAAAAGCAAGTTAAATTATTTATCTCTAAATAAAGCGAATGTATTTAAAAAACGGATATGGACAACTCCTAAGTTTAGAATATTTATTAAAAGATTAATTTTAATATTCAGCATGAACAATCTGTAAAAGCAAGTTGAAGTGTTAAGTGCAATTGAGATGATTTCCTTTAATTAAAAAAAAAAAAAAAAAAAAAAAAAAAAAAATCGATTTTTTTTTTTTCGCATTACTCTACGTTTTGGAACATCCTGACTTCAAAAAAGTTATCTAGAAGAATTGTCTGTCTGTGGTTAGTATAACTCCCGAACAAACTGACCTTACGATTTTCAAATTTGTAGTGGAGGTTGGTTGTGGCCATGGGATCTACCATTAAGATTTTCGTCAAAACCGCGCATGCGCATAAGGTAACTGCCATTGAAAAAATCATGTTTTTTTTTCAATGATAGCTAAAAAACGGTTCTAATGATTTTGATCAAAATTGCTGTGGTGTTCTAAACATCCCCACCTCCGAAATTCCCGTAAAAATGCTTTAATGGCGAAAAAAGTTGAAAAATGAATTCTTTCAACACATAGTTCTCTTTCCTTGAGCATACCTTATCAATGATTGTTTTTCTTCTTTCCTCAGTTTCACTTATAATGAAGGATAATATAAGGATTATCGAAAAGTATATCACCAAAATCACCATTTTTGGGGAGTTCATTTTTTTTAAAGGATCATACAAGAATTATTGCAAAAAATATCGCCAAACTGGCCATTTCTTCTAAACGAATGATGAAAATATAAAAATTGTAAATGACACAAATACACGTCAGCATTATAGTGAAATTGGAAGTTATGCGATGTTCCACACCTCTAGTTTTCATGTTAGAATTTAAATTTTTTTTGGCAGTATATCAGAATTAAAAATGATGCATTTTTATATATAAACTTTTTTTCGTTAATTTTGGAATTATTTAATGGCAATTAAAAAATTTAATTAGGATGTCATTCGACCAGACTTAAATAAACTTGTAATTACCTTAGAGATATGATTTTTATTACAAATAAAAGGTAATATATTGGTATATGTTTCCATAAAGAATTGTGAATTCAACTTTAATATTTATTTAATTATTAGTTTTTAAATAAAAAGTTTGAAAAAAATCATAGTTTTTAATAAAAAATTAAGATTTAAATATAAATAAAAAAAGTGTTGATAACAATATATAGTCGATTTTTTATGAAAACATATTCACAACTATTGTCTGTAAAACACAATTAGAATTTTGTCAATCGGACCATTTATAACGAAGTTATGACCGTTGCCGTAAAGTCATATAACACCGAAATGTTATTCTTCAGAAAACGCGTTTAAAGTTTACTAAACTAATTAATGTGATACAAAACAGGTTCACAAACCCTCCTGTAATTTAAAAAGTAATTTGAATCTAAAAAAAAAATGTATACCTTAAATAATTTTATCTCTATATTTTATCTCTCTCAAAAGAGATATGAACAATTCCTATAAGTTTCAAATATTATTTAAAAAGTTAATTTTATATTGAATAGTATCTAAAACGAGTTCATATATTGATTTTTAAATAAGGCCATAAGGCTTTGAATGGTTGAAAATGAGCGAACATATTTGTTATAATGAACAACTAGCTAAATACCCGTGCATCGCTACGAAATTTTACCATGTGCAATATTTTAGCTAGCTGTGAGGCCTCGCATTGCGGAAATCTGTTATTCGTGTATAGGATCCAGTTTTTGACGCTTCGCTCGCAGGAAGGTTCCTCGCTACGCAAAATCGAGCTTGCTTCGTTCACTGAAAAGTTCATGGACACATAAACACAGGCTTATTTCACTCGTTAAAAGGTTCATTTCTATGCAAGCATAGGCTCGCTTCTCTCGCTGAAAAGTTCATTGCTGCGTAAGCATAAGCTCGCTTCACTCACTAAAATCTAATTGCTACGTAAAGACTTAATATTAAAAGCCTCTCCTTTGTCAAGAAAAAAAAATTCCCCTTTAATGCGATAATACAACACCCCTTTAAGATTATTTTAACACGTGTTTTTGGAAAGCAAAATTAGAGGCTAAAACTACTTATGTTGAAACTTTCAGAGATCAAGGCCTATTCGAAGTCGCTTTTTGTGAAAAAATTAATTGAAAAATAAATTAAAATTTTAACATTCTTTTTGTCAGTCCAATTAGAAGGCCAAAACTACTTGTGTTGAAAATTTCAGGAATGTAGCCCAATTACAAGTCGTTTTGTAAAATATTTGTTAGTTAATTAAAAAAAAAAAAAAAAATAATAATAATAATAATAATAATAATAATTCGGTTTTTCAAAAATCCAATTAGAAGGCCATAACTATTTATGTTGAGAATTTCAAAACTGTAGCCCTATTTGAATCGCTTTGTAATATATATATATCAAATAATTAAAAAAATTAATTAATAACGAACTAAACAAAAATTTAAAAGTCCAATTAGAAGGCCAAAACTACTTATGTTGAAAATTTTTAAGCTGTATCCCTATTAGAAATCGTTTTGTAAAATATTAATTAATTAATTAAAAAGAAACTAAATGAAAATTTAAAATTCTGTCATCAAAAGTCCAATTAGAAGGCCAAAACTACTTATGTAGAAAATTTCAGAGCTGTAGCCCTATTAGTAGTTGTTTTGTAAAATGTTTATTAATTAATAAAAAAGAACAAAATAAAAATTTAAAATTCTGTTTTTTATGTTGAAAATTTCAGAGCTGTAGTCCTATTAGTAGTCATTTTGCAAAATGTTAATTAATTAATTAAAAAAAATAATTAAAAAAGAACAAAAAAAAAATTAAAATTCTGCTTTTTAAAAGTCCGATTAAAAGGTCAAAACTACTTATATTGAAAATTTCAGAGCTGTATCCTTATTAGATATCGTTTGTAACATATTTATTAATTAATTAAAAAAGAACTAATTAAAATTTTAACATTCTGTTTGTGATGTATACAATTAGAAGGCCTTAACTACTTATGCTGAAAATTTCAGAGCTCTACCCCAATTGTAAGTAGCTTTCTATAGATCCACAGGGCCACAGACAGACAGACACACAGCTTGTTTTATTATTATAGGTGATAAAAATATGGATCTAAAATAACTAGAAAGAAACTAAACGTACCAATGAGACATCGTAGAACTCCAGAAACAATAATAAACAGACTGGCCTTTTGCCTGTCTGTTTCGTAGCGGTCCACAAATTCCACAAACAATATAGCTGCGATTTTAGCAGGTATCACCACCAAACAATTCACGATACTGCAGGCACCAGCGATTCCCCAGCTCTTGGCACTGTTGTATCCAGTAGTCTTCATTCTGATGTTTCAACGAAATCTCATTAGAAACTTCAGTTTTAATTGTCATGATTTGATTGCACATTTAATACTATACCGATCAAAAATTCCTTGGAAATTTTTATGAAACTCAGTTACAGTTAAAAGAAATCGTAATAGAATGTTGCTGAAAACTTTTGTATTTAATTTTAAAGTTTGCTTAAGGACCTGTTAATTATCCACTGTAAAACAGCTCTTATGTCTAGAAGACTTGACAACTCCTGATTTAACCATTCTATTAAGTAAATTCTAAATTAATTTATATAGTTGTGAATTTTTTTTTAATTGCGCTTTATTGTTCTCTATCTACTTATAAAACAGCTCTTCCATCTCGAGTCAATGGGAGTTCCTTATGCAATCTTTATGTGTTATGCTTAGAAATATAAAATATATAATAAATGACCTGAACACAAGCAGAATTATTTTCAGGGGGTTCAGACAAGCCAGGAGCCAGGATTTTTTTTTTCGGGGGGATAATGGTCAAAGATTTGATTAAGTTACAAAAGTTGTAAAACAAGATTTCACACAATTTCGGGTGGGGGGGGGGGGGAGTGTCTTGGGGGTCCCGCCCTGTCTACGCCCCTGGGTGCAGAATCACACAAGAGGGTTAAAGGCGATTAATGTTACTTTAAATTTTAATTTTTCAATTGAACATCTTAATTAAATTTTAATATATCATTACGCATTAAATTTCTTATCCATTGAATATTTTTAAAAGTACATCATAATTCCATTTACAGTGAGCCTTATCATTTTTCTCTACGTAATTTTTACTTTTCAATATACGGAGGCCCCTGCACCTTCCTGTGGTGGTGCCCATGAATCTCAAATATTTCATCTCAAATATGGAACCTCTTATTACCAAAATTTATCAAAGAATTAATAAAAATTTAAATTAATGTGGACTGGAATGCTAGTTATACAGCTTTAATGGATATGAGAATAGTTTACATAAATGAGGAGTAGAAAATAACTTTTACATCGAACATTGGGAAACATTTTGTAACAACAAAATAATTGTAGTTCGACAACAGTGGAGGCAGTTTTGACACAAACATTCCTGTGATAAAACTGCGTCAAGTACCCTTCTAGAAGTTTACTTTAAAAAATTTTCATTGAAAATTACTTACTTATTTATTAGGGGAATAAATTTTGGTCCTTAAATTCAAAATTTTCGAATAAAATCAGGTGCCGTCCATGATATCAGACTAGAATGGGTGAAGAATAAAAATATCTTATTTGAATACAAATGCTGACTTGATACTTTGTATCGCTTTGGGAGTTTCTTATCTTTATGCCTCATAAAACAAGTGGAAGGGTTGAGGAGTTTACTGGCTGAGATAATAGAGAGAAATGTGGTTTGAATAGTGCATTCTTAACTTAAACTTAAGATTGGGTATTAATGATGACAATAAAATTACTTTTGACAAAATATATTTGATACAAAGGTGTCATGTTAAGCGCGATTCCAGAGGGAGAGCCAAGGACCACCCCATTTAATATTTCCAGAGAATGTAAGATACCTTAAAAACAGAAATAAATGTTAAATTTTTTTGGAGAAGTATAAAATAGATAACGCTTTTTTAAAGGAGAATCGCAAAGTTTGAAAAAAAAAAAAAAAATACCCTATACATATTTATAATGTCAAAAACTGTAAAAATGTATTTGAAAATATTCACAAAATACTAAATCAATCATTCGATTATATGTTGATTGTAATTATAAATAAATATTTAAGGTAAAGGTCAATGAATTTGTGTATGATTTTTTCATTAACAATTTCTTTTAGAACAGTACATCTTTACCGCTTCACAAATTATTGTTTATAGAAATCATAGCATTATGTTCGTAATAATAAATATGTTTGAATCCTATTTGAAATGTCAGAGGATGATAGAATAACATAAGACATCTATTCTTATAAGCAAGTATTTCATTGATAATTTCTGAACATGCAATTCATCATACATTTGTCTTTCTAAGCTGACCTTGCTCTTTTAGAGACTCTCCTAGATCGTGTCCTGCTTGTAACACATTTAGTATTTATCACATCACATCATTATTGAAATCTCCTAAACGTTATACTACTGTAGAATGTTATGATTTGTAAAAGCTTTCTTCTCTCTAGTACTTGCCTAGTCAGGGTAGATGCGATTTCATAAGATTCAGAAGCCAAGCAAAGGGCTTTTTGATATTCATATGTGTGAAGGGTGGGGAGTGTAAGCTAAATTATCATGGTTGTTTTAAATATTAATTTAAATAGGTCTTATGATCCATAATTGGCTATACAGCAAAAAATCAACATATTTTTTAATTAAAATCTTGTTAGATTTAAGTTTAAATCGAAGTATATTGATGATAAATTGAAATACTAATTATAAATTAAATATGATGCGAGATTTTTTGAGCGTAAAACCCGTCCACTGCTATAGTTATTTGTTAATAAACTGCTAAAAATGGTTGCAATATTACGACTTAGTTAACTATACATTTTACTTGAAAATGATATCCATTAATAATATTTATTACCTACTACATAGTATTAAATTTCATGTTTAAAACTGTAAACGCTTATATATTTCCTGAATGTAGAATCTATGATTTTAGCTTCAGGCAAGTTTATTTTAATTCCGTTCAATTTTGTAATAAACTAGGGGTGTGAAACATCGCCCAACTTTCAATTACACTTAATACTGGTCACTGCATTTAAATTCTTCATACCTTGGTGCAATCGGCCGTTTTTTTTTTAATCCTATTTTAATTATTTTTTAAAAATGCCAATTTTGACGATAATTTTTATATTAAAAAAAAAAAAAAATCACCAAAACGCAGAAATTGACGATATGTATTTCGATAAACATTACATTATCCTTCCATATAATTGAATTATACAAAAAAGAAAATCGCAATTTATACACCTTAAGTTACCTAAAGAATCTTATACCTCTTAGTGTTGTGCAATTCATAAACGTGTTTATTATGCTGGTTCTTATTTGAGGCTGAACTTTTTTTTTGCAATATTTCAATAGGGAACCCTGTCATTTTGATCTACTTCATAAAAAATAATTACTTTAATATTTTTTTTTTTTCGATTTTATAATCAGCTTAAAGGGGTCGCTACCACATCTGAAAGTTTTTATATTTCAGGAAACTTTAAAATGGGACTAACTTCATTTAAACCAATATTATTAAACATTTCATTAAACTTTAAGACATTGGATATGTTACACATTACAGCAAACATATTGTTACGAATTTTTGTATATTTGTAAATATTTCGTAGTGTTAATTTGTAAATAGGAAAACTTATGTACATTTCGCATAAGGCAGTGCAATAGTTCGTCATTAGTTTGTTTCCCTGCAATGTGTGTCTTAATGCTTGATAACGAGTTCTACAGAGATAACGTTGGGAAGCGAGTTTTACAAGGAGCAGGGCATTTAACATTATGGTAATGGCAATCTCGCCAAATTGGCGAGATAGAGCCTAGTTGGCGACGGTGTTAAAGACTAATTTTTGTAGCCAAACTTGGCGACCATTTGGTGACATTTTCGGTCCCGATGTACATGTATAGGACTTTTCGACTACGATCTGGAAAATTCTCCAAATATCTACCTCTAGAAGTTTTAAGAATGTTCGCCTCCCCTATATAAGACCGGCCAATAGAGCGGGGAGTTAGTTGTTAACTGAGTTGAGTCCGTTTGTCAGTTGAGTTACTGAAGGAGTCCGTAGTTGACTGGAATTACTGAGTTGAGATACTGAGTCTCAGTGAGCATTCAGAGTAGTTCTAAAGCGAACTGTATTGCGTTGTCTTTTGCTGCGATTTAGCAGTTGTGTGTCAAGTTTTTAACTGCTGCTTTGTGCTCTATTGTTGTGAAAAGAGCTGCATTGAGTCTACTAGAACGAGAAGTTCTGAAGTTGTAAGAGAATCTAAGAAGAGTTATATTGGAATAAATTTCTGCAAGTTTTGATCTGCTTTGCCTTCAAATCTTTCGAACCCACCAACGCAACAATATGAAACTAAAAGAAATAATTACAGTTTATTGTTTTTATTTCTTTTAGAGATTAAAGCAGATTTTTGCTTCTAAATTACCACATATTTGCCAGAATTTATATCAGATATTTGTTTCTAAATTGCTTTAGTAGCAACAACAAGTATTGCTTTTGTTTTTCGTATTTATTTAGAATTTTGTTGCACTCTTCAATCAGTGCCACTCCCTGTTCCGCGACATAATTTACAGCTCTTAATAATCCTACTATTACTTTATTGTCTTGTAAGCTACATGTTCTGTCCATTTTGTTGCATCTTTTACTACCGTAAAATTTAGAAGATATTTTAATCAATTACTGTGCCGTAATATAATTTCAGGGCAAAGTTTTGGAATCGTTTTTTTTTTTTTTTTTTTTTTTTTTTAAATTTTTTTTATTATTATTATTATTATTTTTTTTTTTAATTTAGTAATAAATAATAATAATAAAAAATATTCTTTTATCACATTTTTTTTTTATCAAATTTAACTTTCTCAAAAAATGTTATAAAGTCGACCATGC
The DNA here is from genome assembly GCA_963978545.1 of Linyphia triangularis. NCBI lineage: Eukaryota > Metazoa > Arthropoda > Arachnida > Araneae > Linyphiidae > Linyphia > Linyphia triangularis. Next base: position 7,687,107 of record OZ021729.1, on the reverse strand, counting down.
GGAGTGTTTTACCTTTATATAATCCTACTTTATATTTTGCTACATACTGATAAGTTGACTTTTTGACATAAATATTTTTCAATGTATTTTTTTTACCGACCAAAGTTCAACTTTTTGGACTTTTCACAAGAGAAGTTATCACCAAACAATACTGAAAATTGTTGTGTGATGCACTGCACTGTCATTAATAAATCATAGAATTGTAGTGCAATTAGATATTTTTGATAATCAATTTTTTTCAAAAACTTAATTTTTATATTTTTTGTTTAAGTTGTTTCACAAAGATCACTTTTTCACAAATGTTTATAATTTCAGCGTGATCAAATCAACTTTTTTTATATTTTACAAGAGAAGTAATAATCGTAGAGAGTTGCAAAATTTTGAGTGGAGTACTGTTTTGCATTATAACTTAATTATGAAATTATAAAATCTTAGGGAAATTAAATTATTTTATGTTAAAAGAGTTTACTAATTCTTTTAAATTTCAAAAATGGTTTTTTACCTTAAAATTTTTTTCACGTTAATTTTCCTTCATTTATTTCTACATAGGTTTTCGCAATTTTATTTAAAGTTCATTTTTTTACAAATTATTGTTATAATTGTGACCATGAAAAGGCCTTATAAATATTTTAAATGTGTTCAAAATTGTAAGATCCTAATAAGTAAAATTTTTATTTAAAAATTATTTTCAACGCATATTTTTCACATCCAAAGTTTTTTTTTTCAAATTTCAACCTGAGAAGTCATAATCGTAATATATTTTTTTGGTGTTATTACTTAAATACAAAATTGTAAGATCCTGATGCAATTAATTTACTTATAATCAAATGTATTTCATTACAGAGTTTCTCAAATTTCAAATTTTGTTTATTAAAATTGATTCACTTGAAATTTTTATTTAATTTCTAAATATTTTTTTTGTTTTAAATTAGTATTTGTTATTTAATTCATACAAAGTTACAAATCCAATGAATTATGTATTTTGTAATTTGATATTTATTCAAAGATTAAAAAGAACCACAAAATGAAAAAGCTATTTTTGCATTGTTTTAAATGTATTGAACTTATTTATTAAAAATCTTATAACCAGCTATTGCCTAGATATACTCAGCTAGAAATGCCCTGTAGCTGTGTCCTATAAGCCACTGAGAACGAATTTTAGTTGTTTGCATAGAGTATAATATTGAAGATCCGGGTTACATTTTAGTTAAGCTATATAATATCTAGTAACCTTTTATCTATTCTTCTTATAAACTGTCGGTGCTGATGTTAATGTTACGAAATGTTGCCAATCCTTCCAAGCTTGCTCAAACCAATTCTCACATTTAACACATACAGATAGAAAAGTATTTTTTTAAATTATTTAATTATTTATGTAGTCAAAAAGTATTTGAAACATTATAATTGATTGGATGTTCTTTTATTAAGTTCCATTACGTTTCTCTCATCAAATTAATCATAAGTGATAGGTGAAGCGGGATTTTTTTTTTTGCAATTAGTAATACAATCCAACTTTTTTTAAATCGATAAAACATAAAATTTCCAAAGAATTGAAACATAAAAGTCCAAACCAAGTACAAGCAATACATATTTTATTTCCTGTCCCATTCATTCCGAGTTCAAAATAAAACTTAATAGAAAACTCTTTCTCCATATCTGGTAAGCTGAATTCTTCTTTAAACCGTTTTAATCTGTCTTCAGTTTTGGATATCCTATTTCTTCCTATTACGGCATCTTACAAAGCATGGAAGTAATGACACAAGCATAGCAGTCCCTATACACACTGTGGATAGGATGTAAAGAGCTCCATTGTACGATCCGAAAGTATCTCTAAAATAACCTAGAATAACACACATTACAATTCATTATGAATTTTATAAAAAGTTTTGTGACATATATTATCTATATCGATGAAAGTGAAACTGACTGACCAGATTCCATCATACCACCAAAGCTGAAGATTGAATTAACATTCGATGGTTGATGATGAAGAGGGTAAAATTAAGAAATAGGGGGCCAGTTTATCACAGACAGTATACTGAACTAATTTTAATAGTTTTCTCATTCATTTATCTTTAATGTATGTCGGGTCTGAGTACGAAATGGTGCTACTTAGGTTATCGAAAAGTAAAAAACAACAAAATTTAAGTTACGAAAGAACAGAAGACATTTCTTTATTTCAAATTCCTCAGAAAAAACTCTTACAAAAACCGTTTTCCTTTTTCTCTCGAGACTATTTTTTTTAACATTCACAGTTGCCACTCACCTTGGCAGTAAACAGTTTACAGTGGCACTGAAGTAGCAAATATATACATCTAATTAAACAACATTTAACATCCTCTAAGTAGTGGAGTGAAATTCTAAATATTGATTCCTCTTTCCCTTTAAAGTATGGCATAAAAAAGCCAAGAAGTTTCGATAAAACTTTCACCATAACACGGTGTAACAAAAACGCGAATTTTGGGTAAACTTTTCGCCTTAAAATGGTGCAGTGAAAACTTAGATTTTGGTTCAACCATTAACCATAAAATGGTGTGTGAGATAGCAGCATTAAATCATGAAACTAAGCACCAAATGTTTGTTGTAGCTAAATGGAATCCAATTATTGGTGTCAAGGTGGAACTAAATTTTTAGCAGTATAGGATTTGACTTCTGAAGGTTCGGAAACCTCTGGTTTAAACAATTTTGCAAAAGTAGACTCCTTTATAGATGCACTTGATGCACTTGCTTTGATGCACTTGCACTTGATATCAAGAATAAGTGTACCAAGTTTTATTATGAAGGTAAATAGGTGATTAAAGCAGGTTTCTGATCTCTAACAGTATCTAATGGATAGCTCATACGTGGTTTCTGCTTTAAAAGCAGCCGGAGCCTAATAAATTACAGCCCATCTAATGCTTAATAAAAGATTCCCAAGGTTAACAACAATCTAAAATGCAATGGAATGAAGCTTACTTACCAATCATTGGTGCCATTGTGAAACTTAGTGGTGCGTATGGTACTAATCTCGACGCAATTGCCATGTTCTGTTTGCTCTCTTCCACAAATTCGTATATCAGAAGAGGCATTGCAATGGATACTCCCGAACAACACAGTCCGAAACCCATCGTTGCTATCATAGTGATCAAAAAGTTCTTCGTCAACACTAAACAAGAAAACAACACTCCCATACATAAAAAGCAGATGCTCATGTAGTTCGTTACGGACAAGTAACCCTTGTCGGTCACCCACCCTAAGCCCAAATATCCAGCAGTTTGTGCAACTGGCAAGAACATGGGAAAGAAATGTTCTTGGCTTCGAGCAACGCCCTTGTCTCTAGAAATATCGACAACTGTTGTAATGAGAAACACTTCAGAGTAACAATGAATACTCTCACAAATCATGATTACGAGAAAGGGCATGTTCTTGAAGACGAGCAAAAACTCAAAATATGTACTAAGTCTACTCCTTTTTTCAATTTCAAATGTTGATATTTGTGGTAAAAGGGTTGCTTCTTTAATGCCATTGTTAAATCTAATAGTAGATTTAGGTTCATTGCTTTCTTCCAACTCAGAGCTTGAAGGCGACTGATTTGAAATACTCGTTAATGATTGCTCTTGGAGTTTCATCATTTAGTTGCCTAATTGTGATTGTATATACGTCGTAATACATTTTCCCCTTGTGGGATATTCGTTCAATACAATGCATTTTAGTGTTGTATGAGTGGATGGTATGTTTTCTTTCTTTGTAGAAATTGTGAAGCAGTCTATGTTGTGGTGTGTTTCATTCGAGGCTCCTTGATGTTGACACTTTTCACTCAGTTTCATTTTAGTAGATAATGGGGAAACGTTCTTATACTTAGGATCTCTTAATAACATCGCTAGTGGTACACCATGTATCATTATACCAGAGAGAATTAGCAGGGCCCCTGATACATCGTACTGATTTAGTAACTCTGAAAATATGGGAATAGTTGCAAGAGCTCCAATGCAAGTCCCAGCATTTAATATGCCGTTAGCATTTGCGATGTTCTTGTTGAAATGCGGCTTTATAATTTGTATTATCAATGAGTTAGCCAAACAATAGCCTGTACCTGAAAGTATACATACTTTTTTTAATTAACTTTAAAGTAATGATTCATGTATGAAAATTTAGTTAAACTAATATTTAAATTATTAATCAACAGCAATTATGTAAAAAAGCTAGTTGTAGTAACGTTCTAGTATGTTAGGTTGAAGAATTGATGACTAGAAATGGAAAACGACCTAAGTCCAAAAAATAAATTTTTTCAGGAAAGCCGAAAAAGGAAAAACACTCGCAACTGGTACCTAAGGCTATGACTAAGTACTAGATTGAATTTTAACTATTGCTACAGGAGTTCACCCTTTGGGAATCTCCACTTTGTTTAGTTTGGTCTTTATGACATTTTTCAGTAAAAAAAAGATTTTCGATTTTTTTTGGTTTCCATTTTTAATACGTTTTCCATTTCTAATCCTCAATTCTTGGATGAAAATTTATTTATTTGCTTTGTTATGGTATCAGAGAAAACGTGAAAATATCTACCCAGAATAGCTTGACAAGCAAGTTAAGATTTCATATCCCAATCTCGATCGCGTTTGCCTTTTTCCGAAGGCAATTCTTCTAGAATGCATCTGCTGGATAATAAACCTAAAGAAGCTACGTACAAAAAATATAGCATACCTCTAACTATTGATGAGATTTTTAATCTCTTAACATTAATTTGGATTTTTTGGTGGGTGCGTTTGTGGCAGGCAAATCTTCAGAAGGCTAATTTACTTAATTGCTGTTATCCAACTAAGCATAATCAGAAATTTGTTAGATATACAGGGTGTCTATAAAAGGTTGGACACATTTTGATATTGAATAATCCATAAAATAATGAAAATATAAACAAATATATTTATATATAGAATAACTCATATATTTTCATTTATAGTGAACGCTGCCATAAAAAATCTAGTTTTCCCATTTGAATATAATTTCTTTTGTAAAATCGTCTGGGCGCGTTGCTAATTGTATGTTTTTCCCTCTTGGGTATCCAGATCACCTGAAATAGGGCCACTGGACATTAGGGTGGATCGTTCTTCTATGTAGAAAAAAAATATTATTAATCAGAACCTACCTATGGGGGAAAGATGTTCTATGATATAGAGATTAGGGAAAAAATAATAATGAAAAAAAATTAATTTTAAAATTTTACACTGCCACAAAGGGGTTGAATTTTCGAAAAAAATGCAAAAAGTCCTAATTCTGGTTAGATGATTTTAAACTGAAAATAATTATTTTTTACAAGATAAATCCTAAAAAAGTGATGATTACTGAATAATTAGTAGTACAATGTACATATAAACCTTTTTTTACTCAACTCCCCCCCCCTCCCCACATCACCTTTGAATCAGCCCTACAACCCTGTAGAGCAATTGTCCTGTAGAGCAGCCCTGTAAAGAAGTTGGCTTACGTAATTGAACGCCTAATCGGTGAGCGCTGATCTTGTAAAGAAAATTAAATTACAATTTTATTGTATGACATTTGTTTGTTTGTGTACTTGGAATAATACTGTACCGGGGCGTTGTTAAGAAAAATACATGATTTGTCCTATATTTGGGTCAGGCTGTAATATGCCCACGATTATTCTTCCTACGTACGAAAAACGTAATAAGGTGCGTATATTGGCATTCAAAAAGAGAAGCAAAGAACAGTGTATTTAAATACACTTTTCTCTGCTTGTCAATAAGTTGCAAGTAAGTTAGAAGAGACCTGGAAACGAGCTTTAATACCAGTAAATGACCACTACAACATTTTGAGAAAAATAAGTTCATACTACGACAAATATCGCGCTTTCAAGGCTAGAAAATAAACTAAAAGCTATTGCAAGGAAAGCACATTGTAAGTTTTGGTCATGCATCGACAATAACATAGATGTAACAAAGTTGGTTGCGATAATAGGTAGTCTGTCAACACAGGTATCAGAGAAAGTATACGAAATATGGAACTGATTCTGAAGCTTCCACTACAATAGTTTGTGTGCCAGTTACAATCCAACGAGTGACCGTATGCGAGATACTACCTGTAGTTTCATTCACGTAAACCCAACCTATGCGAATTGACTAACTAGAAAACTTAAGTACTGGTCAATTGTGCTTAAAGGAAGTTTGTGAAGCCATCACTGCGGACAATGCAGCGAAGGGCTTTTGAAGAGAAACTCTGGAAAGATTTGCCACTCAAGGTGTTTTACAACCCCCAACAGAATTCTCATGTTCTATTTGGCTTAGAAGAAGTCCAACCAAAGCTTTATTGACATTAATTACGTTCATCGTAAAAGTCTAGGCACCTATGTGATTCAAGAACAAAACCAAACAATCGGTAATCGATGGTGCAGGCGCATTTGCATTAATCAATCTTTCTATCGCGTTATTTCTCAATTGATTTGAAGAAAGTCATTGATCCAGTAATTTTTGAAACGGGAGTTTGAGATTTCCTGAAAATATTCTGATATCAATGCTAGCTAACGACAGAAATAACATAAGGGAATCAGTCCTCCAAAGAATTTTTAATTTGCGCAAAGTCAAACGGTCTGCTGAAACCCAAACCCTTTTAGCGAATAATATCCGTATCTTAAACATACCAACTTTTGAGCTTTGTGTGACAGATTATGTGGACTTGATTAAGTGGGAGAATGTGACAGCACGATTTAGTAATGACATGATTTCAGGAGCAATAGTAAACCCAGCAATCATTTCTACGGCAATACTACCTACTATCAAAGGGGTCATCCCTGTCATACTCAAGCTACATAACGAATAGTCACAGAAGCATTTTCTGCTGTACGATGATTATACAGAAGAGACGGGTTAATAAGAAATAGCCTGGAATCACGAAACCTCAAGCCAGTTTTCAACACCAAATGTGATTACCGTTCACTATAATTCCGAAATTTTTTTAAGATTTTTCTTCATTTAATTCTTAAGAAGCTGTTATATCTACCTAAAGCTTTTTTTTTTTCCTGTAACTATTTAGTATATGTCCTCTCATTCCAATAAGCATTCAAAAGTACTACAGGCCTGTTTCACTTAAACAAAAACCATTTTGACTTTTTACCATTAAGCTTAATACCAAATTAAAAAGCTTAAATACCAAAACTTCATCCCCCTTGCAAAGAGCTTAACATATTTTTTTTTTTTAAATTTAATTTTCCCCTTAATCAATGTACCTTAGAACATCTTTTCCGTATAGGTAGATTTTGAAATTCCTCAGAAAAAAAATTCAATTGACTTTGACTTTTTGCTATAAAAAAGCTCAAATACCTAAACTTCATCCTCCTTGTGGCAGTTTGAACTTAAAAAATATTTTTTTTTTATTATTTTTCCATGTATCTATATACCATAGAACATCTTTTCCCCAGAGGTAGGATTTGAAATTCTGATTTTTTTTTCTTTCGATCCACCCTACTGGACATTTTCCTATAAAGTTTCGTAAAGGACATCGTTTACAGGATAAAAGTATTGATTGTCTTAAAGGCTAGGATTACAGCCGCAATAGCCTCTGTGGATGTCAAAATGCATGCTCGTACCTGGCGAGAAATACCGTCTTGATATTCTCCGTTCGAAGAACGGCGCACCATTGACAAGTGTCATAAAACTTCATGAGTCTATCTTACCATTAGTGTTATCAATTTAAATTTGTCTTCATTATTTTATGAATTATTCAACATCAAAATGTGTTTAACCTTTTATGTTCTCCCTGTATTAGTCGTCAATGACAATGGATTCTATCAAGCTTTTGAGGACTGCCTTTAAAATACCACTTTTTAACACGTGTAAATTACGGAACTTCAGATCCAGATTCAAAGCCATATACAATTGGGTACAATTTGATAATAGTATTTAATGTCTAAAATCTTTCCTTGTTAAGGTTGATGACATATTATAAAATAAACCTGCCACTTTGATGCTTTTAAATCCTTTATATTAACTTCGATTTTGTTTTTGGTGAGCAAAATCTTCGGAGGACTAGCTAACCCATTTACTGCCATCTAATAGAATTGGAACTTGGAAGATTGACTTGTTATCAATGACAATGTATTCTACGTTTTTTTTGGGGGAAATGTTAGTCAATGGCACGAAATGTTTTCTTAGCAGTGACCACTAAGGTTAAAAACACTTAATCAGTTGAAATTTCACAAAAAAAAATTAAGAATGCATATAAAGAATTTATAATAACAACTGTGTTTATATGGTTAGTTTAATAGTAAAATCAGAAACTATCTTAGCCAGTACAATAAAAGAATCGTTGAAATAACAGAGATGACTATATTTTTGAATTATTTCAACTAAAAATTAATGGATAGCATTTAATAAAATGTTTATCTTTTAAAATTCACAATTATAACAAGAAAAAACCCCATTAATTTATAACAGAAACTGAAAGCAATTGAGGTCTCTTAAATCAAAGGGTATAATTTAAAATACATGTAAATGCAGTCGTTACCATATATGAACCCTAAGAATATAGTCAGAGCTAGGATGTCTTTTGCAAAATAACAGAGTCCTACTCCTAAAGAAGCAATGCAACATCCCATTGCAGTTAGATACCTTAATTCAAAGATGTCTCCTAGATATCCGATGAAAGGACCTGAAATGAAAGTTGAATCGTTACCTATGTAAGGTATACTTAATTAAAATTTATGATTTGACAGTGAATGATTAATTTTTTGTAGGTTAGTAACTCAAAGAATAGTGATGCTGGATATTCATTTGAGTTTTGTAAATTTATTAACATGGTGTAGGTAGGTCATTCTCCAGGGTTTTCTTAACTGGATTGTAAGTTGCGGGTTATTTTGTTTATATTAGAAGTATGCAAGACTTATTGTCTTTCGGTTCAGGTTCATTGCACTCGGAGCGTCTTGGCTGACCAAACGGTATAGTGGTTAGCGTGTTAACTTCTAGACCGCGAGGTTGCGGGTTCGAGTTCCGTGCTTGGCATGGGTGTTTGTAAATGTACGTTGGCTTGTCTAATGACGAATGTTTCGGCGCATTATAGCCCTCGTGTTGCTGACGGCGCCAGATAATCTGAATACAACCAACCAATCGGACCGTAAAAAGAAATTCGATTCCGAGTGTACTACGCCGACCAAACGGTATAGTGGTTAGCGTGCTAGCTTCTAGACCACGAGGTTACTGGTTCGAGTCCCGTGCTTGGCATGGGTGTTTGTAAATGTACGTTGGCTTGTCTAATGACGAATGTTTCGGGGCATTATAACCCTCGTGTTGCTGACGGCGCCAGATAATCTGAAAACAACCAACCAATCGGAGTGTCTTGTTCCTAACGTGACTAACATCCTTAATTATCGTTTTTACAAGAGTTTTACAAGTTGCCCACCGAGTCCGTTGGTGTTGCATTATTCCTTACGAACATTGCCTCAGCCGGCTGAAATACTCCCGAAACTGGAAAAATGCTTGTCACAATTTAACACCTCTTTAAAAACAAGTAGGAAAATAGTTAACAGACTTTTAATAACTTTTCCATGTTCCAGGTGGCTAACTTTCTCATCGACAACATATTGAAGTTTTCTTGAATAAATGCATTAAAAATATATCAAACGACCAAAAGTCATTATTCTGGCTTGTCACTACAGCCATCTATGCTGTTATAAATATTAAATAAATTAATAATAAAACTAATTTTCCAACTACAAGTAATTTAATGCATTTTTAATAAAGCGTTTTTTTTAATGGAAACTAATTTAAAATAATTTCATTGCATTTTCTTATTTAAAAAATTACTAAAATTCATGCCACTGAACAAAGCATCATTGTCTTGGCATATTGAATTACACTGAATATTTTAACTACAGAAGGCAGTTGCATTCAATTTTGTGAGTATATTCCAAGAACTTTTATTTCTGTAGTAAGTTGTGTAAATAGTTACTAGTGGGGTACAGCTAGTAAATACTTAGGTGATGCCATTTTTTTACGGAATTTTGAAGTTCTATTCTATCAAAGTTATGTTTAATTTACAGCATTTTCCTCGCAACTACAAAGAATACTAAATGTGTAGGAAAAAATTATTTTGCTATATAGAATGCATAATTAAGTCACCTTTTAAAAAATACGAATATATACATTAACTTTAACATTCTTAAATAAAATGTGTCAGCTTTTAATTACATCAACTTCATCATTGTCCTTGCATATAAAAAACTCAATAACAGCAAAACAAGATAATGATACTTGTTAATTGTTCAAAATATAATTAAAATTGATATAAGTTCAATAATACCCCACTACCATTGTAATTAAATTTGAAAATTTATTTATTTTTTTGTTAAATTTAATTAGCTTTTTTTAAAGCACCTCATTCCATAAATTGTTGTATTATGAGCACCATTATCTTAGCATAAGGATTCAAAAAAAAAAAAAAAAAAAAAAAAAAAAATTTACTTACGATTAAGGATTTTATGCGCTGCTGAAATTTTGTCGTTGTTGCATAAAGCCTAAATATTAACACAAATTATATCACATATATTTACGTCATCCTTTTTAAAAAATGTTTTCACCCATTCAGTCCCAGTGGTGACAATTGGAATCATAACATTTACGATTTTTTTTCTTGTCTCCTAATACTCCCAATGAATCCGGCCGACCAAACTGTATAGTTGTTAGCATGCTAGCTTCTAGACCGCGAGATTGCGGGCTCGAGTCCCGTGTTAGGCATGGTGTTTGTAAATGTATGTTGGCTTGTCTAATGACGAATGTTTCGGCTCAATATAGCCCTCGTGTTGCTGACGGCGCCAGACATTCTGAAAACAACCAACCCAGTGAATCCGAATCAACGTTTTTACAATCATCAAACTATTCTCCGCCCAAATATATTTTTCTTTTTCACCAATATATGGCTGTACGGGTTCTGTTGATGAATCAAATGAGGCTTGTTTATGTTTACACAATTCCGAGAAAAGATGCCGAAATTAATTTCATTTTTTAAGTAATTTAAATTAAATAACTGTTTCAAATATGTTTATAATATTTTATTTAATATTTAAAAATTGTGTATTAACCATTTTTCCGTATTGATTGAAAAGTAACGATTTCATTTGGCATCAGTTTGAGTTGAATACAACTCAACACCTTTTCCCGGCTATATTGTTTATTTTAGATTCGTACTGTTATTACTATTTTTTTCTAACAGTATTCACTACGTTAAGATATATTTACGATTAAATAGAAGATTTATAATATTATTTGATATATTTTGAAATGCCGAAGCGAAATCGCCTAGACTTGTTCGATACCTAATATCAATGATGCTGTTTAGAATCATTCTGAATTTTAATTGAAAAATTAAAAAAAATTAATAATTGTGCTTTCAACCTTGTTATTCTGGATACCAAATGAGTATATTTTATAAATTTCAAATTTTTAAAATGAAAAATAAATAAATGGGACTGAAAGGGGTAATATTGAAAAATTGCTTGTTTAATGACCCAAGTGCCAGCCTGATTTCTAACAGTAATATTTCCTATTAATTTTAACACTACACTGAAGTTAAAATGTAGACAAAGTGTCTGTTTGCCTGTCAAACTGCAGCAGGGGAAAGTGCTATATGTCAAATGCTAGGTCTTGAAAAGCTAAATTCATGTATCAAACTACAACTAGAAGTACTGTGATTATTGATCGGAAGTTAACATGCAAGCTATACATTTAGTCAAATCTTAATAATTTGTATTTTGGAAACTTAATAAGACGTAGTAATTATTTAGAGAATATATTTTAGGGAAAAAAAAAAAACCTGAAAAGTTTTGAATTTGATTTAAAATGTAATTTTACAAACGAATAAAATTAAAACTTAAAAGTTCTTGTTCCTTACTAAAACCATGGATTTTAAATGCATAGAGATTTAAAAACGTTAATAAATAAATTATAAAAATATCAGTGAATGTTCATAAAAAACATAGCAACGAATATATTTACAAAAGATATATGAAAAATCTTTAAGTTTCAAGTATTGTTTAAAAAGTTAATTTTAATATTGAATGGTCTTTAAAAACAAGTTAAAGTTTTCTCTAATAAAAGTTTTTCTCAAAATAACGCTATAGAGCTTGAAATGGAAGAAAATATTTATGTTTTCTTGAACAATGGTAAAAATATGGACTGAAAATAATTAAAACAAAAATAAACATACCAAAGAGACATCGTAGAACTCCGAAAACAATAATAAATAGACTGACCGTTTGCCTATCTGTTTCGTAGCGGTCCACAAATTCCACAAACAAAATAAATGTTATTTTAGCAGGTACCACCACCAAGCAATTCACGATCCAGCAATTCCCCAACTCTTGGCACTGTTGTATCCAGTAGTCTTCATTCTGATGTAAAGTTCCAACGAAATCGCATTACAAATTTCAATTATAACTGTCATGATTTGATTACACATTTAGGATAGTAGGAATTTAGGAATGTGGCCTGGAATGCTACTTATACAACTTAAATGGATATGGGGACAATTTATGTTATATTATAACTGTCATGATTTGATTACACATTTAGGATAGTAGGAATTTAGGAATGTGGCCTGGAATGCTACTTATACAACTTAAATGGATATGGGGACAATTTATGTTATATTATAACTGTCATGATTTGATTACACATTTAGGATAGTAGGAATTTAGGAATGTGGCCTGGAATGCTACTTATACAACTTAAATGGATATGGGGACAATTTATGTTATATTATAACTGTCATGATTTGATTACACATTTAGGATAGTAGGAATTTAGGAATGTGGCCTGGAATGCTACTTATACAACTTAAATGGATATGGGGACAATTTATGTTATATTATAACTGTCATGATTTGATTACACATTTAGGATAGTAGGAATTTAGGAATGTGGCCTGGAATGCTACTTATACAACTTAAATGGATAAGGGGACAATTTATGTTCAATTATAACTGTCATGGTTTGATTACACATTTAGGATAGTTCCGACCAAAATTTTGTGGGAAAATTTTATCAAAGTAGTCAGCTTCAGCTATAAATATCATGATAGAATGTTCCTGAAATCTTTTGTATTTAATCTTAAAGTTGCTTAAGGACCCGGGTCCTTCCTGGTGATGGCCATTGATGTGTAACTTTAAACTAATGGTTGTTGAATATTTTGAACCTCCAAAAAAATTTAAGCAGTATCAAGTAATGTGGCCTGGAATGCTACTTATACAACTTAAATGGATATGGGGACAATTTATGTTCAATTATAACTGTCATGATTTGATTACACATTTAGGATAGCTCCGACCAAAATTTCGTGAGCAAATTTTATCAAAGTAGTCAGCTTCAGCTAAAAATATCATGATAAAATGTTCCTGAAATCTTTTGTATTTAATCTTAACGTTGCTTAAGGACCCCGGTCCTTCCTGGTGGTGGCCATTGATGTGTAACTTTAAACTAATGGTTGTTGAATATTTCGAACCTCCAAAAAAATTTAAGCAATTTCAAGTAATGTGGCCTGGAATGCTACTTATACAACTTAAATGGATATGGGGACAATTTATGTTATATTATAACTGTCATGATTTGATTACACATTTAGGATAGTAGGAATTTAGGAATGTGGCCTGGAATGCTACTTATACAACTTAAATGGATACGGGGACAATTTATGTTATATTATAACTGTCATGATTTGAATACACATTTAGGATAGTTCCGACCAAAATTTTGTGGGCAAATTTTATCAAAGTAGTCAGCATCAGCTAAAAATATCATGATAGAATGTTCCTGAAATCTTTTGTATTTAATCTTAACGTTGCTTAAGGACCCTCTAATTAATAACCACTAGTAAAGTAGCTCTTTTATCTAGAAGCATTGACGATTCATTATATTTAACCATTCTATTAAATTACTTTTTTGCAGCATTTTTTGAATTGCTCTTTATCGTTTACTTAATCCTCTCGCTACGCGAAATGCTTCCTGTCAGACATCTTTGAGTTTTGATCAGAGAGCGCAAAATGCTGTAAAAAATATTTGTATATTTTTTATAAATGGGGATATCTAACGCCATCTTTTTTACCCAGATTTGAATAAACAATGAAACATCTCAGAAAAGCCAAACTGAAACCATGAGCTGGGAAGGAGCGGGTTGCACAGTTAAATAGACTGCAAAAATGCATCCCCGCGGAAATCGCGGGATGCGCAAATTTTGCTACTTCTATGTTACCCGCGGAAATCGCGGGATGCGCAAATTTTGCTACTTCTACGTTGCCCGCGGAAATCGCGGGATGCGCAGCTAGAGGGTTAAGAATTAATTACGCATTTACTCTTAAAAACAACTCTTCCATTCCGAGTCATCGGAATTTCTTAATCCCACCGTTATGCTATGAAATATTAAATGTAGGTAAATGACCTGATCATGGGTGCCGGAAAAATAATTTACAAGGTGTTGCAAATTACACACAAGGGATGCAAAGCGGTTAATGTTTTGTCTAAGCCTTAATTTTTCAATTGGATTTAATAACTCATCACTCATTAAATTTGTTATCCATTGAATATTTTCAAACCTATATCTATTTCCATTTTGAGTGAATCTTACCACTTTTCTCCACATTAATTTTAATTTTTTAATTCTAGAGGGATACAAGTCTCCCCCTCCCCGGTCCTTCCTGGTGGTGGCCATTGATGTGTAACTTTAAACTATTGGTTGTTGACTATTTAGAACCTCCAAAAAATTTAAGCAATTTCAAGTCATTTGGACTGGAATGCTACTTATACAGCTTTAATGGGTATGGGGACAATTTATGTAAATGAGGATTCGAAAATAACTTTTACATAAATTATATGCAAACAATTTCCAACAAACAAATAATTGTAGTTAGACAAAAGCGGAGGCAGTTTTGCTATAAACATTCCTGTGATAAAACTGCGTCAAATAGTTTACTTTAAAAAATTTGATTGAAAATTACTTACTTATTTATTAGGGGAATAAATTTTGATCTTTAAATTCAAAATTTTCAAATAAAATCAGGTGCCTTCCATGATACCAGACAAGAATGGGCGAAGAATAAAATATCTTATTTGAATACAAATGCTGACTTAGTATTTTGTATCACTTTGAGAGTTCCTTATCTTTATGCCTCATAAAATAAGCGAAAGGTTTGAAGAGTTTATTGCACAGATAATAGAGAAAAAATTGCATAGAAACTAGAATAATGCGTTCTTAACTTTAAGTTAAGTTTGGCTAGTGATCATGACAATAAAATAATTTTTATAAAAATTTATTTGATGCAAATGTGCTGTCTTAAGCAAGTTTCCAGAAAGTGTATCGGGGATGACCACGATATTTCACAGTATCAGAGATTGTAAGAAAACTTAGGAACAGAAATAAATGTTAAAATTAATTGGAGAAGTATAAGATAGATAACTCTATTCTAAGGGAGAACCGCAAAGCTTGAAAAAAAATAATTATAAATGTTTATAATGTCTATAAAATGTGTATAAAATTGAATACTAGAATATATGGTGATTGTAATTGGAAATAAATATTAAGGTAAAGGTCAGAGAATTTGTCACTGGTTTTTTAAACAAACAGACCATTTCTTTTAGAACATTACACCATCACTGCTTTAATTTTTTTTATAGAAATCAAAGCGTTCAATTTCTAAGGAATAATTTGGTTCGATTCATATTTGAAATGGCAGAGAAGGACATTCTTATACCCAAGTGTATTTGGGATCATGAATACTATCTAAGAAGTCAGAAAATATTCTTTTGTGGCAATTATTAGTCATATGCGAAAAAGTAGTACAAAGGAAATTATCTATGTAACTCAGGAAAGGCATCAAAGATTCTGAACTCACAAGTGGATACAGCAGTGTGGGGATGGGGCAGATTTTGAAAAATTACCTTAAATGGTTTAGGGTTTAAAAGGAATTGTTGCATTACATTTTCGTCAACATAGTTTTGTACTAGTAGTGTGAAAATATAGGCTTGAGTGTGGTGGGCAATGAAATAAATCAAGGTTTCAAGTTCTGATCACAAGATGGATCTTTTTAGACCTTTCACAAAAGTTGGAATGTGTAAGTATATAAAAGACTGAAGTGGAATTCAGTTAGTTTAAGGTATACATATACATTAGATATTGCGAAATTAGACTAAAGTACGCCTTTTTTTTTTGTTTTTATTTATTTCAAAATATACCAGAATTTATTACCTTTAAAATTATACAATTTTTTCTCTGAGATTCAAATTACTTTTTAAATTACAGGGGTTTTTGAGAACCTCTTTTGCATCACATTAATTAGGGTAGTAAACTTTAAACGCGTTTTCTGAAGAATCACATTTTGGTGTTATATGACTTCTTTATAAATGGTCCGATTTATAAAATTCTAATTCTATTTTGGACACAATAGTTGTGAATATGTTTCCATAAGAAATCTAATATATATTGTTATAAGCACATTTTTTATTTACATTTTAATATTAATTTTTTGTTAAAAACCATGCATTTTTACAAACTTTTTATTTAATACTTATAATTAAATGAATATTGAAGCCAAATTCACAATTGTTTATGGAAAAATTCGTCAATTTGCAATAAAAATCATACTTTTTAGTTAATTACAAGTTTATTTATGGCCGTTCGAATAACGTCATAATTAGTCATTTTAAGTGCAATTATCCAATTAAAAATTTAACGAAAAAAAATTATGTATAAAAATGCATCATTTTTAATTCTGATATAGTGCCAAAAAGTTTAAAATTCTAACATAAAAATTAAAGAAAATCATCTCAATTGTATATGTGTACTTTAAGAATGGATAGCTGCTCAAAAAGTGCACTTGGTTCTTTTCTGCGAAACTTATTATTTCGTCGAACTTGAGGTTGAAAATGAAGCTATTGTAAAAGCTTGATGTACTAAATTTCAACTTAACTAGACATCACTTAGACGGTAGATCGTCACAGTGCTCATAGGTATTTAATCCATTTTGGCGGTGTGAAAGCATAATGTTCGCCAAACCACAACCCTATAGAGAACAAAAGGCTATAAGGTTTGGCAAGAATTATGTCTTCACTCCGCCAAAATGGATTAAATACCTATGAGCACTGTGACGATCTATCGTCTAAGTGATGTCTAGTTAAGTAGAAGTTTAGTATAGTTGTAGAAAGTGCATTTTAGAAAAATAAATTACTGCTTTATTGTTATAATTTCGTTCTACCATTTGACTTTGAAAACAATCAATAACCATGCCAAACTTATAATTTTAAATTGAATTATATTGTACTATGACACTTTTTTTTTTAACAAGTTCTAAAAAAAATTATTGTTATTATAATAAATTTATAACTTTTAATTTAATTTAATACATTGTTATTGAAGTTTAAAGGGTTAGGTAAACAAAGGAGGTATGCAAAGCAAATTAACTTTTGTGGTATTATCCTAGTACCTCACTATATTGTTTGTTCTTCGCACAGTATACTCGTGGAGATATATCATCCGCCGGGTTATCAATATAGGGTATTAGACATCCTCAACTTACTTTGAAGTAACTTTTATAGACTGAGAGGCGACTGCAATTTTTGGACCCCATCGAACATCATTCTGAATTTTTTATAGAAATTAGAGAAAAGTGAGTAGATTACGAATCCACTGGTCTGCCTTGACAAAAATGGCCGAAACTGGTCAAAAATTGACTTTTAATAAGTTGAACTAAATCCAATTGTCAAATGCGCCATAACTTGCCAAATAATGAGCATTTTTTTTTTTTTATTTGGTAACCCTCACTCTTTAATTTTCAATTAAGAAGGTTGCAGACGATTCAGATATCTGGCGACGGTCTACTTGCCTCTATTAAAAGAGAGCCAAAGTTCGCAAAAAATATTTCGTCCCTTATGACGTAACTAATGTCGTTAATTTGACTTACTTTTAAGTGGTAGAAGTTTTCCGAGTCAAAGATCAGAAGCGCTTTTTCTCATTGAAAATCAAAATGCAGTGGGTTGCCAGACGAAAAAGTTTGTTCTATTTTTGGTAAGTTATGATATATTTGGGAATCGGATTTTAGTTCAACTCATTCCAAGTCGATTATTGATCAGTTTCAGCCATTTTTGCCACGGCAGACCAGTGGATTCCTAATGTACTCACTTTTCTCCAATTCCTATAAAAAATTCAGAATGATGTTCGATGGGGTCCAAAAATTGCAGTCGCCTCTCGGACTAGTACTATGACTTGGATAAAATCTTTTATGACGGCATCGAAACACGCGCCGAAATCCCTCTTCGGGATTTGACGTGTGTTTGTGATCTTTTTCAAGGGCTCTCTTTTGTTGCCTTTGAACGAAAACTCCAACACGCGCCAAATTCAGAAGAAAAATTCGATGTGCGTGTTCCGAAGTAACAATAAAAGGTTTTTTTAATCACTGAAATGAAAAGAGAGCACTGTCTAAAAGTCAAACAATCAATTGAAAACTTGGCGTCAAGTGACATGTCTTTAAAACGGAAAGGTAACCAATATAGTGTGCCACTAGGGTTGTTCTTAAAGTATCCGACTGCGTTCGGAGCAATTTTTTTAAAAAACCTTTATAGTGAAATTTTTTATTGCTTTAAAATGCTCATTACATGGTAAAAAGCCGACCAAACGGTATAGTGGTTAGCGTGCTAGCTTCTAGACCGCGAGGTTGCGAGTTAGAGTCCCGTGTTGGGCATGGGTATTTGTAAATGTATGTTGGCTTGTCTAATGACGAATATTTCGGCGCTTTATAGCCCTCGTATTGCTGACGGCGCCAGATAATCTGAATACAACCAACCATTATATGGTAAAAACATGAAATTGTTAAAAATATTGACTTTTTAAATTTTATTTTTCTAAAAAAAGGAGCTTTTTGGTCGAAATTGATCAATAATTTGTCAAAACGGCTAATGTTGAAATTTTTTTTTTTTTTTTTAAAGTATATTTTGTTTTACTACTTTTTACTACATGATTTTATGATATTCATGAGTATAATGATCGAAAATCTAAGTTATATTTTCAAAAATTAAATATATATAGGCTGTTGTATAAGATTACACATAAATTTCAATATTTTCACAACATATTATTATGTATTCATAGTAATAACTTTTAAATAAAAATAGGTATAATCAAATCTGTAGGCTATTATACTCAACATAGTATGACAAACAATTGTAGAAAAAACTATAGTTCTATCATAAATACATTTTGAGATAGATCAAAAGTCGTATTTCAGTATTAGCGAAAAATCTATTCTATAGAAAACAAGACTTTGCAATATCTCTGCATGGATTTTCGTATTAACAACCGTTTTCGAACGACTGTAACCAAACTTCTATTTAAAGTACAAGAAAAACACAAACAGATTTGAAAAGAAGAATTTTCAATTCTTATGAAACGAAAAAAAAAAAAAAAAAATAATAATAATAATTTTTATTGATTTTGCCGTTTTAAACGTAGTCGGGCACTTTTAAGTTTTACTTTTGTATTTCTATGAAAAACATGTTAATTATCATTAAAAAAACTTTACATACTACAATGATAAATAATAAAAACTCGTATTTTTTAATGTCACAAACTCTTTCTTCCACTTATTACACAGAATTATAAGTTTTATGGATTATTCTTCCTGGCTTTCTAATACTTTATTTTTTCATATTCTTGTATCTTGCAATGCAAGGGAGTATGGCTACTAAAACGCTGCACAATAGAGATACGCTGGTTAAAATGTAGAGGGCTCCATCGTAAGATCCCAATGTACCTCTAAAATGCTCTGAAAAGAAGTACGTTAAAATTATTTTTATATTTAAATTTTATAAATAGGTTCTAAAGAAAATACACTTTGGCATTGGCATAATACAACAGTTGTGTGTTAGTTAAGATCCTACGTAATCAGGAAGTTTAATCAATAACTTCTTTTTAAGATATCCGACTACGCTGAAATGTCAATTTTCGAAGTAATTTTTAAAATTATTTTTATTGTATAATGTCATTGTCTATATTATCAAGTTTCCAAAACAATCTTCTCTTTTAGTGTGGATCAATTCGAACAAAAGTAAGGGTAAATATTGTAAGGACAGGTACAGTACCCCAAAAAAACCCAGAACGATGGCTATATCTTCGGTTCTAATTATCGTAGAATCTTACGGTTTGCACCAAAATGTTTTGCTTACGATTTTCTATATATCTGATGCAATTTTTTTTTCTTGAGAGACCGTATACTAAGTAAAAGTAACGCTATCTTCGAAAATTTCAATACGAACCCTTATTTTTTATCATTTCATTCGATTCAGAATACATCATTTTCCCTATTACCAAATTTCAATGCATTATGTTGAAAAACACGTCACTTATGAGCGAAAATATTTCGACCATTTTTTACCGATCTTCAGGGAGAATTTCCATAAAACGAAAGGTATTTTTAAGGTTCTTCACAGCGGAAGAAATCGAACGGTTAATGTGGCGCGTTTCACGAAGATTAAAAAATACAAGTATTAGTCTAAAATTGCATAGAAAGTACTTGGATTTATAGTGTCATGTTTAAGATTAATACAAAAATAGCAAGTAAACGCAAAAGTAACATAATTTATTTACAACATTAAAGATGTGCATTCTTCACACGAAATAAATAAAATATCGAAAACTGTAATTGCAGAAATATAACGAATACTACTGATAATTAGAAAATTAATAAATATTAAATGTAGCCTTTAGTAAACAGTATTTAGCAAAGCATGAATATTTTACAGAAATATTTCACTATAAACACAAATGTAACTAGATCGTTGAAATTATTTATAAAATGAAAAAGTCACATGATTCAATAAAATTTTTAAAGGATAACTTATTGAAATTGCTTAAAAAATGTTGTTTTAAATAAATGGAATTTAAGAAAGCAAATTAAAAAAAAAAAAAAAAAAAAAAAAAAAAATTCATAGTTTACAGAAAAAATAATTAATAATTTAAAAAACTAAAAAACACGCTTGAATAGAGAATCAAACTAAAAAGTAGAAAATAATCAATAGATTAAAAAACTAAGAAACACACTTTAATAGAAAAGTGAACTAAAAAGTAGAAGATAATTTTAAATAAGTTTGAAATAAGAATAGAGTGATTAACAAGAAATAATTATTTTATAGCAAAAAAGCGTGGGGTGCTTTTTAAGATATTTTCATAATGGCTCTACTTTTACCAATATCTGTCATTAAATATTTACAAAAATTGACATCAAGCATCCCAAGCTTTTTTACGATAAAATTAATATTTCTTGTTAATCACTCTATTCTTATTTCAAACTTATTTAAAATTATCTTCTACTTTTTAGTTCACTTTCCTATTAAAGCGTGTTTCTTAGTTTTTAAACTATTGGTTATACGATAATTGAACGTTATGCGATTTTTAACACCTCAAGTTTACCTTGAATTAATCTTTGATAATTTTCAAAAGTCGTCTACTATACGGTCCCTTAAAGTGAGCGTTTTTTACATTTTCTCTAAAAAATTCAGAACTAATAGTCAAAATGGAAAGAAAAAAATTATGGGGGGGGGGGGGGTTTAGACCATGGTAAATCTAATGAAAGCAAAAAAAATATATCTTTCTATTCAATTTTTTTTTAATTGCTTTATTAATTAATAATTAATTATTAAAAAAGAAATTGATTCAAAAGCTGATTGCTATTTATGTTTGGCCATTTACAAACTACCTTTTGAAAAAAAAAATTACTGAAATATATTCATTATTTAAGTATTTATGGCCAAAAAACCAACTTTTTTTTAACATTAATTATCATTTTCTTTTTATCATTTAAATTACAAACCATTCATTAGAAAATTAAGAATTTTTGTATTTCGCATTCTTTTTTAATGCTGAATCCAAATATGGAATAATATTATGAGGTTGCTATTGAATTTTTTAAAGTTTGGTTCTGTTTTAATATGTAGATGACCCCACATGATAAAAAAAACTACATACAAGTATTAAAAACCTTTCACGGATTTACAACGGTTCCTTTTGTTTGTTATTTCAACAATTAGAACAAAAGATATAGCCATCGTTCTGGTTTTTTTTTGGGTACTGTACATGTAAAATAAAGATATTTTAAAATTAAAACGCTTTTTTCTCGTAGTTCAATTTCATGCCTAAATTCCTATATTTGAAAAATGATGGTTAAAGAAGTTATTAATGACGTCTTCGGCTGTTTCTTTTTTATTTATTTTTTAGAACTGTTTTATAGAGGTTATATTAAAAAAAAAATTGAACAAAATATTTGTTAACATATAATTATGAAGCATTATTTAAAAAAATAACACATTAAAAAGGTTGAAAATGACGAAGTCATGTTTCGATGACAGTTAAAAAATTTATTTATTTAAGTTTTCTCTATTTTATTGATATATCCTCTAGATATAAGTATGTAGTTTAATTTGGTAGTATTATTTTTGGAATAAGTTAAATTATTTTTCATCTAGTATTTTTGAAGATTTTGAGAAATTTTTTCAAAATTTAATTTAAAATTTCTATTTTTAAAAAATTATTAGAATAAAATTAAAATTTTATGCATGAATTACTGATGTTTAGTAGTACTACTTTTAAATATATATATATATATATATATATATATATATATATATATATATATATATTAAAGTTCCCCGAACTTGTTCCCCTATATTAACTTCGATTTTGTGTGATTGTTTGTGGCAGGTAAATTTTTGAGAAAATTGAAGAGCTAATTAGTCCACTTTTCGTCAATTCATCCAGTTGCAATTTAGCAGAAGGACTCGTTGTCAATGACAGTACATTCCATCATCTTTTGGGGATAGCTACTAAAAGATTGTTTTTACATACATTTCCGTTGTCGTTACTGAAGACTAATTAACGCACTTTCCTGTCATCCAATCGACCTGAAACATGACAGATAGACTTGTTATCGATGACTAAATCTTCTATCAAGTTTTGTGGTGGCTGTCACTTAAAAGGCCGCTTTTTCTCCTATTTCTAATGCTGTTTCGAATGACAAATTAACGGATTTACCAACATCCAATTGAATTTGAACTTGAAAGATAGACTCGTTATCGAAGACAATGAATTCCAATAAATTTTAGGGACAAAAAAAAAGTTAGTCAATGACACGGAATCGATCAAAGAATAATCTGGAGTGGTCAAACACATATAACTCACTGAGCTTAAAATCGCTTATATAAGTTGCAATTGTATATAAAATTTGGCAAAGTAAATAAAGGATTTATTTTAAAAATGGAATGCTGGAGACATATGTCATCGAGGCTGTGCGCGAAAAACCAAGTATCTTGCTAGATGCTCAGTTTCACGAGCGGAGTTAGTTGCATCAGGCCCGAAACAACCAGATCGTGACGTCACAGCGCAAACCCATCACAAATCACTACTTAGGTAAGAATGCATACGAAAATGGATGAAGACGCATTAAAGTTGGAATATTTACAATGCCTAACTACATAATCTATTCTAAATAAAAGTATAGGAATAAATTTAAAATTCTTATAATTTTAGGGAATAAAATTTAAAAAATTAATTTTTTAAAAATTAATTTATTCAAAAGCTTGTTGTTTCATAACTGATTGGTGGTTAAACTGAAATGATTTCAGTTTAATTTTTCTTAAAAACTAAAAAAACAAAAACATTATTATTTAAAAAAAAAATTATTTAAATAATCTTGTACTTCAATAAATAATCTTTTATTTAAAACCAGAAATTCCTTTACGAAGAAATTGAACATTTACCCACAAATTCTTCCCTTTAAGAGACTAATTATATAAAAATATCTTTAATGTTTAAGAAACTTCTCTTATCTAGATTTAAAGCAAAACATAGTTTATATAATTTAGTAACTTAATTTTAAATTAGGTTAACTAAAACAAAAATATATATCTATATAATCATATAGAAAGATTGGCTAGTTTTTTTTTCATACTTTGAGATTTCACTTTGTCAATATTGTTGCGTGGACGAGTTCAAAAGATTTGACGCCAAAGCAGATCAAAACTTGCAGAAATTTATTCCAAAATAACTCTTCACAGTTCTCTTACAGCTCCAGAACTTCTCGTTCTAGTAGACACAATACAGCTCTTTTTCACCTCGATAGAGCACAAAACAGCAGTTAAAAACTTGACAAACAACTGCTAAATCGCCCCAAAAGACAATGCAAAACAGTTCGCTTTAGAATCTCCAGTCAACTAATTCAGTGACTCAAAATCCAAGAACTGACTTCAGTCAACTATTGGACTCAGCTAACAACTAGCTCCGTGACTCAAAATCAGTCAACTACTAAGTCAGGAGGAATACAGCTCTCACAATGAACGTTGAGAGACAACTAACTACTAACCAACTCAGGTCGCGCTTATATAGGAGTGGCTGCGAACATACTTGAACCTTCCAGAGATGGACATTTGGAGAACTTTCCAGACAGTAATCGAAAAATCCTATACATGTACATGGGATACATGTACCGAAAACGTCGCCAAATGGTCGCCAAGTTTGGCGATATTTGGCAATTTCTCGCCAAATTTGGCGACAAAAATTAGTCGCCAAAACCATCGCCAACTTGGCTCTATCTCGCCAATTTGGCGTGATTCCCATTACCATAATGTTAAATGCCCTGCACCTTGAAACTCGCTTCCCAGAGTTACCTCTGTAAAACTCGTTATCAAGCATTGAAAGATTCATTGCTGGGAAACAAACCAAGACGAACCATTGCACTGCCTTACGCGAGATGAACATAAATTTTACTATTTACAAAATTAACACTACGAAATATTTACAAATTTGCCAAAATTCGTAACAATATGAATTTTGACATAATTTTTTAAATGTATGTTAATGCTAAACTTGAAGTTTTCCAAAATAATTGTATTAGAAGAATCCTTAAAATCTTTTGACATGTTAAAATTATTAACAAAGCAATTTTAGAAAGGTCAGACATTACTTCAAACGAAGAAGAAATCGTTAAGAGAAGGTGGCGATGGATGGGTCTGGTATTAAGAATGCCAAAAGAGATTTTTACACGCGTTTCCCTTTCCTGGGCTCCCGATGGCAAGAGGAAAAGAGGAAGGGGACAACTTGGTCAAATGCAATCAGACCTAAAAAAGGATCGCTTAAATGGTCTAGAGGAAGCAAGATCCTTGGCCAAAGATCGGAAGGTATGGAGAGGTAGGCTGGAAACCTTAACAGAGTGAAGAGCCTAATTAAGTAAATAAGTAATGCTCACTGACAAACAAGATTCTATTCAAATTTTCATCTTCGTTCTACAATCACATTGTCGATCAGGAATGTCAAGAAGAAGATCCATCTTTTTTATAACTGGCTCCTTCAAAAGTTGTTTCTGATTTTTGAATTTGAAAAAATTTTCTTCATGTTTAACTCCGATAACTTTTTGAATTTCTAGAAAATATGAATAAAAACTAACCAGTATTCTACAACATTTCTAATACTTTTAGAATATGCGAATACAAATCATCATGAGTTTGGTTTCTTATAGGAAAATTTGTTATTTAATATTCGGTAATTATACCATCATTATACATCTATATATATAATTCTCTTGCGTAACGTCCAAATTCGGCTGTATTTCTGTGAGCAGAATGGCAACGACTTCAAATATCCGATCACAAATCTTCTAAATGTACTTTATGCACGAATTCCCAAATTCAACAACCCAGCCAATCACAATATAGCTTTTGAAATTTGACTTATACATCTGGCAACAGCAACAACTTGGATTCACTATATTTTGTTTTTCTTATTACAGTCTATAGATAGAAATTATTGCCTATTTAAAACGTATTGATTTAATAGTTACGATGATGCAAGAATAAATATATCCAAGATGTGTACATTTCTTTTGGATTAGAATTCCGGATAAAACAGACTTTTCGGAAAAGTTATTTGCTGGAACATGTTCCGGATGTCGCCGGATTGCATTCAGCGCTAAATCGCCAACTTTCAAAAAGTCACTAAGAGGCATCGATTGAACCAGTGAGGCAGTGTAAATCTGAACCTATATTAATTTCTAATCAGTGCAAATTCAGCTATTATGAATTGAAAACTATCAAAATAACGAATAAAACCACCCTCTCAACTTCCAAATCTCATATGAAATTTAAAAAAAAAAAAAAAATTGGCGAAATAGGGCTAATTTTCTAGCCAACTTTGATTTTCAAAAAATTCTGGTTTATTGAATGCCGGATAACTGGCCTTTCACTGTTTTATTTTATATTCTAAGTATCGCAAAAAAGATTATGCAAACAAATAAATGTTTCGTTAAGAAATTTCGATAAGCAACTTTAATTATTTTGGCGCTTCATGAGAAACCATCCCGTAAATTTTAATTGTTCAATGAAATAAAAGATTTTTTTTTAAATATATGTACGAAGCTGTTTATTTTTGTTGTTTTCCAAGAACTTTCTACTACGTTGCCACACTGACCCTGCTAAACGCGTCTCGACAGCAGTAGGATAATGATGTTCATAAATAACTATACGTTTTCAGTTTCATGGCATTATGCAGCTGAAATAGCTTTTTGCTAGAGCATATTTTAAATGCTTCACTTTGAGGCGAGCAAAGCGAGCCAAGGGGATTGCATAGCAATCCAGGGGGTTGGCGAGAGTCAGCGAGCAGGGGGTGGAGCCCCCTAGTACATACATATTTATAGTACAGAATCACACCTTATTCTACAAGCCAACATTTAAGTTTAGTGAGGGCTTGAACTTGTGATCCTCAGGGAAAATGTAAATTTTAACTCTAGCTGCTTGACAAACACTGCCATACAATGTCAACAATCAGTACTGTTTTTTAAAGATTCAACGAAGCATTTAGTCAGACGTTGCTTAAACGGTATCAAAGATAAGTATCCATAGAAAGATCTCAAAACAATCCTTGGTACAGATGTAGTATAGGACATTTCTTTGGCCCAATTTTATTTGGCATTTTTCTTTTCAGATAAATGTTGTTTCTGGGCGACGGATTTTATTTTAAGTTATATTTTAATTCGGTTAATTATTTATATTTTAATCTTCTATCAGTTACTGTGTTTTTATATTTTGGCGAATTTTCTAAACGCCAAAAGAAAAAAAAATGCTAAATGTTCTACACCACATATGTTTTCATTCCTTACAAAAATACACTTACATCAAGAATGTCATGAAGAATTACGAGAAAATTACCCTAAAACTAGGTTAGATCCCTAGTTCAAATATTGAAAATCATTAATAAATATATCCACATAATTAAATCTGACAAGAAAATAGCTTAGGCTTAATTTATACATATTTATTGCAGTATACATTGAAGATTTCAAAGACGATTTTTTAGAAATGGCTTTTGAAATAGAATGCAACTGAATTGCATTTGGTGCGTTATACTTTTATATTAACATTTTGAAAAAAATGTACTCACCGAAAATATTGCAAATAATAATATTACTTAAAATATCCGTAAGAAAAAGTGAACCATTTACCAGTGCAAACAACGTCAACAGAACAACAACAAAAAATTTCATAGCTTTTTGCTGTGACGTAAAACTCGTTTAAAAATCAGGATTATGGCCTTGTAGACTGAGCATCTAGCAAGATACTTGGTTTTTTGCGCACGGCCTCGATGTCATCGGTTTGAATGTCTCGATCAGATTTGTAGGGTTACATAATATTGAATTAAAAAATACAACTGGTACAGCTTAAAATTTATGCAAAGTACGAACTCGGATATTGTGCCATACAAAAACTCACAGATCAAATGTTTTATAGGAAGAGAGCTCGCATAGTAATTCTACTAGAAGTTTAAATCCTGGATGAAAATAAGATTGGCAAGTTTGTTATTGTAAGTCGTCAACTTTAACAGAGGGAAGTTTCAGTCATTAACTGTTGAACATGCTGTGTAACTGGGCCTGATGTACCGTAATGTAATGTGTTTTGAGGCGTTCGTTTAGTGACAATATCTGCCATTTTATTATATATCAACTCATTAAAATGTATATTTACGTATTATTCCGTCGACTGTAGAATAGGATAAAAACTTCACCAATTGGATTACCTTATTTTGCCTCTCAACTGAGGCATTCCATGAGAAGGCCGTGACTCCGGTCCCGAGCCAAGCTGGAATTCCGAGGAAGTTTGGCTCGGTCTCTTTGTCGCCAACACAAAATTCCCCTACGGGTCGACGGAATAGCACGTAAGTAATGAATAATTCTTACCTATCATAACGGGCATTGTGAAGCTCAGTGGGGCGTAAAGTAGGTACCTAGATGCTATTTCCATGGTCTGTTTGCCTTCCTCTATGTGTTCATATACTAAACTAGGAAATGAAACGGAAATTCCTGCTAAGAAGAACCCGAAAAAGAAAGTTGCAATCATTAATGTAGCAAAGCTGTTTGAAAAAACATAAGTGCACAGCGAAAGTCCCGTGCTTATGAAATAGAATGCATTGTAGTTGGCTACAGTAAAATATTTTCTATCGGTCACCCAACCTAGTCCCAAGTAACCGGTAGTTTCGGCAACAGCAAATAGCATAAGGAACATTTTTTCCTGACTGGGTAGGACGCCTTTATCTCTTGATATATCAATAATTGTTGTCCAGACAAACAAAGACATGTAAGTCATGATACTTTGACTTAAGATAATCAGGAGAAAAGATGGATCTTTAAAAACAAGGAATGTCCTAAGAGCTTTCGTGTACTTATTTTGTTGTTTTAAAGGTTCTTTGAAATTGTTATTATAACTGTTGCAGTTTTGTTCGGTTTTCTGTTTTCTCTTAAAAGGTGATTTAGGTGAAATATGTCCCATCATCTTTGAAGATTTTACTAGATTTACATTACACTCGGTTTTTACATGAGCAACATTGAAGACAATAGCTTTTTCTTTTGAAAAGGAATTTGATGTCACGTTGGATTCTTCTATGGCATCTTTGTTCATTTCATTGATTTCTAAAGTTTCCTTGTCACATGTTTGTTCTTTGCCAGTGAAATCAATGGAGCAGTCGGCATGTTTCACTGGATCTTCAGTTGGAGGTAGTTTGCTCCCTTTCTTTGTGAGAAAATTTGTTGGTCCATTTCTGTATTTAGGATCTCTCAACAACATAGAGACTGGAACTCCTTGAAGCATTATACCAGACGTAATCAAAAGAGCCCCCGATACACCATACATATGTAGTAATATTTCAGTTAGCGGAAGAACTGCAAAAATTCCAATCAAAGCACCTGCATTGGTGATTCCGTTAGCAATGGTAATGTTCTTGTTGAAATGCTGCTGTATAATTTGTGGTAATAAAGGATGTACCAAAGTAAATCCTATTCCTGCAATGCAATATGTATTCTAAACTTTGGCATAACTACAATATAAATCATAACTTTACTACAATATAACTTTACTACAATATAACTTTACTACAATACAACTTTACTACAATATAACTTTACTACAATATATTACTACTTTGCCGTAACTTTACTACAATATGGAGCATTGTTGCATTACTAAAATATATACAATTATATCATGTGTAGGGGCTTTTACAGAGGCTTCACGATGTTTTTCACAGATGGGATTCAAGATTTAGAGGTTCTGAATTGATCACTCCTAATCTCAACTGTGACGCATATCTTTCAATTACACTATGATACTGGTCACCATATTTAAATTTGACCTTGATTGGTGTTATTTACAGTTTTCATATTTTCATTCATTTAAATAAAAATTGTCAGTTTGGCAATATTTTTGGCCATAATTCTCTAATAGACAAACAAAACCATCGTCGAAATGACGAATTTCGTGATAAACTGATAATCTTTTCGATAATTTTACCATTATCCATTTTGTAAGTGAAACAACAGAGAAACAGTCGGTTGTTCAATGATGAGCAATGCCCAAGGAAAGAGAATTGTGTTAAAAACAATAGTTTTTCAACTTTTTATACCTTTATCGTATTTCTATGGAAATTTCGGAGGTGGGGATGTTTAGAATACTTTAAGAGGCATTATTACAGAGATTTTTTTATCAAAATCATTAAAGCTATTTTAGACAATTGCAAAAAACTGTGACATTTTATCCTACCTGCTGCCTTGCGCGCATGCGTAATTTTGACGAAAAACTTTCAAAGAAATCCCATGGTCACCCATATGCTCCCGCTATCCATATGCAAAAGTTGAACATCGTAGGACATTCTGCTCGCGAGAGTTATGCTAACTTCAGACACAGAGACATATATTTTTTTTCTATGCCAATTTTTCGAAGCCGGGATGTTCTAAAACGTGCAAAAAGGCAAAAGTATAAAGTTTTTATTGACAGAATGTAATACTTTAATCACCCAATTTAACATGTGAATAATTGAAAATAATAAAATAATTGACCATTTATTTCCATTAGCTACCGGACTGTAAAATGTTAAAAGCAAAGCAATTTTTATAGGCATAAATAGTAATTTTTTTTTAATAGGTAAGTGTTGTATTAACGAAGCAAAAACTTCAAATTAGCCTTTTATTCTGAATTCAAAAGAACTCAGTTTTATTAAAAAAGATTTGTACTTGTCTCAATTTGATAATTAATCTTTTTGGATTTAAATGTTTGCTGAAATATAGTCTTAAAGCGTATTGAATTTTTACTTTAGATATAGGACTATTATTAGAACATAGTTAACTAAATTTAAAGGGAAAACAAATAGTATTTTTTTTTAATATGAATTTTATAAAAGATCATATTACCTAAAAAATAAATCAAGTGTAAAGAGAAAAAAACAAACAATTATTATCTTTTCAAATTTTTACTTTTAATTACCTTATATGTAATATAGGGTAATGATAGTATTGCATTCGGCAAAAAAAAAAAAAAAAAAAAAAAAAAAAAAAAGAAAAGATTTTTTAATAACATTTCTACACGTTTAGGAATATTCTGAGTTCAAAAAAGGTGTATAGAAAAAAGTTTTGTCCATCTATGTGTATGTATGTGATTTCGAACTTATTGACTTATAATGTTTAAAATTCGTATACGGGTTAGAAGTGGTCATTGGACCTGTCATTACGATTTTCATCAAAATTTCGCATGCTGATAAGGTAGCTGCTATTGAAAAATTAATATTTTTCAACAATGAACCCCATTTTTTAAATTTTTTTTATTCAATTCTAAGTGTTTCAAAAATGCCATAAACACAAACATTTCTGTTCACTGCACTTTATATATATATTTTTTTAATTTGCAAACAAGTTCATCTGTTAGACTTTGGTGGGAGAATGATTCATTCGGCTCGAATTGAATGTGACGTCACTTCATCTGAAACAACTTGGCTTGAAACGCAGCAGCGGAAACCAGTTTTGCAAGTTTCTCGTAAATCACGCCTACCTGTACGGGATATGGCAACTGTCTTCCAAACCACACTATTTGGCAGAAACCTCAAGATAACCATAGAGAACGGAAGGATGTCATGACGTCACAGTTATATCGGAGTGTTTTGATCGGACTGGTTTTGATTCGGTTTTGGGACATTTTCTTTTCTCAATATTTAAATAACTAATTTTTTGAAAGAGCTTTTGTTTGAATATTTGGAATCAGAAAAAATTCTTCGTACATTTAAGAACTGATTTCACTCTTTTTTAAAAAATGCGGGAACTGTCCACGTTGCTCTACCGATTATGGATCTAACGATTTCGATCAAAATCGCTGTGGTTCTTTTACTGTTTTCTAAACATCCCCATCACAAAATTTAACTAGAAATTCCAGAAAGGTATAAAAAGTTGATAAACGAATGTTTATCATATAGCTCTCTTTCCTTGAGAAATGCCCATCAACGACCAAAAATATCGCCAAACTAAACTTTTTTTTAAATCAATGAAAATATGAAAACGGAAATAGTTAATTTACATAAATCCATACATAAATACAGTGAGCAGTATTAAGCGTAATCGAAAATTGTACCATATTTCATACCCATAGTTTTAATTCTATTAATGTTGTTATGCTTGGTTAAAAGATCCATATGCTTAAAGAAACAATACTTCATATAGATTTTGTGTCTAAAAAATTATACAATGGATTTTTGGGTCAGAGACAGAATTACCAACTTTTTTCATCTGTTTGTTATTTCTATTATTTAAAAAAAAAATAAAATAAAGAATTTTAAGATACGTAAATGTTGTTTTTAAAATATTAAGATAATTGTACATTATGTAGTTAAATTTAAAGTAATATAGTTTAATACTACCATATATTAGTCCTAACGAGGCCGTCACTATTATAATATCTTCAGCAAAATAAGAAATTCCTACACCAAGAGCTGCGATAAAGCATCCTATTGCGCTTATTTGCCATAGTTCAAAGATTTCTCCTAGGTATCCAGTCAGAGGAGCTGAAATAGAATATGAGTATTATATTAAAGGGACACTACACCCTGAAAATAGATAAAATTTCGATTTCTTTTGTTGTTGCTATAGTTAGAGTTTGGAATCTTCTAAATACGCATACAAAATTCTAAAACTGGATCTACGTTAGTTAGGAGTTATTTGACATTTTATGCTGGTCAGTGTGACCTCAAAACTCAAGAAAAAAAGTTCCCTGATAATTCCCTGACAGATTTCTAAAAAATTCTCTGATTTTACGGTAATTTTTTTTTTTTTAAATTTCCCCAATTTTTCCAGATCTGTAGATGCCCTGATCAAACAGAATATGTATGCTAAAGAGATAACATGAATTTTTTTAAAAAAAATAGCTTTGGTAATAATGATAAGTTTAAATTATTCCTAAACATTAAACTTCTAATGATTACTTCCCAGGTCATGTGACGGTATAGTGGTTAGCGTGCTAGCTTCTAGACCACGAGGTTGCGGGTTTGAGTCCCGTGTAAGGCATGGGTGTTTGTAAATGTATGTTGGCTTGTCTAATGACGAATGTTTCGGCTCATTATAGCCCTCGTGTTGCTGACGGCGCCAGATAATCTGAAAACAACCAACCAACCCAGGTCATGTGGGGATCATAGGTAACGAGCTCGCTGATTCAATTGCATGATCATCAAGTGGACCTAGGAGCACTTGACTCTGCCCTGACGACGCAAATAAAGCTTGTGAAACTGCTCTGGCTCTCACTTGGCAGGCCATGGGGGGATGCACCGGTAGCTAACAAGCTGCGTTCGTTCCAGCCCTTAATATCCGGATTCACGTCCATCCAGCAATCCAGGAAAAGGGAAGTGCTCCTAACTCGTTTAAGAATAGGCCACACACGCTTTACCCATGTGCATCTTCTGCTGGCAGAAGATGCCCACACATGCAACACCTGTGGAGTTATTTTTTCTGTGTTTCATATTTTAAATGAATGTCCGGCTTTTAACACTATCAGATTGAGACTTTTTAACATGAGCCATCCTCCATTGTTATCTCTTTTGAGTTCACCCCCTCATGAAAATCTTTTTAGCTTCTTACTTGAAATTTTATTTTATTACTTGATTTAAGAATTTCATTTCAAATCTTTTACCCTTTGTTGATCTCAACATATTTTAATCATTTTTTAACATGGTTGATGTAGATAAATTTGTTCGGCGCAGTATGGCCCTCGTGAAGCCCTTGAGCCAGAAATCGTACCAACCAACCAACCAACCAACCAACCAACCAACCAACCAACCAACCAACCAACCAACCAACCAACCAACCAACCAACCAACCAACCAACCAACCAACCAACCAACCAACCAACCAACCAACCAACCAACCAACCAACCAACCAACCAACCAACCAACCAACCAACCAACCAATCTAACGATTACTACGGCACATTTTAGGGTAAGTGGCGTCAAAGTACGTAAGATCGAGAAAACATGCCTAAAAATTTCCCTGATTTTCGTGAAATTTTAAAAAGTTCCCTGACATTTCCCTGATTTTTTCCAAAATCAAAAAGCTCCCTGACATTTCCCTGATTTCCAGGTTTTCCAGGTTCTGAGGACACTCTGTTGGTGGGTAAGATGATGTTCCTAAGAAATGAAAAATTTTAAATCAATTTCTCTTACTGTTTGTTTTTTGTTGATATTTAAAAAGTGTAAAAATTTTTGAAATCTTTTAAAAAATGAAAACGAATTTTAAATTATTTTTGTGAAATATTGTTCTTTCATATAATAACACATAAAGGACTTTTATTTTTCATTTAAAAATACAATAATAATAATAAAAAAAAGTTTAAAATCTACAGAGGCCCCTAAAATCTGTTATACTTCTCCATTGTTGTTGTTGCTTATCCTTCATATCTGAACAAAGTTAGGCGAGATTCATGAGTTCGGTGACTCTAAGAAAGTCGAGTACAAGAATAGGATCATGATAGATGTCTTCCCTTGAGAAGCTCAAACAGTCCATCAAATGCTCTGGTGAAGCCTGGTGGTGGTGGCACTTGGAGCAGATGGTGAAGATCTTCCTGCCCTTGATGAATGTGAGGAACTTGGTGGGACCGTTAGCCAGTCTATACTAAACTTCAACTTAACTAGACATCACTTAGACGATAGATCGTCACAGTGCTCATAGGTATTTAATCCATTTTGGGGGAGTGAAGACATAATTCTCGCCAAACCTTATAGCCTTTTGTTCTCTATAGGGTTGTGATTTGGCGAACATTATGCTTTCACGCCGCCAAAATGGATTAAATACCTATGAGCACTCTGACGATCTACCGTCTAAGTGATGTCTAGTTAAGTTGAAGTTTAGTATAGATATTGCATTCTATCCACTCAACGGAAATTTTTGACTTTTCCCGTGAGTATAATTCTAGATTTTTTTCTCCTCATTCAGAAACAATTTACCTTATTTTACTCAGAAACATGCTTAACACACGATTTTAAGATAATATATATTTTTTTGTTGTGACACAACAGAAAAGACTCCATTTCAAGATCGAAAATATTATGGGAAAAAAAACAACAACATACAAAGAAAATGATAGTTATCAAAAGCTAAAAAAACGCAGTCCTTGTTTAAAATAATACAATAGTAAAAATACAGGTCTAAAGTACTAAAGTAGAAGCTACTTAAGCAAAATGCATTTGATACATTCTTCTTTTAACTAAGTCAGAGACATATAGAATAAATTAACATCATTGAAAAAACTACTATATAAATTATCAAACCATTAACTACTTTATATACTATGAACTATTAGTTAATAGTTTATATAATAATCAATCCTTAAGCTCAAAAATTGTACCACAAATTTAAATTATATACGTGGTACAATTTTTACTATTAGTTAAATAAAAAAAAAAAAGTTTATTTTGCTTAAACTGCATTTAGGGACTAAAAACTCAATCCAGACACTTAATTAAAATATTTAAAATAATTTATAAAAGAAAACATGCATTTTAAATATCTTTAGCTCGACAAATTTGAACAATTAAAAGTTGACCCAAATCAAAAGTGGGTAAATTAATAAGATAAAAGCAGTAGTCTTCAAGTAGGTGAACCTAAGCAACTTATTTTGAAATTTTTCAATTTTACGGCAAAAATAATTGTTTTTAAGCATCCAAATAATAGAGCAGTACTTAAATATTAATAGAACAAGACTATTAAAAAGAGCAAGAATAAAACCAGTATCTTCAGAATAATATGATTGGCAAAAAATAAATGCGGAAACTACTTGCAGAGTAATTATTTTTATTGATATTTATTGATGTAAACAATTTAAACAAATCTTAATGTTAATACTTTTAAAACAGTTTGTATAATTTAAAAACTAACATATACACACACTTTATTTTAAGTAGAGTAACTTTAAATTTCTTGTTAAAATTTTTATTTGTATTGTAAATATTTTGATATTTTGTTAAAGATATCCATAATATGAAGAAAAATTTTGAAGAAACTAAATAATTAAAATGACAAACAGAAAAAAGAAAAATCGGCAAATAATAAACAATTTAAACAAATCTTAATTTTGCATAGACATTTATTTATGTAAATAACTTAGTTGGTTTTTTCAATTATTAACTCAGATTTAAATTACTTCTTAGCTGATACTTATTAAAGTATAATACTTAACAAAATCGATTAATAAAATGTTATTTTATTTGAAAACCTTAGAAAACCCAAGTTACGAACTAAGGGGACTGTTAAGGCAAAAATTTCAAAATTTTCGATTTTTATATTTTAGTGGAGAAATATAGCCTGAAATTCTAGCTTTCAGTATATACCTTACTTTTGCTGATCCGAGAAGGATATTATTTGAGTTTTTGTAAGCGCGCATATAAGAAATCGTCTGTTTTTCATTTTCTTAAATTGCATTTTTCTCTTCATGTGTATTTTAAGATTTTTAGGGTATTCGATTTGTTCCTTGCAATTCAAAAGTTGATGTATTTTTTTTAAGTTTGGAGATATTGTTTACTATACTATTTTAAACACAATTGTGCATGGATTTTGGAATCTGGTATTTTTTTTATTGTTTTACAACAATTTTCGTAATGCTTCTATTTAAAAAGTTAACATTTTTTGCCGTTGTACCAAAGTTTTACTTTTAAATAATTAACCAATGAGTCAAATTCAAAATACATGCACAATTATGTCAATATATATTCGATTAGCTTGTACAAAAAAATTGAGACAGATTGCAAAAAAATTTGAATCGCAAGGAGCGTTTTTAAAATTACGGAAAAAACGCTAAATTTTTCAATAAAAATTTAATTTCTTGAAAAAAAATCAATATAAATTTTTGAAATTTTGGGTCGGGTTTTATCAAATTGCTATTGAACTGCTTAAAATATTTCATGAATTTTTAGCAAAAATTGAAGAATATTTATTTTTGACTTAACAGTCCCCTCAAATGCAGTAACTTTTCAATCAGTATAAAAGAAAACCAGTACCATACCAGAAACACATCGTATTAAACCATAAATTACAACGTAAATTGTTGCATTCCGTCTGTCCGTATTGTAGCGATCTACAAACGCTAAAAGTAACATAGCGCCTATTCTTACTGGAATGGTGATCGCGCAACTAATGAAACTGCATGCAGCCACTATGCCCCAACTCTTTACGCTGTTGAAGCCGGTGGTCTTCATCTAGAGTTGAAAGTTTTATTGAGAAAGTAAATAAAACCATGAGATAAATACAAGTCAGAAATTGTATCAATTGTTATGTTTCGATCTGTGTTTTTAACTTCCCATATGCTAAAATAGGGTACTAAAAGTATTACTTTATGTAAAAAAATATTTTTATTTTTGCATTTTTCCACGTTTTGGAACATCCTGACTGCAAAAAAAGGTATAGAAAATATAGTCTCTCTTTGGTCAGCATAACTCGTACGAATTAGATGTTCAAATTTGGAGTATGGGTTAACTACAGTTTTCGTTAAAATTGTGATTGCGTATGAGGTAGCTGTCATTGATACACGTGAAAAAATTACGTTTTTCAGTAATTTCTAAAGAACGACTTTAAAGATTTCGATTAGAATCACTGTGGTAATTAATTTTAAGGTGTTTTAAATAACCCCATCCCCACCTCCGAAATTCCAGTAAAAATGCAACAAGGCGTAAAAAGTTTAAAAAAAAAAAAAAAAAAAAATCTAATGTCTTTAACACAGAGTTCTCTTTCCAATTTCCAATCAAAGACTATTTATTCTCTGTTGTACTTACAAAAAAGAATAATGCCAGAATTATCGAGATTTATATCACCAAAATCGCCATTTTGGCAGGTTTTTTTTATATTTTTAAAGGCCTATATAAGAATTATTGCAAAAAATTTATCGCCAAACCATAATTATTATTATTTTTTTTAATGAATGTGAAAATATAAAAACATTAAGTTACACCAATTCACGTCAGTATAATAGCGGTAATTGAAAGTTTTGCGATATTCCACATTCCTAGTTTTCATAAAAGTTTGTGGATTTCATAGGATATTTCTACTTGTTCTTGAACAAATGTATTATCTGTCTAAAAAGCTGAAGATTCACACGGCTGAACTGAATATATGGTACAAATAGTGAACAGGTTGGTTGTTTTCAGATTATCTGGCACCGTCAGCAACACGAGGGCTATAATGCTCCAAAAATTCGTCATTAGACAAGCCAGCATACATTTAAAAACATCCATGCCTTACACGAGACTCGAACCCGCAACCTCGCAGTCTAGAAGCTAGTATGCTAACCACTATACCGTTTGGTCGGAACAAATAGTGAACTACACTTACCTTAAAATGCGGGATCAAAAAAGTGGTTTTCAGCATGCATTTATGTTTGTACGTGCATGCGAGTGTAGCGAAAAGCACATTTACAGAACGGATCGTACAAGAGTTTTCAAATTTGCTATACGAAGTACTATAACATTTTATTTAGATTACCATATTTACATAACAATTAATTTTTCAGGTAGCAGGAATAAAAAATCTGATTATGATATTGCCCCCCCCCATCTCCACCTCTTTTTACAATTGCCAAAATTGTCGACCTTTCAGGTCAGTTTATCAGAGGAGAAAGAGTATTTGATGATTAATGCTCAAGCGAAGGAATCTCTATGTTGAAGAAGTTCCTTTTTCACATGTTTAGGCCTTTTTTTAAATTGTTACGGGAATTTTGGAGGTGGGGATATTTAGAGTGCCATACAAGGCATTACCATAGCGAGTTTGATTCAAATCGTTAAGCCTTTTCGCGGTAATTGCTGAAAAAACAACTTTTTAATGGCAGCTACCATATACGCATGCACTTTCTTGACGAAAATCTTATTGAATGATTGCCTGACTATCATTAAGGTATACATATACATTAGGAATCGTGAAATTTGATTCAATTCTGCGTTTTTGTTTTTTGTTTTTAAAATATTCCCGAATTCATTACCATTAAAATTATACCATTTTCTTTCTGAGACTCAAATTACTTTTTAAATTACAGTAGGTTTTGTGAACCTATTTTGTATCACGTTCATTAGTGTAGTAAACTTTAAACGCGTTTTCTGAAGAATGACATTTTGGTGTTATATGACTTTAAGCCAACGATCATAACTTCATAATAAATGGTCCGATTTACAAAATTCTAATTTTGTTTTGCAGAAAATAGTTGGGAATGCGTTTTCTAAGGAGAATCTAATACATATTGTTATAAACACATTTTTTATGCATATTTTAATCTTAATTTTGTGTTAAAAACTATGTATTTTTTAAAACATTTTATTTTAAAACTTATAATTAAATAAATATTGAAGCCAAATTCAAAATTCTTCATAGGAACATGCGTCAAAATAATATCTCTTATTTGCTAGTTAATTACAAGTTTATTTATGTATGTTCTAATAATATTCTAATTAATCACTTTAATTACAATTAGTTGATTAAAAAATTGACGGAAAAAAAGTTTATATATAAAAATGCATCATTTTTAATTCTGATATACTGCCAAAAAGTTTGAAATTATAACCTAAAAATTAAAGAAAATCATCTCAATTGTATATGTATACCTTAATACGTTGAACATCGTATTTCAAACCACTCGGGAGCTATGCTGACTACATACAGACAGATGATCACATAGATATACATACATTTTTCTTGATTACTTTTTTGAATTCGAAACGTTTCAAAATGTGTAGAAATGCAAAAAAGAGAGAGAAAAAACATGATTTTTTACCCTACATTACAGATAGGGTATTTGAAAGTATTGGGTTGTTCGGAAAGTAATTTCGTTTTTTTTGGGGGGAACATGAAAGACAATTTCCGTATAATGAATAAATATTTTATTAAATTATATATTGGCCATTCTGGCCCAACACCTTTTGCCATCTTTCTGGCAGTAACATGATTCCCCGCTCATAAAAGTTTTGGTCCTTGCTGGCAAAAAACTGATTCAGGTGGTTTTTGACATCTTCATTTGAGGTAAAGGTTTTACCATCCAAAAAATTTTGCAGGGACCGGAACAAATAATAATCGGTAGGGCGCCAGATCTGGAGAATATGGTGGGTGTTGCAGTATGTCCCATCCAAGCTGTAAAAGCTTTTGGCGAGTGACCAAACTTGTATGAGGCCTCGCGTTGTCTTGGTGGAACACTACACCCTTCCTGTTGGTTAATTCTGGCCTCTTCTGTTTAAGCGCATCATTCAATTTGTCCAACTGATGACAATAGACTTCCGAATTAATAGTTGTATTCTCCGGTAAAAGCTAAAAAAAAAAAAAAACGATTCCTTTGAAATCCCACCAAACGGACAGCATCACCTTTTTTTGGTGAATGTTGGCTTTTGAAACGCTTTGAGCCGGTTTATTTTTTCAGCTCCATGACCTCTTGCGTTTCACATTGTTGTATACGACCCATTTTTCGTCCCCAGTAATAATCCGCTTCAAAAATGGATCATTTTCCTGACGTTTGAGGAGCGAATCACACACGTCAACGCGACGACACAAATTTCGCTCCGTAAGAACATGGTGCACCCACACATCGAGCTTCGAGGTTAAGCCCAGGCCTTTCAAGTGGCCATAAACAGTCGAATTCGACAAATTTAACCTCTCACCGATCTCTCGTGTGGTTATTCGCCGATTTGCATCAACTAATGCCTTTATCTTGTCTTTATCAGCTTCAACTGGCCTTCCCGAACGTGGTGCATCTTCGACATCAAAATTGCCGGATCGAAACTTTGCAAACCAGTTCTGGCACTGGCGTACTGTTAACACGCTTCTCCATACACATCCGTCAATTTTTTTCTCGCTTGGACAGCACTTTTACCTTTTCTATAGTAAAAAAGTAAAATATGACGAAAATGCTAGTAGTAGTATAATTTGTTGACTTCTGGACTATAGCCCTCTATAAATTTTGTTGAATTCTGGACTATCGATGTTTCAAGTGTTGACACCTGGACTTAATTAGATTAAAAGTTTATATATCCGTGAATGAATATCAAAAAGTGATGTCACAACCGTTAAAAACATAAAAAGTCAGCATTTAGTCTTTTTCATAAGTAGTTTATGATGTATTACCAGTTTATTTAAGTATAGTTATAATTTTTCACTGTGATAATCAAGTTGTACTTTGTAAAAGTTTTAAAATCTTTTGATCTTTATATTTGAAAATGGTAAATAATATTTATATCGACATATATATTTTGTAGAAACAAATATCCTCACACTTGTCTTAAAATAAAAGTAGAATGTGATTTTTTTAAACTTTTACTTCCATCCAACTTAGTTATGTTACTTTATATTTTGAAAGAAGGAAAACCAAGTTAATCTGTAGCATCTATTTTTCTTTGGTTTTATATTGTAAATTTATAAAAATCGAATTAAATAGAAAACTCACAAAGTAAAAAAAAGAAACTCACATGAATATGATCACATGATTTTATTGTTCTATTTATTTACATTGTTTATTAAAGAGTCATACATTAATAAATATGCTTTACACAATTAACATTTAAAAATTATTTAAATTGTATTTGTTACAGCATTATATTTTTAACAAAAAAGAATAATAAAGAAAGAATTTCATAGTGTAATTTATTCACTATGTATATAAATTATTACATAATATAAGTATATTTCATATAAATATATTTTATATATAAGTACAATATATTTCATAATATATAAGTACAATATAATATTAATACATTTTTGTTGCAAAATGTCCAAATGGCAAACAGTTCGTTGCATCGTACATATACATCTTGTCATAGAAACTACATAGACTTGTTTTATTTTGTGTAACTGTAGATACAATGTGATTTTTAGACATAATATTTGTTTGTTTGTTTCTAATCACCCCATCTGTTCTTAAAATATTTACATATTGTTCATGTTTCAACTGATTTTTCACAACACACTTCTTTGTGCCTTTACATGTAAGCTTATTCTCTTCTCCAAACACATAACTATACATTTTTGGACGCAAAGCACAGAAC
This sequence comes from Linyphia triangularis, assembly GCA_963978545.1. Lineage (NCBI taxonomy): Eukaryota > Metazoa > Arthropoda > Arachnida > Araneae > Linyphiidae > Linyphia > Linyphia triangularis. The sequence goes on along the minus strand of OZ021729.1, from coordinate 7,645,253 downwards.
TCTGAAATGGGTATACCTCTAGTTTCATCTTTCAAATATCCTAAACAAGCCTCATTAGCTTTCGAGTATAAACTATGAGAAGGGTGATAATTTGAAAAGTCTAAACAATTTTTGAACTTTTTAGATAGGTCAGCATATACATCTTTAGTAAATATTTCTAAACAAAGTGAGTCAGTGTCAGTGTATAACAAACTTATTTTTTCTCTATAAGTAGGTTTTAAAATGTCGTAAAATAGTTCAAACATTTTTAATTTGCTTAAATCCAATACAGAAAAACCTATGTAGACAGGTTGATTTAGAAAAAGATTTGACTTTAAAATTTTGAATATCGCACATGAATCATTAAGTATGGAAAAAAATTCTAAACCCGGATCTGCCAGGAATCTTTTACATTGCTTTTCATTTAATGCAACTTTAACATTAACATGTTTTCTTAAATTCATACAGGTGCGTCCAAAGAATGCATTATTAAAGAGTTTGAAGAAATCTTTATCAAAAGAATTGCATGCGTTTTTTCTTTTGTCATTGTTAAACAAAATATAATTCTGTAACCAATATGATTGCTTAAATTTAATAATTCGATGAATTTTTTTAATTTTCAAGCCATGTTTAATATAAAATTGTAAGTTCAAATAATGAACTACATATTTTTTCTTTTCATGGAAAGTGTTTAAAAGTTTTTTATTTCTTCCATTAAACTTCAAACTTAACTTCTCCAAAATGTGTTTTTGATAAGAAGAAAGCATGTTATAATTTACTGTTTCATGATTAGGTGCTAATGGGAATGATTTGTGTAGATCATGGATATCAGGAGGGTAATATAAATCAATTTCTAAAATAAATCCAATTTGAGAATCTTTATCGAAAGCCATTAAATCGAAACAATCAATTTCATCCTGTGATAGCCATTGGAAATTTGAAAAAGGAAGTTTGTAACCACTCATTATTGTCCCATACAGATTGTTAAAATCAACAGATAAAATAAAACTTGACGGTGAAGATTTATTAAAATTTTCTAAGTAAGTGTTGTTAGCTTTAGCAAAACGTTTGGAGACAAAACACATTCCTCCTCGGATCCCCGACTCTATCATGAGGTACATATCAATATCTGTAAGTAATTCCAATGTGATTTTAGTATTTTTTAATCCTGCCATCCACGTTAAACTTGGAGTAGTGAAGAAATGTACTGGATCTAACTCATAATAACTCATGCTTAGTTTTCGAAAGTTCTCAAATACTTCTGCAAGTAAAATAACATCAGAATCCAAATATAAACGCAAATAGTCTTTTAAAGTTGAACATTTAAATGTAGAAAATATAACTTTAGCTAATTTATAATTATCATTAGAAATATTCTCATTATTTAAATCGTTGAAAAATGCAGATTTCGGAGGAAGTTTTTCTTCTTCTAAAACTTCAAGGGAGTCTAAGTGATTATACGGAAAGAAACCTTTCCTTAACAAAAGCTGCCTACAATCATATGACCCAAAAAAAGAATGAAAAATCGAAAAATTATGCTTACTTGTTTTCAAATTTTCTACCAGATCGCTTAATTTTGATGGAAGGAATAAGAAACTATCGAGAAATCGTATATTGTCTAAACTGAAAGATGTGCATTTTTGTGTGTTAACTGGAATAATTGTAAGTTTTTGGCCTAAATCACTAGATATTTCTTTAAGAATTAAATGAGAATCGTATCCTCTTAAGTTATGTATAACAACAGGGAGAAAATTAGAAAATTTGTAGTTTAAGTTACATCCTTGACAAGCTTTGCCTAACACTCTTCCTGTTAAATGATCATGATTTCTAAAACTTATAGTTTCTGTTGAAAACATATTTCCACATAAATGACATCTGTCAGAACTAACAATATCACATTCATTCATTGGAATATTTTTTTCCATATATTGAATTACGGCTTTTGAAATATTTTGCAAGCATGAAATAAAATTTGAAACTACATTTAAACCACAGTGAAATTTGTGAAACACTATTTTTTTTTCATTATCAATAAGAATTAAAGAATATGCAACTGGTTTGTGGTTTTGTTTTGTTATTGAAAATGATGTATTTGTACTCGGTTCCGCTGAAAGTACTCGCTGAGTGATACATTCAAAATCTGCATACACACAAAATGGGTGAAAAAACATTTTGTGAAAAGCATTAAATGTTAAGTATTTATGATCAGGCGTAGGAAGGGAAACCTTTTGCGGAGCATTGTGTAAACATCTCTTAATATGGTTATCTAAAGTTGTCTGTCGAGAAAAACCCATTAAACAATTTTTACAATATTTGTGAATTCCATGTTTTTCATGTAACAATTTGTTAAAGTTTCTTATTAAAAAATAATGTTTTTTATACAACAAAAGGTCAATTTCTTTATAAATATTAAGTTTACTCTTATATATAGGATAAATTTCATTTTGAAATTCATATACATTTATCGAAATTTTATTTTTATTTTCGAACTTCGTTATGTCACTTATTTTAACTGGAAATGTTAAAAAATCATACGACAAAAATTTCAAATATTTTCTATACACAGACTCTGAAGATTTATTATAAGTTTGTGGAAATAAGCCAGCTAAAATTGAAAATATAAAACACATATAATTTTGACATTTTACATTAAGTAAGCATTTCTTATTTACTAATTTTTTGGGTAAGGATACATCTAAACAACCACCTTCTTTTTCTTTATATTTTCCAACGTGAACTTCTACGAAGTCTATACTTTTTATACTCCATCCAGAACCAAAATTCAAAAAATCTTCAATTCTTTTTAGAATTTTTAAAAATGAGGAATTAATTTTTTCATTTATCTCGTATATGGAAAGTAATCGTTCTGTATTAGAATTAAAATAAAAAGAATGAAAAGTTAATTCATTATCTCTAATTTTTTCAAAAGTTACTTTAAGAGAGATGATAAATCGAAGTCGAGTATTTTCTTCTTTTAAAATATTAAAAATGTCATCTTTACAATTATTAAATACAATTATAGGATCAATACAATTTATAATATCTTTCTTAAAAGAACGAATAAAATTTCTAAAAGCTTGAGCTTTAACATAAAACATATTTATATATAATATATTTATATAATCAATTTTTATATTATATAAACATTTAGTACTTCAAATACTCAATTGAAACACATAACACACTTATTCAGAGTGTTTCTTCACATGTTGTTCTAACATTTTTAAAGCTTTAAGTACTTGATCTAAATCTGTTAATGGAACGTTGATAAACTTCTTTCTATCCGAATCTTTTTTCTTTTTTGCTAAAAGATAAATAAAATACTTTCTTAAATTTTTTTACTTCCACTACAAATCCATCCGCAACGTATATAGAGATGGGGTATATCTTTCTCATGTAGTTCTAAATCATCTTTCAAGTATATAATCAATTTTTATATTATATAAACATTTAGGTACTTCAAGTACTCAATTGAAACACATAACACACTTATTCAGAGTGTTTCTTCACATGTTGTTCTAACATTTTTAAAGCTTTAAGTACTTGATCTAAATCTGTTAATGGAACGTTGATAAACTTCTTTCTATCCGAATCTTTTTCTTTTTTGCTAAAAGATAAATAAAATACTTTCTTAAATTTTTTTACTTCCACTGCAAATCCACCCGCAACGTATATAGAGATGGGGGGTATATCTTCCTCGTGTAGTTCTAAATCATCTTTCAAGATTATGTCGAAAGTTGACTTGACGTTGAAGGATGACTTTACACTTTTTGTTGGCTGGTCATCAGTTAAATAGGAATCTAAAAGTTTAAGTTATGAAAAATTATTTTAATATAATACAAACTATATATAGTAATATTATAATAAAATACAAAACTATATACAGTAATTTTCATAATACAATACAAATTATAAGATACAAAACTATATACAATAACATTATAATACAATTCAAAATATAAAATGCAAAAACTATATACAATAATGTTATAATACAATATAAATTTAAAGCTACAAAGCTACTTGTGTTGGTCACTGCATGTCTCTTTTTTCTACAAAAAGATTTAAAGCTACTAACCTACCTAAAAATACAAAACAATTAGTTTAGAAAAAATAAATAACAGAATGAAAATACACACCATTCCATGGTCGATTCCCCATCTTTCGTTTTTTTGGTGACGCTTCGATTGAATTGCCATCTTCAGACACTACAGATTCTAGAAAAGAAAAAAAAAAAAAAAATCTATCATGAATGCTGTGTTAAAATTTTTAAATATAATAACAATTTTAATCCTTGTTCATAATTTTTATTTGATACAATCTCTTTAATAAAATTTTAAATTCAAACTGATCTATTTTAACTTGTAGATTACAACAAAATAACGCTTAGACATTTTTTTTCTAAAACAATATATTTAAAGAAGTAACAAGTTTGGTTGTTTTGTACGCTCAGCGACCAATATTTTTGTACAATAACGACTAATCAGAGAAGTAATGAGAGTTTCTAGAAAAAACTTTTACTTACCTAAATCAGAATCAATATCCAATTTGTCAGTAGTTTTTTTTTTTAACTTTTTCTGTTTTGGTTCCAGACCTATTTTGAAATTAAGAATATACATCAGATTATTGTAAATATACAAATAAAAATATTGTCTCCCCCCCCCCCTTCTTTTTTTTGTCTATTTAACTTAACAATAAATTGGTTTTACTACATATTATACATAAGAGCGTATACTGTCTTTCTACTACAGATTTCATTTAATCACTACTAGAGCTTACTACTGGTGTTCTTTTTTAAAGAAGATTACTTTTTCTTCTTCTTCTTATGAATGCGGTTAAGTACTGTGAATTTTTTTATTTTACTTTTTAATTTTCTCCATATTAGAGTTTTAGTATTCTTTTTAAAAATAAATATGGTTCCTATGTTAGAATAAAGAAAAATACTTTACGTGAATTAGACATCTTTTAAGTTGATTATTCTTTGTTTTATGTTGCTGTATCGAATGAACAATAACTAAAAAGAAAAAAGAAAAACAATAATTATATTCGCAATCAACAATATTTTATCTTAACTACAAAGTTTTTGTAAATAATATCTTCATCATTTCCTATACGTTTCGACTCAGTTTGTATTATTTTTTTGAAACACTCGTATTAGAATTTGAATGTAATTTGATTTCTACTTACTTGACTAGACAAGACAAAATGAAAGCCATATAGACCAATTGGAAGAACAGTTTCATTTACTATATAGATGAAATATTAGCGAAAGCCTTTGATATCTACTTATTTTGTTTAGGCATGTTTTGAAATGATAGTTGCAGGACTGTTTCACTTACCAACTGTGATTGCAAGGAAAGAATTGCCATCCTGATGAAATATGAGCCTAGGCTGGAGAGGAGGATATCAGAACCGTAAAAATTCAAAAATCTCAAAATGATCATTTAAAAAACTCAAGTATTTCAAGATAATTCAAAATAGTTAAGTACTCGACTCACCTCAATCACTCTAATCAATATATGATGAGTAGAGTAATGACTAAACCAAGATTTTGTGCACTAAACAAGGATATTTTCTAAGAATTGGGATAAATTACTCTATTTAGACAATTCATTGTTAAATAATAAGATTTTAAACAAAATAACTAAAAAACAGTACGTAAAAACATTGAATATGTTATTCAATAAAATCTGATTTGAGAGTGAAAGAAAAACGCTAAAAGAATTAAGTTACACTTACTTCAAGTTGTGTTTTCTTTCTCACAGGTAGAGAAGGTATACTGCAAAGGTGTGCAAATGGATGCAACTAATATACAATTGAACTAAGATACGTTACACGGAAAAAAAATGTCACCTGATGTAAATTGTTTCTAGATTATTCAAAACACTATCATATCCTTATTTGAAAGTCAATGTGCGTACTTTCGTAGTTAACATTTTCCTTAATTTATTTTGTGACTTTCACCCTTTTCCTACATTACTTATAATTAGTACTAATGAACCTGACTTGAATACAATGTAATGGATGAAAAATAAAGGGAAATAAAAGCGCAATTTTTTCAAAATTTACAATTTTTATTATTTTAAAAATAATATTTACTGAAAAGAGTTAAATTAAACCAAATTTTCTTGATTATAATATTTTAAAAATAATTTAAACTTTGATTCGAAATATCTTAAGAACTTTTTTTTTATAAATGTTTTACATGTATTTTTAATACTTTTCTTTAATTTGAATAAGTAGATTATCGATATATAAATTTAAATCAATACTATAATTTTTCAAAAATAATTTAGGTGTTATATTATTTAAAGTTTTGGAGTAAAGCTTTAAAAAATTCTACTGATAGAGAAGTATTATTTAGACAATTTTGCATCTCTCTGAGTCATTTAGTACAATAAGAAAACACAGAAAACATCACTCATTTAAATTCAATTAATTATTTTTATTTTCATTATTACATTTTTCTTTCTATAATATTTAATCTTGTAATAACAATTCTCATTAGCTTCCAATAACATTCATTGAATCATTGTAAGGAGTTACAGGCAACAGCTTGTTGTAGACGAATGCAGAGAGTCTTTAGGATTTGCATATTGGAGAGTATTTTGACAATATAAAAATTTTCAGAGTACTTTTGGTATCGCTAGCCAGATAACATCAGGTTGTTTCTTCAACACTTAATTACTGGTATGCAATTACTCGAACAATGTAATAATTTCCATCAGATTCCGATAAAATTCATTGATTTAGCGAAATGAGTTCTTCGAGGCGGCAGCTTGTTGTAGTCGAATGAAGTGCCTTTATAATTTGTGTATTGGAGAGTATTTGAAAATACGCAATTTTCGGGATTCTATGAGTACTGCTAGCTAGATGACATCGAGACGCTTCTTCAACACACTTTAACATACTGGTATGTAATCGCTCGCACAATCCTCTGATTTCGTAAGGCTCGGAATTGCTTTCGCGGTCCAACAGCAAAAAACCAAAACGGACTTCTCCGTTTGACGACATCTTAGCATCTGAATGGTAAATCATAGTCTAATCGTTTTTTCTAAAACTATATCATCCAATCACGTTCCTTCTCGATTATGTAATCATTGAACGACAATTTTGTTGCATATTCAAGTCGATATTTGCATTGGCGAGAGTTTTCAAATGCTGACGAGCAAATTGGCGAAGTAATCGCTCGTTTGCGCAAACATTGGAAGCTTGTAAGGAGAGAGTCTTAATTCCACGCGTCACATGCCACAAATAATATAAACAAAACAAGCCACAACTTGTTGTTTTGTAATGCTGATATTGGTGAGGGTTATATTGCAAAGCTGTAGAATTTCGAGCAATAAATTTTTTCACTAGTCCAATGGGCTTTTTCCCATAACTACAAAAAAACTTAGCAATATTATGAGAATCGAAGTAGATTGCTTGCCAGTGGGCTCCAGATTTGAAAGATGGGTCAGTATTAACTATAAAACTTCTAAAGCGTCCTCTTTTGAGTGGGAGCTTGTCATTTGCATAAACACCGCCAAAATCGAGTTTGATTTTCGAATCGGATAAAGCTAGTCTTGTAATTGTTAATGTATCCATTTTTTAATAATCTGTGAAAACATTCCTAGACTTATCAATCTCGATAGTAGCTGCGAATTCCATGTAACATATCAGAGTGATTGTTTCCGTTAGATCAGATTCGAATTTAAGATGGATCGATAAATCACCAGTGCGAATGATATTTAAATGCTCAGCGGAAGCAGCATAATCTTGAGTTAGATCAAAAGCATAAAAACAAAGCGAGTTTTTATATTCGGCGTAGCTGATATTCGTATCTTCTCTACCCAAATCAGTAAAAAGACTTAAATAATTTCGTGTGTACCAATTTTTTGAGTAAGACGGAGTAAACGCACTCGCAGGAATTTGAATTCCGTTTTCAGTTAAAGAAAGATAATTGAGTGCGTAATTTTTAAATGCAAAAGGGTTTTTCTTTAAATCGCCATTATACGACGAATTCGAACATAAAGCTAAAATTATACGATTCGGTAGGGTACCATTCACTGCATTCGAAATAGTAACACTCTTCAAACCAGAACTAATTGTAAATGTTTTTAATTCCACGCGTGTAAAGGGTAATTGTACTAATTGTGATTCAAGAGCTTTTTCGTGGCCGATCATTACAGATCCTGCAATTTCACATCTTCGAATAAATAGACTAGCATTTTCTAACTGCAATTGATAATCTTCGGTTGGTGCTAATAATGCAAATGTATGCTTTGCTTTTTCTAGTTTGATACGAAGAGATACACCATTAATTAATAATTTACTTTGAGAACTTATATCGAGATGTAGCATACCAAACAGTTCAAAAATCTTTCCTTCCTTTGTATGATCATATCGTTTTTTCAAGCCAGCATTTGTGCCGGCTGTGATGTCGACATTATCGTATTCGTCCACGCTATCTTTTATAAACAAACCGGCACTCAATATACCTTTTTGGGATGTTTCAGGGTGAAACAGTAACGCTTGCATGATGCATTTGTATGCATAGTTATTTTCGGATGAAATCTGTCGGTCGTTAAGTGCTACATGGCATTCACTGAACATAGTATTTAGGAGATAATTTATCGGACCACATTTATCTCCTGGTGCTAAGGCACTTCCATCTTGTTTGATAATTTTGGCTTGAACTTTTAAATACAGATGAGAAAGATCATAGTAGCTCTCGCCTAAACCAGGAATGTTGAATTCAATTGTTGGATTATCTGAAATCGATGCTACGGGATGAATCTCTACGAAAGACGATTTGTCGACGGCCATTTGAATAGGAGTAGTTGCGAACATATCTAGTTCGCTTTTGGTGCAATAACATCGATCCATTTTTAAGAAAACACGTCTTTTCGAAACTTCTTACGAGCTCTCATCTGAGTTTTCCGGTGGGAGCGCTTCCTTTTATTCCCTCCTGATTGAATTTTGCGAAGCACGTCATCTTTTACGCCATGAGCAGATTCGATAAATCTCTTGCGAGCAGAATCTTTTAGCGAATGACCTTGGTCAATGTCTTCTAAGATATTTTGACCTGTTGCAAGTAGCCGTTGTCCAAAATATTTTCCAGTTTTTTTAAGAATTGGAATTGCAAATCTCCGTAATGCACTGAAGAAGCCATAACCACGCTGTATTGGATGACTCGAGACAAAATATCCTCCTGTTTGCTGATTGCAGTAATAATCGATGCACGCGGTGGTATCTAATCCGTGGCTTTTCATGTTTAAGAATGAGGCTAACAAAAAATGTTTCATTTATTTATAAATTTTTTTTGCGAAAATTTAGCACCAATGATGTTTTACCACTAATAAACTGAATCGGTGTTCCTCTACTAGTCTTCAATTCGATATGTATTGTATCAAAATGCTGTTTTTTGACGCTAAAATACAGCGGTACAGCAAAATGTTTAACGATTTGATCAGTTTTTTCATTTGCAATAGGCACAATTTTTAATATGGACGCATATGCATTTCCTACTAGTGATTGATTTATTATGTCACAATAGATATACACTTCCGTTATCCCAGCACTCAATTCTAAATTATATTCAGATGTATATTTTCCTTCATCGAATGTATCGTTTACAAACCCTAACAAATCTTTCAACTTTTCTCCAAATTCGACAACCATGTCAGATGGAACGGTTAGCTGGGTTTTCATGTCAGGCAACTCCCTTAGCTTGATATCCTTAAACTCAGAAAACAAATCTTTAGAATTTCGATACATTCCTTGTGGTATTCGAAAAGTATATTGTTTTTTTTCATATCTTTCCCTCGTAAATATTGCGAATACAATAATTTGAAATGACTCACCCACAAGATTATCAGCTGGAGGAACATAAGGAAATTTCGATTCTCCGTGAATTAAATGTGATTCTCCTGTGATATTCAATACATTCATAAGTTTTGCACAAGTTCCTCGTTCTAAAAACACATCAACATTTTGGAGCGTAGTTACTAAAATAACATTTTCATTTGGTATGTATTCAAATGTAGCATAACTCTCCCCATCGATTTTCAGAATATTGTCATTTATGATATCGAAAACACTTCTATCTATGTCATGCGTGATTTTAATTTCTTTTCTATATTTTTCAATGGGCTTTGTAGATGTTAATTTAACGATCTGATTCTGATATGGCTCTTTAAGTTCACGATAACGATAAAGGAAGGAGTTCTCTGTCTCCATACTAGCTGTTATCATTGGCTTCGCTCGAGAAAACGATTGCATAATTTCTGGAGCCGATTCTTTATCGATAGACATACGCCAATGAGGCATTAATTTCCATTGTATTAGATTAGAACCAACATATTTCATTTCGAGAGGTGGTGGACCATCAATCGCTTTTTTCACAGCAGTATTAATTCCTTCAGCTAAATCGGTCGTATTGCTGATATTTAGTAATATTTCAGGCAAAGTTGACGTATCAGTAATAAGTATATTTTTCTCAATAGTGTAACTATCATTATAATCAGTCTGTACAGTAAAAAATCGTCCAGGCATGGATATTTCCGATAAAGACACCTCGTAAGCTCCACGTAATGTAATGGGCTGAGCTAATTTCGTACGATAATTATCAGGAGTGTTTTTAAACAGATCCATACTCGCATTAGAAGGCAAAAATACATTAAAATCATTTTCTAAGATTTGATCCATTTTTTATCGATTCACTATCAATCCACGAGTTGTAAGAATCATCGTAACCAACCCACTTAACAAGTAATCGACGCGAGGCTCCTTTACCCTTTGTTTTTATTATCTTCTCAATAGCCCAAAAGTCCTGATTTGTTTTTTGAATTTTCTGTAGTTCTTCTGCATAAAACCGTCCGTCTACTTCTTTACCATTTAGTCCACACAGCATATAAGTATGAGGTTTTGTTGGATATCTCGCACAAATTTTAAAGATTTCCTCCGTCCATCCAGGCAAATAACCCCTTCTAAAAACTCTGTTTGCTTTTGAAATTCTCACTAAGTCACCTACTTCGAAACGGAATTTACCAACTTTGGCATAACTATACAGTCTCTCATATATCTCTGGTTCATTCTTGGAAGTTACACTACTAGGCTTAAAGCCATGACTGCTATGCACAGTGTCATTATACGATCTAACTAAAGCAGGCAAAACATCAATATATTTATAATTATTGCGATAAGTAAAAATTCTATGCATTCGATTGCGAAGATTTCTGTGAGCACGCTCCAGTATGGCACATTTCAACTCACTCTTGGTAGAATAATGATGAACGTTATTTTTTTTTAGCAAGCTTCTTACCCTTCTATTAAAAAATTCCTTTCCATCGTCTGTTTGGAGATTTAGTGGTTTTGCTTTTCTAAACACTTTTTTAAATGCGTTTGCAACGGTCATGGCCTTTTTATTTTTTATCGGAATGGCTCTTAAAAAGCGCGACATAACATCAATGATCGTTAATATATAACGAAAACCCCTGTTCTGCTTAGCATACTTTTGCATGTCGACCAAGTCACTTTGCCAAAGCTCGTCGACACCATATGCTACCGTTTTTCGGCGTTGAAACTTGTAGCGCACCGGAAAATGTAGGGTATATGAATCTTGTTGAGAAAGCCAATGACGTGCATCACGAGGACTTGATTTGCTGTATTGTGCTAGCCGCTTTACACCACCAAAAGAACCTGGCTCTTCTGGATTGTAGTAAATCGCATTCATCCGGTCCACGGCGTCCATTTCACTTTCTTAGGCGTTTTCGGAGTTGGTGAGCTAATTGGGGATGACGAAGCACTAGACGACGACTGTTGTGTCATCGTATCCAACAGTGATAGATCTAATTGTTCTCGGGCATATTTATTCCCTATCCATTGTTTCGGTATGTTTGCTTTGTAGATACCACGCAAAAATTCGAGATAACCTTTCGGGGGTATCTCTGTCTTTTTCAGATCTCTCATAAGATGAGCGAACAAATCAATCATATTGCTTCTATGTACCGGTTTTCCAGCTACTTCTAGTTCGTTACTATCGTTAAATGTATAATTCACATTTTTTAATGCATTTAACACAGGTAAAATAAATTTTTTTCTTGTCTTTGGTACTGCATGTGCCAGATATTTTGCAAACACAGGAATTTGAGTATCAATTACAGTGTCTTGTTTTTCCTCTTCTACGGGTTCTATGGAACTCAGGAATTCTGGTGATAATTCAAAAGTTTTTTGAGGAGCAAGTGGTTGCATAGTTCGTTGATATTTGGGAATAAGCTGAGATAGCAGCTTTCCTCTTAAGTCATCAGGCATTTCAGTCTGTTGCAAGACCCGCATAATGCTGTCTTCGATTCGAATTTCGGGTTTGTTTATTTGATAATATTCGCTCACTAGTTCTGGAGGAACGAGGGCCATTTTCCTAGCCATCACCAAGTAATCCAGAAACTAATTTCAAAACAGTTGGAATAATCAAAGGTAGAAACCCACTTCCTGTTTGGTTCGCAAACAATTTCCTTTTCTTTGAAATTGATATTTTTTTATCCGCTAATTGACGAATCACTCTTTTATACGTTCGAAGTTTTTTACTTTTAGTTACTGGGATATTTCCAGAGAGTAGATTCGAACAAATCTCACAAAGAGATTTTATCTGATCATCCGATGATGTTTTCAAAATCGCCTTCCTCTGTTGAGGATTTGCGTTTGATAATATATGTAGTAAATGCACGTGTCGCTTCAATCGTTTCATTTTTCAACAAAGACCCAATTAATGAGCCTCTGATCGGGAAATATAGATTGACGAAGACGCTCTCGTTCTGGTGTTCTTGGGTGAACATCTATCAGTAAATAAGTAAATGGCTCTGCTGTTGCTTTTTTATACGCATCCATAAAAAATTTCGACTTTGTCGGAAATGCTTGTCGAGCGAAGCAGGATGCCTGTGATTGATCTCGATTGTTTCGAAACATTATGATGTAATGAGTGTTTAAACTAATATCACGCATGGTTTTAACTCTTGGAAATAAATTTTGTGTAATTAGAATTACGCTAAAATTTTTATGATGAGAATCCACAGTAAACATTTGAGAAATTTCACTTGTGAGATTATTCATTAGGTCATCAAGGATTAACAAGTCAAAACTTTCTTCGCTAGAAGGTAGTCCGCATATAAATTTAAAACGGTTTTCGTTAGCGAACCAAGGCTGCCAAGCCGAATAGCACCATACAATTTTATTTAATTTGGATTCGTAGACTTGCTCCGCGATCATTTTACGCACCAGTTCCGTTTTTCCACTCTGCGATGGACCCGTTACCATGCAGGTTGAAGGGTGTTGGAATTTCAACATTGTTTGTATAATCTTACAACTCACCAGTTGAATTCTATTTATATCTGTGTTTTGTTCTTTTTCTTGTCGCATATAGAACTGGTTATGACAGAGGGATGTAAGTTTTACTTATTAAGGATATTTCTAATAATAATCGAATGACTAAAAAGTACTTCAATGCTTTCAACTTTAACATTGTCTGCATATTTTTTCAAACTCTGTCTCATATAATTGTACACCAATGACCTCAGGCTTTAAATAGGTATTATTATCTCTAAAAAAATAACGAATATCATACACAGTCTTTTGTTCCTTTTTACACTTATGGAGAAATATACGTCTCCCTAAATTTTCCGAATAACTACAAGACGAATTATTCAAGTTTATTTTTAGCTCTGAATCAGTTCTACCAATAAAAACAAATGTTTCTACTATACAAATTATAACTAAAATTGCAATGCAAATATTTTTCCATTTAAAACTATCCATAATCAGAATTTTTTAAAAAAAAACCTTATTCATGTGCAGATGAATCAGAAATAAGCTACCATCGATAAGTTTGCTTTATTTATACACTTTACAGTTGATAGAAAATATTCCTTTTAACTATGCCATATTACAATAAGAGGAGGAGGGGGTCCACAGGGTTAATTGACCCCCTACCTGGAAAATCTGAAATTATTATTTTAACATGGCGGTCCCTGACGCCAGTGGTGGTGACGTGTGGACACACACCAGTGGTGTTCCGGAACCACTGTGTTGGGATACCCTGCACCCCAACCCAGCTCGTCACGTGGATTCTCCTGTATCCGTTCCAAACGAGTCACACACTTGCATTTGCAGAATCCAGAACTATTGCACTTGTAACATGCCAAGCCACTCACGATTTGATTTGGTGCCCGCATACATTTCTTTTCACAGCAATACCACTCGTCGTCGCAACGGTACATGGCGTCAGTCGTGCGGGTCTCGCAGTTACACATACCAAAGCTCCTACACTTTTGACATTCCAAACCATCCACTGTCGAATTGTCAAACCAATGACATTTCTCTTCACAACAATACCACCTGTCGTCGTAATAGACAGGGACGTCGTTCATGATCAAAATGATCCTGGGCGCACGATAGATCACGAAAACACAACAAGAGTCAAGAGCAGAATAATTCTGGGCCCACGACGACGACACTCTTATTGAAAAAAAGAAAATACCTTAAACTTTCGGTTCGGGGCGGCTCCGACCCGTCTCTAATAGGGTCTTACTGCATCTTGATTACAATATTTCGAGATCTGTATATATCTGAAGTAAACAAAATATTTTTCAATTTAAAATAAATACGATTTATTATTTAACTGCTTCCGTTGTGGTTCGAACTCATGATCAAGAAAAAAGAAACGGACGACTTAGAATACAATCGATTTATATTCTTAGCCATCCGTCCCTTATTGAAATGTTGACTTTTTATGTTTTTAACGGTTGTGACATCACTTTTTGATATTCATTCACGGATATATAAACTTTTAATCTAATTAAGTCCAGGTGTCAACACTTGAAACATCGATAGTCCAGAATTCAACAAAATTTATAGAGGGCTATAGTCCAGAAGTCAACAAATTATACTACTAATGCTGCTTATTGCTCTCCATATTTAAAAAGGCACCAACCAAAAACTACTTCGTAGAATTAATAGAACTTTTTCACACACAAGCCTTGCAATATCAGCTCTCAAGACATATAATGGTTATGCGGCTTAAGTGTGAAGCTGGTTTCGAAAAAATGTAATTAAGTCCTCTGACGGGAAAAAACGAAATTACTTTCCAAACAACCCAATAAAAATATAGTTTTTACTTTTGCACTGATGCTATAAGCCTATACAAGGACTATGCTCTTCTATCTGTTCGGAGAAAATTCCACAATTAAAACTAGAACTTGAAATGTATTTTTGCCGACAAAAATATCAGTAAGTTTGCCAACTTGGTGAAATTTGCGAAGGTAATTATAGCCAAAAACATTGCTAATCATGCAGAATTGGCAAAAGTTTTGAAAAATTTAAGGGGGTCTGGGACTCAAATTTTTTAAAATTCTTAAAAAAAAAATCATTATTGTAAAAAATAATACATATATTTTTAAATATAATGGCATAAAAAGTTTGCTTCTATCAATAGCAAAATTTGAAAGATTTAAGTTTTTGTTACATGACAACTGTATCTTAGATATGGTATCTTGAAACTTTGAAATTGTTTTTCTCAATGATGGCTTTTTGTTCCTTTTTTGAGTTTAAATTGATATAAAACAACTTGTTATAAATTTATGAAACTTTTAGAAATAATTTTGTAGATATATTTCTTTAATTTGTCTTCAGAAATTATGTTTTTTTTTAATTATTATTAAAGATTTTTTTTTTTAATTTTTGGAGCCTGGCATATTATGGATTTTATACAGTTTTTGCACAAATTTTTTTTTTAATTACTTTATTGAAAAATCATGAAACAATTTTTTTTGGTATGAATCCTTATAAGTATTTTAAGCAAAAATTAGGGGATTTTTTTAAAAAAAGTTTTTTAGTTATATCAAAAATTTGAAGTTTTTAATTTAAAAAAAAAAAAAAAAAAAAATTTGCGAATTTAATTTAAGTTTCAAAGCATTTCAATTTTTTTTTAAGTTTCAAAGTTTCATACATTACTGCATAAAAAATTTCAGGAAAATAGTTCTAAATATAAAGATTTTAGAATTTTGAGTACCAGAATTGAGTACCAGTACTATTTTTAAATGAAAATAAGAATAAACAAACAGTAAATTACGTCCATCCATTTATAAAAAAATTATCAGCATTATAATGTAATGATAGTTGTGAGAATATTCCCATCATGAGCCAGTAATTCACATCCAAAATAATAAAAATTTTATGTATATATTTCTTATTTTGGATGGATACTAAAGAAAATTTAAGAACATAATTAATAGAAAATCCTACGCTTTGAGAAAAATCTGATTTTCTAATAGACCTTAATCTACTAATAAGTTTTCATTACAGATTATCAAAAAATATATTCATAAAAATTATACTCTTTTTTTTTAAATGCCTACTTAATGTGATAAATTGTTTAAAGTTGGATATACATATATTCGATTTTACATAAGGAGCTGCACTTCAAAATTAGACTTTTTAAAATGTTCTAAATGCCTTTCCTTGTTTTCCATATTAACTATATTGTGTGATGTTAAATTTATAATTAACTCATTTACATTCAAGAAATATAGGTTTTAACACTAAAAATTTACATCATTATCCTATTTTAATTAAAATTGTTTATTTTATAAAGAATTTGTATGAATTAAGCAGTATAAATTATACCCATATAATCATTGTTAGTATGAATTTATTACTAAAAACATAAACATCAACTATGAATAGTTTTTATGAGAATAAAATACTTACCACATTATGGTATTTCCAAAAATCTAAAAAACTTCACTTATATAGATTAAAAGCTTGCTGTCTAGATTTTCTTTTTAGACTAGATTTTCAAATCCTTTCACTAACAGAAAAAATAGCATTCTGCTTCACTCTCGGTGAACCCTTATCTCAACTGTTTATACTTTTGTAGCATTTGCAATTTAAATCAAGATTTTTATCTTTTGAACGATCACAAATCGCTTTTTATTTTAGATTGCTTTAAATTATTATGATATTAAGGAATTATGTAATGGTTTCAATAGTACCATTTACAAAAGTTTTCTAAATAAACAAACAAAAATAAGGCACCCACTCAACATTAACAAATTGCAAAGACTAACTAACAACTATTAATTCCGTAGCAGAAACTTTTGCCTCCTAATGTTTCATCAAATGTTACTTTTTAAGAAAGTTAAGTAATTTATATGCTACTAATGCATATTATATTTTTGTGGTTACTAACATAGTAAATGACATCTTTAATTTAATAGAACTGATTACTTAGAAATATGCAATGTTCATGTTTATTTAGAAAGTTAGCAGTAAGTTGCGAGAAAGAAATGGTCTTTTAACTGGCAGTCAAAAGATATTTATTCGTTACCTGAGAGATTGGAAAGAGAGGATGGTGTATATATATATATATATATATATATATATATAATATAGAGAGAGATTAGACTATTATATATATAGAGAGAGAGAATAGATTTAAAACACGGTTTAATCGTTTTAAAAGTAAATTTCTAATGAATGAACTGATCGTCTCATCGTCTTATGACAACCACTGGAGGCCAGCTTTACCGTGTGTGTTTGTACATAGAACAACAGAAATTAAAAAATACCTCGGGTGTGAGAAACTTACTAAGGCTGACGCAATGACGAGCAATGAATATAAAATATGGACCCCTTACTGTTGGAAAAGTGCCGACGTAAATAAATCTCACATGAATATGCTGTCCAAAAAGTCGGAAAGCTTTTGAATTGAAGGGATATTTGTTAAAGAAGGGGAGAAAAAATGACAAAACCCGCTTTGAAAGGATAAATTATATTAAAAGACGATTCTACCATAAATTGCCATTACAAGCATATACAAACACACATAATAGTTTTACTAATTGATTCAGCAATTTTCAAAAAGATATATTGGATAATCTAATCAAAACACATTCAATATTTTTTAATATTGATTACTTCAAATAGGGTTCAAAATATATTCAATAATTTCAAAAAAATTTCTGAGTTGAGAAAAATTAGATGGGACGTCTTTTTTTGCTGGTCTCCATTCTGTTTCTTTTTATTTTTGATTATGGTGTGGAACAAGAATCCTATGATCCTAAAGCATCTCTAAAATATTCAGAAGTGTTAAAATTTGTATTAAAATTTATTAAGTGTGTATTGTGCATTTACTCTCATATATAAATTCGTTCGTTGAATCGGGACATGAAATCATCATTTCCAGCCAAACACAATCCAAATCATTGATCATTATTCATTAGCGTATAAATGCTCGTTAGCGATTTTATGGCTAAATTAATAATGTGTGAAAACTTTTTAGATTGGTTGAATTCGAATTTCTATGCCTTAGGATACAACATAGTGTTATTTGAATTTAATTAAGTGTGGGAAATATTTCATTAAAGTTCATATTTTTTAAAAAAAATTTGATATCATCACACTTTCAAATATCAAAAATGGAGACAATTTAGGATAACTAATAATACCACTCAATATCATTGTGGTCATCAATAAATTATGTAATTAGTACACAATTTTTAAAACTAAAGTCCGCAAAGTTTAATGCTAAAAGCACAAAGGTGGTGTATTTTTTGCAATTATTAACATTAAATGGCCAAATGCAATCCTCAATTCCAGCCAAACTCAATCCAAATCATTGATCATTATTCATCAATGCGTAAATGCTCCTTAAGACAGTAAATATAAGGTACTTAAGTATTAACGCAACCAGGCCAAAATTCGCATAAATCGCCAAATTTGGCGACCCTACTTACGGCAACCAAAATTTGCAAAAATCGCCAAATTTGGCGACCCTACTTACGGCAACCCTACGTGTTATACGTGGTTTTCGTAAAGAAATTATTTTGCTTACTGGTTAAATTGAATGCCGTCAAATCGCGCCAACCTGGTTGCGATAATACGTTAGTACCAAATATAAAATACTATAATTATTCGCATTAAAATTCGATTGCATTGTAGTTCTCAACTATCAGTGAAACTGACAAGCTTCCTTTGTCAGTTATCATCCTAGACATCTAAAACAAAACAGCCTCCATGACTGGTGAAAAAACTAGGAAGCATTTTCCTTCGAGTTCCTAAAAAGTATTTGAATTACTTTTTTTAAAGTAAATACAAGTATTTGGTTTTTTAAATTGGATCATTGTATGATTAAACTATAACAATCTGATCAGTCATATTCATAGATATTTTTCCCATTCCGATTCTACAAATTGATTTTATTATAATTAAATAACTTAAAATATTAAAATATACTCGCACTGTTAAAATAAAATATTCAAACAGGCTTTGAATGCTTGCCGTGATTTTTATTTAAAATTCGAAAACAAAAAAAAGAAAGAAATTTTCATTTGGAATTTTTTTTAATGAGTTGCCATTTCTCGAGGAAGATAATATATTTAAAATCAATAATAAAATCAATAATAATAATATATTTATTATCAATATATTTAAACTCAATGTATAAAACAATCGAAAAGCATGTTTATTAAGAAGTACAAAAAGTTATAATTTTCAATCTGAATTCATTCTGAATTTTTTGGATGGATGTATTTTGCTATGTAAGCTATATTTTATTATAAAACAGATCATCCAATACCAACTGGTATTGGATAAACTGCTTTATAATAAAATATAGCTTAAGTTAAAAAAAAATTATATAAAATTCAGCTTTTCGTAATATTAAAACTATTTTTTATGTCCAAAACATTAGTCAATTTACAATTTTTTTGGTAGTGAACAGCACACAAAGACTCATAAAATAAATTATCTTTTTATTTTCGTTAATTATCATTAGGATGAAAAAAAAGTTTAACTTCAAAACTCCGTATAATATTTTACCATTATTTTTTTTTTTTTTAAATTCTAGAAATTTTGAAAATTCATATATTAACAATTCAAAAAGACAAATTAAAGAATATATTTAAGAATCAAAGTAAATGTTTTATAAATATACAGTTCTATAAATTTAAAATTCAAAAGTTTGGTTAAACATCTAAGTATTTGAATTTTTGAATAGCATGGTTCGCCTATTTAACGTTATTTAAAAAAAAAAAAAAAAAAAAAAAAAAAAAAAAATGAAAATTTAATGTCTTATACCTGAAAATACAATACTTTCAACCATAAAAACCAATACAATATTTCGTTTCTATAGTGTCTAAGCTAAATTTTTTAATCATCTATCAAATCCTACTAAGTTCTTTTAACCAAGATATCTATTTAATTTTTAAATAAATTTAGCTGTAAAATTAAAGATAACAATAGAAAATAAAGTTTGAATTTTCGTTTGACCTATTTCTTCCTATTTGAACATTTTGCTATGGCCGGGAGAAATAGCAGGAGCACAGCACATACTATGCAAATAGTAGTTAAAAGGTAAATTGCTCCGTCGTAAGATTCCAATGTGCCTCTAAAGTATTCTGAAAATAAAACAAAAAATCATAAATTTTTTAAAAGTAAACTTTAAAAATTAGTATTTTATAGCCATGACTACCGAATGAAATATGGTAGAAGTTAGCAATTCTCAAAAACAAGGTAACAGAACATGCACTACTTTCTTCTAAAGCATAAAAAGACTGTAGAAAAATTTAATTTATTAAACTTTAAAAAAATCCGTGAGAAAATCTTAAGTAGTCTGATACATACTCTACTCTACTGACTTTAACACTCTAAATGACTCTATGATACTCTAAAATGCCGTTGATAAGTATCAATCATATTTTTTTAAATTTGTAGAATCATTCATTATTGTTGTAGTGAATTAGTTTAAATAAAATTTTTTACTTTGATAACGTAGCTAAACGTGATTATTCGTTAGATGCTTAAGTCCACTGATACCTGAAATCGATAAACTGAAATTATCATTTTCCAAAGTGTTTGAACCTACTGAAAATTCAAGGTATCATGAATTGTACCTACGAAGACCAACCGTCATTTTCTCTGGTAATACTAAGTGGAAGTGTTTCGAAATGATTTTTTTGGTGATATTGATACATGAAATTGTGGCTATGTATTTATTTATTTTATCCTGAATAATTTTGGGAGAATGTCATTAGAGTTGATTACCCAAAGCATTTTGGATACGGCTTAGAACGGCCTCCTTGTTAGCAGACCTGAACATTTTGTATTTAGTTTATGGGGGTCACTGGATGGACATGACCTACATAAAACAGAATCAGCATCACGATATCGTTGTATGAAACGATTGAGCTATATCCAGGTAGCAAAGCGGTATTGTCCAATATCAAAAACAGAGGTTGTGGGAAGACTGGACAGTCCTAGCAGAATGTCAGACATCGTTCCAAAATACACGATTAAAAAAAAAAAAAAAAAAAAAAACATGCCAAAACCATCCCAAGACCTATTCTTTACCTATCTGTCTCTTCTTATAACACTATATTTCAATTTTAAAACTCCACATTAACGTTTCAAAACTTTCAGTATATTTTGCCAAGCACTGGGATTGATTAGCCAAGATTCATAGCAACGGCCAATATACAATAGTCCACATCGGGATTGGCCAATGTCGTGCCGATATTGGCCAGCCGATTTGTGCTACTGGTGATGTCATGTCCTCAACGTGACCAAACAATGTCTCTCTCAAATTGACATTCATTCAGGCTTTACTGGCAATATGGGCGTTAAGAGTTTGGACTTTTCAATGTCAGAGTAAGAAAACATTGTTGCTTAGTTAGGTTTGTATCTTTAAGGTAATAGGACTTCATTGTATGTCTTTAAGAGTCATGGAAACGTATGGAGGTGTTAAAGTCAGAATAGTGTAAATCAATTGAGGACTAGACATGGAAAACGACCTAAGTACCAAAAAAAAAAAAAAAAACGAAAATCATTTTTTTTTAAGGAAAAATATTCTAAAGACCAAGCTAAACAAAGTGGAGAACGCCCAAAGTGCGAACTCCAGTAGTAATTGTTCATTTCAATCTGGTACTTAGTCCCAGCCCTAAGTACGGTACTTAGTCCCAGCCCTAAGTACGGTACTTAGTCCCAGCCCTAAGTACGGTACTTAGTCCCAGCCCTAAGTACCAGGTACCATATGCGAGTGTTTTTCATTTTTTCTCCTGAAAATATTTCTTTTTTGGATTTAGGTCTTTTTCCATTTCTAGTCCTCAATTTATTTTAATTTTTGAGAAGAAAAAGGGGTTTTACTATTAACTGTTATCTAACCAACTGTTTTGTATAGTGATACAGTATAGGAGGCCAACTGTTGAGATTGTGCCACAGGTAACTCAACAGTATTCGCCAATGTCGGAAGCAGAGATTGACCAATCCTGATCGATACTCGAGCCTCGACTCAAAATACACAATAAAAAAAACAAAAAATAAAAAAAAAAAAAAACATGTCAGTAACATCCCAAAACATTTTTTTTTTGTCCTCCGTCTTTTCTTATAAATAAAATAGTTCAATTTTAAAAATGTTCATCAAGATTTCAAAACTTTCAGTATATTTTATCCAGCATTGGGCAAGATTTTCCAATATCTGCAAACAAAGGCGAGTATATAAAGTCACATTGTCCCATATCAGGATTGGTCAATATAGATTGATATTGGTCAGCATTGTTGTGTTACTGGGAGTCTCAGTACCCATTTTCTTTTAACATTGTAGCTCTTCTAGATTATGTCTGGACTTAAATCCGAGTAGCTGAAGATGTGATTTCCACCACTCTAACTTTAGACTTCTCGTATGTAACATTATCTTGAGTTTTAATAGGATAGTTTTTAAAATGCAATGTCAATGATGAAATTTATTAACTTCCTAGTGCGCTACTAAAACTTTGAAATATCACGTGCTTCCCCATTTCACTTAATAAGAAGTAAACCATAGCTCAGAGAATTTTAAAGAAACTATTTAAATGTTCCTTCCTTTCTTCCCTAGGTAAAAAAGATTAAAAAAATTCTGAAGCATATTTTCACAACGGTTTATATACTAAGAAATAATACAAATTATATACATGCCAATTTTTTGACCAAGTCAAGATCCTTTTGACCCGAATGGTTTTGCGCCTATGTCTTAGTAGCTTTTTAAACTATAAATTTTGAAAATAATACAGAAAACCAGTGCAAACCTGTGGTTGGTTGGTTGTATTCAGATTATCTGGCGCCGTCAGCAACACGAGGGCTATAATGCGCCGAAACATTTCGTCATTTAACAAACCAACATACATTTACAAACACCCATGCCTAACACGGGACTCGAACCCGCAACCTCGTGGTCTAGAAGCCAGCACGCTAACCACTATACCGTTTGGTACTGTGCAAACCTGTGAAATATTGTGGTAACCACAGACACTGTTGGAATACGATAATTCAAATTATCTTCTTTAACATTGCCTATTCATTCGAACCCCTAGGGTCTTGACCTGGTTTGACAGATATAGAATTTTTAATCTTTTTTAATGTACAAACCATTGTTCAATTAATCTCAGAAATTACCTCTCTAGCTAGGGAGGGAAAGAAAGTACATTTGAACAGTTTTTATAAAATTTTCAGAGCTATGGCTTTATGTGAAATGTTGATGTGCTTCCCTACCATCCATATAAATAATTTATTTACTTGACAGTTGGTGCTAAAAACTATCAAGCAACGCATATGTCACAAAAATAATTTGTGACACAAAGTCCCCGAGGTAAGAACTAAATTACTCTATTTGACGGTAGCTTATCTGCTAGAACTTTCACTAAGTAAATATATTTAGTGGTATAACTTTTAATAGCAACCAGATACATTCTAAAGTATACTTACCTATCATGGGTGACATGGTGAATACTAGCGGTGTGTAAAGTATATATCTTGATGCTATTGCCATTGAATGTTCTTTTTCTTTTATAAATTCATATATCAAGCTTGGATAAGCACTGTTAATAGCAGCAAAACACAATCCAAAACCCATAGTGGAAATCAATATTAAAAAATAGTTATTACACAATACAAAGGTAACGCATGAAATTCCCATGCATAAGAAGCAGATGGAATTGTAGTTTGATACAGTCAAGTAACCTTTGTCTGTCACCCATCCTAGGCACGAGTATCCAATAATTTCGGCTGCAGGGAACAACATGAGGAAAATATGTTCTTCGCTTTCAGGAAAGCCTTTGTCTCGTGAAATTTCGATAATAATCGTGTAAAGAAATATACCAACGTAGCCGTAAAAGCTCTGACAACAGATAATGATAAGAAAAGCTGGATCTTTAAAGACCCGAAGTGTTTTAAAAGCCTCAACGTATTTACTTCCCTTTTCAGAAGTGGGTGATGGATTGTAAATGTAATCTTGTTTCAATGCATTGTTAAAATTGCTAGCGTTCTTTTCTTTACCTATCGAATATCTTTCCACACTTACAGGTGACTGGATTGGAGTACTTGTTCCTTGTTGTGCTTCTTTCAAGGGTTCCCTAATTTTTATTGTTTCATTAACTACATCGTAAACACAATTAGATTTTTGTTTATAAACGCTTCCTGGTAGATTTTTTTCGTTTACGATAGATTTATTTTCTTCGATATTTTGTACCTCATGTTCGTGGGATAACGAATGTTTTTCACTGTTTAAGGAATCAAGAATTATGTCTTTTAATTCTGACTTACTATTTAATAAAACATTTTGTATTTCGTCACTTTTACAAGAGGTTTTTACAGGAAATGAAGGACGCAAATTATTGTATTTAGGATCCTTTAACAGCATCGCCACTGGAACACAATGAAGCATTATACCTGACATAATTAGAAGCGCTCCCGAGACTTCATAGAGATGTATAAGTATTGTAATCACAGGTATAATTGCAAAAGCTATAACGCTTGTCACACTGTTAGATATACCGTTTGCATTAGTAATGTTCTGATTGAAATTCTGCTTGAGTATTTGGGGTAGTAATGGTACCGCTATGGCAGAACCGAAACCTGAAAAATAAAAACATTCATTATATTTAATTAGGATTTAAAAATGTTATTAAGTGTACATATGATGTTATCAAAGCATTTGAAAACTTTATTGTGTTATTTAAACCAAAATATATATATATATATTGACGTATTTAGCTAAACATATTTATATTACCGAAGGTTAAATATATTTACTTTGAGTCATCAACCATACTAAAAGGTAGCTAAAATTCATACTAAAAGAAATTCTTTGGAAGAAAAGTTATTAATAATGACAACGATTTTATAATGGAATATATTTTTTTTACGTATTTAGCTAAACATATTAATATTACCGAAGGTTAAACATATTTACTTTGAGTCATCAACCATACTAAAAGGTAGCTAAAATTCATACTAAAAGAAATTCTTTGGAAGAAAAGTTATTAATAATGACAACGATTTTATAATGGAATATATTTTTTTTACGTATTTAGCTAAACATATTAATATTACCGAAGGTTAAATATATTTACTTTGAGTCATCAACCATACTAAAAGGTAGCTAAAATTCATACTAAAAGAAATTCTTTGGAAGAAAAGTTATTAATAATGACAACGATTTTATAATGGAATATATTTTTTTTACGTATTTAGCTAAACATATTAATATCACCGAAGGTTAAATATATTTACTTTGAGTCATCAACCATACTAAAAGGTAGCTAAAATTCATATTAAAATAAATTCTTTGGAAGAAAAGTTATTAATAATGACAACGATTTTAAAATGGAATATATATTTTTTTTACGTATTTAGCTAAACATATTAATATTACCGAAGGTTAAATATATTTACTTTGAGTCGTCAACCATACTAAAAGGTAGCTAAAATTCATACTAAAAGAAATTCTTTGGAAGAAAAGTTATTAATAATGACAACGATTTTAAAATGGAATATATTTTTTTTTACGTATTTAGCTAAACATATTAATATTACCGAAGGTTAAATATATTTACTTTGAGTCGTCAACCATACTAAAAGGTAGCTAAAATTCATACTAAAAGAAATTCTTTGGAAGAAAAGTTATTAATAATGACAACGATTTTATAATGGAAAAGAAGTGAAATCTAAATTAATTTTAGAAATATAAATAAAATACTAATAAGTTAAAATGAAATTATCAATAGTATATAGTTAATATTTCTTTGTTTAACTTAAAAAATAACGCGTTTAACCTTTATGTGGTCAAAAATAGTTTCACTTGAAATCCTATATATTATGTCTGGATGGTGTGTTTTTTATGACGATCCCTTTCTCTCCGTTCATACAAAAGCAAAATTGATAAATTTGCTAATTTATAGGATAGACCTACTCTTTAAACAAAAATGCATTATTTTTTTTTTTTTTTCGAAAACAAAGTTAAAAAAGATCAGAAATATTTAAAAAAATAAAAAATAAAAATTGGGTAGTAATTGCTGTATACATTAGATTAGCGGTTCCCAACCTTTTTAGTTCTGCGGACCACCTATTTTGTAGAAAAAAACTTGCACGCACATGCACATATTCTATTAGCTTGGAGGCCCACTAGCAAATAGAATATGTGCATGTGCGAACGTCAGTAGTTAGATATACTTACTGTAAGAGAAAGATTAAAAAAAAAAAAAAATGTTTTTATAAAGAAAGAAACTTTAATGTAATCACTTTGCTGTCACATCTATAAGAAAACTAAAATATAACTGGTCAATACTAAAAAAAAAAAAAAAAAAATGAAAAGGATTTTTGATATTGTCCTTCACGAGGGAGTCAATCTTTGAATTAAAAATGGATAAGTTTCAGTCATGCTGTTGAATTCACTCGTTGCACCATCAAATAATACATTTGAATAATTCGATTGTGTCTAACCATTGAGCGACACGGTTGTTCCCATCTCTACCTCTACAGCTCTTATAATATTTGTTTTGGCTTAGATTCTCGACCAGTGTCCATTGCCCAGTACCATGCTACTCGCGGTGTGGGCAGCGACCCATGGGTTCGAAACCGCTGCATTAGATGATAGCACTACAGAAAAGAGAAAATCGCAATTTAAGCCCTTTGACGGAAAACCAGGAATCTTATCGGCAATAGAAAACAATATCTAAAATTTGATAATTCTAAAAAATTAAACCTAAGCAATCTTAGATACACAGGAGCGCGTAAGAGGCACATTTGTAAATCACGAAGCGACGAATGATCTAATGAATGAAAGTTATGTTACTGGACAAGGCGTGGCCTTGAATTTTAGAGAGTTTCCACTAGATGGCGCTAGAATAGAATACGGAGAAATTGCCATTCTTTTTTATATGCCCTATACTAAACATTTCAAAGGAAAAAAAAATTAAATGAGAATTTTCGTGTCCTTATTTAAGGCAGCCGACTACTTTACCAGATTTTTTTTTTTTTTTAAATTATGTAAGTATAATTTTCCCCCTGTTATTAGTCTTAACAACATACACAAGGAGTGAAAATTTGTAACAAGTAATAAAAAGTTTAAAAAAATTGATTTAAACTAGGATTATTTTTAGTTAAATTTAATTTAACGTTTACAGTTACACTGTCAACAATATTATTATGAATAGAGTGCTGTTTCCTTAGAACCGGCTACATATAAGAAAATTATCTACAAAATGACATTCAAGCTGTAGAAGTTACTGAGATATGGTTGTTTAAAATATAAATTCCAAAACATAAACGTTTTTAAAAATACTTTTTTGTATACATGTGTTAATAAATTCATAACTATTGCACTTAGATCAAATGCCATTTTATGAAAAGCATTTCAAAGAACTTCCACAGAAAATTTCACAGCAATATCTTAATTACTTTTTCCGTTATCTTGTTAATGGTGCTAATGAAACGGTAAAAATTCCATTTTGCAGAAAATGAATTTAAAGTACAAAGTTGCATTGGAAACCTGTTGCTATGATTGTATTAAATTTATCACAACTTTGTTCATAATTGACTTAGAAGAAAGTAAAGCTATTTTTAGAAAAGTTAAGGAACAAGTTTTCACAAAATTATATAAAAAAAAATAACTGAAATATTATAAAAATTCGACTTGTTATGGTAGTCCATCTTAAGAGAACGTAAACTTTCTATTAAATAAAACTCTCCAAACAAAGAAAATTAAAAACAGGGTGTATAAAAAAAAATGACTTCTCTTTTCAACAGACTGCGCTCATGGCTATTTCTCCGTCTTTCACACGAAGAGAGCCATCTAGTGACGGATCCATAAAATTCTAAACCATGCATCGTCCAGTGACATAACTTTTATTCTCGAGATCTTCGTCTTTCCATAAATATAACAATGTAGAATCGAGTCGTTTCATTTGATACACCCGGTACTTAAAATTCATAAGCAAACTTTACCAGAAATTACTCCTAAGAAGATGGTCACAGTCAAAATATCTTCAGCAAAATAGCAACATCCTATTCCAAATGCTGAAAATAAGCACCCAACTAACGTTAGGCTTCTTAAATCAATAATCTCCCCCAGAAACCCTGTTAAGGGACCTGAAATCAGAAAAAAATACTACTTTATACATAGGCCAAAGGTTTTCTTGAGTTTAAGATGCCAAACCTAAACATACATATATATATATATATATAATTGGTCCGTTGATACATATATATATATGTTACCGTTAAAGTATATAATGCAGTTATTTCATAGAATACCTAGTTATTCCTTGAAATAACTGATCGTGTCCGTTAAAGTGTGTAATTAATTTGACACTTTAACGAGTTATTCTATGAAATAACTAGTACAACACAAATTGTCTGTATATATTGTAAATAGTGACGTATTATTTCAAAATTCTATTGTAATTTATTTTTATCTTATTTTATTTATTAATTAATAGCGATTATACAAGTTAGAAAAAGGTGGCAACACCTAAAGCAATCGAGAAGTTTCGAGATATTTCTTTTCCGATGAATTGGCTGGAAATTTCGAGAATGTCTCACGCGCTTGTATATAAAAGACTGGAGAACGGGAAAGTTTTCAGATTGACTTTGGACTTCGTTGAAAGCTGATCGCTTGGTTTACCTATTGGAGTGAGCTTGTATAATCGCTGAATTCGAAGTTATTTTTGTTGAAGCTTGTGTTGAAGCTTGAGAGTAATTAAATTGTTGCCTGTGAATAAATTTTGTGAGTTTTCTGAAGAGAGAATAAATATTTGTATACCGTGAAAACTGTGCCATCATTGCCTCAGTGGAAAAATTCGTAACAGTATTCTATAAATTAACTAATGAGAGACAGTTAAAGTGTAAAATAAACAATTTATCTCAAATGAAATTAAAGTAATGATAGACAATTAAAATGAAAAAGAAGCAATTTATCTAATTTATGCAGCGTATAAATGGTATTTATGGAAACGTACCATAAAATCATTTGTTACAACAAGGATTACTAAAATGGCACTTGGAATTACAAAGAACATTATTTCTAAAACAAAAACATTTTTTGTTGACACACTGGGTTTTACACGAACATTTTTTAAATCCCTGAACAGTACCTAAACTTTGAGCTGTAGCAACCGACCGGGAGATATATGATATAGATTATTTTACACTTTAACGGACTGCAGATCGTTATTCTATGAAATAACTAGTTAAACCATGAAATACAAGAGAGTTTTACACTTTAACGGACACGATCAGTTATTTCATGGAATAACTAGGTATTCTATGAAATAACTGCATTATATACTTTAACGGTAACATATATATGTAATAAAAATTGGTCCGTAGATAAAACTTGGAAAAAAAATTTCATCTGTCATGAGACTGAAGAATCAAAAGCATCCACAAATATTTTCTAGGGGAACGGGGAGGGAAAATGTGGATATTTGAAACTGAAAATATAATTTTGCTGTAATTTCGACAAGTGTTGCGTGATGCATATTTTAAGTTATTTTTGCTCTAGATTGAATGGGAACAAAATCAAAGCAACATAAATAAAGTTAAAGTTCAGACCACATGTGCGTTTTTTATGCTGTGTAAGCGTAGACTCTTTTTACGCAGCTTAAAGATCTACCCAAGCCGGCAAAAGTACGTGTTCTTTAACGCAAGCTCAGTCGCTTGTTTATGATCTCCAGTGCAAAATGAAGCCATTTACAATCAAAGCATCTCTTTTCAGTTCACGGTATTTGAAATCCTTATACTCTGTATCTTAAAGCTAGAGATATTTTTCAATTTCAAGAATGGTAAGCTCACTATCCAAGTAGTATTCCATCACACAGTTATTTTAAAGATCAAAAATTTATGACGATAACACTCGAATCTACCAAAAGGAACAGTTATCTGCAGCGAAGTGTCTTCATTTGACTTGAAAAATTGGTCTGATTGAATCCTACAGTGGGCGACCTTGAGAATACGTCAGAATATTCCCCGCTAGCATGTAAACAAGCTGCTTCTGGCCTCGTGTATGTTACAGTAGCTTGTATATATTTTGTAACTTAATTTCACGCTGCGTTTCTGCATGAAAGACGTTCGAGTGGCCTTAGATTTAAAGACGCAAATACAATTAAAATGCCAGGAAAGGTAAAAGGAAACCTTTGAAATGGACGAGATCTATGTTTTTTAAGTGTATAAGTCTGGTTGCATAGTGAGTGTTAGTAAAAATAAAATGGAATTTGATCGAGTGGTACTGTAGCGATGTGCGCTAGCGGGGTCTTGAACCCGGGACTCCTAGATTACAGACTTGTTAACCACTATACAAAGGAGATATCTGGTGTCTAAGTGTTATATCTGTTATTTGTAGACGATACCACCACATAGCCCCTTCCCAGTGAGTCGTGAAAGGGGAGGACGATTGAGCTGCTATCGTGTGGTAGTGAATCCCCAGAGGTTGCCTGCTGTATGGCAGTGAGTCACCAGAGATACTGAGATGGTAGTGTAGAAGTCGTGCAGTAGATCTCGCCACTGATGTGTTCGAATATTCGGGTCACGAATGTAGCGATGTGCTCTAACGGGGAGTCGAGCCCGGGAGTCCTAGATCAAAAGACAAGCGCGCTAATCACTAGACGAAAGAGATATCTGGTGTCTAGGTGTTATATCTGTTATTTGTACACGAGGCCACCACAGTACAATAGTTCAAACATATGGATCTGAGGCAGTGGTAGTGTCTCTACAATCTGTAAAGAACTATTTTATTGGCCATCATTTTACTACCATTGTTATTTTTTTACCAGTAATTTTGTACGCTAATGCACATTTTTGTAATAATTTTGAACGATTTTGTTATAATTACGATTACGTTTATGGAGAAATAGCTTATGAAATGTGAGGGTTGTCGCCCATTTTAGGAGACCAGTGGAAGTCGTTTTATATGAAGTCGAACCCATGGACTGGAAAACCGTTCTAGCTCCAGTGGTTCTAGACGAAGATCCCGACTTGGACTTGTGGACTCCTTTACGGGTCTCCCACAACGTCAGGAGACACTAAAAAATAACGTCCAGTGGGCGGGTGGGTGGCATAAAATTCGTTTTCGAAAGTTTACAAAAGAGTTCTACACTTTTTTGTATTCAGTATCACCACATCACAAGTTGAGATGTTACCATCGCCGATGAATTTGCAAATGGAAGTTAAGACAAGGATTGCATGAAACTCTTCTCGACTTCACCAAATCGGTTCACATTGAAACCTGTAGTAAAAGTATCATAATACTGTTACGAATTTTGTATATTTGTAAATATTTCGTAGTGTTAATTTTGTAAATAGATAAATTTCTGTACATTTCGCATAAGACAATGCAATGGTTTGTTTCCCAGCAATGAGCCTCCCATCGCTTGATAACGGGTTTTACAGAGGTAACTCTGGGAAGCGAGTTTCAAGGGGCAGGGCATTTAACATTATGGTAATGGGAATCTCGCCAAATTGGCGAGATAGAGCCAAGTTGGCGATGGTTTTGGCGACTATTTGGCGACATTTTCGGTACATGTATCCCTTGTACATGTATATAGGACTTTTCAACTACATTCTGGAAAGTTCTCCAAATGTCTATATCTGGAAGGTTCACGTATGTTCTCAGGTCACCCTATAAAAGCTCAGGAGAGCGGGTGATGGAGTTAGTTGATTTTGAATCACTGAGTGAGTTGTCTCTCAACGTTCATTGCGAGAGCTGTATTCTTGACTTGAGTTAGTTCTTGGATTTTGAGTCACTGAATTAGTTGACTGGATATACTGAGCGAACTGTATTGCATTGTCTTTTGCGGCGATTTAGCAGTGTTGTCAAGTTTTTAACTGCTGTTTTGTGCTCTATTGAGGTGAAAAGAGCTGTATTGTGTCTACTAGAACGAGAAGTTCTGGAGCTGTAAGAGAATTGTGAAGTTTTATTTTGGAATAAATTTCTGCAAGTTTTGATCTGCTTTGGCGTCAAATCTTTCGAACCCGTACAACGCAACAATACATTATTCAACAGGAAGTTTTAAAGACAATGGATTTTTATACGCACTTGTCCAATTATCAACATTTTGCACATAACTAGTTAAAATCTACAGTAAGGAAACCCCCCATTGTCATCTTACATATTATTCAACATCACTTTACATCATAACATCAAATGAACAGCATACATATTTATCCATAAAAATTAAACACAGCTACTTTATGGATCTCCGATGCATATACTCAACATGTCAGTTCAATCGTATCCAGTTCTCAATGAAATGAACAAAAAATATACCATTGAACTTTATTAAATATGAAGTTATGTAAAAGACTCTATAGATATCTAAGGAGGAACGTCAAACATTCAGATTTATCACATTTACAATTTAAATCTACATCAAATGACACTGGCATTATTCAACTGGAAGTTAATGAAAGTTCTTTATGAACCTCTTTTGGACATACTCAACAGAATTATATCACTTCTCATTGAAATCTACAGCAAAGATATCATTGGCATTATTCGACTGGAAGTTAATGCAAGGCCTTTGTGAATCTCTTTGGACAAACTAAACATCATTATATGAATTCTCGTTGAAATCTACAGCAAATATACCATTGGTATTATTCACCTGGAAGCTTTGGCATTTGTCTCCATCTTCATTGAGGACTATCATAGAAGTCAACTGTCAGCAAGGTGCTTACCAAATTCATTTGAAAAAGAAAAATATACAATGCTGAGGCTGCCACCGAGATTCTAGAACCTTCAAATCTCTGTATACGATATTATTGTGAGATACGTGGAGTTTTCCAAAGGTACTCCTAAACTAGAAAAGAAACGAACAGCTAACATCAAAAGAAAAAATATCTAAGCTTCGTAAAAGTGATAGACGCTAAATAGACATTTGACATCAAGGATCTCCAAGCTCCAAATTCTACGCAAGTGAAATTTTGACAACTATTGAGTTGATTATTAAAACAGCTAAATTCAGAATGGTTTTACATCACAAAGCAGCTGCGTGGAATTGCGTGTACACGACTGTGCAAGGTGTGTGAAGGACTGATATGCCTCAATGAGGAACATGAAGAAGAACCACTGTTCATCGACTATGAAGACTTGATTTCAGAAGGTCACTCAATTGGTGAAGAAGATGATTAACATACAATTTTTATTTTTTTTGTATAATTTCAAGTTATTTACAAACAATGCATACCTTATTTCATTTCTTGATCTTTTCACTTATACTGTTTATTGACATTTTAAATATTTTCTACAACATACTTATTTTATTATATGCAGGCATTTTCTTCTATTAAATATTGGTTAATCAATAACTTTATTCACTCGTTTTTGGTTCATATCATTAGTAAAATGTTACTATAATATCTGTATTTTCGTCTATAAAATGGACTATAACTTTTATAGAGTGGTTATGTCGTGGGGATTTTCTTTCGATTTGATCCAGCGTAAGAAAATACTCAAAACTTATATGTCGTCTTGATTGTTCTAAAATGAAATTTATTAGTTTCAAACATCCACAACGTTTTGCACAAAAAATCACTTTCCAACCTGGAAATTTTTATGGATTTTTTTTTTTTTTTTTTTTTTTTTTTATTCTTCATTCTCAAAACTTCACATTTTTATAGTTTCATCAACGAACGAACTATTATTTTTCGCACTGTTTTTGGTACAGATTTTTATGGGTTACTTTATAGTTTAAACTACACTATTTTCCAAATACTTTGCTTAAAATACTGACTTATTTTAAGGCTTTCACTGCAATGTAATGAAATTATGTAAAAAAATTGTATGCCAAAAAATAGCATTAGAAGTTGTAAATGAACAGCCAAGTAAACTGACTAGCCAGAAAAGTCATGAAAATTAATGATTTCGATGGTAAAAAAATCTGTTCTCTTGCTGTAGTAGAAGCTGAGCTGTGAGGTTTTGAAAACTGACCTAAACTCTAGCAACTTAATTTGCTCTTGCAGGTTTTGCTAATTGACTTATAGACTTTTAGTAGCAGAACTCTGCCGCATAGATAAAACATTTATTTGAAAAATAAGAATTGCTAAGTTTGTAGATCATCTTAAATCGTATATTCATACGAAATATAATAATTTAATATATTATAATTTTTTTTTATTGCATGAAATTCAGGAATGATAGAAAACCTCAAACATTTTAATACACGTTTTTCCAGTTTTATTGTTGCATTAGTGGATCTGAAAAACGCACTGTCAAAAATTACGGAAAGATATAACTATTCTAATGATGTAGTTTAAGTTTATTACCATACCTGCCAAGCATTTCAATACTACACAAATAGTTATGAAAAGTGCTGCATTCTGTCTGTCTGTATTATAACGATCCACAAATGCTACAAATAACATAGAAGACATTCTCATGGGTAACTGGACCATGCTGTGTACAAAACCACAAGCTACTGCTATTCCCCAACTCTTGGTGCTGTTATAGCCTGTGGTCTTCATTTATAAGCTGTTTTCTAAAAAGAATCGGGTTCTCATTATTAATTTCAGATTATTAAAAAAAAAAAAGAGGTTAGTTAACTGAGCAGTAACTAATTTTTCATAGCAATCTTCCTCCCTCAATCTCAATATCATCAATTAAATTAATTTCCCAATTACTCAGGGAATGTTTTATCATTCTTATGATAATAAAAAAAAAAAACTACTCAATTCCGTTACATCAAGCCTAATCTTTAAAAAATCTCTGAAAATCTCTATTCCCTTCTCATTTTAAAGACCTCTTATTAAAATAAGCCGAGTGCTGCTCTGAAATTAATTATGATGTCGACTGTGACAAACGGTCTCATAAATAAATAGTAATTTTGTAAGAGTATTTAGCGCTTTGTGCATGATAAAGTAAGTAAAGTATGACATTGAAAATTCGTATTTCATAATTAAAAAATACCAATTACAGTTGATGCTACCGCCACGATTGGGAAGCTTGAGTACCGGCATTTTTTTTCCTTCTAACTACAACCAGTACAATGTTTTTTTTATGAATCAAAACACTTCAAGACGATGCACTAAATCCAATGAAATTTCACTCATATGAATAGTTTTGCACCAGAACATAACAGTCTATAAATACGCAGAGCCTTATTTTCTTAAACAAGGT
The DNA here is from genome assembly GCA_963978545.1 of Linyphia triangularis. Taxonomy (NCBI): domain Eukaryota; kingdom Metazoa; phylum Arthropoda; class Arachnida; order Araneae; family Linyphiidae; genus Linyphia; species Linyphia triangularis. The sequence goes on along the minus strand of OZ021729.1, from coordinate 7,609,825 downwards.
TCCCACTCAAATCACAGAATGAAAATCAATGACTTTTCAATGACTTTTAAGGACCTAATTAATGTTTTTAAGGACCTTTGAAAATTCATTTTCTGGCATCATGTCTATATTTAAATTTTTAAGAAAGTTTATTCTACCAAAAAAGTTACAAGTTGGTGGATGCGTAATGCAAATATGTCGGAAAATTTTGATACGGTGCAAATACGTGGCGGTCACGCGGGAATAGCAAGTCCGAGTTGTATTTTTATAAATTTTGCAGTTGGACTTTTAAGGACCTCTAAGCATTTTAAAGCACTTTCAAGGCCTTGAAAACCAATTCAAAAATATTAAGCACTTTTAATGACTTTTAATGACCGTGGGAACCCTGTATAAGGCCCCCCAAGACTAAAGTCCGCCTTGGGCCTCTGAATTTTGGGAACCCACAAAATGCCTGATAATTTTTGAATAACTATCTGTTCAGTGCTCTTGTTCAATGCCTTAAAATTTGATAATATATTTGTATAGTTCATTAGTTATAAAAACTATCAACATCTTGACATTATTCTATCAAGACGGTGATTAAAATTGCCATTAATAGTTAAATAATAATCAACTACCATCCATGGGAGGCTCTGCTATGTTGTGTCGATAGCAATTAGATTTCTAAATCGAAACCAGTATGTACAGGATGTTCTCAAATTAATTGGACAATGCAGTTATTAGTTGAGCAATGCAAATATATCTATACAAATCTTATAATTAGGCAGTATAAAATATTCATTTATTTTCCAACTAATCTATGTTCACCATGCAATTCTGTATGTAAACAAATTGGGTATTCTGCCTAGTTATTAAGAATACACAGATCTATTTGAACTCCATTGCACTACTAATTTGTGAACATTCTGTACATAAAGTTATATATAAATAAAGCTGAGAGTATATTTTGATAAGGAATGGGGCGGATATAAATTTGATTAGGTAAAAAAAACTACTTTTAGAAGGACTTATAAGCACCAACTCTTTGGCGGACTTTTCATACTTCCAAAAGACAACATTTCTTGTACTTTCATTCAGCATTTTATGTTAATTTGTAATCATAGATAATTGGTATATAACTTCTATGAACTCCTTATCAATTCTTTTTTACTGTCAATTCAGGCTAGTACTCTTTAGAGGGGGTGTTTCTCATCCTAGTCAAAGCGACAATTTCGGCATTATGACAACTCTTGGTGCATGACGTCGCGAATAAGGAACAATGTCTATTCTAAGCAAACTTGAATCTAGGGCGTAAAACTCGAAGGCTGCTATTGCGCTCATTACTTAGCTAATCTGTAGATTTGTTCCATTAACGTGCGGAAAAAAGAGTTTTCAGCATTTTACCTAGGCAATGTACACGTTAACGGTTTCCGTATCGTTAGTTTCTTTCATTTCCTTTCCTTTCCCTACCGATTGATTATTTATACTATAGTATTTTAATTGATTGATGATTGATTTCATCAACTAATTTATAGATTGTATTAACTTGATTCTGTAAACATCAAAAAATAAATAACGTTTTGTTAATTTAATCATTCAGAAATGTTGCTGTTGCTCCAGCAAAGATCTTCTTTTCACTTTAACGAATGCCTCGTAGGTAATGTGGATATTACCTAGGTAATTGCAGATTACCAAGGGAATTTGTGAAACAAAACAATTCTTGGCTTTTTAACGGATCACAGTTGTTATTTTATGCATAACCTACGGTACAACATTACCAATTTCTGCACTTTAGCGGTAACTCATGTACTATTCAACAAAAGACAGTTAATTTTTTAGCTTTTCGATTGATTCATTCTTACTCAATACAATCAACCCGCGATAACTCGACGTTCTAGGAACTGGTCAAATTCTTCGAGTTATTGGAAGTCATTTTCTATTCAAGGCATATTCTTGAGACCTAATGAAAACTTCGAGATAAAAGAATATTCGACTTCGAGTTACCGCGAGTTGACTGTACCAAAATTTACCTTTTGTGACATTACTTTGGGCGTACCAGTAGTAGAAACTTTTTTTTGGAAAATATAGGTACATTTCTATATAACTTAAACTTAATTATATTACAAATAGTTGCAGTTAGTGTCATTGTACAGTTATTATTACTACATCGGAGATAATATGAATTTACTTACCACATATCCTTTTCAAAAAGATTATAACTTCGTATTAAGCTCTTTGGAAAAGCAAAAGTAGGGATGTCTAGACTTTTCAGTAGTTTGAAATTGGAGATACGCTCAGTGTTATCACCGTGTAATATTTACGTTCAACGAGTTCCATTTGAAAGACGAAAGAAATGTTAAGGAAAAACATATTTTATTATTCAGCAAAATGAAATAAACAGATAACAGAAATAGTTTCTGGACAACTAATATTCATCGGATCTTTATATTGGGCCGTAGTAATAGTAAAATAATAACGGAAAAGAAAGGAAATAAAACATAAACAATTAAAATAAAAAATAAAATAAAGGAATTGTGTGTTCCGAGTTTTCAATTCAAGGCTTTCCTATTAGATATTTGCCGACCAAACGGTATAGTGGTTAGCATGCTAGCTTCTAGATCGCGAGGTTGCTGGTTCGAGTCCCGTGTTAGGCATGGGTGTATGTAAATGTATGTTGGCTTGTCTGATGAGAATGTTTCGGCGCATTATAGCCCTCGTGTTGCTGACGGCGCCAGATAATCTGAAAACAACCAACCAACCTATTAGATATTTGAAATGCAAAGAAAATCCCTTTCAAAGACCATTCTCTAAGGCATTCTCCCTAGAAATTTATAGTATAATTGTTTAGATATTACAAAATTTGATTCAGTATAGTCTTCCTTTACATCTTTTTGCCCCATGAAAACTAAGGGTGTGAAACATCGCACAGCTTTCAATTCAGCTATATTACTGATGTGAATTTGTGTCATTTAGTGTTTTTATATTTCCTTCATTCGTTTAGAAAAAAAGACCAGTTTGGCGATATTTTTTGCAAGGGTTTCATAAAAAAAAAAAAAAAAAAAAAAAAAAAAAACACACTTTTAGCCAAAATTTTTTTGTTTTTTTTGCGATATACATTTCGATAATTCTTGTGTTATCCTTTATTATAAGTGAAACTGAAGATAGGAGAAAAAGCGATCTTTGATGAGCTATGTTCATGTTCAAGTAAAGAGAGTTCTGTGTTGAAGGCATTAATTTTTCAACTTTTTACGCCAGTAAAACACTTTTACGGAAATTTCGTCGGAGGCGTTTTTGATCAAAATCATTAGAGTCGTTTTTTAGCCATCATTGAAAAACATGATTTTTTCAATGGCAGCTACCTTACGCGCTTGTGCGATTTTGACAAAAACCTTAATGGTACATCTCATGTTCACCATTACCCCGCACAAAAAAATTTGAACATCCTGGGTCATTTTGTTCGGGATTTGTGCTGACCACAGACACACATATATTTTTTCTAGACAACTTTTTTGAAATCAGAATGTTCCAAAACGTGAAGAAAAAAAAAAAAAAAAAAAATGGTTTTGTTTTTGACTGAATGCTATACTTTCCTCACCCTATGCATACATATAGATAATTGAAAGTAATATTTAAAAATGCTACACTCAAAATATGTCGAAAAATGTAATGAGCATGTGTGATATTTTTCCAAGTTAGTAAGTATATAAATATATGAGAAAATGTTCCTTGAATAACGTGTTTTTTTAACATTAGAAAGATTGGCTAGTGTTTGAAACTCCGATTCCATTTAATATTTGCTTAAAATTAACTTATAAACGTCGGATGGAAAATCCTACTGGCAGTCTGATAAAATCCTTTGAGAGATTAAGATAAGGTATTAGTTTTATAACTATAGCTTTTTTTTTTTTTAGCTAAGGTCCTCAAACATTCCAGGGCCATGTTGGTTGATTGATGTTCTTTGGGAACTCCCCTGGACTTAAGACCAACATTTCAAAAGGACACTAAAATTTAAACTTTTATATCACTTTCAATCGAAACCATTTGTTTATATACACTCATGTCCATAAATTAAGGATAGTTCAGTTTTTCCCTAATAATTTCTCAGTGGAGTAGCATAGACACTTGAAATTTACTTCAAAGACACATCTTTATACAACAAAACGATAATTAAAACAACTCAGTCTCAGAATGAAATGCAAAGTGTACAGCGGGGCATATGCAAAAGAATGGAGTACCATTAGTTTGCAGTTGTACTGATGCATTTACATTAAAAATCACTCAACACATGGAGTTGACTTTTAATGTGTGATATGATCTACCCTGTCATCAATATTTACTTGGCATAGTATTCTCATACTTAACATGAGTTACTTGATGAATTCTAGCGGCTAAATTGCTCGTCCCTCCTTTTGAAATGCTTGCAAGTAAGGGAAAGTTCCCAATGCATTAAATCTTTACACAATGTATATTGTAGAAGAGTCCCACACATGTTTGATGAAATTTGGATTAGAGGAGTGATCTGGCTTACTTATAGGGGCGATACTCATATTTTTAATCCTTTATCCAAAACAAAAGTGGAATAAAATAAACCACAACTATCAATAAACGACATTTTGAAACTGATATTTCACAATTAAAGACGCGTCTAATTCAAATTAACGTAATTACAGTAAAAAAGTGGAATTTAATTATTTTTTGCGCTCTTGGGGAGCTTATTAAACAAATTCAAGAAATTGAACATAAGGACCAAAACTCTTTTCCCGCCAAACCATTATCTTGAACTGGCATTTACCATGAAATATCATGTGTCCACCTTTCTACAAATCCTCTGATGTCCAATATTACTCATGAAACTGACAACATTATTTTCAGTAAATAGTATCGGATGTTAAAAAGATTTGGTCTTTGGGGACAGTATTTTGACATGGTTACATAAGCTCCCCAAGAGACCAAAAGATAATTAAATTCCACTTTTTCCCTGTAATTATGTTAACTTGATCTAGACATGTTTTTAATGGTCATATATCGGTTTCTAAATCGTATTTATTGATACTTATCGCAAATTTTATTCCACTTTTGCCTTGGATAAGCTATTAAAAAATATGAATATCGCCCCTATAAGTAAACCAGGTCACTCCTCTAATCCAAATTTCTTCAAGCATGTGTGGGACGCTTCTACGATATGAATTGTGTTAAGACTTGATGTATTAGGAACTTTCCATCATTTACAAACAGTTCAAAAGGTGGGGAGAGCAATTTAGCCACTACAATTCATCAAGTAACTCATGTTAAGTATGAGAATACAGTGCTAAGTAAACACTGATGACAGGGGAGATCATATCTCACAGTAGAAGTCTAATCCATGAGTTGAGTGATATTTAATGTAAATGCATCTGTACAACTGCACACTAATGGTACTCCATTCTTTTGCATATGCCCCCACTGTACACTTTGCATTTCAATTTGCGACTGAGTTATTTTAATTACCATTATGTTACATAAAGATGTCTCTTTGAAGTGAATTTCAAGTGTCTATGCTGCTCCACTGAGAAGTTATTAGGGAAAAACTGAATAATCCTTAATTTATGGACATGAGTGTATATCTACTAATTCATTATAGTAAAACTATTACTGATATATTAATTACTTTTTCGATGTTGTTAGTGATTATTTTTGTATAAGTACTGTATCACTGTATAAGTATGTACTGCATAAGTTGTAAGTATCCGTATTTAATTAATGCGTAGAAATCGATATTTGAAATAATGCAAATAGTGACGAACAACTTTTTTATTTTCTAGCTAAGCAATTTTCATTCATCCTTATAATTATCAAAGATACAAAAATCCACTGTCATTCTAGTTGTAGAGGAACATTTTATGAATTCATTGAATGCAAAATGTGACTTGAATTTGCTTTCAAATAAAGCCTTTTGATTTGTTGATCATTCTACCTGGTTTGCTTCTGGCATTTGAAAATGTATGGAAGAAGTGCTAAAAGACCAGCACATCCTATAGAGATGGTTGTTTACAAGAAGAGAGCTCCGTCGTAAGAACCCAATGTACCTCTGAAGTATCCTAAAATAAAATATTGAAGTCTCTTAAAATATAACATTAAATTATCCTAAACTATAACATTGAAGTATCCTAAAATATAACAATGAAGTATCCTAAAATATAACATTGAAGTATCTTAAAATATAACATTGAAGTATCATAAAATATAACATTAAATTATCCTAAACTATAACATTGAAGTATCCTAAAATATATCATTGAAATATCCTAAAATATAACATTGAAGTATCCTAAAATATAACATTGAATTATCCTAGAATATAGCATTGAAGTATCCTAAAATATAACATTGAAGTATCCTAAAATATAACATTGAAGTATCCTAAAATACAACATTCAAAATAATAACATCCATATTGTGATCATATGACCCATGGCTACGACACTATTTATTCAGGACCTGATTTCCCATAAGACCTGTAAAGCCCGAACCTAGAGCTCCCTCATTTCGGGAGCCCCAAATTACCTGAAAATTCTGAATTATCATGCAACTATCAGTATTCTGTTCAGCGCATTTGATCAATGCCATAAAATATGAAAATAAATTTTAATAATTCTTATTATTTATTACAATATAAATATCTCAACATTAATTTAATCAATACTGTAATCGATATTGTTATTAATATTTAAATAACTCCAACAATTGTTGATAGGGGGCGATGATGCGCCTATAATAATCGGTTTTCTAAATCGGGCCCTGTCTCTATTATATCTAAACTAGTTCGAAATCTTTAAAATTCCTTGAAATCTAGATAAAAGAAAACGATTAGTATGAGATTTTCTACAGTGTATTTTTTTTTTACAAAGTACGCAAGAGTGTTCGATTTTTTTAAAGGTAATTCTACAAATACACATTGTTATTTGCTACTTTTAGAGAAGTTTGTAATGTACGCATACACTGCTAGTTTCCTTTTATTAAATATATTTTCGAAACATTCATACCTATAAAGGGTACCAAGGTGCAACTTAGTGGAGTATAGAGTATCAATCTGGATGCTATTGCCATGGTGTGTCTTTTTTCTTCAATGAATTCGTATATCAAACTAGGAAATGCTATCGCAGTTCCAGACAAACATAATCCAAAACCCTTATTCGCAACCATTAACGTAAAAAAATTGTTTGATAACACAAAAGTGAGGCATGACAAACCCGTGAATAAGAATCCTAATGCCATGTAGTTTGCGATTGACAAATATCCTCTGTCTGTCACCCATCCTAAACATGTGCATTTTACTGTTTCTGCCACTGGTGAGAACATGAGTAAGTATTGTTCTTGGTTTCGAGGAATGTCCTTGTCTCTTGAAATATCGATAATTGTAGTCCATATAAACTTTATGATGTAAGCGTGGATGCTATGACAAAACATTATTACAAGGAATGTGGGATCCTTCAGGACAAGCAAAGTTTGAAGAGCCTTTCAATATTTATTTTGCTTTCTGCACAACAAAGAAGGTGCAACAACTGTGTCCTCTCTTAAGAAGTCATTGGGAAACACAATATATTCTTGCTTTGTTTCTTTTTCTATCTTAAATCTTGTACATGGATTGAAAGAATGGATTTTAACTGTCTGGCTGTCATCCAACACCTTTTCTTTATGTTCCCTTATATTATGAGTCATATCAATCTGTTCAAAATCGTCACTTGCATGTGCATTAGTTGCAGTTTCACCATTTTCTTTAATGTGTTTGTTCAGATCACTGCATTTTATGCTAGATTTGTTGGACAAAGAGGTTGTTTCGTTAGCAGAAATGGCGGCACAATTTTTATGCTCTTCAGAGATTTTACCCATCCTACTTTGACGTGTTTCCTCTTCATTTAGTTCTGTTGCTTTAGTTGAATGAGGTTCATTCTTGTATTTAGGATCCCTTAAGAACATTGCAACTGGTACACCATGAAGCATTATACCAGAGATAACTAAAAGAGCACCTGAAACTTCATAGTGATTAAGTAGAAGTGAAACCACAGGAATAATTGCAAAAATTCCCAAACTAGTTCCAGCCTTTGAGAAACCATTGGCATTCGCCAGGTTTTTGTTAAAATGCTGCTTTAAAATCTGTGGTATTAATGTACTTCCCAAAGCATGCCCGATACCTGCAATAAAATAAAATTTGTTTATATTTTTAAAGCGTTGTTATACACTTATTGTTCAAAGTAAATGAGTTTTTGTCTCTTAATAATTTGAAATAAAACTGTGATGTTGCATGCTGTCGAGTGAAAATATTTTTACTCCAATTCGTCAAAATTTTCAGGAGAGCTACCAAATCCTTCTGAAGTGCTAATTCAACATGATCTTAACCCTTTATATACGTAACTGATTTACCACTTATTGATCAAGTTGTACCGTTTACTAATTGATGGATCTCGTTTCTTGTATCCAAACATACCAAAAAGTGATTTGACACCAATAGTGGAATTAACCTCTTTCAAAAAGTCATCCAATACCATTGATTAAATACTGTGTTATCAAAAGTTCTTATTCTATTGTAGCTCTAGTATTAAAGATTTATACACAATTTAGCTTGTGAATACTTTAATATCTTTCAATCTAGGAAAATGGAAATTGCTAAATTTCTAATACTGACCTCCACTAAGGTTATGTGGTTCCATAAACTAATCAAGAGTTCTGACACTTTTAATTTTAAATCACAAGCGGCTGTTTATCAATTATTTATATAATTATTTAGTTGAATATGAATTTGTATTTTCTACAGTAAATCATAATAAATTGTCAAAAGAATGAGATTACGGAATTTAGTACAAATCAAATTTTAGAAATGAATAATATTTATTCAAGTTTTAGCCAATTGCAGGAGAGTATTTCTGGCAACGTTTTTGGGGAATTTTTAAAATTTATGTTTATAAAAAACAAGAAAATTAAAACTGTTCCAACAAGTGACATTTAAAAAAATAAAGATGAATGCCATTTGTCTATTTTGTATGGAAGTATTATTTTAACATTTGGAACACTTTTAGGTGAGTTTTATTCGTAACATTGAATGGCTAAGTTTATTTGTTTTTTATGTAATAGATATAAAGTTACAGTTTCTAAATATGGAGAAAGAGGTACATTATATTAAAAAAATTATTTTGCAACCTACGACAATTTTTTTTAAATGTTACACCCGAAATTTGACCTAAATACAACAAATATACTTTTTTTTTACATGTAAGAAAGATTATCTCAGTATCCCAGAAAAGGAAGAAAACAAATACATTTTTTTTTCGAGTTTTAACATGTTCATAATTGACTTAGTCCATACTAATTCAAATACACGCGAAATTTCAACAACTTTTTTTCAACAATTTGTTCAACAATTTCAACAACAACGAACACAAGTTTTAAAAGATGGAAACTACAAATAATTCTAGTGTTTAGGTTAAATAGCTTATGTAACAAAAATACTATTGCAATTTCTGCAATGAAAACTGAATTAATGATCAAATATAAGTTTTTAGTGTTTTTTTAAGAAATTCAACTACAGTAAACTGACTTTCATTAAATTTACAATAAATTTGAAAGTTACCGTATATTACTCCAAACAAAATAGTCACAGTCACAATATCTTCGGCAAAATAACACAATCCTACGCCTAGGGACGAAAAGAAGCATCCTGATATTATAAGAGGTCGTAGTCCAAAAATTTCTGCAAGGTAACCAGTAACAGGACCTGTAAAAACAAAATCTTCAATTTTTTCATACTAGTGAGACTATTACCAACAGACAAAGAGACTAAATGAGAATAAGTAATTATAAAAATCTTCTGGACAAACACAATTACAAGTGAAATGACCTTACAAAAAACAAAATTAAACCAATATATGGGGAAATTAAAATTAGAAGTTGGCGCCTATAATATGGCTATCTTGAGAATGAGAGGTGATGAATATAGGTCGGCGATATATCGATACGACGATATTTTATCGATATTTTTTTTTAAATATCGATATTAAAAATATCAATAAAAGTTACCGATATATCGATATTTTCATACATTTTTAGTTTTTTAATGATCGTTTTGTAGTTCCATATGTTTTTTCGATTTTCTTTATTCCATTTTCAAAAACTTCAAAAGTAAAGTTTGGACTTGGCTGAGAGGCATTTAAAATGGAACCAATATTCAATACTTTGCCATACACTTCATAAACATGGGCGCCAACAGTAGGGTACAAGGGGATGCACCTTCCTGGCTTTTTTGAAAATTAAAAAAAAATTGGAAAACACGTGTTAATTATATATTCACCTATCGCTCTATTAATTTTCAATTATTTACATTGTAAAAATATTCAGCGTAGCCATTAAAAGCGTATCCCTTGAAAATTATCAAAGTTTTCTTAAAATTACTGCACCAATTAAGCGAAAATATAACTTTTTCTTTTGTAATAGAGCTATTTCATTTTGAAAAGTTGTCACCTTACAAAATGAAATCATGAAAAGTAGAGATTTGCCCAGAAATACTTCGTTTCTGGCAAAATTGAAAATCAATAAAGAAAATCATGTATCGATATATTGATATTTTATCGATATTTTTTTCTATGCAACAATAAAGTATCGATATTTATTTTTATCGATATTTCCGACCTCTAGTGATGGAACCCTAAATGTAGCCCTCACATTGGGCACCAGAGGGAAGACGCCTACCAGGACGTTCTATACTAACGCGAAGAAGAATGATGGAGAGCGTGGGATATGAGGCCGGATGGGCAAGCTGAAGAGAAGGGGGAGTTGCCGCTGGGGACAGGAGAGGATAGACAGCTAAAATTTTAGAATGTTCAAAAATAAGGAATATCCTAAAGTACATGTACAAAATTTGTGTTTAAAAGTTTAGAACTTTAGAGAGGATAGACAGCTAAAATTTTAGAATGTTCAAAAATAAGGAATATCCTAAAGTACATGTACGAAATTTGTGTTTAAAAGTTTAGAACTTTAGAGAGGATAGACAGCTAAAATTTTAGAATGTTCAAAAATAAGGAATATCCTAAAGTACAAGTACGAAATTTGTGTTTAAAAGTTTAGAACTTTAGAGAGGACAGACAGCTAAAATTTTAGAATGTTCAAAAATAAGGAATATCCTAAAGTACATGTACGAAATTTGTGTTTAAAAGTTTAGAATTTTAGAGAGGATAGACAGCTAAAATTTTAGAATGTTCAAAAATAAGGAATATCCTAAAGTACATGTACGAAATTTGTGTTTAAAAGTTTAGAACTTTAGAGAGGATAGACAGCTAAAATTTTAGAATGTTCAAAAATAAGGAATATCCTAAAGTACATGCACGAAATTTGTGTTTAAAAGTTTAGAACTTTTAAAGTGTAGATGTTTTTCTCTTGAAATATGCTACAGAAAATAGGCTGGTCTTGCTTCCATGGCAACAAACAATGTTAGACACACTGTCGCGAGCTATTCTTCTGATAGATAGTCAGTAACAATCCGCAGGTATGTTGTCGAATTTACAGGCTCAATTCCTGTAATTCAAGGCTCGAAATGTTTTCGGGATCCCTATTGCTTATGTCACACTTAAAATTGGGGTTCTAAGCATATTTGTCTTTGCAGAATTTGTCATTTTAAATTTAATGAGTATCAATCCAAGAAAATTACCAACTGTGACTGGTATCAATTTTAGGTATTTACGTATTGTTTCATTGAGCATTTTCGGCAAAACGGGAACTATCTCCAACAGGTAGCTTCAGCACGTGTATACCAAATAAAATGGCGTGGTTTTCAGTAGCTAAAGTTTGCGCAGTTTGTTGTTTTGTCACTGTTATCTATAATGGCCGTTAAAGCGATAGTTTCGGTTTTGTCAAAATTGGTCGAATAAATAATACGTAAGTAACACTTTTTAAGTATAACGACTAATAATACCAGTATAAAATGAAAACTTGTATAAAAAACGTGAAAATATTTGTCCATGCCTCTACATGCCAGTACCAGTATCATTCCTATTCTTCTTAATATAATTTTGAGAGAAACAAAACTTAAAAAATGAAATTTTGAAATAATCGTAAAGAACGTCTGAATTATACCAGCAAAGCAAGTTATAACGCTATACGTTACAGTGAAAACTGTTGCACTCTGCCTGTCTGTGTTATAGCGGCTCACAAATGCAACAAAGAACATAGATGTGATTCTTGTGGGAAGGTTAACCATGCATTGCACAAAACTGCAAGTTGCTGCAATCCTCAACGCTGTTGTAGCCTGTGATCTTCATCTAGTTTTCAGTGATATGCTAAAAAATATACTATATTTCATTATATGCTTTTGGTGCTATAGTCATGTTATTCATATCAAGTTCAAATATTGTGTTCTTTACTATAAAATGAATAATGAATAGTGATAATACATTCATGGGCACCTCCAGAAATATTTGCAAGGGGGTGCAAGACTAGATTTTTATCAAAATCATAAGTTTTTTTAAAATGTTAATTAATAATTATGCATTATAAATTATACTCTTTGATAATAGTTAAAATTCATGGTATATATTTTTGAAAGCGCAACCCTGTTAAAGGGGAAAAAAATACAAAATAGTAAAAATATTAAATTATATATTTTTAACGATATTTTTATCATCCAATTAGATCTCAAGGCATTCAAGACTCAGTGGTTAGAGCAGAGGAACTCGAAGATGCAAAATACAGAAGAGTAAAAATTTTTAATTTCTTTCAAGTTTCGGATATAATGAAAAAAATCAAAATGAATCACGAAGGTCGTATTGGAATATGTTCAATTGAATTCTAAAAATAGATTTCAAGATAGTATATTTGATGACTTAAAAAACAAATCATTTTCCTAGAATTTTTAGAGCTACACAGGAAATTATTATACTATAAAAGGAATAAATACTTCTACTCATCAGCCTCTAATAATCATTAGAAAACAAGCGCCAAAAAATCGTCACGCAAGTAGCTATAAAAAACGACATAGGAAGGAAACAAAATACTAAATTAATAGAAAAAAAAATGCTCATTGTAACATAAAAGTATAAACGGCATATGTGAGGTTTTTTTTTTTATCTCGGAATTTACATTTTTCCACCTCATTTTTTTTAATAATTTTCAAGAGCCAGGGGGTTGCAAGTGCACCTCCTTACACCCTCCTGGGGGCGCTCATGAATACATTCATTGTACCCAATTATGTTGATGTTATTATGTTACCATAGAAATTTCACCCCACTGGCCAATCCCGATGTGGACGGTTGTACTGTTCTTGGCCAATTTCCCCCAGGTTGAATGGTTGGTTGGTTTGTACGTTCAACGACCTATTTTTTTTTAACACAATGACGGCTAATCAGGCCAGAACCTACAACTTTGGCATATAAGGCCAGGGCGTTAACCATGCAGCCATCAGTTGAGCATTCAATCTCACCTAGTGCTGGGTAAAATAAACTGGAAGTTTTGAAATGTTGAGCAGAGTTTTAAAATTGAAATCTAGCGTTATAAGAAAAAATGGAGGTGTGAAAGGTCTTATTTTGTGATGGTTTTGACATTTTTAATTTAAAAAAAAAATCTTGTATTTTGAACGATGCTCGGGATTTGGCATTGATTGGCCAATCTTGCCAAAACTTTTATTTCCGACATTGGCCAATAGGTTTGTGCTATCTAAGCAGCTACAAACATAAAGGAAGTGGAATCGATGCAAATAAAATATCGAATACGCCAATATATTGTTGCACAAATTGTCTGTATATAGTGTAAATAGTGACGTATTATTTTAAAATTCTATTATAATTTATTTTTATCTTATTTTATTTATTAACAGCGATTATACAGGTCAGAAAAAGGTGGCAACACTTAAGGCAATCGAGAAATTTCTAGATGTTTCTTTTTCGACGAATTGACTGGAAATTTCGGGAATGTTCTCTCGCGCCAAGTATAAATAAGACTAAAGATCGGGAAAGTTTTCAGATTGACTTCGGACTTCGTTGAAAGCTGATCGCTTTGTTTACCTACTAGAGTGGACTTGTATAATCGCTGTTTTCGAAGTTGTTCTTACTGAAGCTTGAGTTGAAGCTTGTGAGTGATTACACTGTTGTCTGTGAATAAATTTTTTGAGTTTTCTGAAGATAATAAATAATAGTTTTTATCTTAAAAACTGTGCCATCATTGCCTCAGTGGAAAAATTCATAACAATATGTATCTTTAATTGTTATTGATTTAACAATATAAAACATTTCTGAAAACGGAAAAAGTATTGAATTTTTTTTTTTTTTTATCTTAATAAAATTACAATTAATACTTGATTAGATTTTTGTTCAAATAATTAAAAAATAGCAATTTTCATCATTACGTAAATCAATGAATATTTTGTTCCTACGTGACAAAGTGACTTCACCTAACTTTTAATAAAGATATTTAGATCATACCTTCAGATTCTTCCGTTTTAGTCGATATCAATTGTAAGATGATGATGGTAGAAATATTTTAGTTTTTACTTTCAAGTACCCATATGTATACATAAAGTAATGAAAATATAGCATTCGGTCAAAAACAAATGTTCGATTTTTTTTGCATTTCTCCACGTTTTGGAACATCCTGTTTTCAAAAAAGTAATCTAGAAAAAAAACGTCTGTCTGTAAGTCTGTGGTCACCATAAGTCCCGAACAAATAAACCTTCAATGTTTAAATTTGGTGTGCGGGATGGTGGTGGCTATGGGACCTACCATTAAGGTTTTCGTCAAAATCACGCATGCGCATAAGGTAGCTGCCATTGAAAAAATCATGTTTTTCAATGATTGCTAAAAAAACGACTCTTAAGATTTTGATTAAAATCGCTGTGGTAATGTCTCTTAAGGTGTTCAAAACATCCCCACCTCCGAAATTTCCGTAAAAACGAATACCTTCAACACAGAGTTTTCTTTGCTTGAACATAGTTCATCAACGATCGTATTTTCTCCTCTCCATAGTTTCACTTATAAGAAAGGATAATATAAAAATCATCGAAAAGCATATCTCCCAAACCACCAGTCTGGTTAAGGTTTTTTTTTTTTTTTTATCGCAAAAAATGTCGTCAAACTGGCAATTTTTTCTTAGCGAATGATGAAAATATAAAAACGATAAATGACGTAAATCCACATCAGTAACATAGTGTAATTGAAAGTTGTGCGATGTTCCACACACCTATACTAAACTTCAACTTAACTAGACATCACTTAGACGGTAGATCGTCACAGTGCTCATAGGTATTTAATTCATTTTGGCGGAGTGAAGACATAATTCTCGCCAAACCTTATTGTCTTTTGTTCTCTATAGGGTTGTGGTTTGGCTAACATTATGCTTTCACGCCGCCAAACTGGATTAAATACCTATGAGCACTGTGACGATCTATCGTCTAAGTGATGTCTAGTTAAGTTGAAGTTTAGTATAGTTTATGATAAAGTCACTGTCTGTCACAGTATTTATTGCAGACAATCTTAATGAATCGTCCAAGTTAGATTCAGTGAAGGTATTCCTGGTAATTTTTCTTGATGGAAACCATGTTGCTGAAAGTTTCTTCGTGTAGTTTCTACGGGCCACGTAGTGAAGAATTCTGTTCTATATAGTAAGCACAGAATTTTAGACTTATTAAAATTTTATATCTTATATATGTAAATAAAAATTCATTACCATGAAGCTTGATTTCTGTTTGTATGTACCGCAGAAAATCTGTCGTTGTGGCTAATGCTGGTGTAAATCATGTGCTATAAGTTCCCCCTCCCCTTCTATAACAGACCATTGTTATAGATAAACAACTGGATAGACTGCTCCATTGTCAATGCAAAGAGGAAAACGCGCCGGGGATTGCGAAGCTGGTGGGAAGATTAACCAATCACAGTTCACTTTCGTAGTTGGATGGAAATGCGAAAAACCTTGTAAAATGCTAGAGTGTATATTTTTTTGCACATTATTACTAGTTAAGGTCTACTAATGTCATTTCTGCTGTGAACAACCCAAAATTTTACTTTCAATTCTCGGCAATCCGTATTTTTTATCCCACCAACGTCATCTGGCAACGGCTTAATTTTCCCAGCGTTAAGCAGTCTATCCTGTTGTTTATTTATATTTATGCAACAAACACACACTGGTTTTAATTGCATCCTTTCCAGAGGTTTATCCATTAGGATTGATATATATATAGTCATACTTGATTCATCGTCATTGATAATATAGTCATACTTGAACGGTTATATCATTTGACATTGTGTTCATCATACACGTAAAATTGGGTAACTATTAATAACGTCCCAGGTATTGAACGGAAAGTTACCACTTTTAATATACTAATTGTTTTCAATAGTATTAGATTTAAAATGACACACAATTTTAGTCCCGCAATGCGGCAGGAATCCACAAAGGGAAATAAATATATCTAATTACAATCAACATTTCAAAGGTAAAAGACAATCAAAACAAACAAATAAAAGTATTTTTAATGCTTTCAATGACAAAAAGTTGTTCGAACAGGATGTATTTTTAGTTGATAAGGTTTAAATTTAAAAAAAAAATTATAAATTTTGTGCAAAAACTGTATAAAGACCATAGTATGCTAAGCTACATTTTTTTTTTTTAAAGTTACATAAAAAAAAAAAAAAATTAAAAAAAAAAAAAAATAATTACTGCATATAAATCTAAAAAATATATATGGAAAATAATTGTGGAAAGTTTCATAGATTTGTAACAATTAGTTTCTAAGTTATATATATTTAAAATAAAAAAAAAGGGACAAAAAGCTATCACCCAGAAAAACAGTTTCAAAGTTTCAAGATAGTATGTCTGAAATGCAGTTGTCATGTAACAAAAACTTAAATATTTCAAGTTCTAATAATGATAGAAACAAAAATATTATGCCATTTTATTCAAAAATATTTGTATTATTTTTTACAATAATAATTTTGTTTTGAGAATTTTTAAAATTTTGAGTACTAGACCACCTGAAAATATCAGGTACGTACATGTTTTTTTGTTTTCTTGGTGAAAAAACAATTTAAAACAGCTTTACACATTAAAATTTAAACATTAAATAACTTTCACATGATCGCCATTTGTGGGCGTAAAATAGAGGTCGGCGATATATCGATACGACGATATTTTTATCGATATTTAAAAAAAAAATATCGATAACAAAAATATCGATACAAGTCACCGATATATCGATATTTTTAAACATTTTTAGTTTTTTGATGATCGTTTTGTAGTTCCATGTGTTTTTTCGATTTTCTTTATTCCCTTTTCAAAAACTTCAAAACTAAGGTTTGAACTTGGAGGAGAGACAGTTAAAATGGCACCCTAACAAAAAGAAAACAATATGTAATAGAAAGAAAAGATCATTTATTAGTAGTTATTAACATAGCGCCATTTCTGTTGCCAATGTGTGCATGGAATTTGCATTTAATTTTAAATATTAAAAACATCTCTATCAGCAAAATATGCGATAAACTACTTTTCAAAATTTCTTCTTTAAAAAGAAATGTGAATTTATGATTGACATCCAAATGCATTTTATTTATTCTGATTTATAATATAATTTATTTATTTTGATTGATAATATAATTTATTTACTAAAACAATTTATTAAAGCAATTTTTATGATTTATTTATTAAAGCAATTTTTGTAATTTATTTATTAAAATATTTTTTATAATTTATTTATTAAAACAATTTTTATAATTTATTTATTAAAACAGTTATAATTTATTTATTAAAACGATTTTGGCATGAATTCATGAAAAGTATAAATTTGCCCCGAAAAACTTAGTTTCTGGCAAAATTATTAAAAAAAAAAAAAAAATCATGTATCGATATATCGATATTTTTTTCTATGCAATGATATAGTATCGATATTTATTTTGATCGATATTTCCGACCTCTAGCGTAAAAGCATTCAAGCGCTCAATAATTTTGAACCACCCTGCACTTTTTTATACCTCCTTCGACGAGATATAATTTTATACATGATAATTATCGATTCTTTCGTTCGTCAGTCTTGCTGCCCCATTAAAAAATTTTAATTTTATGAGTCAAAATTTCTTCCCTTCAAACTTTTTATTTTATTTAAGTCTTTAAAATTATAATTTTTTCATATTTGGAAGTTTTACTAAGTAAAAACTAAATTTTATTTGAAAAAAATAGTTCACATAGTGCTTTAAATTTTCAGAATTTTTGAAAAAATTCATCCAATTTCAAATTCTATCTTTTTTTTTTATTTTTAAAAACGATATTCCAAGTAATATACTCTAACTTATTAGACAGATTTAGAATAAGTAAAATAGTTTTCGAGAAAAACGATAATTACTGTACCTATATGTAAAAAAAGAGTAAAAACGGGTATTTTTCAACATTTAAAATAGTAAAAAAAAAGTTTTTATTTTATTCAAAAACCCATGCATACTTTTGTCAAATAGATATTAAGAATGACACAAAAACATTGCAAAATATTTCCCTCATATTTACTGAAGTTTTAGCATTTTGAGTAAGGTGGGAATTTCAAAAATCCCAAACTGAGAAAAATGCGTTCGAAACATCCAAAGAGCTATTGCAGCAATGCTAAATTTTTCATAAAAATATAGTTTTTCCGCAATTGCAGCTTTCGTATCAGCTCAAAAACTTGACAGAATAAGGAGAAGGTTTCAAATATCATAAACATGCAAAAAATTGAAAATTTATATTTTTATTATTTTTTTTGTGAAAACGTGGCGTACCGAGTCCCCTTAATCGAATGAAATATAACTGTAAAAGTAGGTTACGATAGAGTTCAATTGGGACCTGAACAATGAAGGTATGTTTAGCAGCCCAAAACCTCGGAACGCAGAGGGATTTCGTTCACATATAGTACAGGAAAAATAGCCCAAAAATGGACAGTTGAAAAACAAAATTCGTTCATTCTTGAAACTTTGGTCATAACATCCTTTTGGTAGTAGAATACAAGATCCGATGAGTCCCCAAAATTTAAAGGGGTGGAACACTGTTTTTGAGGGGGGGGGGGGGTAAATCCCTCCAAAATAAAACTTTTTGTTATTGGTCGAGTGAGGTATCATTTTTTACGCATTTTTTGTGTTGAATTGAATGAAATAATTTCCAGATAGATCGGAAAACTCATTTTTAAGATATAATTGGCTTTGTGGGGAAAATATTTGAAAATCATCAATTTGTTCAATTGAAATGCATTGAAGGAATTTTTATTGAGTTAAAATTAGAGTTGGTTTCTCAATTGGTAGTTTTTGAAGGGAAACTTTTCCAATCAATTAAGGATACAATGTGTAATACCTACTTATTCAGTTTTGGAATCCAATGCTCGAATTATCAAACAACAGCTGCGAACAATATCGACACCGTCTGAAAATAAGGGAATTGTTCTCGTCAAACAAATTTCTTTTAAAATGCTGTCTTGTCCTCCCTAATTCTCTGTTATCGTCATAAATAAGCTTTCCCAAAACAAAATAAATTATTGCACTCCTTCATATTATGGTTGGTTGGTTGTATTCAGATTATCTGGCGCTGTCAGCAACACGAGGGCTATATTGCGCCGAAACATTTCGTCATTTAACAAACCAACATACATTTACAAACACCCATGCCAACACGGGACTCGAACCCGCAATCTCGCGGTCTAGAAGCCAGCACGCTAACCACTATACCGTTTGGTCGGCCCTTCATATTATGATATAGCTTGGAATGGGGAAAAAATTGATGCTTGAAAATGGTGGAAAATTGAAAATATTCCTGGTTAGCAGTGATTTTCTGAAGCAATGGCAATTAATACAGTGATAAATCTAGAAGTATTACTCAAACTTTCATTATGACACCATCTTCAGCTCTTGAAACTGTATATACTGATTTAGTGATGGCAACTGATACTTGACAACTTCCTGGTTTAAAAATTATTTTTGTAACTTTAATTTGCCTTTATATGTAAAGGCATTAGATATTATCCGTCTCACCGGAATCATAACTACATAATGCTGTTTAGAGAATAGAAAGATTTCATTTATTAATGCCCTACCTCGGTTCAATAGGATACATAATGACTGATTTTGAGCTGCAAGAGTTGCTGCCTGTTGAGTACGCTGAAAGTACTACAAAACATATACTTTTAGGGAGAGCTCGTTTTCGTGCTGTCAGAGGACACATTTTGTTAGCTATAGCTCAGTATAATTTACATCTGAAGGACATATACATGGATGAAGAGGAGAAACGAGCACTGAAAAGAGTGATAGAGGATTTCAAACACTCTATCATATCAAAAGAAATAATTTCATCATATTTTAATGTTATTAATCTAACTAAAAAGTGTGGGAAGCTATTGGAACGTATCAAGCAAAGAAGTTCCACAGTTAAGTTATGGATCCAGTACCTTGAAATAGTAACAATGGTAAGAAAATTCATAGAAGAAGAAAGGACTAGTGATTGGGAGATGCATTTGATGACTGTCAAACATACGGTTCCATATTTTATTGCTAGGAGACGCATTCATTATTCAAAAGCATGCTTTAATTATCTGCAGAAAATGTCTCCTCAGTTGCAAAAACATGTTTCAATCTGACTATCAAAAGTTTATAAAGAGATATTTCACTATCAGAGAACCAAAAAAATTTCAGTGGTATTTCACCGGATATGGTCATTAATCAAACTGTTAATCGAGAGTTCAAAGTTGTGGGAGTTATTGATCAAAAAGGGTCACTGAGGTAATCTTGAGTTCACATATTTTAAGGAACCGGCAATGTCACACATTATTTGAACAATTGAAGATTTCTTAGACATTAATTTTTTTTACAACATGTAGATGCTTGGTAAACTTGTGTCAAGAGAGGCAACAATTACATTACAAAAATACAGAAATGGTCGAAATTAAATAATCCTTTTTCTAATTCAGCTACAGTTGTAGCATTTCTTGGGATAGTCATCACTAGTCTAGATTTGATTAACTGTCACATGTTAAAAGGTTTTGGTCAGAAGATTATGTCTCGATTCATTAAGAAAAAAATTTGGAGACGTAAAACTGAATAGAAACGATATTGTGCTATCCATTGCCACAATAAATCCCTTAACCAGAATAAGTGAAAAGTAATCAACAATGTTCGAATGATACTGATGTTACTGTTTTTATCAAATTCACAGAATAGAAAACAGTTAATCAAGATACTCACACTTGGTGATGCAGATATTCTTATTCTTTTAACAGACCTAGAGAAATCTGTCGAATTTCAGCCTACTATCGTCAGCTAAGGTTTAATCCCAAGGCACGCCTTAATCATAATGATTGCACTTGCCTCAGAGGAGAAACTTATATTGCTATTAAAACCGAAAGTAGGACGTGTTATAATACAAATTTATCATTCAAAAAGCTTCAGTCGCAACATCCAAATGTTGAAAACTACCTTCTACTTGCCCATGTATGCGATACTACAAGTGCAATCCATAACAAAGTTAAAAAACAGATTTTAAGTTGTTTCAAACTAATAGCACACTAATGGACTGTATCAGAATATTCTCCAAATTGAATGCCTACCCGAAAAGGTGCCGGAGAGTGGTTTTTTTATTCTTTCGTATGAAACAAAGGATCATAACCTTGACCAACTTCACCACAGTGTTTTCCAGAATTCACTCCAGAAGAAGACAGCCAGACTGGAATCCTTAACCTTCCACTTCCACAAGTGCATCTCAGCACTCATATAGAATGTACAATCAAATACAGAAATGGCTAGTTACCACCTACTTCCAGAAGATTGGGATTGGATTTATCAAGAGGGTGAACTACATCCAGAAAAAACAACTTTATAACCTGCCACTGATGCAATACTCAAACTGATTTCTTGTACATGTAAAGGATATTGTTCAACCCGACAGTGCGGTTGCGTCGAAAATGGTGTGCGTTGTTCTGCTTTCTGAAAAACTGTGAAGGAATGACCAGTAGTAATTTTGAAATGAATAACTTTGGCAATGATGATCTTGGACAGTTTTGCATCCATGATGAAATAAACTCAGAAACTGACTCTGATGTTGATAGTTTATGTGAGTAAGATAATAAAAATCAATAATTCTTTGTAAACTAAAGCCATTTTGTACAATAAAATTTATGTTATTGTTTTATGTGAATATTTGAATATTTTATCCGTAAAACCCATTATATATTAAAAATTAGTGTTCCGATCTATCTGAAAGTTGTTTCATTCGATTCAGCACGAAAAATGCATAAAAGATGATATCTCACTTGACCAATAACGAAAAGTTTAATTTTGGAAAGAATTTACCCCCCCCCCTCAAAAACAGTGCTCCACCCCTTTAAATTTTGGGGACTCATCGGATCTTGTATTCTACTGCCAAAAGGGTGTTATTACCGAAGTTTCAAGAATGAATGAATTTTGTTTTTCAAATATCGCATTTTTCCTGTACTAATAACTCGATTACGAAAATGAATGGTTTCCACAGCAATGGTTAGTTAATCTTATACTTTAATCATACACAAGAATAGTTATAAAATACTAATTCATTTTAATGTTTATCTTCTGGTTTATGCAGAATAATTTGATCATAAATAGTTTTTTAATTAAGTCAAAATTATTTGGTTTTAGCTTTTATACAAATGTAGACATAAGCTAATACAAGGGCCAAGTTCGTTGATTTTTTGGTTCGAAGTTAACATTCTAATAGTCCGAGAGGCGACTGCAATTTTTGAACTTCATCGAACATCATTCTGAATTTTTTATAGAGATTGGAGAAAAAAGTAGTTTAGGAATCCACTGGTCTGCCGTGGCAAAAATGGCCGAAACTGGTCAAAAATCGACTTTTAATAAGTTGAACTAAATCCAATTGCCAAATATGTCATAACTTGCTAAAAAGAGAACAAACTTTTTCGTCTGGCAACCCTGCATTTTGATTTTCAATGAGAAAAAGCCCAAACGATTTTTGATCTCTGACTTTTGAAAATGTGTATCTTTTAAAAGTAAGCCAAATTGGCGACATCAGTTACGTCATAAGTGACGTAATATTTTTTGCCAACTTGGCTCCCTTTTAATAGATGCAAGTAGACCGTCGCCAGATATCTGAATCGTCTGCAACCTTCCTTATTGAAAATTAAAGAGTGAGGGTTACCAAATATAAAAAAAAATGCTTTTTATTTGGCAAGTTATGGCGCATTTGGCAATTGGATTTAGTTCAACTTATTAAAAGTCGATTTTTGACCAGTTTCGGCCATTTTTGCCACGGCAGACCAGTGGATTCGTAATCTACTCACTTTTCTCTAATTTCTATAAAAAAATCAGAATGATGTTCGATGGGGTCCAAAAATTGCAGTCGCCTCTCAGTCTATAAAGTGAAATTTGAATTTAACAACAATGTATGTTCCCAAATTTTGCAAAGATCACCAATTCGTCTATTTTTTTAAAACATTTATTACTACTGAAAATTCATCGCATATATATTAAATTGACTAGTTTTTTTTGTTTTTGTTTCTGATCCATCATATATCTTAAAATAAAAAATTCAGATACCCCAGACACCAATAATTTTATTAATTCCATGTCCCTTTCGCTTTTATAAGAAACAAATTGATATCAAATAATTAAACAAGTTTTGCTTGTTATTAAAATTAAAAATTATTCACTTACCATAAAGCAAATTTCCTGATTCCTTAAATCATATCTTCATGTACCCGAGTTCTTTGCAGATAAGGAATGATGGTATTTTGGCTATAGTTAAGGACTAAAGCAGAATTTAGTTTCAAAAGAGATATGAAGTTTCTTATCTAGTTTATTTATGCACTGACAGCAGTGGCAGCATTTTAAAAAAGTTAATCATTACGAATAAAGGAAATAAAATTAAAGTTCATACGACTGATCTTACGTTGTAGCATCTAAATCAGCGTTAGCCACAACTCGGCTTGCGGGCTGGATTTGGCCCGCGACAGATTTTTTTGTGGCCAGAAAAGCCCAGTTTTCAGAAAAGCCCCGCCGGTACCTCAGAAAATAAAAAAATAAAAATTATATATTTAAAAAAAAAAAAAATAATAATAAGATTTCACAGCATGGACTTTTTTTTTTATGGAATTTATCCAAAATAATATGTGTTAACTATGTAGAACAGAGTTCTCCACTACGTGCCCGAAGAAACTGTATGAAAAAGCTTTCAGCAAGGTGATTTTCATCAAAAATAGAGGAATAACTTAAATGAATCTCATTTGGACAATTTATGAAAATTGACTGCAGCAAATGCTCGCATAAAAAAATCGATCATAAAATAAACAACTATTTCGTCCGCCATCGTCACCCAATTGATGTCAACTAAAATGGAGTAATCTGGAAATATAGTTTAAATAATTTTATTAAAAGTTAAGTCAAGTCGCATTGTCACATTGAAGCAAAAGATTCACTTCTTTTGTAGACTTTGATTTACTGATGAAAACTCATTTTTATAATTATTTGAAAAAAAAAAAAAAAAAAATCAATTATTAATTGTAATGTTATTAAGATAAAAAAAGTTATATTTCCCCCCCCCAGTTTTCAGAAATGCTATTTATTATGAAATCGATAATAATTAAAGATACATCCCATATAGCACACATCCTCCCAAGGAAGTCCCTAGGAAGTCCCCATTCCTCCCCGGGACTCCGAATGACACTGTGGGGCAGTCCTAGGGAGGGAGCCAAAAGGAGGTCCTAGGGAGGGAGCCAAAAGGAGATCCTAGGGAGGGACATCCCAGGGATGTTCATCCTAGGGAATTCCTTTTTAGGCATGTCCCGGGGATCACCATCCCGAGGTTCTCCCTGGGTAGTCCCTTGTTTGTGGAAATGATTGTGTTTATTAAGCTCAATTAAAACGAATATTTTAGGATATTTTTATGATTTAAAATAATCTAAGACTATATGATATAAATTGACTCCCCGCATTGGTCAACAACTACCCCGTTTATATGAAAATATTACAAAACTTGGCGAATCTGTGATAAAATTAAATAATTTAGCAAATCTGTGACAAAATTAAATAATTTGTCAATTCTATAGTGTAATTAATGCTTACATTTCTTTGAACATTTCATAAGTATACTTGTTTGAACATTTTCATTTTGAAAACGGTTTATATTCATTTTAAAAGTGTTTGCAATAAAGCATTTTATTTCAAATTTCAGAATGAAAAAAAAAAAAAATTGAATATAAAAGATTGTCTAAACGCCAAAAGTGCGTAAGAATGCCAAATGTGCCTAGCAATTTGGCGATTTCGGCAACGCTCTTTTCTGTGTTTGTTGTAAATATAGCAACCTAATTTGGTAGTTGGTTTTCAAGAACTTCGCCAAATCGCCATTTCGGCAGTTGTAATTCTAAAAACGTGGTTTGATTTTGCGTGCAGTTTATTTTTAGGTGAGTAAATGTTAATTTTCCTTTCTTTAATCTATCTTAATTGCTACTAGGGTAAGTCATTACTATAATTCAAAAACATAGGCAGTGAAGGCGAGAAAAAACATATGATTATCAATCATATTTTTCCCCATGTAGCCATCAGTAGTGTTTATATTAAAAACTATGAATTATTTTGTTTGTTACAAATTAGATTATTGCTTTGCTTATCTTTCTCAGCATTAATTTATTTACCTGTTGTATATGGAACTTATTGGCCATTGAGTGAGAAAGAACACAAAAGGCTTATTCGTTAATTATTTTGTTGCATTTTTTTAAGTAGGTAAATATTCCAGTTTTAATTTTTATCGACAGTATTATGAATGTTACTTCATGTGTTATGAATATTTCTTCATGTATTATGAATGTTCATTCATCAAATAAATGAAGCTCATTCTAGGAAAATTCCTAACAATAATTTTGGTTTGTGAGGGTTATTTACTTCCATTTAATTATGTACCGTAAAATGGGGTGAATCGGAACACTTTTCAAATTTCAAAGTAATAATCGGTTGTAATAAGATCGTCAAGGAACATATTTTTGACCTAGAAACTTGGGTCTTACCTTCTTCTTTGGGAACAAACCCAAATTTTTTTGTAAAAACTAGGACTTTAATTTATTTTGAATTTTTTCATGGTGTTCCGATTCACCCCGCAGAAAGGGGTGAATCGGAACACTCGTTACATTTTATGTCTAATCTTATTTAGTAAATGTTTACAGGGTTGCAAAAAACAATTAATAATGCATTGTGGTGAATAGAAACACAAAATTATCATAAAAAAATCATTTAATATGCCGGATAAAATTTGTGTTTGTCAATTATTGTCAAAACAAATCATATGTTTGAAAGCGTATCAACTCTTATATAACTCATCCAAGTTGTCGTTAAAATTAAAAATACTTTTTAATCTACTTTATGTTTGCGTGTCGTATGACTGCAAATTCTTTAAAATATCTTGAGAAAGGAGAAAAGTTCTGAACTTAATAACTGGAAATAATATGCTCATTTTTGTTGCTATGAAAGTGAGAGTATCAAAAAGGTTACAATAAAAAATTAGCCACCGATAATCCTTATAAATAGCCAAGTCTCTTTATTGCGGCTGTTGTCAAATAAAATGAAATTAAACTATTCTGTTGTGAATTGCAAATATGGTACAGATGTAATATAGGACATTTCTTAAAGGTGATTTTATTTGGTGTTGTTGATAAATGCGGTTTCTAGAAACGCTGAGAATATCTAAGGGTTGAAATAAGAAATTACCCCCTGAAATTCCTTAAAATAGCCAAGTGTCTTTATTGTAGCTGTACTCAAATAAAATGAAATGAAACTATTCAGCGGTGAATTGCAAGTGCGGTACAGATGTAATACCTGGCATTTCTTAAACGTGATTTTATCTGGCGTTTCCCCCCCCCCCCCCCCCCCCCCCGATATTAAGAAATGCGGTCTCTGGCAACACTGAGAATATCGAAAAGTTACGATAAGAAATTATCAGCTGAAATTCTTGATAAATAACTTAGTGTCTTTATTGCGGCTGTAGTCAAATAAAATGAAATTAAACTATTCAGTTGTGAATTGCAAATACAGTACAGATGAAAATTTATAAAGAATGTAATATAGAACATTTCTTAAGCTTGAATTTATTTGGTGTTTTTTTTTGTTGATAAATGTGGTTTCTAGAAATGCTGGGAATATCTAAGGGTTACAATAAGAAATTAGCCGCTGAAATTCCTTAAAATAGCCAAGTGTCTTTACTGTGGCTGTACTCAAATAAAATGAAATGAAACTACTCAGCTGTGAATTGCAAGGACGGGCATTTCTTATAAACTAGGGGGCTTCGCCCCCTGCTCGCTAACGCTCACCAACCGCCAAACGCCTCGCTGCGCTCGGATTGAGCGGCTTTGCCACTCAAATTTGTGGTTAAAACATCTTGCTGCGCTCGAATAGGTTTGCCAGCCATAAAAAATGTAACCAAATTTTTATAAATTTAATGTAAGGCTTGATAGAGAAAACACCCAAATTGCAAGTTTCATAATAGAAAGTTAAATATACTATCCGCCAACATTCTGACTTAAAACTTCATTAGCTTAAACCCTTACATTGAAGTCCCAATATCTTTTATTTATTTTGATAAGTCGCCAAGTCGTGACATCCAACGCGAGGCATTTTCTGGATAGAAATACTTAAAAATAATAATTACTCTAATACAAAAATGCTTCAGAAAAACAGAAAAAAATAACTTTGAAACGAAGAGTTTAAAAAGAGCTTTAAAATTAGTAACGGTTTTGGTTGTTTACATACGTAAGGATAGCTTTAAAATTAGCAACGGTTGGTTGGTTGAACCCCCGAGCAGAGGGTTTGTTGTTTACATAAGTAAGGATGTTGCCATTCATATATTCAAAATCATTGAGGCTTTGTAGTAGCTTAATGATGAAAAATATTGAAATTTAACTAATTAATAAAGTGTTAATAAATTATTTTGGCACGTTTTGGCAAATCTACAGCTTATTTCCTTTAAAATGACACCTTGATCATTGAAATTGGTTGAGCAGTTTAGGCGGACGGACTAACCCCAAAAAACGTATTGCCTATTAAATATATAGATGACCAAGTGTCTTTATTGCGGCTGTAGTAAAATAAAATGAAATGAAACTATTCAGCTGTGAATTGCAAATACAGTACAGATGCAATACAGGAAATTTCTTGGGTGTGATTTTATTTGGTGTTTTTTTTTATTGTTAATAAATGCTTTTTCTGGCAACAGATTTTGTTTTAACTTAATTTTATTATTATTTATATTTGAATGTTTTTTTATTTTGACGATTTTTCTGATTGCTAAATGTCCTATACTGCATTCGTACCAGTAATACTAATTATTTAGATATTTTGTTTTTCTTAAATTTCACTGAGTATTTTTGGTATTAAAATAATTAAATTTTTCAAATTCAGAGAAAATTTTGTTTATTACAATTAATAAATAGTATGCAAAGCCTACAAATAAAGTACTTTTGTAAATGGTTTAGCCTTCTCTCAACCATATAGGAAGTTAGAAATGCTATTATTACGACTGTTATCCCTGCTTTACACATATTCATCTTGTGAGGTCAACTGCTTCACACATTAGCACTGACATAAATTTTTAAGCTCTTCATAATTTAATCATACTGTCGGTTCTGCTAAGTAACCTTTTTTATTATGGAAGTATCTCTTATTGGCTGCTCTTTTAAGTGCAGTATGAACCTTTTGTTGCACGTGTGTCAGAAAAATCTAAAGCAACTAATATTTTCATTATATTTACCTTATGGTGGAACAAAGGCGCAGCCTAAGAAAATTTCAAATTGGTTTCCCTTTAAACTTAGCAACACCTATCAATTTCGAACTAGCATAGTATTGTGATGATACACTTCAGTCTTTGTTCTCCCTGATATGCTACATATTCCTTGATATGATGTACACATCTTAACTTGTTTTTTACTAATTTGCAGTTATCTTGTTTAGGGATGCAACAAATAGTGATTTTGGCCGAATAACGAATATTCGGCCTATAGACAAGCCAAGTACTGAATATTCAGCCGACCGAATATCTGATGTATTGTTTCCTATAAAACTTGTCTTAATTACTACTTATTATAAAAAATAGGATTATTTTATATTATAAAAACATAGATGACTGGACCTTCATAAATGACTATTTTTTTGTCACAGAAAGTTTACACAACACAAATAGCTGTTCTCATATCTTTACAATTATTCCAAAGGACACATCTAATGTTGTAGATAAATTTTAAGATCTATGCATTCCCTGCAATTCATAAAAAAGATGGGGGGGGGGGGAACATTGCAAAATTGCTGTGGATGTGCCTTATAAGTTTTGACATTTTTTAAAATATTGTTTAATGAAAATAAAATCATATTTCTATAGAGTGGTAGTCTGCAATAATAATAAATTGGCAATAAATAGAAGAAAAAAAATTATTTGGCTGCCTAAAATCCAGATATTTGGCCAATCTGAATATTCGATTCAGTGGCCAAATACCGAATATTCAGTGTATCCTTAATTTTATTGTTCTACCATAACTGCATTATAATTTCAATTTTTGTGATTAATATCAAATTTATTCAATTTTCTTTCTATAGACCAAGGAGCTCAGAAAATAAAAATCCCTTTCTCTCGCAACTATGCTTCACCTAGGACATAACATTGTGTTCAACGGAAAAGGATTTAATCAGATACATCAACCTCATCTCTCCCACCATGGGTGAACGCCACCAACACTGGAGTAACACCAACGCATCTTCCAGCATGTGTTCTAAATTACTAGGCTGTCGAGTTTGCACTATCGTCGACTCAACAAGTTACTTTGGTGTCCCTGCTTCTGACATCCTGTTTGTGTAGTACTCGCCCACCCCAGAAACGACTTCTCAAACAACCGACTCGCACTTTATGGTGCACGCTCTCGCCGGGATTACAGATCCCTCCCTAGACCCTGCTCTATCGGATATGTCATACGTATTACATGAATTGACCAACGTGGGAAGAACTTAATTTCTGATGCTAAAGAAACACTTCAAATTCAGATTCATGGACATTGCTTGCGAGGATTTGCATTGATATCTGGTACTCTTCCGTTAGATGAGTGTCAGTTGTCGCCAGGCCTAAATGTTTACACAAGCCTAAATGTATCACCAACACTATATATTTACGGTTTGTTATAGGTTTACTAGAGGAACGCTAATTTTTTAATGTAGGAATTATAAATAATTTGAAGAGGTTGTTAGGTATGATGAATGATCACTGCAATTTGGTGGTTTTATCTGGTACCTGTCTAATGGAAGAAAACATAGTTTTTGACGTATTTAAATACTTCATGTGTTAACAGTTTACAGTCGCTTAATACTTGTGGCCGTCCTAATATGTGACATTTTAATTCGAATCTTTTTTTTAAAAGTATGTTTTAAGTAAACTAAAATTGAAAGCATTCTATACCAAATTTGGCCAAGTTTTATTCATAGTCTGTTATTAGTGTTTATAAGTTGATTAGGGACCTTGAAAATCATATAAATTCTGTTTCTATTTGAGTAATTTGTTTACTACTCTTGGATATCTAATTTAAATAACATAAGAAATTACTCGGAACCCTAATATGCACCCAACTTTTTACTGAAGTTAGTATGGATATTTTTCTACCATAGTTGTGTCTAGAATTATTTCATTTTTAGATTGTCTTTTTGTATTGATTTAAAATTTCTCTAATTTATTAGTCCTTGATCTTGCTTCCTCTTTTAATATTCTTGTTTTAGTTATAAAGACATTTCCACTATGAAACTCCAAGCGAGTTGATAAAATATTTTCAGATGTAGCTCTGTCCCTGATGAGAAATTTTTATTGTACAAAATAAAGCTATTTTTATTTAAAAATTTTGCTATGGTTTAATTTGTTTACAGAACATTTTTTGCAGGTAAAACTATGTATTGAATAAATTTTCACACTTCTATTAAAATATTGGAATGGATGTGATTTTCATTAAATAACTTTATTTTTAAATCATTCATTGAATTGGGTTTTAATGTTAAATAGTTCTTTGTAAATGAAAACTATTTCCATAAGGGATTTTCATTTATTTAGGTGGTGAAATTGTTTACCAAGTTTCTTCATGAGTATTTTACATATTTTGTGTTTCAATTCTTGCAAATAAAATCTTTTTCAGGTGAAACCATTTAAGATAAAGCGAATTGAGGTGCATTTTTCAGACTCTTATTACAATGCAATAGTTGATGCAATTTTAAATAAAATCAACTTTAATTTACTGTAGTATCATTGATCATGAAATTCACATAACAAAAAAGTTCAAGGATAAAAGATTGAAGTAGATTTTACTTATTGAAAACTTTTCCATAAAAGTGAATTTTATTTAGGTTGTAAAGTTGTAGTTTTTTCATTGGTATTTAGCCTACAAATTTTAGATTTGAATTCTTTCAAAGGAAATTTGTTTTCTGGGTAGAACCATGTAATCAAGATGAAATTAATTTAAGTGCATTTCTTCAAGCTTAAAATACTGTAATAGATGTGATTTTAAATGCTAACAACATTGGTTCAATTTAGTATGATTTATTCTTGGATTTAATGTTATAAGTTTTAGTAATTGTTGAATAATAATTTAAGTAATTAAATTCCTTTTTATGAAAATATTTTCATAAAAAGGAATTTTAATTATTTAGGTGCCAAAAATATTTATTTTTTTAGGTTATTTTAAGGGGGTATTTAGCAATTGGCTCAAAAGCCATCTATGTGCAGAAAAGCTTTCAGGAAGTGACATTTCTTAGTGTAATTTTGATATTTAAAGATGTCATAGGAAGCAAAAATAACCAATACAATCATCACAGATATTAAATTGGATTTCTTCACTGAAAATAAATAAAAATCCATACACGATTAGCCTATACGCTACGGCAGGTTGGTTGACCTTGAAACCTCCCTACTGCTTCCCATATCGTTCCCTAATAGTTCCCCGTGGTGACCTCCTAGGGAAGAATGAGGGAGCCTTAAAAGCGGACATTTTACGCTCCTGGGGTCCTCCCTAGGCGGGCGGCGGGAAGAATTTGGGCGCTCCTGAGGAGGAAGGCCTTTAGCATGAGGGAGGGCCATAGGACTTCCGTGGGATGTCCGTGTGCTATATGGGATATATATTGGTGTATCAGGCCCGTGAAAAGCCCCAACATAAGCCATACGGCTCGCCTCTCAAAGTTAGTGGCGAACGCTGATCTAAAGAATGCATGCTTGTTTATAGATTATAAACAAGGCTTAGCATGCAGAGTATGTAAACTATTACAATATAGTACAGTACGCACACACAAAAAAATATCCTAATGATGGCTATAACTTTGATTCTAATTATCGTAGAATTATGCGGTTTGCACGAAAATGTTTTGTTTACAATTTTCTATATGTCTGGTGCAATTTTTCTTCTTTTTCTTAGAGGACTATATGGTAAATAAATGTAACTCTATCTTTAAAAATTTCAATACGAACCCTTATATTTTATGTCTTCATTCGATTTAGAATACTTCGTTTACCTTAGATACCAAATTTCAGTTTATTACGTAGAGAAACACGTCACTTATGAACCAAAATGTTTTGGCCGATCTTGAGGACGAATCTTCTTAAATCAATGAAGAAGCAAACGCTTTGAGCGTTTCAAGACGTAATCTACTACACGGTCTCTCAAGTGAGCTTTTTTTTTTTTTTTTTTTTTTTTTTTTACATTTTTGCTAAAATATTGAGAACCATAAGTCAAAATGGAATGGAAAAAATTCGGGAGGAGTTTTCGACCATGATAATTCTAAAAAAAGCAAAAAAAAAAAAAAAAAAAAAAAATAATAATAATAATAATAATTATAATAATAATAATAATATCTGTTTCTATTTAAAAAAAAAAATTAAAACTTGTTTTATTAATTAATAATTAATTATTAAAAAACTGCTTAAAACAAAAGTTCAAGTTATTTATGTTTGAACTTTAACAAAATATCGTTTAAAACAAAAATTATGAAAATATATTAATTATTTATCAATGAAATTTGGCATTTCAATTTTTTTAATGCTGAATCTATATATGGTATAATATTATGGGGCTGCCACTGAACTTTTTAAATTTTGGTTTAGTTTTAATATGTAGATGACCCCTCATGATAAAAAAAAAAAAGTATGTACAATTGATCAAGACCTTCCACGATTTACAATGGTACTTGACTTTTGTTATTCCATCAATTAGAATACAAGATATTGCCATCGTTCGGATTTTTCGAAAATGCTGACAGAGAAAAATATTGGTGAACAAAAAACTTTATTTGTACTGATGTCGGTGTGGTATGTTTGATAGACTGGGATGTATACGTCTTGTAATTTTGAGCTTCTAGAAGAATACGAGATCGAAAACCTCTAGTGTAAACCCCTCTTTCACTACCCCACCACACCAACAAGAGGACATTGGGACCACGACAGATTTAATGTGCACCAGCCCTCATTAGGTACACACCGATCTTTGGCGGCCGTCGAAGGCCGAACCCACAATGCTCCGATCATAAGCTCGATACTCTGACCACCATTATAGTGGGGCCCAATATAATTTTAAATACATCTTTTCGCAAAATTGATTGATAGGAGAATATTTGATGGTGGCTGAATTTGATTTACCGATGTGACCTATTTTCATTTGGACAGATTCGTTAATAAACTAAACCGTGAACATGTTGTAACTGAAGTCAATTGGTGTTTTTTGAAAAGCCAATGCATTCTACAATAGGGATCGTTTGGACTGCACTGTGTAATTGAACTTACTCAAAATTTTAAAGAGAGTTGATATCCTTTATACTGGTAATGTTAATTTGGTTGATTTCATGTACTTTTTTCTCAGAAAGTATTTGACATAGAAGTCTAATTTTTTTACAGTGGCATTTAGTACACACTTGTTATCTTATTGAAGTTAGCTTTTGATTGTGATTCATTTACTTTTTTTTTTAAATGAATGAATGAAATAAATAAGTCATTTAAATTTGTTAAAATCATAAGGTTTTTTTTTTTTTTTTTTTTTTTTTCTTTCTCCGAAAAAAGCCGGACAAAAAAAATATTTTTGAAACAACAACAAAATCTCACTTCAGTATATACAGATACATAAAATGCTTTTGTGGTAAAAATTTCAGGAAGACAGTTTGTGCAATTTCCTAGAAAAAGGTATAATGAAAAATGTAGTTTTGAGAACAACGCATTTTAAAGAAAATTTTACTTACTCGAATGATTACCAATTTTGTCTTCAAAAAATTGTTACAAATACTTTTAGTTGAGTTATTATTACAAATGAGAAATCCTTTTAAAGTTGAGAAATGAAATTTTAATAAACAATAATAAACTCAAAATCGATTATTTATAAGTTTTTGGGTACCAACTCCTTTAAGTAATTTTTTATGATTTAACACAATATAACAAAGTTTGCAACAGGAAATGCAAATGAAGTACATGACACTTATGAAATTTGAAAGTACATAATCAAATATAGAATTACTGTTTATTTTAACAGTCATTCAGTGAATGTTTTGTATGTTAATATTAAGAGTCATTCGATTTCAAACCTTTTACATAAACCTAAATTAATTGTAATAATTAAATGCCATCTTCAACAGAAGCTCGTACTCATCTTCACTTGTACCTTATATTAATTTAATTGCCCTACTGTCCCTCAATGCAGCAGGAATCTACATAAGGAAATATATCTAACTATAATCAATATTTCCCAGGTAAAAGGCAATCAAAACTAACAAATAAAAGTATTTTTAATTCTTTCATTGTCAAAAAGTTGTTCGAACAGGATGTATTTCTAGTTGATAAGGTTTAACATTAAAACTCCTTTCATTTGGTACATATTTGAAGGAAATCGAAACCTATTATCTACTATTATGACAGAAATCAAGATGGGATCCAATATGATGGCCTTTCCGCCACTTACATTTTTTTTAGACTTTGATATGTTGTTTACGAAATTTTCCTGAGTCATAAAAACCTTTTGTTGCAATTTGTTTGATTGTTGGCCTTTTCAGATCTAAAATGACTGGATTATGATCCGAGAAAAGTTGTCTAATTCAGCAACATAATACAAAATACGAACCTTGTGGCTCAGACTCAACAATAGAGCGCTACCAACATTTGTTAAGTTGGGTACAACTGCTAATTCTGATATGTAGCAATGTGCTCTAACGGGG
Organism: Linyphia triangularis; assembly: GCA_963978545.1. Lineage (NCBI taxonomy): Eukaryota > Metazoa > Arthropoda > Arachnida > Araneae > Linyphiidae > Linyphia > Linyphia triangularis. Next base: position 7,574,681 of record OZ021729.1, on the reverse strand, counting down.
AGTCGAACCAGGGATTCCTAGATCAATAGACAGGCGTGTTAACCGTTAGACAAAAGAAATCTCTTTTGTCTAGTGGTTAACAAGCCTGTCTACTGATCTAGAAGCCCTGGTTCGACTCCCCGTTAGAACACATCAATATATTGGTGACTACAGGACAACTGAACCATGCTGCCATCTATCGGCACCTGCTGAAAAATACTGAATGACTCCCACAATACCACCTCAGCCACACGCACGCAAGCAACCTCTGGTGACTCACTGCCTCACGCGCTCAACTCACGCGTAAGTAGAATACCAGGATTCTGTGAATGGCAACAAAATGGCTTTCAGTTACAGAAACGCGAAATTTTCGATTAGTAACACCGATTTTTTATTGTTGCAAAACGCTCAGCTCATGCGAAAACCCTAATGTGAGTTGAAATGGTACGTGTATCACAAAAAACGAACGTGTTATCCACGCACAAAAAAAAAAAAAAACAGTTCAGCGAACGGCCAACAAAAACGCAATCGAGGCGCACGGTGGAAATTTGCATATGACAGAGGCCAAAGTGCACATGGTTGCTAATACAGATAATTTTATCGTTTTTCTATGTACAAATTTCCTCCATATGCCCCGATCGTGTTTCTGTTGATCGTTCGCAGAGCTGTTTTTTGTGCGTGCATAAGGCGTATTTTTTTTTTTTGTGATGCATGTACCGTTCCAACGCTCCTTAGGGTTTTCGCATGCGCTGAGCATTTTGCGACAGGAAAAAAAAGTTGATGTTGTCATTCGAAAATTGTGAGTTTCTGTAACTATAACCGTAACCGTAAGATCCATTTTGTTGCCTTTCAAGGAATCCAGAGCTCATACCTCTGAATAACTATACCTGAACTTTCATTTCGATCTATTGAACGGGACGGTCGCTAGAGGTTCAAATATTGGCAAAATTATTTTATGACCACCCTGTACATCGTTTTCAATCATGCTAAAATCAACATAACATTTCGGATTGAAATTAAAATGATCCTCAAATATTATAGAGTACCATCATCCAAGTTATCTAATAAGGTTTTGAAGAAATTGAATCATGCAAATAATTATAACAATAACAAACAAAAAGTCTGAATTTTATTTTGATCTATTTCTTTCGACTTGAACATTTTGCTATGAAAGGGAGGATTATCAGTAGCACAGCACAACTTAGGCAAATACCTGTTAAAAGGTACAGGACTCCATCATAAGATCCTAATGTACCTCTAAAGTATTCTGCAAAAAAACATCATAAATATATTTTTTAAACTAAATATAAAAAATTAGTATTGTATAGCCAAGACCATAAAGTGAAATATACTACAAGTCAGTAATGGACAATTACCTCATTTTTAAATTTTTTTTATTCAACTCTAAATGTTTAGAAAAGGCTATAAACATACACATTTCTGCTCGCTGCTCCTTTTTCTTTTTCTTTTTTAAATTTACAACCTAAAATCGTTTGTTAGATTTCGGCGAGAAAACGACTCATATGGCTCGAATCAAATGTGACATCACTTCTGAAATAACTTGGCTTAAGCAGCAGCGGAAATCAGTTTTGCAAGTTTCTCGCAAATCACGCCAACCGGTATGGGATATGACAATTGTCTACCAAACACCGATTCCAAACACACACCAACTATTTGGCAGAAACCTCACGATAATCGTAGAAACGAAAGGATGTAGTGACGTCACTGCTATAGTGGATCGTTTTGATCGGACTGGGTTTCAGGATATTTTTTCCCTTAATATTTAAATAACTAATTTTTTTAAAGAACTTTTGTTTGAATATTTAGAATCAAAAAGAAATTCTTTATAAATATAAATTAATTTCACTCGTTTTTTTAAAATGCAGGAATTGTCCACTGCCAAAAACGAGTTAGCAGAAAATACATTGCTTTCTTTTAAATGTTGTTTCATAAGAAGAAGATGGAAAACTTGAATTTAATGAAAAAAATTCGTTTTTAAATTTACAACACAAGTTTACATTTTGACAGACAGAAGTTGAAAATTAGCATATTTAATGATTTGGACCTCCTTATGCCAAGAGTTCCCATAAATTCTAAAATATTCCGCAATCCAAAATGAAATCGTGAAGCAAACCAAATTGATTGCATTTGTTATCAAAATATGAACTACAATTAAGTTCTAGGATTATTTAATTTGATTGATTTCTAAGAAAATTATATTTTTGGAAATTTTGGAAGATTCGAAGCTATCTCCTTGGCAAAAATGCGTTATCTCGGACTAGTGTTAGCGAGCCACCTAATACTTATGTGAAACCGAATGTAAACATGCCACCCAATACTTATATGAAATTGAAATTAAAAACAAATTGTTACTCATATTGAACGTGATTTTAAAAGATGTTGACAGGGAAATTTGTATTTTAATTGCAAATCCTAATTTTACATTTATATTGAAATCGTTCTGAAAATCCACAAGCCATCTATTTCTTTGATGTTATTTAACAGTTTGACCTCTAAAAGATATCTGCTAGAATTTGTGCAAAGCAAATGTATGTAATGTATTCCCATTGGAACTTTCCTTTCCGCTGTAGAATTCTCTAGTATTTTCCGGAATTTGTGAGAGACGTCAAGAATCTCGTCGATTCTAGGCTAGACTGGATCAAACCAGTTCTTCGACCACGCTTTTTGGAACAATGTAACTTTTTGCGCTAGCCAAACGTTACCCGGCAAACTTTTGTTTAATTCGACCACGATTTGCTCCTTATGACGGTCAACATCCAATATACCGTTATATGTATCTATTGAAAATACTTTTATGCATGAACATTATTTGTTTCAAAATGTTCTTACCTATTATGGGTGCCATTGTAAAAATAAGTGGTGTGTAAAGTAAGAATCTTGATGCAACTGCCATTGCTTGTTGTTTTTCTTCTATAAACTCGTATACCAAACTTGGATATGCACTGGAGGATGCAGCAAAACATGACGCAAAAACCATAAATGATATCATTATAATGAAATAGTTATTGGATAGCAGAAAAGTACCGCAGGCAATTCCTTTGAATAAAAAGCAGGTGGAAATGTAGTTTGATACACTCAAGTACTCTTTGTCCGTCACCCATCCTAAACATGTATGTCCAATAATTTCGGCTACTGAAAAGAACACGAGGAAAAAATATTCTTCGCTTTGTGGAAAGCCTTTGTCTCGAGAAATTTCGATAATTATTAGATAAAGAAATACAGTAACGTAACCAAGGAAACTCTGGCAAAACGTAATTACAAGGAAAGAGGGGTCTTTCAAGACTAGTAAAGTTTCAAGTGCACCTCTATATTTACTTTGTTTTTCAATGGATGATTGATTGCAAATGGAATCTTCTTTCAAGACATATTTAAAAGCATTGTCATACTTATCATTACCTAGTGAATTCATTTCCACATTTATAGATGACTGGGTTTTCTGATGTATTTCATTCAAGGGTTCATTAATTTTTAATGTTTCGTTGACCACATCATAAACACAATCAGGCTTTTGTTTATATATGCTTGCTGGAGAACTAATTTTGTTTACGATAGATTTTTTAAGTTCAGTACTTTCTACATGTTTGTAAGAGAATGATTGTGTTTCTTTGTCCTCCGAGTGAATTACATTGTCTTTTAATTGCAACTTGCTTTCAGTTATGGTCAATTGATATTTTTCGTTTTTACAAGGTATTGTTCCAGGAAGTGAAGGATTTAAATTCTTGTAATCAGGATTTTTCAATAACATCGCCACTGGAACACCATGAAGCATTATGCCAGATGCAATTAGTAAAGCACCAGATACATCATAGAGTTTTATAAGTCCTGATATTACAGGAATAATTGCAAAACTTAAAACGCATGATACACTATTGAAGACTCCATTGGCATTAGCAATGTTCTTGTTGAAATGCTGCTTCAGTATTTGGGGTAGTAATGGTTGGGCTATTGCAAATCCGATACCTGAAAAGTACAAATTTCTTTATTAGATTGATGCAATCACTTTGAAAAGTTAAGCATTGAAAGAAAAATGTTAATTTCCGTAAGCCAATCTGAATTTAAAAAAACTGAAATTTGCTTCAAAGGTAGATGGAAGTATGCAGATATATTAGGTAACAGCCAATCACGGTTTCGCTTCAGGAAATATGCAAAACAGTCTGTCGTATAAGAAGCCGGCATTGTGAAAGGTTACAGGAGTTGCCTGTAAGTGCTGATGAAATGTGTTTAGAACATTAATACAATTTATTTTCAAGCTAGAAGTATATCTATGGCTTCCAGAAGACAAATGGAAGATTCTGAGAGTTGGCGTATTGTCGAAAGCATTGAAGCAGGACAGTCTACCACAGATGTTGCTACTTTCTTCTGCGTTCATCATTCCGTCATTTGACGATTATGGAAACAATTCCAAGCCAGCCAAACAGTTTCCGAAGACCTGTAGCCGGTCATCCAAGGGTTTCGATTCACGCGGAAGATCGATGTATTGCTGTTGTAGCCAAGCGGAATCGAAGATAACCCTTCATACGTGTGACATCTATGGTTGAAGCGGCCATTGGTAAGACGATATCTGCCACTACTGTTCGTCGAAGGCTACACATGAATGGACACCCGGGTACCACGAGTTTGTGTCCCTTTATCCGTCCAATCCAAAGGGGCACGATTAAAGTGGTGCTGCCAACATGTGAATTGGACTGTGTCTGATTGGGGCAACGATATGTTCACAGATGAGTACAGATTAATCTTACAACCTGATGAAAAGCGTGTAAGGGTCTGGAGAGAACAAGGCACACGCAATTGGCCCTAGAACATCCCCGAACATATCGCATTCCACGGTGAAAGCATCACGGTTAGGGCAGAGATTTCTTTGAGATATCGTATCGACCTGCACATCTATGTTCTGTGAAGGCTGTACGGTATCGAGATGAAGTTTTAAACTTCATTGTGAAACTGTACGCTGAATAGGCCTTTCTTTCGTTTTAATGGACGATAATTGTCGTCCCCATAGAGCTGCCATCGTTGACAACTTTCTGGAGAGTAAAGGGATACGCGTATGGAGTGGCCGACTTACGCACGGTACCTTAATCCAATTAAATATCTTTGGGGTGCCCTCGGCCGTGCTGTATGCAGACATTTCCCACCTCTAGCCACTCTCAGAGATTTCGAAACTGCCCTACAGGAGGAATGGCTATTACTGAACTCTTCTGTGGTTCACCTCGTAACAAGCATGATCACACGCTATTTACTTTGTATGCAGGTGAGGGGTACTCACATACCCTATTAACGTCGGGTTTTTATTGTTTGTTTTGAATTTAAACATCATTTTATTTACTACGCAAATATGATGTTACCTTATAATTTATGATTTTTTTTTTTTTTTTTTTTATCTCTGTTTGTAATTCTTTGTTTTGTTTCATGAATGAACATAGAGGTACTTAATTGCAGAATTTCGTGTTAGTCAAAGCAGTACTTGTCCATTTTTTTCGCATTTGTTCTCCGTGCTTAACTTTTGGAAGTCAGTGTACAAAAATATATGTTCTTTCGTAACCGTATATTTTTGTTGTCTAATGCTGAGTTTTGCAAGGTCGCCACGTGTATGACAGAATTCAAACTTTGTTTATTGTCTAATGTCTTTGTTTAATGATGAATTAAAATGTTTCAATAAACTAATTTTAACAGATTACAAGTATACTAAAAGGATAATAAATATCTTTAAACGTCTTTCTTATCACTGAGGAAAATATTTTTTATTTAGAATAATAGTTAGGAATACTTATTAGTCACATGTGGGAATGATCTGATATAGAAGACGCACGTTTAACTTGTGATCTCAATTTTTTTTTAACTAACTGAAAAAAATTTATAGTGAAGTGTGTTTTACCTTAAAACCCGGATTTAAAGTATAATAGGCTTCTTGTATTTCCATTATGGAATATTTTTTGTACACTAAATTTAATAAACTTTCACAGTTATATTACATGTGGGACATTCGTTTAATATATTCGAATGCCCCACAAGTGACACTGGGAATAGAATGATATAATTAGTAGTATAGGAACGAAATTGTTGTCAAAAGTGTGTTTATATATTTTGCTTCTTAACCCATTCCATCATGCTTACCAGTCCATAGCCTACGAAATCAGCCTTATGTAGAACTTTAAAAAAAAAATTAATGACGCAGATTTTGCTTCAACAGGCATACACCATGAAAAGTTGAGTTGGGGTTGAGCAGCTGGGATTCAGTTGAGGTTGAGAAAAAGAGTAGTTGGAATTCAACTGAGGGCCTAAGAAAGTAAGAACGATCTCCTCTTATGCCTGTTTTAGTGGAGAGAGTTTAAAATGAAACGAATACAAAACATAAATGTTGAGTATTAGAGTTATTCTTCTCTTTTTTTTTTTTGTGTGTACCTTAAGAAATACTTTTTTAAACGCAACTTCTTCAGTCCAAAGCAACATCAACATCTTTGGAATGGATAATCCTAATGCTTCTACTTTGCTACTTTTTTTTTATTGGTTTACTTTCAGATTCAGATTACTATAAGAAAAAGATAATTACAAAATTTCGGTTTTACTATCATTAATGAGATTGTTATTAGAAAAAGCAAAATTCTCATTTTAGACATTCCAGTCTTTAAAGTAATTCTTTACTCATCAACGGTTTTGTTAATAAACAATGTGAACTTCTAGTAAAGTAACTAAAGTTTTCTTTATAATACGTTTTTCTCAAAACTTCATTTTTTATTACCCATGTACATTTTTCTTAGAAAATGTACACACTATGTAACTACATTTTTTACCACGTATTGCTTTTATGTGTTTGTACATACTGAAGTGAGATATTGTTGTTAATTCAAAATAGGTACTCTTCCGTTTTCCGGCGCAAGCGATAAATCGCCAAATAATGTAGAATTTCGCCAAATTTCTTCTTACAACCATAAGGGGAAAGTTCGTTTGGGTCCAGGTGCTCTATTCTTTGAATTCATTTTCAAAACAAAGCAAGTTTTCCTTCCATTCGCTTCGCTTGGCGAAGCCTCGCGTTTGGTTGGCGACATTTGCGCCCGGGTAACAGAAGAGTACCTAAAAATATTTTTTGTTCTGGCTTATTTCATAAAAAAAAATATATATTTTTTAACAAATTTGAGTGACTTTCACGAAAATGCATTGGAAAAAAAATGATAAATGAGTTGCGATTAAAAGATCACTTCAGCAGAATAATAAGTGTCTGTTAAATACACTGAAAAAAATTAGGCTTCTATGTCAATTGTTTTCTGAGAAAAAGGTACGTGAAACATGGCAAATTAGCATTACTGGTAAAGAGGGTACCAACTCTCCTTGTGTGACAGTAAGAATTATACAACCACAAAGTTGTTAGGGTGAGGATTATTAATTATTCAATAACTATATTATTGATTAGTTAGCGATTGAAGGAAAGAATAATCCCATTTCGATTTGAGCTGAGAAGATGGTAATGTTACAAAGACGGAAGTTAAATCAAAGCTTCAAATGATTTTGATACAAGTAAAATACTTATGGATATGAATGTTTAGTTTGGATTTCCAAAACATAAATAAAAATTAATTTAATTACACAATTTTAAAACATTGTGTGCACAATTTTGTCTAAAATAGTTTGATTTTGCATTTTTATAATTGAAAAGAAGTTCTTACCATATATTATTCCTAAAAACACGGTTACTGCAAGAGTATCTTCAGCAAAATAGCAACATCCTGTTCCTAGAGACCCTATCAAACAACCAACTAAAGTTATATGCCTTAAATCAATAATTTCTCCGAGAAATCCAGTCAGGGGACCTGGAATAACAAACAAATCATATAGGACTACATGATATTCAGCATACATTTTTTTACTAGTTTAACATTATTCGCGAAAACTCTAGATTAATAATTAATATTTTAAAAAACTAAAAAATACGCTTTTATAGAAAAGTGAACTAAAAAGTAGAAAATAATTTTAAATAAGTTTGAAATAAGAATAGAGTGATTAACAAGAAATATTTATTTTATCGTAAAAAAGCGTGGGATGCTTTTTAAGATATTTTCAACAATTGACATCAAGCACCCCACGCTTTTTTACGATAAAATAAATATTTCTTGTTAATCACTCTATTCTTATTTCAAACTTATTTAAAATTATTTTCTACTTTTTAGTTCACTTTTCTATTAAAGCGTATTTTTTTAGTTTTTTAAACTATTAATTATTTTCTACTTTTTAGTTTGGTTTTCTATTAAAACGTGTTTTTTTAGTTTTTAAACTATTAATTATTTTTTCTGTAAACTATAATTTTTTTTTAGTTAGTGCACAAAACTCTCCAGTTGTTTCTGCCAATAGTCACATGCTTGTCTCAAATTTAAGTCATGTGTATGCCTTAGTACACACCGTATTACTTGGCACAAAACACTACCGTGTCTCTGAATATGAAAAATCACTTATCCTGAAGATCCTGGTAAGGATAATGCGACTAAAAAAAACACGCTTTGTATAACTGTCGTTCAAACGACAAATCTTTCAAACGGCACACCAGGGTTCGATTCCGGAGAAGGTTGGTTTTTCGGAATTTAACGGCGCAAGGGCAACACGAGCTAATCCTTGTGATAAAGCGACAAACTTATTGGTTGGTTGGTTGGTTGGTTGTATTCAGATTATCTGGCGCCATCAGCAACACGAGGGCTATAATGCGCCGAAACATTCGTCATTAGACAAGCCAACATACATTTACAAACACCCATGCCAACACGGGACTCGAACCCGCAACCTCGCGTTCTAGAAGCTAGCACGCTAACCACTATACCGTTTGGTCGGCGACAAACTTATTGAATTATTGAATTGTCATCGGTCCTTAATAAGTATACCAAATTTCGAGTTAATCCGACGTTTTGAAGGGGGTCAAAATCATGTTCAAAGATTCCGTTAAATACTAACATACATACATACGTCTGAAGCTAATAAAAGCGTATTAAAAACGGTTTTTGTCACCAAAATTGATAGTAAACTTCTCAATTTTGGTGATGTTTTTTTGTTGTTCAATATTTCCAAAATCTGTAAATTGGAGAATTTTTTAATTGCTTTTATCTCATCCGTCAATATATTCTAAGAAAGTCCTTATAAACGTTTTGTATTAGTATCACATACTTTCTCAAAATAATTTGCTTAAAAATATATCAGTGGCTTTTTCATACCAATATAAATATTTTTTTGTGAAAATAAAGAAACGCAAAGTTAGTATAGTATTTTAAATAGCATATTCGAATGAATTATTATAATGTATTGCATTGTAATATCACTTTTAAGGTGACTTGGCGCCTTTCGAACTTGTTTTTATTTATGCGTTTAAAATTATAATTTTTACATATTTAGAAGTATTACTAAGTAAAAACTAAATTTTATGGAAAAAATTTCACATAATGCTCTAAATTTTCAAAATTTTCAAATATTTAAAAAAAAAATTATTAAATTTTAAATTCTATCATCTTTTTCATTTTTCAATATTTTTTTCTGATTTTTGTAAAACATTTTTCCTAGTAGCATAACTTCTTAGCTTTAGCTTTAACTTCTTAGGCAGCGTATTTAGAATAAGTAAAATAGTTTTCGAGAAAAACATTAATTACTTTACCTATAGGTAAAAAAAGCGTAAAAAACGGATATTTTTCAACACTTAAATTTGTAAAAGAAAGCTTTTATTTTATTCAAAAAGCCATGCCGATTTTTGTCAAATAGATATTAAGAATGGCACACAAAATTTTTTAAGTTATTTAATTCATATTTGCTGAAGTTTTTACATTTTGGGTAAGGTGGGAATTTCAAAAATCACGAACTGAGAAAAATGCGTTGGAAAGATCGAAGGAGCTATTGCAGCAATGCTAAATTCTCCATAAAAATATAGTTTTTCTGCAATTGTAATAATCGTATCAGTTCAGAATTTTGCCAGAATAAGGAGAAGGTTTCAAAGATTATGAACACGTAAAAAATAGAAAATTGATATTTTTATTATTTTTTTTGTGAAAACAAGTGGTACCATGTCCTCTTAATGTGTGACTTATAGCACAGAAGTTAAACATTTTTGAAAGAGGCTTTGTAATTGTTCTTCAATTCCTTCCCGTAATTTGCTTACAAACTACATTCAGTAATCTGAGATAGTAGGGGGAATAGAGCACCTTGAGCATTAGGGTTACATGAACCATTGACGTCAATTCTTTTAGTTTTACTTTTCCACATTTGATCTCACTGCAGTGCTATAAACTAGAACAAAACATATGATTTATGTAAAGCAATGTTTATTTCCCTTGCTCTCTTCCATTTTAGAAGGTTATGTTTAAAATATACATATGAAAGCAAAATTTTCCAGATAAGTAAGCTGTTTGTTTTAATTAGTTTCTTTTATTAAACAGATTGTAATGTTTTAGATAATGGTTTTTGACATAGTTTATTCGAGGTTGCATTTAATTATAAATCATTATACGTCAGTAGATACGCTCCCAAGTATTCAGTGAAAATGTTCATCCTGAGTTCAATGTTAAATTAGAGATAAGTAAACAGTTAATTTTAATTAGTTTCTTTTATTAAACAGATTGTAATATTTTAGATAATGATTTTTGACATAGTTTATTCGAGGTTGAATTTAATTATAAATCATTATACGTCAGTAGATACGCTCCCAAGTATTCAGTGAAAATGTTCATCCTGAGTTCAATGTTAAATTAGAGATAAGTAAACAGTTAATTTTAATTAGTTTCTTTTATTAAACAGATTGTAATATTTTAGATAATGATTTTTGACATAGTTTATTCGAGGTTGAATTTCATTATAAATCATTATACGTCAGTAGATACGCTCCCAAGTATTCAGTGAAAATGTTCATCCTGAGTTCAATGTTAAATTAGAGATAAGTAAACAGTTAATTTTAATTAGTTTCTTTTATTAAACAGATTGTAATATTTTAGATAATGATTTTTGACATAGTTTATTCGAGGTTGCATTTCATTATAAATCATTATACGTCAGTAGATACGCTCCCAAGTATTCAGTGAAAATGTTCATCCTGAGTTCAATGTTAAATTAGAGATAAGTAAAGAGTTAATTTTAATTAGTTTCTTTTATTAAACAGATTGTAATGTTTTAGATAATGATTTTTGACATAGTTTATTCGAGGTTGCATTTCATTATAAATCATTATATGTCAGTAGATACGCTTCCAAGTATTCAGTGAAAATGTTCATCCTGAGTTCAATGTTAAATTAGAGATAAGTAAACAGTTAATTTTAATTAGTTTCTTTTATTAAACAGATTGTAATATTTTAGATAATGATTTTTGACATAGTTTATTCGAGGTTGCATTTCATTATAAATCATTATATGTCAGTAGATACGCTCCCAAGTATTCAGTGAAAATGTTCATCCTGAGTTCAATGTTAAATTAGAGATAAGTAAAGAGTTAATTTTAATTAGTTTCTTTTATTAAACAGATTGTAATGTTTTAGATAATGATTTTTGACATAGTTTATTCGAGGTTGCATTTCATTATAAATCATTATACGTCAGTAGATACGCTCCCAAGTATTCAGTGAAAATGTTCATCCTGAGTTCAATGTTAAATTAGAGATAAGTAAAGAGTTAATTTTAATTAGTTTCTTTTATTAAACAGATTGTAATATTTTAGATAATGATTTTTGACATAGTTTATTCGAGGTTGAATTTAATTATAAATCATTATACGTCAGTAGATACGCTCCCAAGTATTCAGTGAAAATGTTCATCCTGAGTTCAATGTTAAATTAGTGATAAGTAAACAGTTAATTTTAATTAGTTTCTTTTATTAAACAGATTGTAATATTTTAGATAATGATTTTTGACATAGTTTATTCGAGGTTGAATTTCATTATAAATCATTATACGTCAGTAGATACGCTCCTAAGTATTCAGTGAAAATGTTCATCCTGAGTTCAATGTTAAATTAGAGATAAGTAAACAGTTAATTTTAATTAGTTTCTTTTATTAAACAGATTGTAATATTTTAGATAATGATTTTTGACATAGTTTATTCGAGGTTGCATTTCATTATAAATCATTATACGTCAGTAGATACGCTCCCAAGTATTCAGTGAAAATGTTCATCCTGAGTTCAATGTTAAATTAGAGATAAGTAAACAGTTAATTTTAATTAGTTTCTTTTATTAAACAGATTGTAATATTTTAGATAATGATTTTTGACATAGTTTATTCGAGGTTGAATTTAATTATAAATCATTATACGTCAGTAGATACGCTCCCAAGTATTCAGTGAAAATGTTCATCCTGAGTTCAATGTTAAATTAGAGATAAGTAAACAGTTAATTTTAATTAGTTTCTTTTATTAAACAGATTGTAATGTTTTAGATAATGATTTTTGACATAGTTTATTCGAGGTTGCATTTCATTATAAATCATTATACGTCAGTAGATACGCTCCCAAGTATTCAGTGAAAATGTTCATCCTGAGTTCAATGTTAAATTAGAGATAAGTAAACAGTTAATTTTAATTAGTTTCTTTTATTAAACAGATTGTAATATTTTAGATAATGATTTTTGACATAGTTTATTCGAGGTTGCATTTCATTATAAATCATTATATGTCAGTAGATACGCTCCCAAGTATTCAGTGAAAATGTTCATCCTGAGTTCAATGTTAAATTAGAGATAAGTAAACAGTTAATTTTAATTAGTTTCTTTTATTAAACAGATTGTAATATTTTAGATAATGATTTTTGACATAGTTTATTCGAGGTTGCATTTCATTATAAATCATTATATGTCAGTAGATACGCTCCCAAGTATTCAGTGAAAATGTTCATCCTGAGTTCAATGTTAAATTAGAGATATATAAACAGTTAATTTTAATTAGTTTCTTTTATTAAACAGATTGTAATGTTTTAGATAATGATTTTTGACATAGTTTATTCGAGGTTGCATTTCATTATAAATCATTATATGTCAGTAGATACGCTCCCAAGTATTCAGTGAAAATGTTCATCATGAGTTCAATGTTAAATTAGAGATAAGTAAACAGTTAATTTTAATTAGTTTCTTTTATTAAACAGATTGTAATATTTTAGATAATGATTTTTGACATAGTTTATTCGAGGTTGAATTTAATTATAAATCATTATACGTCAGTAGATACGCTCCCAAGTATTCAGTGAAAATGTTCATCCTGAGTTCAATGTTAAATTAGAGATAAGTAAACAGTTAATTTTAATTAGTTTCTTTTATTAAACAGATTGTAATATTTTAGATAATGGTTTTTGACATAGTTTATTCGAGGTTACATTTCATTATAAATCACTATATGTCAGTAGATACGCTCCCAAGTATTCAGTGAAAATGTTCATCCTGAGTTCAATGTTAAATCCTAAGAGTTCAGTGAAAGGGCATCAATGATTTATGTTACTTTGTAAAAATATTTTACATGAGTTCAACCTACCTGGAGGTTAAAACTGCCTCACCTAAAAGGGTGCCTTGATCCACTTCATACGGTGTTTTAAAAATTAATTTTCTCTATATTCTTGTTGCGATAGTTAATTGTATTACTAGTTTTAATTTACTGATATGATTGTTTCCTTTAAAACATACAATTTTTCATACTTTACATTAGCTTTGAATGCACATGCAATAATAATTACCTGTTCAACGTAGCCCTCTCTCCCCTACAGGCAAATTTACGGTTCAACAAAAACTATTTAAGCTAAGATGTATAATTGTCTGACAGAAGACTGTATGTTTACGAACCCATATCGAACATCATTCTGAATTTTTTATCAAATGTAGAGACTTGTTAGTAGATCATGAATCTACTGGTCTGCCGGAATAAAAATGTCCGAAACTGTTAAAAAAAAGCAACTTTGAAAGAGTTGAACAAAATGTGGTTTCCAAAATGGGATAAAATTCACCAAATAATGAGGATTATTTTTACTTGATAACACACTACTCTTTAACTTTCAGTGAGGAAGATTGCAGACGATAATTATACTCTGGCGAAAAGTACTTCCAGATTTTAAAAGTGTGTCAAGTTGGTAATAAATATTATGTCATTATGTCACCGATGACGTAATATTTATTGCCTCTTTGACTGACTTTTAAAAGATGAAAAATCTTGGCGCAAGGAAAGACAAATCGTCTGCAACCTTCTTAATTGAAAATTAAAGAGTGGGGCAGTTACCAGACACATTCGTCAATCGTATTTAGTTTAACTCCTTCAAAGTCGATTTCTGAATAGTTTCGGCTATTTTTGCTCAGGCAGACCAGTAAACTTATGATGTGATAACATTTCTCCACATTCTATAAGAAATTCAGAATGTTGTTCGATGAGTTACATAAACCTTGAGTAGCCTCTCAGTTTATAAATTTTAACTCCCTACCTGCTAAGCATCTCAATACTATACACACAGTTAGGAAATATGCTGCATTTTGTCTGTCTGTATCATAATGATCCACAAATGCTACAAATAACATGGAGGAGGCTGTTAGAGGCAGTTTGATCATGCCGTTCACAAATCCACAAGCCACTGATATTCCCCAGCTCTTGATGCTGTTGTAGCCGATAGTCTTCATACTAAAATTCAGTTATCTTTTTTCTAAAAGGAAACGAAACTTTATTACGAGATTTTAAACTTCATAGCCAAGAAATATTTAACAAATGAATTTCGGCGAGCGTCATAAATATAGTGGATATATTTTTATTTATTCTAGCATATTTACTTGTATAGTATGCAACACCTGCATGTTCGTAATTAAAGTTCTTTTGCTTAAAAAGTCATTTGAAGTTTGAAGTAATTAACAGATCTTTATGAATATTTTCCATTGGCACTACTAAGATTTTGGAAAAAAGTTCTCTAAAAGTTATAAAAGTAATAATAAATTAACAAATAGCTCACATTTTCAAAAATGACGCTTCAAAGAAAATACTTATGTAACAGATATTTAAAAATTTACTATATTGCTTTCTTTTTTGGGTTAAAACTTTATTCATAATTTTACCGATAAGTTTTGGCCTGTAAGGTAAACTACAGTCGAAGTCCTGGGCTCTGAAATAGCAACAGAGAGAAAACGCGTTCTTTCTGCACTTAATGGCGTTTCTTTTTAGCGTTCAAAATATACTCATTTGTCCATTTTTCTTGTGATCTACATAATTAAAGAATGCGAAATTGTATCTTTCTGAATCTCATGGACTCCAACTAGAAATGTTGGGAACGCACTATATTTTCGCATTCTTCCATGAACAATTTTACGTTCTAAATTATAATTAGGTACTCATTCGCTTCAAAAACTGTCAAAATATTGAATTTCTGTCTGCAAAAATTCAGTTACAAGGAAAAGAACAGTTGTTTAAAATGAGTAAAATCAGTGACATTCAGCTAACTACACATCAAAGATAAGATGAGTTTTCTTACCATACTTCATCTCCCAAAATTGTATCCTAGTAAATTAGATGGTTTGAAAATGCTAAATTAAGAAGTTTAGGCCAGTTGAAGTTAAACTAAGATTTTGATAATAGAGATGCTAACGGTGTTATCACAATTTTGCATATGCAGCGAAATCAACTTAAAAGATGAAGAGAAAAAACTTTTTTTCATACCTCAGCAAAATGCTTATAAATTGATAAGTGAAATGTCATCCAAAACTTTTACAATCAGTAATTCCCTGAGGAAGAATCAGTGTATTGATTTTCAATACAATGAAAGCATTAATAATTTTTAACGGAGATTAATCTCGTGAGTACATACGTTTTGAAAGGTAAAATAACGCTCTACCCACTGGTTTTTATGTTTTTCTTACTGTTTAAAAAAAAAAAAAAAACTTTAAAAGAAATACGTGATTATTTTGCAGAAAATTTGTGTAACAATATAACACGCCACGAGTATTTTGAATAGGCGAATCGAAGTGTTTTGCCTTAATGTCTGGCACGTGGTATGTTTTTGTCGACATCCGAGCCGGCACAGCTGGTAGCTTGTAAAAGATGCCAAGGTCGTCTCTCCAGTGTTTAATTAAGCTCAGTGGCTCTAAGCACCCCTCCCCTCCATCATCGAAATTTCAGAAAAAATGCGATAAAAGCGAAAAACGAATGTCTTTAGATCAGAGTTATCTTCCTTAGAGAATCTCCCATTGATGACTGCTTCACCTCTATTTCGCTTACAAAAGGATAATGTATATTTATCGAAAAACATATTGCCAATTTCGACATATTTACAGGGTTTTTTGTATGCCAATTTAATAATTATTGTCGAAAATAACACAAAACGTTATTATTATTTTTTTTTTTTAAATAATGAAAATATGAAAACGGAATTGTAATGTAGATAATTATTAAATGTAATTGAAAGTTGTTCATTATATTCCACTTAAATAGTTAGTGATGATTTACAAAGCTAATAAATACATAATGGACAATTCCCGCATTTTTTTAAAACGAGTGAAATTAGTACATTTTTGTGAAGAATTTCTTTCTGATTCCAAATATTTAAACAAAAGTTATGTAAAAAAATTAGTTATTTAAATATTAAGAAATGAAAATGCCCCCAAACCGAGCCAAAACTAGTCCGATCAAAACAGTCAACAAAATTCGTGACGTAAAGAGATCCCTGCAATTCTATGGTTATCGTGAGGTTTCTGCCAAATAGTTACCGTTTAAAAAGTTGGCGTTGGTAGACCATTGCCACGTACCGTACCGGTTGGAGTGATTTGCGAGAAACATGCAAATCTGGTTTCCGCTGCTGCATTTCAAGCCAAGATGTTTGAGATCTCTTTATGTCACGTTCAACGCCAACGAAATAAGTTGTTTTCTCGTCAACCTCTAACAAGGTAATTTTGATTGCAAATTAAAAAAAAGAAAAGTGCATTGAGCAGAAATGTTTATGTTTATGGCCTTTTCCGAACATTTAGAATTGAATAAAAAAATAATTAAAAAATGTGGTAATTGTCTATTGTATCAGTTTCTAACGCAAATTATCACTAAAACTTTCTGGATCTTTTCAAATAATATTACTTTACTTGAATTCCGCTAAAATTTAAATGTTTAACATGTGTTTCTTTAATTTGTCTGTGTACAACTACAACTAAGGATGCGGAACATCGCACAACTTTCAATTGCACTGTATTATAGATAGGTCACTGCATTTAAATTTATCGTTGACTTGTGTTTACTATTTTCATATTTTTATTGTTTAAAAACTGGTTAGTTTGACGATATTTTCTGTGATAATTCTGACACTGTTTAAAAAAATAACGCCAAAATGGCGAATTTGGTGATATACTTTTCGATAATACTTACTTTATCCTTTCTTGTAAGTCAAACAGAGGAGGAAATAATCGTTGATGTGTGATGAACAAAGAAAGAGAACTGTGTGTTACAGAAAATAATTTAAAAAAAAACAACTTTTTACACCTTTATCAGTTTTTCATGGGAATTTCAAAGGAGGAGATGTTTAGAGCTCCTAAAATGGCATTACCGAAGCGATTTTGGTCAAAAGGACTTAGCCAGCTTTTGGTTGGTTGTATTCAGATTATCTGGCGCCGTCAGCAACACGAGGGCTATAATGCGCCGAAACATTTCGTCATTAGACAAGCCAACATACATTTATAAACACCCATGCCTAACACGGGACTCGAACCCGCAACCTCGCGGTCTAGAAGCCAGCACGCTAACCACTATACCGTTTGGTCGGCTAGCCAGCTTTTGGGAATTGTTAAAAAACATGAATTTTTTCAATGTCAGCATCTACCTTATGCTCAAACCATGAACCAGTACACAAAATTTGACTTACAGAAATTTTTTCTAGACATCTGTTTTGAACTCCGCACGTTCCAAAACGTGTTAAAACGAGGGGGAAAAAAACACGAAATTTTTGTTTTTATAGAATCCATACCTCTTTTATTACTCTATGTTTACATATAAGTAATTGAAACCAAAGAATTACATGTTGAAATTCAAACTGTTTAAAAATGGAATTTTAAAACTCAAATTAGACTGGCTGTTTTCAGATTATCTGGCGACGTCAGCAACACGAGGGCTATAATGCGCCGAAACATTCGTCATTAGACAAGCCAACATACATTTACAAACACCCATGCCTAACACGGGACTCGAACCCGCAACCTCGCGGTCTAGAAGCTAGCATACTAACCACTATACCGTTTGGTCGGCAAAACTCAAATTAGAAATAAGTTAATAATAGAAAATAGGTATTGTTACTTGAATTTTCGTAGTTGAAATTACACCTCTCCATGAAGGAGTCATTTCTTGAAAGTCCGAGAGACTGCTTTGAAATAGGAGCGACTTGCGTCATCCACTTCCTAATTAATGGATCAGTAAGACTTTCAGGGATTCTATTTGTTGCTTGCTTTTCAAGATATGAAGTGGAACGAGAAAAAACATCCCTTCCTTTTATCGTGTGCTATGCAATGAGGAATATAACTAGTACGTATATTTTACAAGTTATAATTTAAAATATATGGACATTCTATTATAACTACAGGGTGTTACAAAAGGTCATGTCCAAACGGCACGCATGGTTGTGTCAGGTCATGAGGAAGCAGAATTTCAAAGGAAATGGGGGTCGGAAACGCGATTGTAATCCGCTAGAGGGCAATAAGCTCTAGCAGACGAAAGCGCGGGCAGTCGGATTAATCGAAGCGCGGACGTTGCAGAGAGCCGGCACAGTACCGTGGCCACCACGATCCCCGGACCTAATCCCCCTGGATTTTTACCTCTGGGGATACCTGAAGTGTCTGGTGTACGAGACACCCGTTCCATCGGACATGGACCTCATCGCACGTATCGTTGAAGTGGCGGCACGTGTCCGGTAGACTACTGGCCAATTCGAACGAGTTCGCGATTCCATGCGTCGCAGATGTGAAGCATGCATCGCAGCTGATGGGGCCAATTTTGAGCACTTACTATGATTTGTTGCATTTTTCTTTTTTATTTGGTACTGTTTTGTTGTAAAATAAAGATTTTTTACACCGTTTGTTATCTTTTCTTTGCGTGACGGTTACGATGAAATTTCACTGTCAAAATTGCGTTTCTGACCCCCCTTTCCTATGTAATTCTGCTTCCTCATGACCTGACACAACCATGTGTGCCGTTTGGACATGACCTTTTGTGACACCCTGTATATGTCGTGGAAATAGGATATATTCAGCTTTTTTAGTACGTCTAACTACTAATATTGTAAAGCATGGATCATATCTTCAATTTATAAATGATTATTATATCCAGTATATATGCAAATTAATTATGTATAATGTAAATGAGAGCACTTTTAGTCACATTTCTGTCAAATAGTTCATTTAAAGGTGTAAATATACACTTATTATTATATTTTTAGTTTCATTCAAAAAACCTGATTATTTTACAATTAAATGTACATATTTAGAGATGATTTTTACATAAATTTTTTTTAATTTTACTCAAAAAATAATTAGCTAATTAACATTTGACTCGTTAGTTAACGTATTTTTGAACAATGAATGTGCAAATTTCATTAGGCCAAGAAAAATAATTATAGTTGGAAATGGTTCGTAAAATCATTCTTAATTTTTTGACCCTCCTTCAAGTTTTTTTAATAGAACTTTTTTAACATTATGGATTTTTTTTTTATCAATTTGACTGAGGGTCAAAACATTTAATAGTTAACGCAGATTTCATTTCTCCAATAATTTTGCAAAATGATTAGATCAAACTTCAGTTATCACTGTTTAAATGAAGTGAAAGCACGATTCTTCATACAATGAGTTTAAAACAAAATAGTATATCAAACTAATAAAATAATTTACTAGCTTTCAAATTTTAGCATTATCTCGCAAAAAATTCGATCTAGATATTATTCTAAATAAATAAATAAATAAATAAATAAATAAATAAATAAATAAATAAATAAATAAATAAATAAATAAATAAATAAATAAATAAAATCCCTCTTTGGCCTGTATTTTGTATTAGTTGTTTGACAATTAACCTAAACTGGTTATTTCTACTATTGTGAAATTTTTCAATATTTTCTAGTCAAATTACAATTATAAACTACAAATTGATCTTGAAATCTCAATATAATCAATTAGTAAATGACTTATAATTATTATATTTCCAACATCATTTTTGTATTTTATGCAGGTCCTGCTATTGGATAGTTAGGCGCAAAGTTTGGCCCAAGGCTTGTAACTTTAGCAGATTATCTATTAGCATCAATTGGAGAAAGAGGTTGTTTCTTCGCCGAAGATATACAAGAAGTTTTCATCTTTGGGGGTGTATTTTTGAGTAAATATGTAATTACAAGTTTATTTACAGATAGTATTTATATGGTCTAGCACATATTGGAGCTGTAACTTGTGATTATCTTTTTCTCTATAAAGTTACGAAATCAAGAAATTTGTAATTTATACAGAATTTATTTTAGATATGACAGAAATTTTAATTGGTAAAATACAGCGATTGTTTTTGTCTATGAAATTCTGTAAGAAACTGTTATTTGTGATTTCCCCCAGAAATTTATTTCACTAAGAATTACATAGGGGAGAACTGGGAGGGATTCACACCAGCAATAATTTCTAAACAAAACATTTTGTTGTTGTTGTTTTTGTTTTTAATTTATAATTCATCCACCAGTTGAAGTGAACAAAGCTTCATATTTCCAGCTAGGAATCGTTTTAGATGCAGGTTCTTATGAGGTAATGTAACACCTCCTAAAAACCTGCAACAAAAAAGTTATTTTGCAACACTAAAAGTTAGTATCTTTCTATATTTTCAAAATAAATTTTCAATATCTTTCATGATTGCAAACGTAGTTGTTAACGTAATTGTCAGCCACAGTTTCTTGCAGATATCATAGGGAGGGATGGGAAGTGTCCCATCCCCCCCTACGATAACTCCAGCCAAATAACTATGCTTACTATGCAAACTTTTTAGTTTGTACAGTCAACATAACTGTTTGACTGGAGATATCATAGGGAATAACTTTTTTAATTGTGTAACAAATAAGATAATTTATTTTTACAACTTGAAATTATGTTAGATTAAATAAAGATTCAAAAACACAGAATAAACCTTAGGTAGAAATGAGAAAACTGTTAAGGTCGCTTTTTCCTAATAGTTTTGAAAATAATGCATATATTTTAACTTTCACACCTATCTCATGTGAGGGAGGGATGGGAAATTTTTTTGTTAAACTGATATAAAAATAATTACCGTCATATTTATATTTTTAGGTGTGTTAAAGTGTTTCGAGATGTTATGCGGTTCAATGCTTTTTACACGCGATTGAATGACTTCAAGTTGGTTTATTAGTATTCCGTAAAAGCGACCTTTTAGTGACAGTAACAATCTCAAAATTTGATTGAATGCATTGTCATAGACATCGAATCTATCTGCTAGTTTTCAGCCCGATTGGATGACGGCAAGGGGGTTAATTAGTCCTCCGCAGATTCCGTTCTCATCGGCAAACATAATCGAAGTTAATAAAAAGGATTTGAAAAGAGCATATATTTATAATTTATTATCATTTTATGATTGAGGTTTTTACACTATATCAACTATTTTAAAGCACTATTCATTTTGCACAAAAATCTTTTTCAGAAGTTTTAATGATATGTAAAGAGACACATTTTTATTCCTAAAAGATTGTATTGCTTATTTAGGATGTCTACGGATAATTCCAGTAAAGAAACTATTTTAATAATTATCAAGTATTAAACGCTCTCTTTAAAATACAATTAATAATAATAATAATAATAATAATAAACATGCATCCTGTCTTAAAAAGTTCAATGACTTTTTGTTTGTGTTCCAGGTCTAGGTTTTGGTGCTGGACTTAGTTTGATTCCACAAATTCTGAACCAGGATTTTCCAAACCGTTTTGATAGAGCCAATGGACTTTTCTCTTGTAGTGCTTGTGTATGAGGATTCATTCTCACCATACTGATGAATTAATTCATAAACACTTATGGTACTTCAGGATCGTTTCTCCTGCTATGCGGTATCCTTTTAAATGCCGTGCCAGCAGCTATGCTTTTGCAAACACCCAATACCAGGCAGAGGAAGACTACATCAATTGTTGAAAACTATAAGAAAACTAATCAATTTAATTGAAATAAAACTGATTTAAAAGTTGTTAAACGAGAAATGAATTCTGGAAATGAATTTAAAGCAGTTATTGAAGCTTATGCTATGAAACCGAATATTTCTATTGATACAAATTATCCAACAGCGTGTTTGTTGGTAAGACAAGGCCAAGATACGGGAACATTTGATACTGTTAATTCTTAAATAGCAGTAGCACAAGTTTTCCAAAAGAATTAAAGCTAGACAAGCCACTCAAAAACTCGAATATATCTAATAGTTAAGTAAAAGTAAGTTCCGTAGAATCTTCAGGTTCTTTGAAACAAAGAGGTAGAAAGAGAACTTCACGCTCATTTATTTTATATACATATCCTACTTATATACTTATCCATTTAACACAAGGTATGGTGCCTTACGTCATGACGACTCTACGAACAATCATTGTTGAGGCATCAAAAGACAAAGGTTTTGTTACTCGTAATCAATTTTATGTGTTAATCGGCCTTAACGTCGCCGTGTTCTTGGGCCGCGTTGGCATAGATGTTTTAGCTTCAAGGGATGCCTGTCAAAGGTCAATGTTTCAGCGTTCTGTTTCTTTTGCTTGGCAGTCACGTTGCCAGTGTTCGTGTGTTTTGGATGGATTTGCAACGGTGACGACTGCTTTACTGTTCTATGGTCTGTTTACTGGAGCACTGATGGTGGTTGGAATCAGAATCGTTCAGCAGTATGTCGAAAGGTATAAACTTGAAATGGGATTTGATGAAGGTATTACGAGCTTCTACCAACCACTTCTCATCGGTAAGAAATTATTAAGTAGATTTCCTAGTCAAAAAGAAGTGTCCCTCCTTTTCCTATTATGCTTCAAAGACTTCAACTATATGAAAGATATTTTAAACTTTGATTTTTTTAATTTTTTTTTTTTTGCTCTATTGGACAAAAACTTTACTCACCACTTACAGATAAAGTTAATTTATGACGCCATAATAGCCCATTTCGAGGTGAAAATTAGAATTGATATTTTTTTGGTCTTATCGATATTCTTTTTTTTTTTTGTCTGAAGCGTATGAAATACAAGATTTTATGTTGATACGTTATTTAGAATAGGTTCGAGAATTCCTTAAACAAAGGCTTTTTAACTATAACCCTATAATTATCTCTTCAATAAACTGTCGTAAGTACAATTCTTAAAGGGGGTCGGAAGGCAAAATTTTTTCTCGGAATCCATTTTGAGGTTTTTAGCACATCACAATATTTGAAATGTTATCTACAAAATGGTTTCTCTCGGTGGGCAATGCGCTCATCTGAAGTATTTTGAAATATCTATCTATCTATATTAAAAAAAAATTTAGTAATCGAATTTTGTGTCACGTGTATCTCAATTTCTGGTGCAAGGAGAACTGTGAAATTTGAAACATAAGTAGTTTCTGCATTCATTTAGTTTCAAAAGAACCAACAAATTTGAATTGTTAATTAGTTTTTTTTTTAATTAAATTTTAAAATTTGGCCTTAATGGTAATCCAATGGGACAAATTTTCCCCCCTACTCTTCTCTCGAAATAAATACTTGAAATATTTACTTTTTCAATTGAAAAAAATATGGTTCGAATCTTTAAAATCTCCTCTAACAGATGGAATTAAAAATTTCGTTGAATGATAAAAAAATCAATTAGATACATTTTGTTTTATATAGCACTACCCCCCATTTTTTCTGCATCCTTTCTCCTTCAAAAAGGGGAATCCCCGTTTTTTGGCTGTTGCGTGTGTGAGGGTGGGGGAATTATGACGTCATAATATGTATCCTCAAGCATAAATTTCAGGTACGATGTATAAAGCTCATTAGTATTTTTAATTGACTTTCTGCTGAAAAACTGATAAACAGCATTTACTTGGTTGATTTTTTAATTAATTTTATTAACAACACATTTAAAAAAATTGCATAATCTAAAATTATTGTTTATGTCCTTGGGTTCTTTTGTATTTTTTAATCAGCAACGTTCAGTTATTTTGAAATCGGCCATCTACCTACAACGTGTCGTTTTAAATTTTGGTAAGAATATTCTAGAATTTCGTTCTACTAACAAAATATATTCTCTGGCCCGAGTAACCCCTTTTTGCAAACAACAATTTAGTTGGTTTGTGTAAGTGAAATTAATGTTCTTTTGAATTGAGGGCAATTTAAAAAAAAAAAAAAAAAACTCTGAAAGGATGTCTTATACTATGTTTTTTTTTTTTTTTTTTTTTTTTTTTTTTTTAATTTTTATTTTTCATTTTTATATTATTAAAGTGTCATTAATATTTTTCAATAAGAGCAGCGTCTTCAATTGATCGAGGTAGTACAAATGGGGTCTCTTATTTGGTTTTTTAGGTTACAATGGTTTTTGTGTGAATGTTCTGTTTCACATGCATCGTTCTTTTGTGTAAATTCTATTGTTAATTACGATCTCTTTTTATTCAAGAGTAAAAATATTTTTCTATTGTTTAAATGTGCAAAATTGGCCCTTTGGGGGGGGGGGATAATGCAAAATTATCTGGTAACGGTTAAAGGGCATATGAATGGCTTTCGATACATTCAACATGGGCAAGTTACAACATCAAAAAACTATTTTTTTTTTATGAAAAAATTGCTGTTTCACAAATTACCAACACGACTTCAGCTGCTTCAAATACACCTCTTCGGTTTTGCTGAAGAAGAATTTTTGTTCACAAATGCCTTCCGTAATGCCACTCAATTATTGGCGATTGTTTGCAATCCGACCATTTCAAACCGGGAACAAAAACATTTTTATAATACTTAAGTGTCATTAATATTTTTCAATAAGCGCAGCGTCTTCAATTGATCGAAGTAGTGCAAATGGGGTCTCTTATTTGGTTTTTTATATTACAATTATTTTTGTGTGAATGTTATTTATGAATTTTTATTATTCCAGAGCGAACATCTTTTTTCACATGCATCGTTCTTTTGTGTAAATTCTATTATTAATTATGATATCTTTTTATTCAAGTTTGAAAATCTTTTTCTATTGTTTAAATGTGAAAAATGACCTTTGAGGGGGGGGGGGATAATGCAAATTTTAATTATCTGGTAACGGTTAAAGGCATATGAATGGTTTTCGATGCATTCAACATGGGCAAGTTACAACATCAAAAAACTATTTTTTTTTTATGAAAAAATTCCTGTTTCGCAAACCTTTACCACGACTTCAGCTGCTTCAAATACACCTCTTGGGTTTTGCTGAAGAATTTTTGTTCACAAATGCGTAATGCCACTCAATTGTTGGCGATTGCTTACAATCCGACCAGTTCAAACAGGGAAAAAAAAAACATTTTTATAATACTAAAGTGTCATTAATATTTTTCAATAAGCGCAGCGTCTTCAATTGATCGAGGTAGTGCAAATGGGGTCTCTTATTTGGTTTTTTAGGTTACAATGGTTTTTGTGTGAATGTTATTTATAAATTTTAATTATTCAAGAGCGAAAATCTTTTTCACATGCATCGTTCTTTTGCGTAAATTCTATTGTTAATTGTGATTTCTTTTTATTGAAGTGTGAAAATCTTTTTCTATTGTTTCAATGTGCAAAATTGGCCCTTGGGGGGGGGGATAATGCAGAATTATCTGGTAACGGTTAAAGGCATATGAATGGTTTTCGATACGTTCGACATGGGTAAGCTACAACATCAAAAAACTTTTTTTTTCATGAAAAAATTCCTGTTTCTCAAACCACCACCACGACTTCAGCTGCTTCAAACTTCAGCTTACTTCAGCAAATTTCAGCGACTTCAGCTCTTGGGGTTTTGCTGAAAAATAATTTTTGTTCACAAATGCCTTCCGTAATGCCACTCAATTGTCATTATATGTAAACGTGTTTTACAAAATTTTAAGCCAACACTATGAGTAGTTTTTAAGAAAAAGGTTTTTAAAAAAATGGCCTTTTTAACATGGACTACATAGAGCTTTCCAACCCTCCCCCCCCCCCCAATGGATGTTCATTATTGTAATGTTTTTGTGAAAAAAATTATTTCTTTAGTTAATTTTTTCCTAGCCTTAGAGGCTTTCCGGCCACTAAGAAAGCACAAAGGAATCCAAAAGAAAAAAAATAATTTTAACACACTAAACGATTTGACCTAAAGACACTGAGGCTTTCACAAAATGGTAAAAGAAATCTTTTATTTATCCCACAAAAGAAAAACAAATTATTTTTTTAATTAAATGTGTTACTTTAGGTTATGACCGACTCAGAGAAAAAGCCACATCTAATCCTTCAAAAATTAGTTGAACAAGGATAATGGTTCGTTAAATGTGAATTTTTTTTTCAGGATCGTAGTGAATCAAATCCCTATACTATCACAGTACAGTTGAAGCGATGTGCGCTAACGGGAATCGAACCATGGACTCCTAGATCCGTAGACAGATACTCTACCGCTATGCAAAAGAGTACTCCAGTGCATAGAAGCTTTATCTGCTATTTGAACACGAGACCGCCACATAGTAATAGATTCCAATTAAGTCCTGCAATTTCAATGTTAACGAAGCAGTGAGAATGAACTTATATAATTTGTAAATAAATCATAAATTTACGGACATGTAAACTTTAGCTGTGTTCGCCTCATACATCTGTTCAGTGTCATTTAAATATGCTGTGGAAGTAAGAAGTAATATTTTACTGTCAATGTACCATTTACTAATAATAAAACTAGCACTATTGTTTAAAAAGAGTACAATCTCTTGTGTATTTTATAGAAATCAGTACTGGTCACAGATAATGCTCAGTATTAAGTACTTTTTTAAATAATGCATTCAATCATTTATAGTTAAAACTGCCCAGTTTTATCTGAAGTACTGTTGCGAAGATATTTTATCCGATATGAAATACTTTCATTATATCCTATTAATTGGTTAGTTGGAGTTTAACGGCGCAAGAGCAACACATGGGCCATACTGCACCAATATCCTATTGAAGATTGTGCTAAAGAGAAAATGTTGATAAGCTATATAGTCACTCTAGATAAGCTCAGTTGGTGATTTGGGGATATGACGGATTCCGACCCCTTTATATGAGGCAAGTTTAGCCATGAAGATAATTCTTTAGTTAAAGGATAAAAAAAATATAGAAATATAGATATATCTTTTAGCTTCGAAGTTTATAGTAAGTGAGCTAACGTCTATTTATTGAAAGCATTTTATAAAGAAAATAGTAATAAATCTGTTGAATATATATGTTGAAATATATATTCAACATTTGAAATATATATTTATATTTTGAAATACTACTAATGAAATAAACAATAAACCTAAAAAACTTTCCATCACTATATATTTAAAAAACTGCGCACAAAAGTACTTAAAATTATCTTCATATTTAGCTTCCTTAAAAAAAAAAGGAAAAAAAAAAAAAAGAAGAAGAAGAAGAAAGATACACATCGATAAAACTCAAGCTAAAAAGCAACATTGTAGCCAACACCGTATGTTATCTTAAGAATCTTTAGTTCCTACACTTCAGTGCATTTATCTTTCAATCTGTCAGTTCAAAGTTTGACTAATGTTAATACAGTTACATTTTATTTGTTGACTATCTATGAACCTAAGCTCATGATTAAATTAAATTACATTTTGAATGTATTTTGAATTATATATCATATACTTTAGATGTAAAAATTTTGGTAAGTTTTATTTGTATGTTTAAACAGGCAGGTTAATTATTTATTTACAACAAACCAACAAATTGGAAAAATTACAACGATATTAGTTTTATTAACAAAATGAGCTTATTGAATATTTTAGATTTCTTTAAAGGAAAGTAAAATATTTGTTGTATACAATTTTTTCTGTATCATGTAATTTTCAAAATATCATGATGTGGGTGTTAAAGAAAAATCAATGGAAGAATCAGAAAATAATTCAGATTTAAAAAATATTTTTAGATGCATTGTTAAAATTAATAATTTTTCTTTTCCTTTTATCGTCTAAATTGAAGAGTAATACACATATCTCTGGAAATTTGATAGAATTTTAATACAAGCAAAATATTGCCGTTAAAATCATGTCTTGTAAATAACGAATCATTGAAAACTCGAATCTTGAAAATATCAAAAACATAAATGTTTTATAACTAAAGAAAATATGGAGGTATTTATATTTTTATTATTGAATATCAAAGCAACTATTAAGTATCAACAGAAATATTATAGTATTTAACAAAATTTTCAATATTATTAATTTTACTCAAGTAAACTCAGTATCCTAAAAATTATAAAAACATCGATTTGGGGATTTTTGTTTTATGTTGTTTTATGTTCTTTTGTCCTTCCATTGAAGATGTGTTACTTTACTCAAATTGAAAGGATGTTGTACTTTTTAAAAAAAAAGCAAACTATCGAATATCAGCTATATAATACTCTCCTTTAACACTCTCGCTGTGTTATTTTTATTTCAACAATAGTTTAAATAATTGTTCATTTTTTATTACATACGAATTTTTGTATATTTGTGAATATTTTGTAGTATTAATTTTGTAAATAGGAAAATTTATGTACATTTCGCATAAGGCAGTGCAATAGTTCGTCTTAACTTCGATTTCCTGTGTGTTTTCGCAATGTGTTTATTAATGCTTGATAACGAGTTTTACAATGGTAATGCTGGGAAGCGAGTTTTACAAAGAGAAGGCCATTTAACATTATGGTAATGATAATCTCGCCAAATTGGCGAGATAGAGCCAAGTTGGCGACGGTTTTGGCGATTAATTTTTGCCGCCTAATTTGGCGAGAAATCACTAAATGTCGCCAAACTTGGCGACCAATTTGCGACATTTTTTTCCCCCATGTATATGTTTAGGACTTTTCGACTACGATCTGGAAGGCCCTCCAAATTTCTATCTCTAGAAGATTCACGAAGGTTAGAATTCCCTATATAAAGCCGGCTGTGAGTGGAGTTGGTGGTTTTAGTCGAGACAGTTAGTTGACTGAGCTGAGTTACTGACTGAGTGGAGTTACTGAGTTAGCCGTCTCTCAGCTAGCTTTCAGAGAGTTCCGAAAGTGAACTGTATTGCATTGTCTTTTGCAGCGATTTTAGCAGTTGTGTTGTCAAGTTCTTAACTGCTTTTTTGTGCTCTATTGTTGTGAAAAGAGCTGCATTGAGTCTACTAGAACGAGAAGTTCTGGTGTTGTAAGAGAATCTGCTAAGAGTTATATCGGAATAAATTTCTGCAAGTTTTGATCTGCTTTGATTTCAAATCTTTCGAATCCAACCACTCAACAATATATTTTAAAGCTAAAATGTTAAAAAAAAAAAAAAAAATGTAAAAGAGTTCCCCCCCCCCCCAATATGAAATTGGATCATAAAAAATGGTTGTCGGGATATTGAAATTGAAGAATAATCGTAAAAGAGCAAAATTTTGAAAACTAATCTTGGTTAAATTATGATTTATTTTAGGAAATATATAGGTAAAATGTATATACTAATGAAAATATGCATTTATTAGAAATGAAGTTTAGTATGATAAATTTCGAAACAAGGCTCGAGGCAAAGTTCTACCTCTCAATCTTTGCACCAAATTCGCGTTCCTTTGCAAATTTTTTTGTCCACATTCAGTTTTTTTTTTAAACACATCACATAAAAGTCAAAATGAAACCATGAACGGGGAAAGAGCGGGTTGCACAATTAAATAAACGGCAAAAATGCATCCCCGCGAAAATCGCGATATGGCTTAGTTACTAATAACGTAGTTTCTTTAAACCGTTGCGTATTATTACAAACGTAAACACTTAACCATTTACAAGTTTGTTATCTCATCGACATCACTGCTATAAAATGGCGCCAAACCCTGGAGCTCGAAAATATATAGACTGAGAGGTGACTGCAATTTTTGGACCCCATCGAACATCATTCTGAATTTCTTATAGAAATTAGAGAAAAGTTAGTAGATTACGAATCCACTGGTCTGCCGTGGCAAAAATGGCCGAAACTGGTCAAAAATAGACTTTTAATAAGTTGAACTAAATCCAATTGCCAAATGCGCCATAACTTGCCAAATAATGAGCATTTTTTTTTATTTGGTAACTCTCACTATTTAATTTTCAATTAAGAATGTTGCAGACGATTCAGATATCTGGCAACGGTCTACTTGCATCTATTAAAAGGGAGCCAAGTTGGCAAACATATTACGTAACTTATTGGTTACTTTTATTATTGGCTTACTTTTAAAAGATATAAGTTTTCCGAGCAGAAGATCAGAAATCGTTTGCGCTTTTTCTCATTGAAAATCGAAATGAAGTGGGTTACCAGACGAATAAGTTTGTTCTATTTTTGGCAAGTTATGACATATTTGGCAATCGGAATTTAGTTTAACTCATTCCAAGTCGATTATTGATCAGTTTCGGCCATTTTTGCCACGGCAGACCTGTGGCTTCGTAATCTACTCACTTTTCTCTAATTTCTATAAAAATTCAGAATGATGTTCGGTGGAGTCCAAAAATTGCAGTCGCCTCTCGGACTAATACGAAAACTACTCAGAGAAGAGTCTATGTGTCGGTGATGAAAACGTGAGGAACAGATAAGCGTTATTTTATTTTAATGTTGGAGGTTATATCTTGTCAACTTTGAGTTAAACCTTATAATTTTTAGGTTATTACTCACCCAGAGGAATAATTTGAAAGCTATTTACTCGACCCGAGTTGAATATTAAAGGTTTTGGATCCGGATCATAAAGAGAATTTGGCGATATTTCCTCTCGCATTTCAAGTTTGTGTTTCAAAAATCCCGAGTGTGGTATCTGATATTGCGTATCATTTTTCAAGTAAATAAATCGTCTGGTCTTTATCAGTTAATTCTGAAAGGCAATTAAGATTTGATTCTCGCTATGGCATTTTTGGGGAGTGGAAAGAAAGAGGATCTTAAGCTGTTGGCAAAAGAATTGGGTGAAGATCCAAGTCCAGATTTAAAGGTAGTTGAGCTGAAGAATTTGATAATTAATTCGCGGAACTACGTCACCGAAATTTAAAAAAATGTTTACCACTATAATAGAGGATCGTTTAAGAAGAGAAGTACTTGAAATTAAGAAAGTTCGCAGTTAAGAAGAACTTGAAATTGAGGAAGCTCGCATAAAAGAAGAGTATGAGATAGAAAGGCTAAGAATACAGCTCGAAATTCAAAAATTTGCTTCACCATCAGCAAATGTCCCTCGCACAGAATATGATCAACAAAGAATTGATTTAAAGAGGCTCATTCCAAATTTTAATCCCAAGGAAGATGACATGGCAATATTTTTTAATCTACTCGAGAGATAGTTAAAATTCTTGAAGATTCCTGAAACACATTGGGTACCCTACCTATACTAAACTTCAACTTAACTAGACATCACTTAGACGGTAGATCGTGACAGTGCTCATAGGTATTTAATCCATTTTGGCGGCGTGAAAGCATAATGTTCGCCAAACCACAACGCTGTAGAGAACAAAAGGCTATAAGGTTTGGCGAGAATTATGTCTTCACTCCACCAAAATGGATTAAATACCTATGAGCACTGTCACGATCTACCGTCTAAGTGATGTCTAGTTAAGTTGAAGTTTAGTATAATCATATCACATCCAAGTGAAGTGGCTACATCAATAGCTAGAGAATCAGAAGAAACGTTAATGTTAAGAGTATAGAGGTAACCAAGTTCTCTTAAATATATTATGTAAATTGAAAGACATTTTGATTCCTACGAGAATTTAAAATTTATGACAAAATTATTCAGCTAAAAATACTCTATAATTTGATTTTTAGCTGTACAAAATGTTGGCTTCTTATTCAAACACAAATAATTTTAATTTTTTTAAATCCTCCACAACTAATTATACAAAGATTATCAAATTATGTGTTTATCTTTTTATGTTTTAAATTTATTTTACTTTTTAAACGCAACCAATTAATCTTAATTGTAAAAAAAATACATAATATATATATATATATATATATATAAAAAAACACCCTTTACCAATTTTTTTAAGTCAAGTTGAAGACTTAAAATTTTCACTCCATGGATATATCCTCATCATGTTTTCAACAAACATTTTGAGTTGTTTTATTGTTCGCAAAGATGCATCGATACAACTACACAAATACAAACTAACACAATTCAATTCTTTTACATATACTTTTAACTTTTGTAACTCTTCAGACTTTATTTTTACTTATGAGCCACAACGAAAAGTTCTGACTATTAGAATCTTATTTAGATATTAACTGTTGACTTTCAGTTTGTTTATGAAACTAATACGTTCTGGACATGCAATAGAATCATTAAGACGTTTGTAACTCTGTAAATTTAATAAGTACAAAGTGGATTTTAGGATTTTCTTTTGTGTTACTTAACTTAATTAAGTTTTAACTCCTGCTCTACTTTTAAAATATACTTTTTAATACTGTACACTTTAAATTAAAAATGTTCATATGCATTTTAAAATTTACGTTTGATGTCATTTTTATTAGTTTCCAATTATTTTTATTTTTCAAAATTAAAATTACAATTCTTAGAATTGAGTACTGCAATAGAATTTTCCACTTTAAAATGTCCAGAATATATTAGTTTTAAAAGCAAGTAAAAATGTTAGATTCAGCATCTATTGCAACTGACTTCACAATCACTGATGTTACAGCTATCCCAAATACATGGTTTCCTTATATTCACTAACTCCCTAACTTTGAAATGGCATAACTGTGAAACAGTGAGAAACAGATAAAAGAGACAAGTATTATGTTGTACAGTACCCAAAAAAAAAATCAGAACGATGGCTATATCTTTTGTTCTAATTGTTGAAATAACAAACAAAAGGTACAGTTGTAAATCGTGGAAGGTTTTTAGTAATTGTATGTAGTTTTTTTTTTTTTATCATGAGGGGCAATCTACATATTAAAACAGAACCTAACTTTAAAAAGTTCAATAGCAACCTCGTAATATTATTCCATATTTGGATTCAGCATTAAAAAAGAATGCGAAATACAAAAATTCGTAATTTTCTAATGAATGGTTTGTAATTTAAATGATAAAACGAAAATGATAAATTAATGCTAAATAAAAAAGTTGGTTTTTCGGCCATAAATACTTAAATAATTGATATATTTCAGTAATTTTTTTTCAAAAGATAGTTTGTAAATAGCCAAACATAAATAGCAATCAACTTTTAAATCAATTTCTTTTTTAATAATTAATTATTAATTAATTAAACAATTTTAAATTTTTTTTAATAGAAACATATATTTTTTTTGCTTTCATTAGATTCACCATGGTCTGAAACCCCACTACAATTTTTTTCTTTTCATTTTGACTTTTAGTTCTCGATCTTTTAGCAAAAATGTAAAAAACGCTCACTTTAAGGGACAGTATAGTAGACGACTTTTGAAAACTATCAAAGATTAATTTAAGGTAAAATAGAGGTGTGGAAAATCGCACAACGTTCAATTATCGTAAAATAGGGTGAATAGGAACAGCGGGGAGAATCGGAACAGAATTTCTTGAGATTACAAAAAAAAATATTGTTTTATACAAAGCAGTTTTATTTTTTGTATGTATATTTTTAATCTGTCTAACGTGTTTGGAATCGTGAAATATATGTTTTGTGTGGTTTTCAACAGTGTCCTTTTTAAAAAAAAAAATTTACTTCCTTAAATTACATTTATTTAAAACCACATTTTTTAAGCAATTTCAATAAGTTATCCTTTAAAAATTTTACTGAATCAGGTAATTTTTTCATTTTATAAATAATTTCAATGATCAAGTTACATTTGTGTTTACAGTGAAATGTTTCTGTAAAATAATCACACTTTGCTGAATAATGTTTACTAATGCCTACATTTTATATTTATTAATTTTCTAATTATCAGTAGTATACGTTATACTTCTGCATTACAATTTTCGATATTTTATTTATTTCGTGTGAAGAATGCACATCTTTAACGTTGTAAATAAATTATGTTACTTTTGCGTTTACTTGCTATTTTTGTATTAATCTTAAACATGTCACTATAAATCCAAGTAGTTTCTATGCAATTTTAGAATATTTGTATTTTATAACGTCGTGAAACGCCTCACTGACAGTTCGATTTCTCCCGCTGTGAAGTAGAATCTTAAAAATACCTTTCGTTTTATGGAAATTCTCCCTGAAGATCGGTCAAAAAATGGTCGAAACATTTTCGCTCATAAGTGATGTGTTTTTCAACATAATGCATTGAAATTTGGTATATAGAGTAAATGATGTATTCTGAATCGAATGAAATTATAAAAAATAAGGGTTCGTATTGAAATTTTCGAAGATAGCGTTACTTCTACTTAGTAAACGGTCCCTCAAGAAAAAGAAATTGCATCAGATATATAGAAAATCGTATGCAAAACATTTTGGTGTAAACCGTAAGATTCTACGATAATTAGAACCGAAGATATAGCCATCGTTCTTTTTTTTTTTTTTTTTTGGGTACTGTACATACTTTCAATTACCCATATGTATACATACTGTAATAAAAGCATAGCATGTGTATGTGTGTCTGTGGTCAGCATAACTCCCGAACAAATTGATCTTGGATGTTCAAATTTGGTGTGTGGGTTAGTGGTGACCATGGGACTTACCGTTAAGGCTTTACTCAAAATCGCGCATGCGCATAAGGTAGCTGCCATTGAAAAAATCAGTTTTTCAATGATTGCAAAAAAAAAAATCAGATCTAATGATTTGGTAAATATCGCTGTGTAATGCCTCTTAGGTATTCTGAACATCCCCACGTGCGAAATTCGAGTAAAAAATGCTTTAATGGCGTAAAAAGTTGAAAAACAAATGCCTTTCTTGATTTTTCTATTTTCTTTAGCATACCTCATCAAAGAATTTATCCTCTCCACAGTTTCACAGATAACAAAAGATAATGTAAGAACTATTAAAATGTATGTTGCCAAAATCATCTTTATTTTTTTTTTTTTTTTTTTTTTTTTTTTTTAACTCTTACAAGAGTTAAGATTAGAAATATTCCCAAACCTGCCCTTTTTTTCTAAATGAATGATGAAAATATAAAAATGGTAAATGACACAAATTGACATCAGTATTGTGGAGATGGGTGTACCGGAAGTTAGAAAGTGCCGAGACGGGGAATTGGCCTATTTGTTTTATTAAGTAATTAGATATTAAAACTAGATGTCGGCGATATATCGATACGACGATATTTTTATCGATATTTTTTTAAAAATATCGATAGTAAAAATATCGATACATGTCACCAATTTATCGATATTTTCAAACATTTTTAGTTTTTTGTGATCGTTTTGTAGTTCCATGTTGTTGTTTTTTTCGATTTTCTTTATTCCCGTTTCAAAAACTTCAAAACTGAGGTTTGGATTTGGCTAAGAGACAGTTAAAATGGCACCCTAACAAAAAAGAAAACATGATGTAATAGAAAGATAAGACCATTTATTAGTAGTCATTAATATAGCGCCGTTTCTGTTGCCAGTGTGTGCCTGGAATTTGCATCTAATTTTAAATATTAAAAACATCTCTATCAGCAAAATATGCGATAAACTACTATTCAAAATTTCTTTTGGTGTGAACCATTTTCTTATGCTTATTAAGTAAAATCTCGAATGTTTTTTCAATATCCCCACTGGTTGAAATTTTACAGCATTTTAAAGTTTATGAATTTGTCGAATTTGGGATTCCTGAAAATTTCGATAAAAGAGGCGTATGTTAGATAAATATTTATTTTCTCAACAACTACTAATTATATCTTTAAGCTTTTTTTTTTTTTTTTACAATTTAATAAAACTAAGCAAAATTCATTAAAAAAAGTATATTATAACCCAAAATTAATAGAACATTTCACAAAAAAGTATCCAATTGTTCATATTCGATTTTTTGTCTATGAAATCCTTGTTTTTTGTATTAAAAATAGTCGAATGTGGGTTCTCCTGGAATTATTTTTGTATGCATGGGAATTATTGCATGAACATATGTTCTCTTAAACATGAGAATGACTGTGACTAATCGTACTATCTTCGTGAAGAAAAAAATAATGGAATTTCACATCTTTATATTTAAAATTTCCAAATTTGTCTTAATACATTTAATTTTTCTGAATCTAAATTTTCATCATGAGGATCTATACAATAGTAAATCTGACTTATAACAAATGTGTGATAAAACGTCAAACAGCTTTTGAGAAATTTCACTTTTCGAACAGATGAATGTAACAATATTTTCCGTTTCTGGTTGACATTTTGCACGTCTATAAGACCACTTTTTACTTTCAAATCCCATATGCTTACATAGGGCAATTACAGTGGTGGATCGTGCACTACAGCCAATGCAGCCGGCTGCATCAAAAGTTATTAGTTCAAAACTAAAATCATGTATTTTACAATTTTCTAAAATGGAGATCTAATTTCTACGGTAAGAGTAAAAAAAACCCCGATAAACAGCAAACTTCTTGCCTCAATACTTAATTCACGAGGGGAAGAAAAACGTTCCCAATCAAGGTGATTTTCCTCCGAACAGCAGACATGGGTTCCTGAAACGCGTTTCGGTTGCCGCGTTGCCATGGTAACCAATGGAATCCTTCAGCCCAGGGTAGACGTTCCATTTGTGAATAGGGCCTTCCCTCCACGTAATGCGTATCGAGGCAACCAGATCATCAATTTTCCGACTTCTGCTGCCCTTGAGAATTTCTGCATTAAAATAAGCTTTAGATGGAAGTTTTGCAAGATAATGGTATCATCTGAAGGTTAGATATTTATTTTATAAGTTTTAAGTACTATTTTGTTCTGAAAATAAATTTGAATATTTCAAACTCATTATCTAAAAAAATCGTGTTTTTGGCAAGTGAAACTTAATTTAAACAGAGATAACTGAAGTTTGATATAATCTTTTCGAAAAATCATTTGAAAATTCCAACCTGCATTAACTATTAGATGTTTTAAACCTCAGTCAAATTGATAGGGGAAAAAAATGAATTTTGCTAGATTTTTAAATACAAAGTTTTTAGAAAAATTGTGATTTTTTTCCACTTTCAATGTTAAAAAAATTCTATTAAAAAAACTATACATTCTCGAAACTAGATGGAGGTTCATGACATTAAGAATGATATCACGAATAATTTCCAACCATAATTTCTTTTCTTGGCTCCATTAAACTTAGGTAATCACTGTTCAAAAATATGTTAATTATAATGAATTAAATGTTAATTAGTTAATTCATTTTTGAATAAAACTGGATTTTTTTCAGTTTAATTCATTACTAATTATGTACTTTCAAGCGCAAAATTTTTGCTGATTTTTAAAATGATAATTTAATAAAAAGTTTGAGTGTACATGATTGTGGTAAGTGTGAATGTGTGGTAGGGAGTTGAGGGGTTGGGAAGTCAAATGTTTCCGTCTGCCCTAAAATTTTCAACCGCGACTAGGCATTGATAGTATAGTATTCGGTCAAACAATTTTTTTGCTTATTTATGCATTTCTACACGTTTTGGAACGTGTTGAGTTCAAAGTGTGTACTAAGATATATTAATGAACTAGCTGAATTCCCGAGCTGCTCTACGAAATTTTACCAGGTGCATTTTAGCAATCAAAAGACAATCGTGTATTCTGGACTGCAGACGTTTGCTTCCATTTCGATCCCGACAATTTGAATTATCAAAATAGGAACATTCCTTTGTTGACATTTTTTTCAAAAATTATAATTGAGAATACATTGGAAATGAGAAATTTAAGTATCCCTCGTTTAGAACATTTAAACCCCTTTGGTTGTTTTTAATAATTTTAACTAATAACTGATTTTTAATAACTAATTTTTTCTATATTTGCCTTTCTTAACATTTGCACCAAATATCAGAATTGTGACAACATTGGCAGTGGGTCATTCGGATATTCTTCGTTAGGAACTTTTAACCCTTTTCCCACCCTTTAAAGAGGGTCAAACGTGATCTGAATAGCTAACTTTTTCTATGATTGCCTTTGTCGACATTTGTATCAATTTTCAGAGTTGTGACCATATGGGAAGTGGGTCATTCGGTTATCCCTCATTTGGAACATTTAGCCCCTTTTCCACCCCTTAAAAAGGGTTAAACGTGATGACATTTGAATATTCCTCGTTTGGAACGTTTAACCCCTTTTCCACTCCTTAAAGTGGGTAAATTTAGATCGGAATAGCTTTCTTTTTCTATATTTGTCTTTGTGGTCATTTGCACCAATTTTTAGAGTTGTGACCAAATGGGAAGTGGGACTTTCGAATATCCCTCGTTCGAAACGTTTAACCCATTTTCGACCCCTTAAAAAGGGTTAATCGATATCGGAATAGCTTACTTTTTCTATGTTTACCATTGCTAATATTTGCACCAATTTTCAGAATTGTGGACATGTGGGAAGTGGGAGAATTAGTGATGAGTGAGTGAATGAGTGAGTGAGTGAGTGAGGGCTTTGCCTTATATATATAGAGATTAGTAATGTCTGTATCAAACCCCCCCCCACATTTAGAAACATGATAGAGCCTGAAGATGTTGAAAATAATAGACTGTAAACGTTGGGTAGATCGAAACAACCGCAAAAGAACATTAATAAAAGTTTTGCTTTAGTATTTTATAGCTGACACAGCTGTCACTATATGATGCCAGCAGAGTTCTTTTAACGATTTAGACTTCTTTTAACGATTTAGTGGATGATCTTACGCGGCAGAAAATAGAGATTGACACTTAAAACTACAAACATAAGAAACCATTTACGGAATCCTACATCGTCACTGAATGTCTGTTTTAAGCAAAACTATATTTAAAACATATCAACTACGATTGTTGTATTCCTAGGCAATAAATTCCAAATTAACAATAAAATATAACATATTAGAAAAAATTGTTTATTTATTTTATGCTCTGATTTAAGGTAAGTTCATTTCTGTTATGCTTAGGTAATTTTATCAGTTAATGCTAATGGAATTTTTCAATAACCATACACAACCTTGCTGCCTAAATTTCGTTTTTCTCTTCATCAGTCACTAATGCACGTTAAATGAGAAATATTTATGAACGGTATTTACTTTAAGTCAGGCTTATTTTTCATCTTTTTACAAAAAGAAAATTTATAAGTGATACAAAAATGTAAAGGCTAGAACCTCCGCTTCTGACAAATAGTTAATTTACAACCATTGATATAGATAAACAACTGGATAGACTGCTTAACGCTGGGAAAATGAAGCCGTTGCCAGATGCCATTGGTGGGATAAAAAATACGGATTGCCGAGGATTGAAAATAAAATTTTGGGTTGTACACAGCAGAAATGTCAATAGTAGACCTTAATTAGTAATAATGTGCAAAAAAAATATCTACTCTAACACTTTACAAGGATTTTCGCATTCCCATCCAACGATAAAAGTGAACTGTGATTGGTTAATCTTCCCACCAGCTTCTCAAAGCTTCGCAATCCCCATCGCGTTTTTCTCTTTTCATTGACAATAGAGCAGTTTATCCAGTTGTTTATCTATATCGATGGTTTAGATCGTCAGTCTGTGATGTCATGTGACATCACCTGGTTACTAGCTATAGTAAACCAAACATTTTCTATTTACTGGCGCCGTGCGTTAATCCTTGATCACCAGTAGACGGAGCAGCGGTCTCTTAGTTGACGTCACGGAACTGTACTATTAAAGTGAACAGTGATTGGTTAATCGTCCACCAATCATCATTAATCACAGGTACGTTTTTCTCCCTGCATGGGGGCCCGCAGAAATATTTGCAGGCGGGTGCAAGACTAGATTTTTATCAAAATCATTAACTTTTTGGAAATTTTAATTAATAGTTATGCATGTTAAATGATACTCTTTAAAAATAGTTTGAAAAAATTCATGGTATATATTTTTGAAAGCGCAACCCTGTTAACAAGAAAAAAAATAGTAAAAATATTTAAAAAGTATATTTTTAACTATTTTTTTTATCATCCAACTAGATCTCGCAACATTCAAGAGACAGTGTTTAGAACAGAGGAGCACTAAAGATGCAAAAATACCGAAGAGTAACATTATATTTCTTCCAAGTTTCGGAAATGATTAAAAAAAAAAAAATATTCAAAATGAAATACAAAGGCTGTATTGGATATGTTTAATTGAATTTTAAAAATAGATTTCAAGATAGTATATCTGATGACTTAAAAAGAAAAATATTTGTTCTAGAATTTTGAGAACTGTACAGGAAATAATTATACAATAAAATAATTAAATACATCTACTCAGTCTCCAATAATCCTAGACAGTAGGCGCCAATAGCTATAAAAAACGACATAGAAAAGAAACAAAAGACTAAAATAATAGAAAAACAAATGCTTATTGTATAATAAAACCGAAACGGCATATGTGCTTTTCTTTTTATCTTGGAATTTACACCTTTTCTGTCTTATTTTTCTTTCTAATTTTCAAGGGGCGCCCATGTCTCTTTGCATTAACATCGAAGCAGTCTATCCAGTTGTTTATCTTTAACTATATATCGATGTTTGCAACACTGTGCTATTGGTATTAAAATCGAGATTTAATAGATGTGATATTATATAGTAGATGGCAGCACGCTTGATAGAGAAATTTCGGTACTTACGTTTAATACAGCTTTTTGTTGTAAAGGAAATCTTGGCAATGGTTAAATTTCTTTCTTGTCGCTAACTTTTGTTGCAAATCGAAATAAACTATTTATAAAATTATTTAAGCTTGGCGTCTACTATCGCTAAGCAGAGCAGATCAGAGCCGAGTGGATTAGAGCCAATTCAAAGCTGTCAACGTCCATTGTAGCTCAAGGCTCGTGCTATAGTAGACATTGGCAGCCTTGGCTCTAATCCACTCCGCTCTGACCTACTCTGCTCTGCTAAGCGATAGTGGACGCCAAGCTTTAATGTTATTTTATCATCATAATCATTGTAATTCAGTGCAAAAATACTATATGGACCGTAGTCTAGTAAATCGAACTTTGTGAGAAAAATTCAAATAATAGAACTTTATTGATAATGTGTATTTTTTTATTTTTTTTAACTTTATTAAAATTAAATATATTGAATTATAATAAAATTAAATAATTTAAATTTGTCAGACGATTTAATATGTATGATTCCATGGGGTCATACGTATTAAAACATATTTTTTATCGTAACAAAGAGTTTGCCAAAGATAGTCGACCGATTGTAATAACCAAAATCTATGCAAGAATATACTTTCGATTGGGAATGAATTACAGCGCTTCCAACCACTCTAGAATTGGCTAACGTCGAAATAATGACATTTATATTTATCTCATACTCATCTATTTTGTTATGCAACATCCCTATCTTTTGCATATAAAGGGAATTGAATGTACCAGAGTCACTTTTTCTGGAGTTAAATCACATTACTTTTAATTGATCTTTTCCAGCTACGTTTGCAAGTATAAAGTCTCCAGTATTTAGCTTCTTTCATTTCAGTTATTAGTTAAACCAGCGCATTCTCTTTTTCCTCATTATACTTCCTAGTAACACTAATACGCAGGCCAATATCTCTCAATGCAGGCCAATCCCGATGAGGACAGTTGTAGACTGGCCGTTGCTACGAATCTTGACCAATCTCGCTCAGTGCTGGGTAAAATAGAATGAAAATTTTGAAATGTCGATGCAGAGTTTTAAAATTGAAATATATTTTTAAGTGAAAGGACGGAGCAGTAAAACATATGTTTTGCGATGGTTTTGACATGTTTATTAAACAAAAATTATCATGTATTTTGGAACGATATTCGAGTTTCTATATGGATTGGCCAATCTTCCCAGAACACTTGTTTTTGACATTGGACAATACTGCTGTGTTATCTGGGCTACTGTAGGTAACGAAGTATGATATAATCCATCCTTATGAAGGAAGTCACCAGATTTCTCAACCTCTTCTGAAAATTTATGAAATCGTTGTTTTCTTGACTTTTAAGCTTTTGTTTCTCGACATGATTTTTGATTTTGCTCATTTCTTTATTTTGTCTCTTTCTTGGACTTTTTCAAAAAGCCCTTCCCTCGATTGTCAACCAATACTCGTGACTTACCCTTCCTGCCATTTACCGCAGGAGTGTTCTTTCTTGGTGATGCTTTGGGAAAAAATCGTAAAATTTCTGGTTCTTTGGTAAGTCAGTAAGATTTAAGGTAATCGTCCCTTGGTAAGACGTTGCCCATTGGTAAGCCTTGTAGCCATTTTGAACTGCATAGTGTTTTATTGGTTATTAATTGACATAAAAACTTGATGAGAAACGGTAAAATGGTGGCCAAAATACATAGGTAAAAGAATTTAACCATCCCTTTTTTACTGTTATTAACTATAAAAAAGTTAAACATCAAAAACAAAATTTTCTGTGAACATTTAAAATAAGAAACATTTCTTCAGCTACTTATCTAAACTTGTGATTGCATTGAATACATATATACGACAGAAGGATGCGTGTTTACTACATGTCCTCATACAAAATTTCCTTTTTTTTT
The DNA here is from genome assembly GCA_963978545.1 of Linyphia triangularis. Classification (NCBI taxonomy): domain Eukaryota; kingdom Metazoa; phylum Arthropoda; class Arachnida; order Araneae; family Linyphiidae; genus Linyphia; species Linyphia triangularis. Next base: position 7,532,130 of record OZ021729.1, on the reverse strand, counting down.
TAGAGGCATTGCCTCTAGTTAAAACTTTTCCACTGATAATGCATTCTTCCCTATAAGAAAAACAGAATTATTGCTTTTGAAGATAGCTTAGTTGTTCAACAAGACTTTAAAAATCAAACCGATAAAAATAATCCATAGATGTCTTATAGTTTCCATCATCTAAATAATATGTAACGAAAATATAAATGAGTTTGAAAAATTACCCACTAATTTGCATTGCAAAAAATTATAAGTATTTATAAATGTATATTTTTTACTTTTTAATTGTAATTTTTTCTTCCAGCTGAACTTTACATATTTCCATATTTATGAAGCAATCATTTCTCAAGAGCCCAAGAGACTGGCTAGTAATCGCATCTGCCTTTGTTATCGGTTTCCTTGTGAGTGGAGCAGCGAGACTTGCAGGACTTCTCTTTGTGGCATCTCTCGAGCGGTACAATGTTGGGCGAGAAAAAGCTTCGGTTCCGTTTATCATATCCTTTTCCATCAGGAATTTGTCTAGTAGGTCTTCAACCCAATTAGTTTTCATGTCTGAACCTTAACTTTGATGAAATTATGTCCTATACAAGTTTATAAGCAATTTGTTATACAGGCTGGTCATGAAGTAACTTCGCCGATATATGGACCTCTAACTTCAAATTCCGTTTAACAGATCGAAATGCGATTTCAAGGGATTTTGTGAATCGTGACAAAATGATGCTCACGGTTACGGTTATATAGTTACAGAAATTCGAAATGTTCGAATGGTTGTCGCAAAATACTCAGCCCATGCGAAAACAATAAAGAGCTTTGGAACGGTACGTGTATCAGAAAAAATGGATACGTTATGCACGGTGGAAATTTGCATATGATAGAAGCCAAAGTCCACATGGGGGCCATTATAGGCAATTTTATCGATTTTCTACGCTGAATATCTGGCGATCGACGTTCTGTGATTGGTGTCTTATCTCCGCCATGTGAACATTTCCTCTGTGTGCCCCGATCGTGTTTCTGTTGGCCGTTTGCAAAACTGTTTTTTGATCTTGCATAACGCATCCGTTTTTAGTGATACACGTACCGTTCCAAAGTTCTATATGGTTTTCTCATGCGCTGAGCATTTTGCGACAAGAAAAAGTAGGTGTTGCTATTCGAAAATTTTGAGTTTCTTACCTATAACCGTAACCGTGAGCACCATTTTGTTGCCATTCACAGAATCGTGAGCTCATACTTTTGAATAACTATACCTGAAATATCATATCGATCTATTGAACGGAAAGGCCTCTAGAGTTCTATATAATGGCAAAGTTTCTTTATGACCACCCTGTACTTTTTTAAGTTCATAAAAAAAATCAAAATTTTTCGTAGAAAGTTTAAAGGTTACTCTAATTCTCTAAACTCATTTTATTGAAACCATTTTACAGTATCAGTAATTCAATGAAGTACCATGTTTAACCTTCTTTCGGGCGCAATATATTGATAGCCGAGTTCGGGGGCAAGTGCTTGATGGACCCATATAAAAAAAAAACATAAGGTAAGGCATCCAAATATGGGCTCTACATCCAATATCGGCACTGCTGTAAAAATGTTTATTTCAGAATTTTTAATGTAAATGAGAGTATACACCTATGAAGCCTTGTTAATGAGGTATTTCTGTTGGAGGAAGGGTAAGAATCTTCCATTTTAGCAATTTAATACGACACAACGTAGCAACGAAGCGATATTGCACGTGGTAAAAATTGTTCTTATAATGTTGACCCATTAGCTTGCTCTTTTTATTTAAAAAGATCCTACCTATATCATTTATCCCTATTTATAGAATTAAGGTGAATTATTTGTCATTCAGTAGCCTGCCCATATAAGGTGCAAGAGTTCCAAATATGGGCATAGGTTCCCAACATGGATATTATCCATTATTGGAACTAGCTTAACTTTTGGAATGGAACTTTTAACTTAATTCTCTGGTTTTTTCCCTGTAATACCTTGCAAAGAGAATACATTGACCCAATTTTCAAATTTTTATCCGCTGAAACAAAATTTATAATAATTAAAATGCTTTGAGTTGCCCAGATTTGGATCACATTCCTTAATAAACACATAACTAAGTTAGTTTGTACAGTCACAAAGTGATGAACACCATCATAAAGATGTTGGGGGTGTAAATGAAGTGTATAAAAGTTAAAAACTCCCAGTCGATATGCAATCTTCCTTCTTCTTCTTATCAAGGACTATGGGAACTAAGGCACCTCTGCTTAAGCTTTTTGTACCAACCCCATATCCCGTACAGATCAGTAGTGGACAGTACTGCACTGGATGTAAGCGCACACTCGCGAGAGGGAGTGCGCAAATCTACCTATAGCCAGGCCCGTGCTGGACCCCTTGTTAGGGCGGTGGACGGCCTTGGCCAGAGGGCGCCAGCACTATGCAGGGGAAGGACTACCGGGGGGGGGGGGTATGGAGTATAATATCTATAAAGCGTTAATCGCACATGACGCTGCGATCAATATGCTTTTCTGGCAGCAGGTAACGGTACAAACGGACCATCATACTTACACATATCGTACCGGTATTTGTCAAACAAAATGACCATGTATTGTTTGCTAAATTCTAATGTTCATTTGATCCATTTCAAATATTTTGCAATGTCTCAGGGTGAAATAAAAGACAAAGTAGTAGTTGAAACATAATTAGTGTAATTTTGATAAACTAACACACATAGAAAATTAAGACGAGACAATTTAACATAAATTTCAAAAAAAGTTACCAGCATTTACTACTTAATTTCTTAAGGAAAGTAACAAAGACAAAAATGTTCACAAATGTAATGTTCTTTGATTGAATTTACAAACTAAACCTGAAGAAGTCTTTTTAATTCGGAGCTGGAGTGGCAAAGATAATCAATAACAGTGTCTGGATCTGTGGAGTTTAAAATATCAGCTTCTGAGTGTAACTCTGAACAGTAAAGATTCTAAATTTTAGTTTGTCAAAGACGATCTCTATCTGGTTTTAATAAGTTTCAATTTAGAAAATGCTCGTTCGCAAGAAACTTGAGTCAATGGGATGGTTAGAAGAAATTTATATACTTTTAGTGTGGTCTGTTTGGTGGGGCTTTTTAGTGGGGCAGCAGTTTGCCTGCCTACCCTCAATTAACCTTAAATTTTATGAAAAGTAAGAACGCACTAATTATTTGGATGATGGATTCTGAAAGCACTAATTCAGCACTAAAATTTGGTATATATTATAAAAATTAGTGCGTTTGTGGGCGGGGCCAACGAAACGCACCTGTCCATTCAGTAGTAGCCTACAGTCGCAGCATTCAACCCAGCCACTCGGCAATATCGACGATAAGCCGAGTCGTAAAACTTGTCAGTTTCGGAACAGGAGGGCGCCAAAATTTCCAGGCTGGAGGGCGCACAAGGATACGTCCCGGTGTCCCGGCGGCCCATCACGGGCCTGCCTATAGCCACCGAAGAGTTCATTTCTACCTTTTTCGGTAGCTACCCGGTAGATGGCAGCACTACCGACTGTATGTGGAACTTCTTAATTTAGAGGCAATACCAAGCGGAAGATTCCACCAGAAGACTTGGCTTTGCCACCCCCAGAGGTATTGATTTGTATGGGAACTTGGAGGACTTTGCAACCATGACTGATTTAACGTGCTCCAGTCACCATTAACGAACACGGCGGTCTTTAGTCGGTCCCAGGCCCGAACTCGCAACCTCAGGGCTCGCAACCTTCTAGTTGCGAGAACAATACTCTCAAGACTGGGCTACGCGGCCCTTCGATATGCAATAAGTCTTCGGAATAAGGCCACATAATCACCTGTCTCTGACAGATCAAACAACACCGATGGAAGGTTATTTGTAAATATCAATACTTTCTAACTACTTCCTGAATAATTTTTTTCCAAAAAGAAAATAAATACTGTTACATTTTAAAATGTACCTGGCCTTTTGGCTGATTTGGAGGTACGATGATTCTGGCGTGTTCCACTATCTACAATTGAGGACTAGAAATGGAAAACGACCCAAGTCCAAAATATAATTTTTCCAGGAGAACCGAAAAATGAAAACCTCGCATTGGTACCTATGGCTATGACTAAGAACCAGTTTGAATTTGAACTATTGCTACTGGAGTTCGCATTTTGGGCGTTCTCTATTTTGTTTATCTTGCTCTTGAGGACATTTTTCCGTAAAAAAGATTTTTGATTTTTTTTTATACTTAAGTAGTTTTCCATTTCTAGTCCTCAATTGGTCCAAACTGGTTGAACTGTGCTTTCCCTTTCGCCAGTTAAACAGAACTCTAATATAATTAACATTGCCTTCTTTTATTTTTTGTCTCCCCAGGTCCACTTATCGGTTACTTAGGAACGAAATTCGGTCCTAGACAAGTAGTTTTGGCAGGATGCTTCTTTGCATCTGTTGGAGTTGGTGCATGTTTCTTCGCAGAAGATATAACCTTTGTCATTATTTCTTGGGGAATAATATATGGTAATTGTATGTAAATTTATTTTTTGCTGATTGAGGGTAGCCGTGGTTCTGCAACCTATTTCAATAAATAGCTTACTGAGTTCACAGTATTTTTTTTTTACAATATGTCTACTATGAATTAGGTTATTTTGCCCATTTTCAACTTCCGCTTCATTTTATGAAGCATGGAATGAAAAAATCGCCAGTTTTTGGAAGAGAGTCTGATGATTTCATTTACGATATAATTTTTATCATTTTTTTGTGTTTGTAAAATTAAAAACATGATTGACAAAGTTTGCCAGACGTTTTGAAGTATATTCTCATATGCTTTATTTCTCAATGAACTATGGTTTTACAGCTAAAAGAAACAAGTATGAAAAGTAATTCCAATTTTCTAATAATATACGGCGCAGCATTGCTTGGTAAAATTGAAAAATCAGATTGAAAAGTAAATTTCTGCTTAATATTTATATCGCTCATGCAGTTTTCTGTAACAAAATTAAAAAACTAAAAAAAATTTAAACGTTTGAACTAAAATTTTCATATATCTCTTTATCATAGATATAGGAATCTCATTAATTTAGTGAAAGAAAGATCATTCACTATCAAAATTTGAAGTTGAATTGAGTCGACAAAAATGACAAATAGATTTTTTTGGGAATATTTTTAGAAAATGCAGCGAGGTCTGAAAATTACTTGCCACAAATGTCTTTAAATCTAATAAAGTTGCTGATTGTAATTTTTTCTTCTTCTAGGTTTAGGTTTTGGAATGGGTTGTGCCTTGGTTCCTCAAATACTAAGCGAACAATTTCCGCAACATTTTGATAAAGCCAACGGCATATATCATTGCAGCATTAGTATTGCTGGATTCATTCTTCCCGAGCTAGGATACTTCTCTACAAAGGTTTATGGTGTTTCAGGATCATTTCTCATTCTTTCTGCTGCACTCATCCACACTATACCAGCAGCTATGATATTAAAAGCTGCCAATACTACTGCGCCGAATGCATCCGCGAAAGAAAAAGAACCCGAAAACGAAATAAGTGGCCAAGTTACAGAACCTAAAAATTCAGTTGAAGCACTTTGGTTCCCTGAAGGGGATGTTCCTGGGTCTGTTAATTTAGAAATTCCTGTAGAAAGCTGCAATGGAGTCGACAAATCCGCTCCTGCGATAACGGACCACGAAGCATGCGAGAACGGAACCAAGAAAAATGAAAAGATCACAACTAAAAATTCAGTTGAAGCACTTTGGTCACCTGGAGGTGATGTTCCTGGGTCTGTTAATTTAGAAATTCCTTTAGAAAGCTGCAATGGAGTCGACAAATCCGCTCCTGCGATAATGGACCACGACGCCTGTGATAACGGAACCAAGAAAAATGAAAATATCACAACTAAAAATTCAGTTGAAGCATTTCGGTCCCCTGGAGGGGATGTTCCTGGGTCTGTTAATTTAGAAATTCCTTTAGAAAGCTGCGATGGAGTCGACAAATCCGCTCCTGCGATAACGGACCACGAAGCATGCGAGAACGGAAACAAGAAAAATGAAAAGATCACAACTAAAAATTCAGTTGAAGCACTTTGGTCACCTGGAGGTGATGTTCCTGGGTCTGTTAATTTAGAAATTCCTTTAGAAAGCTGCAATGGAGTCGACAAATCCGCTCCTGCGATAATGGACCACGACGCCTGTGATAACGGAACCAAGAAAAATGAAAATATCACAACTAAAAATTCAGTTGAAGCACTTTGGTCACCTGGAGGGGTTGTTCCTGGGTCTGTTAATTTAGAAATTTCTTTAGAAAGCTGCAATGGAGTCGACAAATCCGCTCCTGCGATAACGGACCACGAAGCATGCGAGAACAGAAACAAGAAAATTGAAAATATCGCAACTTCAGGCATAACTTTGCACAAAGACAGAAAGACTGCAATAGGTTCTTTTAGTTTATTTCTTGATCCTACTTATATGCTCTTATTGCTGACGGAAGGATTCTCATCTTATATCGTAACAGCTCTATGGACAGTCATCGTCGACGCTGCGAGAGATCACGGTGTCGAGGAAAGCAATGAATTGTACGTTTTGGAAGGACTTTACTTTTTTGACTTCTTGGGGCGTGTTCTCTTGGGATACATAACGGACAGTGGCTTCATTTCCAAAACAAATTTCAAATCCTTGTGTTTTGTCTGTGCGGGAGTCCTATTACCAATCTTCGCATGTGTGGAGGGATTTGCTTTCGTGATGGTTGTTGTGAGCATCTATGGATTACTTTCGGGTTTCTTGATAGTTGTTGGATTAGGTATAGTCCAGCAGTACGTTGAGAAAGAAAATAGTTCTATGGGATTTGCTGCTATATATTCCGTGTATGGTTTGATGAGTTTCTCTCAACCACCTCTTATAGGTAAAAAATAAAGTTTAATTATTATTTTAATTTAAACTAAAGTTAATGAGTTTTTTTAAAAATAGTCGTTATGGTCTTCTTTATTGTTATAATTTGAATGAGTGATATCGGAAAAGTCTTTTAATGCCGTCTGAGTTTGCCGAGATTGGTGATTAATAGTATCCCTAATAGTACACATCCTCCCAGGGAGGTCCCTAGGAAGACCCCAGTCATCGCCGGGACTACGAATGACTTCCCAGGGACCTCCCTGGGAGTATGTGTGCTATTAGGGATGTTGCAGTAATCTGATTATTCAACCTTATATTTCGTTCTTGCTTTGGAATGTTTTCAATTTGGTGAGATTAATTTGGTTTAATCAAATGAAACTAATTTCCTTGTTTGTGGAAATATTTAGACGTATAATTTATTTGAAAAAAATATAAATCTTTTCAATATTTTAAAAAGTTGATTTTTTCACTACAAATCACTGTAATACTATAAAAGGGACGTACAAAACACTTTTATGGCCTTTTATGTGTATAATAATTTTGTTTTGTAAAAGGAGCACCTAAGATTTAAAAATTATGTAACGCAATACATCAAATTGATATAACTTATATTCAATCGATAAAAATGTATTTTTGGTAAATATGTCGAATGAATTTTTATTTCTAAATTTGAAAGAGACTTTATAATTTACTAAAAAGTTATGTAAAAAATAATTAAAAGCCATTAAAGTGCCATTTCTAGAAGCAGTTAATTTGTAGTTCTTAAATAGTTCTAGAAGTAGAAGTAGTTAAACCCCCTCTCTAATTTCACATATGAATTACAGTAACCCAGAGATCATGAAGTTGCAATAGTTACATGAATTATAATAGAGTTTTATCGAGTTACATCTTAAAGCTCACTGAAAAAAATAGACTAACTTGCTTATTTTTTTCATCAATTCCTTAGCACCTGCAAAAAATGTTTGAATACTCGAATTTAATAAAGCATCTACTGTTTATTCTTGCTTTACCTTTGTAACTTTTAATTTTGGGTTTAGATTTATGAATTTTGGTCTCATTAAAAATATTCGGGTAATTATCCTTACTTGTTTTTTATATATATATTTTTTTATTTGGTAGTATGTTGAGTTGCAAAATACACTGTGGCGGTTCGGTTATCAGGCAACATCTCGAGCCCCGTAGTCAAATGTAACTTCACGGGATTTTTACTACTTAAAAAAACAGTCGTGCTTAATTCGTATCTGTAAAATTTCTTTACCGTCGATCTTCACCATTTTTATGTTCGGTATTTATTTGAGTTTGTTAAATTATAATAAACGTATTTGTATTAATTAAATCCTCTCTGGAGTTATTTGGTTTTAAAAATAAATTAAGTGTATTTCAGAATAATATCTTTTATTCGCGTACCCCTGAGATGGTGACCCGGACGTGATTTGAACGCGCAACCTTCTGGAAAAACAAACACATCCGTGGTGCCATCTACTGAACGACTTCCAAACTACCATCTCAGTCTCTCTAGAGACTCACTGCTGCAAGCAAAAAACTCAATCGTTCACCCCTTCACGAGTCACTGGGAAGGGGCTATGTGGTGGTCTCGTGTACAAATAACAGATACAATTCCTAGACACCAGATATCTCTTTTGTCTAGTGGTTCGAGCTTCTGTCTTCTGATCAAGGAGTCCCCGGTTTGACTTCCCGTTAGTGCACATCGCTAAAACACTATCATTCATACATTATCTCCATTACGACGAATTAATAAGATATGTAATTTAAACATGAACTTTCTTTATGTTTGTTTTTCTATGCTAATTTAAGTATTCTATTTATTATGCTAATTTCTTTGGCTATTTTATATGCTAATTTAAATATTTAATTTTTGTTCCATAGAAATATGTTCTTTTGAAATAACTTTATTTAGAGTTATTACTGTTCTCTCTTAGGATATTTTCGTGAGAATTTGCAATCGTATGATGGTCTCTTCTACCTCATGGGAGGCTTGTGTTTTATATCCAGCATTTTGAACCTATTAATACCAAGAGCTGCAAGGTACAGAGAAAAGAAGAAGCAGACAATTGGAAAATAATTTAAATATGTATTGAACATTGTTAGACATGTATCAGTTATTTTTTTTTTTTTTTTATGTATTTACAAGTTTTCGTAGTCAAATAAATAAGCTACAATGAAAAATCGTAAAGATTGAAACTTGACTAAGGTGGGTTGTGCATAGCCGTCATTTTTTTTTTTTTTTTTTTTTTTTTTTTTTTTTTTTTTAATAATTATTTAGCATTTAAGTTGAGATGACCCCTGGCAGAGGAAAGATAGTCTACTTTTTTTTAAAAAACGGATTTTAGTTCCATATTTAGGAGTACTAAGTACTGGTACTAAGGTAATGAGGAAACCAGATGACTCATACCTAAAACAAATAGTTGAAAATAGGCAGCGCTAGAGAAAACGATGAATATGAAACAGTTTTTAGTTTTCTGACGTTTTAGCATGTTTAGTACCCACGTACCCACGAGCTTGTCAACAAAAATCAAAAATATATGGTAAATAAAAATTAAATTTAAAAATATAGAAAATACTTTTTTTTTTTTTAATTTTTAGTGAAAGTTAATTCAAAACAAAAATTTAATATTTAAGACATAGAAGTAAATTGTCATTAGTAACTTAAAAAAGAACTCATTAAGCCTTGCAACATGTTACTCTAGGTGTCAGATTTATTTCAAAAATTTTTTTTTTATCAAAATATTAAAAAATTTACTTTTAAATTTTGATGACTTACTTAAGATTATTTCATTTATTACTATTTATTACCTAACGTATTTATTTATGAATTAAATTTATTTTATTAAAATTATTATACACCATTATTCGAATTTCATTTCTAAATTCATCAAACTCACAAAATGGACGGGAAAGTGCAAATAAGCAAATTTAATTTATAATGATTATTTTCTAAAATAATTTAATTCCTACATAATTAGAAATTCCTGATATAATCCTGAATAAATATTAGTTATTTAAATATCAAGAAAAGAAAATGCCCGAAAACCTCATTAGATTGCAGTCCGATAAAAAAGCTAAATTTTTTTCTGTAACGTCAAAACTTACTTCCGTTTCTATGGTTATCGTGAGGTTTCTGTCAAGGTGTGAGGTTTTTTTTAGACAATTGTCTATCACGTGACTGTTGGCGCGATTTGCGAACTGGTTTCCGCTGCTGCGTTTTAAGTTCGGAACAAATGACGTCACATTAACTTTGAGCTGAATGAGTTGTTTTTCCTAAAAAAATAAACCAGTGATTTTAGGTTGCAAATTAAAAGAAAAAGTGCAATGAGCAGAAATTTTTGTGTTTATGGCCTTTTCGAAACATTTGAATTGAATAAAAAAATAAAGATAAGAAAAAAAGAAAAAAAAGCGAGAATTGTTTATTCAGAGTAAACATCACCCGGTATATATACTAAACTCCAACTTAACTTGACATCACTAGACGATAGATCTTCACCATGCTCTTAGGCAGTTAATCCATTTTAGTGGAGTGGAGACATAATTCTCGCCAAATCTTATAGCCTTTTGTTCTCTACAAGGTTGTGGTTTGGCGACCGTTATGCTTTCAAGCCGCCAAAATGGATTAAATGCCTATGAGCACTGTGACGATCTACCGTCTAATGATGTCAAGTTAAGTTGAAGTTTAGTATAACAGTGTAGATTGATTCGAATGTATTTCAATCAATATCAGTGATCTCGTGTACAGAGACTTCATGTATGAAGCGTTTGTTGCTTAAGTCGGCGGCATGTTGTTCTGCCAGAAAAAGTGAAAGCCCGAGAAGCGACTGCAAGTTTAGGTACCTCATCGAACATCATTCTGAATTTTTTATAGAATGTAGAGAAATGATAATAATGAAATGAATCAACTGGTCTACTGGGGAAAAAGGGGCCGAAACTATTCAAAAATCAAATTAGAACGAGCCGAACAGAATCCGATTTTCAAGTATGTCATTACTTGCCAATTATTGATAATTCTTTCTTATGAGGTAACCTCTGCTCTTTAGTTTTCAATAAGTGTTTATGCTTTTGGGTCTGGAGCGAGATAGGTTTCAATCGCCAAATTGGCATTTTTTCACTTCGTCGACGCTACTTGGCGCCTTTTTAATTCGAACTTTTGGCAACCCCGAGGGATTAATTTCATTTCGGTCACACGCGTCATTGGACTCTTTTTTTTCTTTTCTTCTTTCTTCAATTATTTCGCTTCAGATGCGTAAGCATGCACCTAAATTCATCGAGCCAACTGGCGGCTATCAATAGACGCAAACTCATCTAAATATTGAATTTATGTGGAGAAATAAACATTAGAAAATCATCGAACTCTTTAATTTCACATCCATTAAAATCACATTTCTATCTTACCAGACATAAACAATGAGAAAGCTCTTTAACTGCTCTTTTGTTTTCATTGTGAAAGAGTGGAGATGATTTTATTATCTGGCGAAAAATACCTCCATCTTTTAAAAGTGAACCAAATTGGCAATAAATATTTCGTCACTAATGACGTAATATTTATTACCAACTTTACTGACATTTAAAAGATCAGAGATCTTGGAGGAAAGACAAATCGTCTGCAGCCTTTTTAATTGAAAATGAAAGAGACAAAAAAGATGTTAATTGTTTGGCAAGTTATGACATACTTGGCAATCAGATTGAGTTTAACCCTTTCTAGGTCAATTTTTTAAAACTTTTGGCCATTTCTTCTCCAGCATACCAGTTGATTCCTTTTATTATTGTCATTTCTATACATTCTATAAAAAAAATTCAGAATGATATTCGATGAAGTACTTAAACTTGCAATCACCTATCAGTTTATGAATGTTCGTGTTGTAGAGTTATTTTGCTCAAAAATCATATACTCACATCATACATAGAAGACTTTTTTAAAAGTATATGTTGATGCACCAGTACTCAATAATTCAAAGGTTGCATGATTAGTTCATTGTCACCAGCACAACTGAATCAGCATCTGTCCAGAAAAGAGCTGGTTTTGCCATTTTGGACGATGAACTATTGAGAGAAGTTGAAAAGATATTTCTGCTTTCGTCGAATTGTCGAGAGCGCCGTTGCGTATATTTATTGTAACACCTGAAGTGTGTCTTCTGAAGAGGAAAATCAATGTTTCAACTAATTTCTGAAAAGATTTACTTTAGTTTAAATTCTTAAAGTGGTACTTTTACTTGGAGTTTTAACTTTTGATGTTAAATTTTGATTAAATTTTTTAATTTATATTTTGAAACGTAAAATACAAAACAACATTTTTTAGAAAAAAAAGAAAAAAAAAAAACTTTAGTCAAAAGTAGTATTATTCTTTAAAGTGAAATTTTATTATTTATAATTATTTGTATATTATTTGTATTATTTTTTAAAGTGGACTCAGTTTTCCTCTGCTATAAGTTTATTATAATTCTTGTACATCGGGAGGAAAAGATTTTTAGAACGACTTTTAACTCACAATGTCAATCAAAACAGCAAAAAATAGAACACTAAAAAAAAAAATTAAATGCCACTTGCAAAGAATAAACTTTTGTAATTTCGACAATGAAAATTAAAGCAGACGATAATTATAAATACTTCAACAAATATCCTAACTAATTAAGCTATTTTTATAAAATATTAAATGAAACATAACATAATATTCTAGTTTTATACCAATGAAAAATACTTTTCTTACTAAAAACCTATACAAAAGAAAAATAGCAAATTTATGGAAGTCCGTCACCTCCATAGGAGTCTATCTTAAATTAAACAACTTTTGGAGTATCTCATTTAATAACCAATTCTTCTATCCTTACGAAATTTTCACAGTGCAATATTTGGTACTTTACTCAATTTATAATTTAGTACTGCTAGAGTTTATTTTATTTTTTTTTAATTTCAAATATTAAGACTTTTTAAAATTACGTTTTAAAAAATTGCTAAGATTTTAGACGAATTATTATTTTTTTTTAAAGTATGCTACTTATCATTTATTCTTTGTGTGCAAAGAATAAATGATAAGTAGCATAAGTAGCATAGTTTAATACATTAAAGACACATCTAAAACAAATTCAAATATTTATATTAAATACATTTTAAGTTATGTGCTCCCAAACATGAAAAAAACAATATTTTGAGAAATTCACCTTTGAAGTTATAAAACATGATTTACTTACTTATTTTATGTTTACTTAAAAAATAAATTATTAAAAATTCTTCTAAATAAGATCTCATTACAAAGGGGCAAAGGTAAAGAGTTTAAATTTTAATAAGAAACAATAAATTTAAAATAGATAATCTGAAAATCTTCATGTGCCGGAATTCCTAAATGAGTTTCCGGTTAAGTCTGTGGATTGCTAATTTATACATTTGTCGTCATCTAATCTAGCTGAATCTTGGTAGATTGGCGATCACTATTGCTTATGTATTTTAAGACTCCGAATACACAATATATACTCTAAAAGGTGAGATTAAATCCTTTTAATTTCCACTGACAAACACCGTTTTTTTAGAACGTGAAAACATAAGAATGTTATCATCAACTTACTTCCTGTTGCCAAATCCACCGTTCTATAATTAAATCGTCTGCGTAATATTAAAGTTTCAGCATCTAGCATCAGCCGCGACAAGGATAATAACATTTTGAGTAAAGTCACTATACTAGAAGACAGGATGAATTGAGCTCACTGAATAAGCTGTAGGAACCGGTTTCACTATGGTTGTAGAGTATTGAGTGAGCTCAAATCACGTTGTTTTCTAGTATAACAGACCACTTCTACTGAAACACTTAGGACTAGGGATGGAACGGATGTGAGTTTTGCCGGATGCCGGATTTCGGATATCCGGGGTACCATGTCTACCGGATACGGATATCCGAAACGGATTTCGCCGGATATCCGGCCGGATATTCGGTCTATATACTAAAAACGATAGTTATACGATATGCTATACGAAAAAAATGGTCATGATATGAAGTATTAAGTAAATTATAATTAGTGGTTAGCGCACCGCACTGCATGCCACAGGTCCATGATTTGATTCGCGGACTGGGCAAGGTTGACTTAGCTGTTTATACCTGAAAGAAATAAACTGAGGAGGACCATGCATGCTTGGGAACTAAGCACTGGGGTTCGGCGTCAGAATGACCATCTGACTGAAACATCTGCTATGTGACACACAAATGCCACAGTCGAGAAAGCTGAGCTGGGCCCAGCAGGCCTTAGTCCACACGGGCTGTCGCGCCACTGCCCTAATAGCACACATCCTCCCAGGGAGGTCCCTGGGAAGTCATTCGTAGTCCCGGGGATGACTAGGGACTTCCTAGGGACCTCTCTGGGAGGATGTGTGCTATTAGGGTGAGTTAATTTTTTTAATTTAAACTTTAGTTTATGAGTGAAAGAAATCTTTGTTGCTGATTTTATATCTTGTAATATTGATACTTTTAGTTTTTCATATAGTTCTGGCAGGGCTTTATCACGAAAATAATTTCTATTTGGAAGCGGATAACGAGGAGCTAGGTATTTTATTAACTGACCAAAGCCTTCTCTATTCACAATGGAGAATGGTTCAGCATCAAGAGCCATTAACTCACCTAAAATTATATTAATTTTTTTTTTTACAATGTTGAAGTGCAAAATATAGCTACTTTCAATTTACTTCATGCATTGTTTATAATTGATAAATGATTACAAAATTATACCGGAGGCATTTGTTAATAACAAAAGATTTATTTTAAATATTTTATGAAATTGAAATCTATTTTTTTTTGTAATGCACCTAAAACATTACGGATTTAAAGAAATCTCGTAAAAAACTTAAATTGGATCTATCGGAATATTCCGTCTTTAAATATAAACTTAAAAAATTTCGAACCCAAAATTCATCAACGTTATGTTATACCATATTTAAAATATATATTTAATATAAATAAACAAAATTAGTACTTACATATTTTTGTGGTTAAGGCTTTTGCTTTAGGATCATCTAAACTCCACAATTTTGGTACAAATAATTTCGATTCCAATGTTGTCTGCGTGCATTTCTTGTTTTGATGCATTGTTTTTTCTTGTTAATCAATATTTGATGCATTTAGTGAGTCTTTAAAGCTTCGGTGAATTTTCTTATGCACACTCATTAAATGGTTCCATAAGGGTTTTGTGGAAAAGGATTTTGGGCTTTTGCCGCGCACAATATATTTTTTAAACGATTCTGTGGAGCAAGTAACACATAGGGCTTTGCTTTCGTCATTTCCCATTAATTTTAAAATACTTCCAAATGGGTGATTTTAAATGAGCCATTATTAAAAATTATAAATTGGATTGTAATTGGAGAAAACTAAAATTCAAAGCATTCTAGAGAGCTAAATATAGTTCCACATTGTGGCGCTGCTTTAAAGACCTAAAAATTACAATACTTCATTTTACGTCAGAAAAAATACACCAGCTTTCAACTTCTGCCAATGAAAAATCAGAAATTAGACCATACCATTCACAGCATAAAGGGGTAAAGTATTATCGTCCATAGAACAAAAAAAAAAACATTGAGGATTGCGCATTGACTATTTATTGCTTTTTACTCGCTAGCAAATGTCAGAAAAAAAGGAGGAAATGAGAATAACTAAAACTCTTAAGTCACTTATGTTATGGAAAAAAAGTACTATTTATTAGTATTTCGGTTCGAGTTTTACGGAGAAGCATTCAAATATAACATCTGGAATTAATCAGATCATAAACTTGGAATGAAAAGAACATATTGCAAAACACGTATGAAGGATGTGTATGGAAAAAGATTGGAGGAATGGTTTTATGCTTATCAACTCGGGGTCAATAATACGGCGCCTCTTTCTGTTTTTGTTTTCTAATTTGACTGCAATTTATATCCAAGAAAAAAAAATTAAAAAAAAAAAGAAAAAAGTGTAGGATGCGGTGTTTCCTTTGTCCGAAAAAGATCATTATTTTTTTCAAAAAATTATTTCTTGTGGATACCTGGTGGTCGGATATACAGCCGGATATCCGAATGAAATTATCGGATGTCCGGTATTTCAAATCGGTTATCCGACGGGGTTTCGAATATTGAAAACTCAGCCGGATATGCCGGATATCGGATATTTGCCGGATATCCGTTCCATCCCTACTTAGGACTAAATATCGTTCTTGACCTCATCCAATCGGTCTGTAACTTGAGAGATAAATTCATTGTCTATGACAATGTATTTAATCATGTTTTGCGGTAAGGAATGTATGTTTTTTTCCTAGTGATCAAGCACTAGGAAAAATCCATTTAAGCTCAATAAATGAGTTGCAACTGCACATAAAAGTTGGCAACGCATATTTATATTACAAACTTTGTTGTTATGGGTTTATTTTTTCTTGGACTTGGAGTCTAAACAGTAAACGTATATAATTTTAATTTGTTCTTTATAAAATTGACTTATGACTGAGAGCAATGCGCTCACAACAAATAATTGAGGTAATAATAGTTTACATTGAGCATTTCTTTATTAAAAAATCAACAACAACCTGGAACTGTATTAAAGAGTAAGAATGAAACGGAGCAACTATGAAACGGAAATGGCTTGTGCGATTTTCAGAGAACATGGCATTAAAATGAGAATTCTCTAGAAAGAAGAAAAGGATGGTGAAATACTTTTTCAGACTCTCTAACGGAATGAAATCAATACAGTTTAGAAAAATATTTAATAGAATATTTTGTATTTTTTAAATAAAATTTAGCAACTTGCCAAATTCTGATTTTTGCAGGAGACAACAGGGATAATTACTAACAAACGGGAAATGATTACAGTTGTGAAATATGTACTGTTTCTTCACGCAAAAACTCTTTGAAACTATGAATATAAAAAGCAATATAGTACAAAAGTCAATAATCGACTAAATAAAATTGTCTTTAAGTGTAAGAGAATTAAAAACTATGTGTTTTACGCCTAAGTTACACATTTCAATAGTTCATATCTAGATTTAAATTATTATTTTAGAACCTGTAAAGAAACATAGCTATATTGCCTAAGAGAATTGACTCGTCTCTTGAGGGACAAAAAATGTCAAAAATCCCATTGAGTTTTTTTTTTTTTTTTTTTTTTTAAACATTGACCATCTTGCTTTTTTATTTTATTTTTATAGCTGTGAAAGCAGAGTGAATACAATAAAGTTTGAAGATTTAGATTAGAGAATTTCGAATAAGAATTTTAAATTGGAGAATTATGAATGTCAATTAATTTTAAGTTTACTCATCCTTAATCCTGGAATTCAAGATGTTATCAGACACAATGGCCAATAAACGAGGGATTTGTATGCAATTCTTTGTTTAGATTTAGAAACATACACACGCGCCAAAGCGCAGAATAAAAACAAAGGTTTTGACTTGATGTGCTATCCAAAGTAGAATTAGAATACGAATGGCATTTTGCGTGCTTACTCGCCAGGAATTAGAATAAGAATTGGAGTTGACTTCTTGTATCATGAATATAGCATACAAATTTCAGTGGTGTTGCCATCTGGGTTATACACAGCATCAAGACGAACACGAATCGACAAAGTTCCTTTCTTTAAAAAAAGTATCGTTTAATCCTTTTTGTACGGTACGCAAGCCAGGTGCCGTTGTAAATTGTGAAAGGATTTAAATAATTGTATATAATTTAATTTTTTTTTCGTTAGTGGTCATTTACATCTTTATACTAAACCATACTTTGAAATGTTCAATGGCAATGCCATAATATTATACCATATTTAGATTAACGTCCAAAATAAAAAACGGCGAAATACAAAATTTCATAATTTTCCAACGAGTGGTTAGAAATTTAAATAAAGTCAAAAATTCACGAATTGATGTTAAAAAAAAATATTTTTTATCCGTGAATTCTTAAATAATTCATATATTTTAGTAATTTTTGTTTCTAAACGCCAAAAACAAATAGCAATCAACTTTTGCACCAAACAGTGTTTTAATAATTTATTATTAATTACTAAAACAAGTTTTAAAATTTTTTAAATATAAACATGTATTTTTTTAAATTTTTTTTTTTATTAGATTATTATGGTCGAAAACCTCACCAGAATTGTTTTCATTCCATTTTGACTTATGGTCCGCAACATTTTTCAAAAAAAAAATCTTAAAAAAAAAAAAAAAAAAAAGCTCACTTTTGGGACTATGTAATATATTACGGCTTCAAGCACACAAACGTTCGATTCTTCCCTCGTTCCTTCGTTCAAAACGGAATTGCCCTGAAGATCAGTCAAAACATTTTCTCTCATAAGTGATGCGTTTCTACACACAATGAACTGAAATTTGATATAGAGGGGGGCATGAAGTATTCTAAATACATAAAAAAATAGGGGTTCGTTTTGAAATTTTCAAAGATAGAGTTGTTGTTTCTAATCTCCCTTTTGTCTGACGAAGTCAGACAATATCAGTGAAGCCATTGACATTAATGAAGTCTGACACTAGTTGTGGACAGTTATAAATGTCCTCCCAGTCCAGTCCAAGGCAGTCCAAAATGTGCTGAGGTGATGCCTGTTCTTTTTGGCATTTAGGGCAAAGAGGAAAATTTTTGCTTCCCCCAGAATATGTGAGGCCTTTAAGGTGACCACTAGCAAGTCGGGACAGACGGGTATTGGTGTGCCTATCACAAGGAAGAGATAGGGAGTGTCCTGGCTTTTTGGCTTTATACCATTCGTGAGATGGAGGTATATGCCATTTCGCTTTATTTTTTTATTTAAAGATAGAGTTAAATTTACTTAGTAAACAGCCCTCTAAGACTGTACAGAAAGAATGTTTTAATAATTACTGAAGCACACACTCACATATTCTATTAGCTAAAGGAACCCAAAGTCTTTTTTTTTACAAAATAGGAAGTCTGTACAACTAAAAAGGTTGGGAACCAATGTCATAGAATGAAGAAATAGCCTTGAGTTACACTTTTATTTATTTAAATTTGAGTGCAAAAGTCGCTGTTTCTTATCAGTAATGGTTCATACACTAAAACAATTCTTGCTGTTGCAAGCGTTTCTTTTACCAAAGATATAAAGTCGGATTGTTTATGATTCCACATCATTAAAGATAATGTAAAATATGAAAAGTCAGCTTTTCGTTCCAGTAAACATTTCTTTTTAATTGTATTTTATATAGTTTTTCAGAACTATTTTCGAAGTTACAATAAGATAGTCATTGGGAAAGCATTAATATAAACTGTCCAAAATCCTTCTCAGTTTAAAGTAAGTTTATTTAATTTTTGAATACTTGTATTATGTATGCTTGGTTTGCTTTCTTGAGTTACAAAGCCACAGCTTTCTAATAGACTCTATACTTGTCCAGTTGACTCGACGGTTGTCTGCCAGCAGGACAGTTGTATTCAAAAGAATTGCAATAGATGAATAATAGATAGAATTTTTAACTGAACTGTGGAAATTGAGATAATGTTCATTATCATGCAGATTTAGAAAACAATTCATTTTTCAAGTTTTTAGCCTACATTTTTTTTTTTAGTTGACTCATATTTCCATATTTATCACAGCGACCATTGTTATCGGTTTCTTTGTGAGTGGAACAGCAAGACTCTCTGGACTCCTCGAGTTACAAAGCCACAGCCATTTTCTCGAGTTACAAAGCCACAGCTTTCTAATAGACTCTATACTTGTCCAGTTGACTCGACGGTTGTCTGCCAGCAGGACAGTTGTATTCAAGAGAATTGCAATAGATGAATAATAGATAGAATTTTTAACTGAACTGTGACAATTGAGATAATGTTCATTATCATGCAGATTTAGAAAACAATTCATTTTTCAAGTTTTTAGCCTACATTTTTTTTTTAGTTGACTCATATTTCCATATTTATGAAGCAATTATTCCTCAAGAAGTGAAGAGATTGCCTCATTATCACAGCGACCATTGTTATCGGTTTCTTTGTGAGTGGAACAGCAAGATTATCTGGACTCCTCGAGTTACAAAGCCACAGCCATTTTCTCGAGTTACAAAGCCACAGCTTTCTAATAGACTCTATACTTGTCCAGTTGACTCGACGGTTGTCTGCCAGCACGACAGTTGTATTCAAAAGAATTGCAATAGATGAAGAATAGATAGCATTTTTAACTGAACTGTGGAGATTGTGAGATAATGTTCATTATCATACAGATTTAGAAAACAATTATTTTTTTAAGTTTTTAGCTTACATTTTTTTTTTAGTTGACCTTCGTATATTTCCATATTTATGAAGCAATTATTCCTCAAGAACCGAAGAGATTTCCTCGTTATCACGGCGGCCATTGTTATCGGTTTCTTTGTGAGTGGAACAGCAAGATTATCTGGACTCCTCTTTGTGGCATCTCTCGAGCGATACCATGTTGGGCGAGAAAAAGCGTCACTTCCGTTTATCGTATCCTATGCAGTTAGGAATTTATCCAGTATGTTTGTATGTTCAATTATTTTCCCTTTTCAATAACATATTTGTTTTTGCTTTGCTTTTAACATTATATTAAATAATTCTAATTTTTATTATTTTATTTTCTGTTACATTATACATAAATTTTAAATGTGTTGAATAATAGTAACAATTGTCACTAAAAATATTAATTTTAATAACATATTTTTTTGCGTTGCTTTTAACATTATATTAAATAATTCTAATTTTTATTATTTTATTTTCTGTTACATTTTACATAAATTTTAAATGTGTTGAATAATAGTAGCAATTGTCACTAAAAATATTAATTTTAATAACATATTTTTTTGCGTTGCTTTTAACAACATTATATTAAATAATTCTAATTTTTATTATTTGATTTTCTGTTACATTTTACATAAATTTTAAATGTGTTGAATAATAGTAGCAATTGTCATTAAAAATATTTCTACACGAGAAGGTTACATATTTAATGACTGAAAATTAGGCCTTATAAGATTGAAAATATCTGCTAGCAAAATGTTACCAACATAGAGGGTTTTGTTTATTAAAAAATGTTGCCAAGAAAATGTCGTTCAATTGGAACATTGCCATTGTAGGAGAAGGTCAATTATTCAAGCGAGTTTGAGTTCCAATTCATATATATATATATGCAATATCATTAAGCACACTATCTTCCAAACTTACCGAAATATAGCGCATTCAGAAGGATTTTACAGGATTTTAAAAGAGCTTCGTGGGAAAAAAAAAAAAAAAAAAAAAAAACTACGGACGCTTATTAAATTAATTCTTTAGATTTTCATGTCTAATGTATGATTATGAACTATTTTCATGTAGAAAAACATTTGGAAACTGTTTGTTATATTTAAAATAAAGTTTCGAATGCGTTTAAAATGTATTATATTAAAACACATTACATGTTTCGCTGAACAATTAACACTGAAATCAATTTTCAAAAAAATAAATCCCATAGCTATTTGGGATATCCCACAATTGCCTATTGAATAGTTAATTGTTTATTATTTCTTACCTTATTTTTGTGAGGCAAGCCTGCGAGCGCCCTCTATCGTCTTCTTTAAGATGTAAGACGATATAATCTCTCATTCTAAGCTGAGAGCAGGTACAAACGGATCTCGCTATTAAAATTCTTTACCTCTTTTACGTTGCCCAAATGGTTTATTTTACAAAACTTTCATGATGTTAAGTCAAAACGTCCCTACGATAGGAGGCTCCATATAGGACAAGCCTATGTGCCAGCCTCCTTGCAATTTTCATCACTTTGCAATCTATTTTGATACCCTATTTCTAAAAAAAAATTATAAATAAATCCCGTAACTATTTTAGACATCCTATATACTTACCTATTGAATAATTTTTGTTTGATGACTTTTTACCTTATTTTGAAAAATATGCAATTTTTACACTGTGAACATGAAATGTTCATTTTGCTCCTTGACACACATAAATATAATTTTAGTTTTCGATTACCCATTCATAAAAATAGGACAGTGAAATTATTGTTTTCGGTAAAAAAAAAAATTAATTTTTTTGTGTGTGCATATCTCCACGTTTTGGAACACCCTCATTTTAAAATGTGGTCTAGAAAAAAATTATTGTCCGTGTGTACGAGGTCAGCCAAGACCATCCCTAAGTAAACAGGCCCGAGCCATCGTCTTATTTTCCTGAGTGACGTCACGAGATGGGGTCCATGCCATAACTGATGGAGCCCCAAACATTCATTTCATTGCTTCGCAGTTCGCTACTGAATGATGAATTTCTTTGCATTCTATAATTTTAGTACTTTAAACGGCTTTTCAATTATCTGCTGAAAAAAGTCCGAAAATATAAAATTAGGTAAGTGATCTCCATTTGTTATTCTTTATATTTTAAGGACTAAACTTTTCTGTTAACTTGTATTATTTTGTTCAATGCTTTCATCAAAGCATATAGGTACCAGTAAGCCTGTTGTTAACTTAACAGTTTATTCTTTTGTTTGTAACTTAAAAAATGTTGTTTTTAAAAAATATCAATAACTTTTCCTGATTTTAGTGCATAGAATACTGGGACATCACCAAATTGTTATTAGCATATCTATATATTTAATAGGCCAATACGTTTTTTGGGGTTAGTCCGTCCGCCTAAACTGCTCAACCAATTTCAATGATCAAGGTGTCATTTTAAAGGAAATAAGCTGTAGATTTGCCAAAACGTACCAAAATAATTTATTAACGCTTTATTAATTAGTTAAATTTCAATATTTTTCATCATTAAGCTACTACAAAGCCTCAATGATTTTGAATATATGAATGGCAACATCCTTACGTATGTAAACAACAAACCCGTTGCTAATTTTAAAGCTCTTTTTAAACTCTTCGTTTCAAAGTTGATTATTTCTGTTTTTCTGAATGGTTACTTAAATGTATACTTTTAGGAAATTGTTACTTTTCAAAACTTTGCCCAAGTTAAATTACACAAACATATGTTTCAAAATCCTCATCATAACTACTAATATAACTTATGTGGAATAAGGATGACTGTAATATTTATTTTTATGGAAAACATTATTATTTACCATGCAGTAAAATCCTAATAATAACGTTTTTATGATTGTCGCCAAGAATTGGCGAAGAAAAAAACATAAACAATCGTAACCTGAAAATAGGAAATACATAAACATACAATGAAAAAAAGCATATAAATTTTCTCCTATATCGCCAAATTCCCCGTGTAAACGTATACTAGGATTAAGGTATACATATACAATTGAGATGATTTTCTTTAATTTTTAGATAATAATTTCAAACTTTTTGGCAGTATAACAGAATTAAAAATGATGCATTTATAAATATAAACTTTTTTTTTCATCCATTTTTTAATCAGCTAATTGCAATTTAAGTGACTAATTAGGACATTATTAGAACATACATAAATAAACTTGTAATTAACTTAGAGGTATGATTTTTACTGCAAATAAAAGATATTATATTGACGCATGTTCCTAGGGAGAATTTTGAATTTAAGTGCAATATTTATTTAATTATAAATTTTTAAATAAAAAGTTTAAAAAATACATAGTTTTTAACAAAAATTTAAGATTAAAATATTCATAAAAAATGTGTTTATAACAATAAATGTTAGATACTCCATAGAAAACACATTCACAACTTGCGTCTTCAAACCAAAACTAGAATTTTGCAAATCGGACAATTTATTATTAAGTTATGACAGTTGGCGTGAAGTCATATAACACCAAAATGTCATTCTTCAGAAAACGCGTTTAAAGTTTACTACACTAATGAACGTGATACGAAACAGGTTCACAAAACCCACTGTAATTTAGAAAGTAAATTGGGTCTCAGAAGGAAAATGGTATTATTTTAAAGGTAATGAATTCGAAAATATTTTAAAACAAAAAAACAAAAATGCAGATTTGAGTCAAATTTTGAAATTTCTAATGTATATGTATACTTTAAGCCTAATTTTACAAATACTTATAATATTTTACTATTTACAGGCATGCCACTGAAGTGTGCTGTCCCTGGGTGTAATTCTAACTATAAAGGCTTGCACTACAATTTTCTAGACTACAATTTTCTATTTCCCTGAGGATGCTGAAAACAGAAGAAAGTGGATTCAATCCATACACAGAGAAGATTTTGAGCCGACTGCGAATCTGTTGTTTGTATCAAGCATTTTCATAATCTGTTCATAATACGAGAGGATGTTCGTCATGGAAGCTCGTTATGCGTATGTTATGTTACTGCCGATCCAAACCGAAACTGTAACCGGATGAATATTTAGATAGCAGACGAGTGGAGGCAACTACAATGTGTCTATGCGGGAAATCTTGGAAAGCGAGAGGAAACTTAAGGGGACATAGGACACTTTTGCCAAAATTCTTTAGTTTTGCCAAGAATTAAATAAAATTTGGCATAAACATAGAAGATGTGACTTTAAACAAAACAACACAATTTGAGCAGATAATATAAAATAGATAGTAAATTATTGAGAAAAATGCCTTAAAATAACACGAAATTTTAATTTTTTTCAAAATGCTCCTCGCGACACAATATTTTGACGAACATGAAAGAAAAATTTGAAGTTGTTTATCAATATATTATAAACATTTTCAAAGATGCTTTTATCTTTAGGTGCAATAGTTGAACAGAAATAAAATTTCAAACTTGGTGCCAGTGATTTCTCATTAAAAAATACACATACTTCAAATTCCCAACATGAAAAAAAATATAAAAAATTATGTGACATAAAAAAGCATGTGTAAATTTCTTTATAGTACATTAAAAATTATTAATACAAAAAAATTAGGTGGATTTATCAAAAAATGAATCGCAAGGAGCTTTTCGAACATAAGTAAAATGGGAAAAAGCAAAGCTGAGAAAAACGCATTTTTAGCCTTTGCCAACAAGTGTGCGATGCGTTAAAATAGTTAGTTAAAATAAAGATTTTACCACTTAAAATCATCGGATTTCGAAAATTCAAACGCGAAATTAAAGCTAGTGGCATAAGCAATTTTTATAGAATGAAAACAAAAAACGTCATTTTTGGTGATTTCAGTGTCCCATGTCCCCTTAAGATAATAAGTCTTCTCAAGATCAATTCGTCTCAGAACGGTGTGTTTTCTCTAAAAACTTCGAGCATGATATGTAGTGTAACGAGTCTACCTATTCAGTAAGTAATAGTGATTATGAGTTTTTTGAAAATATTACTTATGAACAATATTATGTTAATTTTGATGAGAATGAGATTCGAGTAATTATTTATTTATCGGGATATGTTTCTCGCCAAATTACTTGTTGTCGCGAATGCATACAAAAATTTTGCAGTGATCGCGCCATGGCTTTTGAGTTTTCAGGTTCCCTGTATAAATATTTGGAGGTGCTTAATCGTGGGAGTCTAACATATCCTACACGGCTTACTGTTCATTACTGTATGAGTACGTTAAGGGTTTTTAATGTTGTGCTCTGTGAATATTATAAAAATAAATTTCGAAGTTAGTGATGCCAACGGGACTTAATTATGAAACTAACTCTGCAGTTCTTATCATCGGATGAAACTGATGATATTTCATGTGTATGTGGAAAAACTGCATTGTGTTTAAGAATACGGTGTGTAAAAATAATGTCCAATATTTTGCTGAACAATTATTGCAAAATAAAAAATAACAGTTTAGATGAAATGAAAACAAAGATAAATCAATGAAGTGTGATAATTGCAAGTTAAGTTCTATGAAAAAGTAGTATATATTGAATATATTGTTTTAAAATGTATATTTTGTGTAATAAAAGTTTTTTTAAATATAGGGTTTTATTTTTTATACATAAAATTATTTTAAATTTGAAAAACACCTATGAATCTTACTTATGCAAAATATGTAAAGTTTTTTCTTATATATACCAACTTTTCTATGAAAACCTCTTTTATAAAGTCACGAAGTTATAAATAAAAAATTAAAATAGATTTAAATGTCTTTAAAAGTTGAATTGATAGCGACTTCTTGGTTATTAAATGCTTTCATAGTAATGTTTATTTATATATAAAAAAAAAACTAACTTCCAGCTGATTTATAACTTAAGTACCTAAAATGTATTGAAAATTAATGAGTAATTCAAATCTAGTTCAGTTTTATCAACAGAAATAGACTTAACAATATTTATATAATACATAAAATCATTGCTGGTTTTGTTTACGATCAATGGCCCCGTTTCGTGACGTCACCAGCACCAGGTTTCGGCCTGTTACACATAGAGACGGCCTTGGGTCAGCATAACTCACGAACAAATTCATCTAAGATATTCAAATTTGGTGCACAGGTTACTGATAGCCAGGAGACATGATATTAAGGTTTAGGTTTTAGTTAATATTGTACATTTGAAAACCTGAAAAAATCCTGTTTTTCAAACAATTACTAAAAGGAGTAAAAATTTGAAGAAAGAATATCTTTAACACAGAGTTCAAAGGATTTATCGAAATTGCACTAAAGAGTTATCGAAAAGTATAACGCCAAAATACGCCATTTTGGCATGTTTTTTTTTTGTTTTTTTTCCAAGTAAGAATTATTACTAAAATATCGACAAACTGGTCATTTTTTTTTTTTTTTTTTTAAATCATAAAAATATAAAAATGACTTGTAATTTATAGTAACCAGTATTATTGTGTAATTGAAAGTTATGCGATGTTCCGCACCCCTAGTTTTTATCTGTATACGGGTTTTGTTTTTTCTTGCAGGTCCAATCATCGGATACTTGGGTTCAAAATTCGGACCAGGCCCAATAGTTTTAGTTGGATGTTCCTTTGCAGCTATTGGAGTTGGTGTCTGTTTTTTCGCCGAAAATTTCATAATCGTTATTATTTCTTGGGGAGGAATATATGGTACTTACTTGTTGATTACCCGTGTCTTTTTATGAATTTTAACAGCAAATTATTTGAAGCCCTTTGTGACGATTAGCTTATTAGGTTTTTTAATAGATCCATAGTTTAAAATCATTTATGGTTATTAATATTGTTGAAATTTTTATAAAATCCTTTCTAATCAACTAAATTTACTTATTGACACTAATATCTTCTAAAGAATGATATGTTCTACAATCATCACCATCAAAAGTAATTCCGAATAATTAAAAGGCTAGGTATATATAAAGCATAATTTCTTCAAGATATAGTTAAAATGAGTAAGAGAGAGTTTAGAATTTTATCGTGCAATAGTAAAATTATCATAAAAAGTATTTTATAAATGAAATTTTTTTTCGCAAAGTAAAACTATCGGGAATTTTGAAAGCTTTAAGTTTTAGTGTGTTAAATCGCAAATAACAAATCGCAGTTGAAAATAATAAATATCGTTTTTGTTAATGTGCAGATTAACTACACCTCGCAGATATTTTCCAACAAATGTAAAAAAATATAATTTTATTTTCGCTGGCATATCGTAAGAATTCTGGTTTAATGTTTTTATAGGTAAATGATTAAAGAACGTAGTTTGAAATTGAAAGTATTATTCATATTTATACCTCAAAAAACAACACGTAGTATAAATTAAGAATAAGAAAATTGAATGTATAACTATACTAAACTTCAACTTAACTAGACATCACTTAGACGGTAGATCGTGACAGTGCTCATAGGCATTTAATCCATTTTGGCGGAGTGAAGACATAATTCTCGCCAAACCTTATAGCCTTTTGTTCTCTATATTAGGGTTGTGGTTTGGCGAACATTATGCTTTCACGCCGCCAAAATGGATTAAATGCCTATGAGCACTGTCACGATCTACCATCTAAGTGATGTCTAGTTAAGTTGAAGTTTAGTATAGTAATAACTTCAGAACAATGCAGCAAGTATCTTAAAATAACTTGTGGTATGAATATTTTAAGTTCAAAGTTGCATAGTATGAATATTTATTATTATTATTTTTTTTTTTAATTTTAGGTTTAGGCTTTGGAATGGGATGTTCCTTGGTGCCTCAAATTTTAAGCCAACACTTTCCATATCATTTTGATAAGGCAAATGGATTATACCTTTGTAGTTTCAGTATAGCAGGTATTCTTCTTCCAGTGCTAGGCGATTACTCTATAAAGTCGTACGGCGTTTCAGAATCATTTCTTATTTTCTCTTCTGGACTTCTCCACACTATACCGGCAGCTATGATCTTAAGAACAATGACTGTTAACCTGTCTGTAAATTCTATAAAAGAAGATGAAAACACAACCAGCTGTCAAGTTTCAGAAAGTAGAAGTACAGAACTTTCAGACGATGGGTTAACCAGGTGTCCAGATGACAAGGGTTTGCATCATTCAGAAATTCCTTCTGAACAGCCTCAGGAAATGAAAAAATACGTCTTGTTCCCGGAGAAACTAGTACATGAGCCTAATATGAATGAAAACGGACAAACCGAAAAAACTGAAACCTCACCCTTCACTTTGCCCGAAGGTAAAAAGACGGCCTTGGGTTCTTTTGAGTTGTTTCTTGATCCCACTTACATACTTATGCTGTTGACACAAGGAATCACCTCTTATGCCAATATAACCGTATGGATAATAGTTGTCGATTATGCTAGAGACCATGGCGCTGAGGAACACAATGAATTTTACGTTTTGGAGGTACTTAACTTGTTCGAATTCTTTGGGCGTATCCTCTTGGGCTACATAACGGACAGTGGCTACATTACAAAAACGAATTTTTCATCTTTGTGTTTAGTCTGTTTGGGAGTTCTGTTGCTGACATTCACATTTCTGGATGGATTTGCTTTTGTGATGGTTGCCGTGAGCATCTATGGATTACTTACAGGTTTCTTAGTAGTTGTTGGATTAGGCATAGTCCAGCAGTACGTTGAGAAGGAAAATAGTTCTATGGGATTTGCTGCTGTATACACCGTGTTTGGATTGATGAGCTTCTCTCAACCACCTGTTATAGGTAAAATCGACGATTTTTATTATTAAGTGTAGACTTCAATGATTTAAGTGTATGTTTAGGACAAATATATTAATTAAATGGCAATATACCAAAATAGCTTAGACCTGCTTCTTATATGTTATTGTTTCTTAACAATGAATTTAAAAAAAAAAAAATTAATTCCATTGAATTAAATAATCTTGCCTTCTTAAATATCAATTGAAACATTTCAAATCTTCACTGGCTCCGAAATCCTCCTAATATCAGCATTCGTAGTTCAGTAGTAAAAAATTGTCTTGATTTTCATTATTTGGTTAATTTGCATTACAATCGTTTGATCAGTACTTCAATATAATCAGATGTAAGGAATAAAAATAACAACATGCCTGATTTCGACATAGAGAATATTTTTTTTATTTTTTTTTTGTGTACTAAAACGTGTATTAAAATTGCTATTATGTCCCAGACAAAATATTTAATATTAACCGTCCAATCACCATCAAAATAGTTAACAGTTTTCGAATCATGTTCAAATCCATTTGTCATAGCATTTTTGGAAACTTAGCATCTTTTAATACTAATAGACTGAGAGGTGACTGCAATTTTTGGACCCCATCGAACATCATTCTGAATTTTTTATAGAAATTAGAGAAAAGTGAGTAGATTACGAATCCACTGGTCTGCCATGGCAAAAATGGCCGAAACTGGTAAAAAATCGACATTTAATAAGTTGAAATTAATCCATTTGCCAAATGCGCCATAACTTGCCAAATAATGAGCATTTCTTTTTATTTGGTAACCCTCACTCTTTAATTTTCAATTAAAAAGATTGCAGACGATTCAGATATCTGGCTACGGTCTACTTGCATTTATTAAAAGGGAGCCAAGTAGGCACAAAATATTACGTCACTTATGACGTAACTGATATCGCCAATTTGGCTTACTTTTAAAAGATATAAGTTTTCCGAGCCACAGATCAGAAATCGTTTGCGCTTTTTTTCATTGTAAATCAAAATGAAGTGGGTTGCCAGACGAATAAGTTCGTTCTATTTTTGGCAAGTTATGACAGATTTGGCAATCGGATTTTAGTTCAACTCATTCCAAGTCGATTATTGATCAGTTTCGGCCATTTTTGCCACGGCAGACCAGTGGATTCCTAATCTACTAACTTTTCTCCAATTTCTTAAAAAAATTCCGAATGATGTTCGATGGGGTCCAAAAATTGCAGTCGCCTCTCGGACTATAACATTATACCGCAATATGTATGCTAACCATCTAAATGCTCTTATTTCGTCCCATGAATCTGAGCAAAATTTGTAGTGGCATGAACAATTTTTGCTACTACATTTGTAGTACTTTTTTAATAAAATGCATAAAGAAAATTACAAATGTCTTATTTGCAATTACTTAGCACCGTACGAGAATGTAAGAATCGTAAAATATAATTAAATGTCCTATATATTATTTATTTATGGATGGTGTTATTTTTTTTATTTTTTTCTTATTTTTTTTTTTCTTCCTTTTTTTGTAAGACCGGTTAATTTAAGACTGATCACCCCTTTATCATCCGAGCCCAAAATCAACTTAAAATTGAAAAGGAGATCTGAAATTTTAAACATAAGAAGTTTTGGCCTTCTAATTGTATACATAACAAACAGAGTGGTAAAATTTTAATGAGTTCTTTTTAATTAGTTTTTTAATTAATTTATTTTTTACAAATGACTTCTAAAAAGGCTACAGTTCTAAAATTTTCAACATAAGTAGTTTTGGCTTTCTAATAGGTCTTTTGAAAAACAGAATTTTAAATTTTCATTTAGTTCTTTTTTAATTAATTTTTTTTTATTTATTATTAAATATTTTACAAAACGATTTCTAATAGGGCTACAGCTCTGAAAATTTCAACAAAAGTAGTTTTAGTCTTTTAATTGGACTTTTGAAAAACAGAATTTTAAATTTTTATTTAGTTCCTTGTTAATTAATTAATATATATTTTACTAAACGATTTCTAATAGGGAAACAGTTCTGAAATTTTCAATATAAGTAGTTTTAACCTTTTAATTGGACTTTTGAAAAACAGAATACTAAATTTATATTTAGTTCTTTTTTAATTAATTTTTTTAATTAATTAATAAATATTTTACAAAATGATTTCTAATAAGGCTACAGCTCTAAAATTTTCAACATAAGTAACTTATGCTTTCAAATGTGAACTTTTGAAAAACAGAATTTTGAAATTTTATTTGCTTTTTAATTAATTAATTAATTAATTAATTAATTAATTAATTAATTAATTAACAAATATTTTACAAAATGATTTCTAACTGTGCCACATTTCTGAAATTTTCAACACAAATAGTTATGGCCTTCTAATTGAACTTTTGACAAAAAAGAATATTAAAATTTTATTTTGTTTTTTAATGAATTTTTAATTAATATTTTCACAAAAAGCGACGTCTAATAGGCCAAGAGCTCTGAAAGTTTCTTTTTACAAACATCACGTGTTAAAATACTCTTAAAGGGGTGTTGTATTATAGTTATTAACGGGGATTTTTTTTTTTATTGTTTCTCGACAAGGGAGGGGTTTCTAATATTAAAGCTTTACGTAGAAATTAGATTTTAGTGTGTGAAGAGAACTTATGCTTACCCAGCAATGAACCTTTCAACGAGATAAGTAAGCCTGTGCTTATGTGTCAATGACTTTTTCAGCGAGCGAAGCAAGCTCGATTTAGCGTTGCGATAAACCTTCCTGCGAACGAAGCTACAAAAATTGGGGCCTATAAGCCAATATAGATTTCCTTAACGCGGGACCTCACAGATGGCTAAAATATTGCTCATGATAAAATTTCGTGCCGAAGCACGGGTATTTAGCTAGTTTGCAATAAGGAAATAAATGGCAACTCTCCAAAGATATTATCAAATTGGATACAGTTGTATTGTCAAAAGATGAAGAAAACTTGCCTCCCTGTAAATGGTTATTAGGTCGAATAGTAGAATTGTTTCCAGGTTCAGATGGTAAACTAGGGTTGTTCTAGTAAGTACCAAAACTGGAACTTTAAAACGACCTATTACTAAATTGCTTATTTTACCAATTGTGTAAAATCAAAATATGAAAGCATCAAAACTGTATGCTGTGTAATTGTGAAGTATTGTATATGTGCATTACTATATCTCATTTTTAAGTATTACTTGTTTCATTTATGTAATGTGTAATGTATTTTAAATTTGGTTGAATAGTGTCTATTACAACGCCGGGCGGAATGTTTATGCTTGTGGCTTTGGAGCGAGATAGATTTCAATCGCCAAATTGGCATTCTTTCATTTCTACGCTATTATTCATGACGCTATTTGGCGCCTTCTATTTCGAACCTTTGGCAACCCCATCATTCGAGGAAGTTTCGATCACACGAGTCATTGCAAGGCTCTATCTCTCTTCAATTATTTCGCATCAGATGCTCAAACATGCTCCAGAATTCCTCAAGCCAAGTGGTAGCTAGCAATCAACTCGACCTCAACTATAAATTGAATTTATGTATAGAATTAAACATAAGAAAAAACAACGAACTCTTTAATTTCGTATAGTCCATTTTATCACATTTCTATCGAACCAGACACAAACAATGTTATTAATGAGGAACTTGCACAAGTGAGGAAAATTAATATTTTTTTTTTTTGTATTTTCTAGTGTTATCCAACAAATATATTTGAGCGGTGCAATTATTTTTTATCTTTATGCTTTCAATTAATCAAAAATCGAGTTTGAAATTAGCCGAAATCAAAGCAAAAGTCACGTGACCAAAAAAGCATAAAAAAACCTTGACAGAGTTACGCAGAGAAAAAGTAGCAAAACGAAGGAGAAACCTTTATCATTCCTCGTCTAAAACAGGTTTTAGACTGGTTCATTATCTACGCGTTGACGTTTCAAGCAAAAGTGGCTTTTTCCCGCCAAATCGCAAAGTGAAAAACTAAATATTTTTTTAACTATCTATCCGAGCTCAAATTTTTGAAAGAATGGTATTTTTTTTTCATGATTTTTTCTCTACTTTTATTTAAAAATAAAACCAAAAAACGTGACAGTTCCTCATTAGATAATCAGAGTTAAAAAAATTTGAAATAGTCCTAGAAATTTGGAAATGTTGGGTAGTAATGTGTTAGGTAGGAAATGTCCAGTAGATACCAGCATTATACGAAAGAGAAAACTGCTATTTATAAACGTTGAGGAAACGTACATGTAGGAAATTATATCTTTCATAAATAAAATAAATAATGTAGATCTGATGAAGTCATTCCTTAGAGTATTCAAATGCGAAGCCTGCGCTTTGTATTCGTCCACTTGACTAGCTATTGTTAAGCATATCTCATAAAACGTCTGAATGTTGGTTTAAAATTATAAACTTTAAAAGTCTTTTATCATATGTAAACTGTGTAGGACATTGTCATACCTCTGCATACACTCGGAATCATCGATATAGTTAAACAACTGGATAGACTGCTCCATTGTCAATGAAAAGAGAAAAACGCGCCGGGGATTGCGAAGCTGGTGGGAAGATTAACCAATCACAGTTCACTTTTATAGTTGGATGGGAATGCGAAAAACCTTGTAAAGTGTTAGAGTATATATATTTTTTTGCACATTATTACTAATTAAGGTCTACTATCGACATTTCTGCTGTGTACAATCCAAAACTTTATTTTCAATCCTCGGCAATGCGTATTTTTTATCCCACCAATTGCATCTGGCAACGGCTTCATTTTCCCAGCCTTAAACAGTCGATCCAGTTGTTTATCGATATCTATGCTCGGAATGGGACAGCCAAAAAGTGAAACAGGTCATTAAAGCAAATTTCAGTTATTTGTAGGATGTAGAATTTGCATTAAATAAGCAATGCATAAATAAAGAAAATATTTTAAGTTCAGTCCTTATTGCTATTTTATTAAAAAAAAAAAAAAAAAAAAAAAAAAAATAGAAGGATTTACAATAAATGTAACATTGTTCCATATGAAAATGTTATATAATAATAAATTATTATTGTTTTCTTTATAGGATTTTTTCGAGAGAACTTACAGTCATACGATGGCCTTTTCTACCTCTTAGCAACTATGTGCTTTATATCCAGCATTTTGACTCTGTTTATACCGGGAGCTGCAAGAGTTAGAAACACTCGGCATAGGACAGCCAAAAAGTGAAATTGGTTCTTAAAGAAAATTTCACTTATTTGGATTCTAAATTGTAAAAATTTTAAGACGCAATATACTTAATGCTACATTTTGTGCTATTTGAATGTTAGGAAATGTCTATGTATAACTGTTAATATTTTTAAAAAAAAAATAAACAGTTACACGATATACTACATAAATGGTTCAAGAAATATTAAGACATTCTAACCATACATGGTATGAAACTCAATAAAAAATATTGGAGTCTTTTTTTGTGTTATTGGGATCAAAGAAAAAGTGTACCAGAAACACATTGCTCTAATTTCGAAAGGTTTTTGATATAATTCAACTTTTATGATGATGTTATGGCTAGGTACCCAAAATATGACGAAAATGTTAATTTTTCAATTGTTTTCCCATAGTGAGGAGGATATCGTTCTGAATAGCTGTGCAAAAATTTATATTTCTACCTTTGATAGATAAAAAGTTATATCGTATTTTCTAACCATCTCACACTATTAAAGATGGAAAAAAATCTTTAACACTATTTTTCTCAGTTAGTTTTTTTCAGTTTGAGTGTTGTTTAAATCCCTAAGGCTTTTTTCTAAATTTAGCTAGGATTGATAAATTTTTATAGCGTAGTTATATACATCTGATAAACAAAAGTGAGTATGGAATAAAGTGTGCTATGTTTTTTTTTTGTTTTTTTTTGTTTTTTTTTTTTAAATTAAAAAGTTGAAAACTTGAATAAAGTCGTTTTTCTGCTGTTTTTAGTTTAAAAACACCAAAAAACCCTTTTCCATAACTTGCATCTTCAAATCCATATTATTTATTGTTAACAATTATAAAACGAACATATTGTGAAAATTTCATGGAAAATACTTAAAATTGTGGAAGGAGTAGCATTTTGAAATTTCTTTGAAAAAATAAAAAAAAAATGGAATTCGAAATTATTTATTCGAAATGTTTTTGTAGGTTAAATTATTGTTACTTATCATCAATACAATGGTAAAATTACTATAGTTTAAATTTTAGTGGTACAATTGCTAAAAATAATTTTTTGGGGTAATGCGTCCCCTTATGAAATTAAATTAATTGCTTAAAACTTTTATGCAACATTTTAAAATTAAGTTTCCTTCAAGTGAAAAAAAAAGGAAGAAATATAATTTTCGGAAGTATTTCAAATAGCAGAAATCTTTGGAGTTGACGAAAGTCAAGAGTTTAAAAGATTTTAAAGTTGATACCTAAAGTTAAGAGACCAATGAATTTACTATAATTTATTCAAAGGTAAGATATAAAGGATGTTTATTATTACAGTTCCACTTTCAAAAAGTTTTACAGAAGAAACACTGTTCTGAGTGAACTAAACTTTTACCTTTAATACTCATAGAAGGAGAGCACGATTTGTCATTAGAAAAAAAAAACATTTCCGATTTTTTTTTTCTTTTAACGAACCATTCCTTTTTGAAAGCCATAATATGACCAAAATAATAATAATAATAATAATAATAATACCATACTTTTAAAAACATGCTTTATGGAAGTTAAACTTTAATTCTCATCACCGAGGGGTCATTATAATTAAAATTCAACTTTCAAAAAGCTGTAAGAAACACTAGTCAGAATGACCTAAAATTTGACTTGAATATACGCGAAAAGGGATATGCAATAAGAAAAAATTCGAAATGGTTTTTCTTCTTATAGTTCTAAAGAGTTCTTGGTGTAACTCCTTTTTCCAACACATACAAGTAAAATTAAACAGATAAATTCTGACCAGTGATTTCTTTAAAAACTTTTTGAAAGTTGAACTTTAATTATAAGCGTCCTGTGTATTAAGCGTGAAGTCGAATCGTCAAAAACAACGAATGGTATCGATACAAAACTATCGATATAGATAAACAACTGGATAGACTGCTTAACGCTGGGGAAACGAGCCGTTGCCACCGCGGTTGAGAATTACTTGAAAGGATGAATTTGTATTGCCGATGTGGATTTTTCTTCGATCTTTATGGTATACTAGGGGGCTCCGCCCCCTGCTCGCTAACGCTCGCCAACCCCCGGAATTGCTACGCAATTCCCTTTAGTTCGCTTCGCGAACCAGGCTCGCTTTGTTCGCTTCAAAGTGAGGCATTTAAAATATGCCCTAGCAGAAAGCTATTTCACAGTTGCAAAATCAATAAAAACCTTGAAGAGTGATATTGGCCATGAAATTGGAAAATTGTGATTTATCCAGAATGATGAAATTTTTATTCAATCTACTGTGAATTTTCAGCATAGAAACCGTAATATTCTTAATGGAAATTCCGTGCTCAGTTTTTATCGCTATATATATACGGAAAACGTTCACATATAAAAACTTTAAGTACGGTACGGATTTTGCGCCAAGAATTGTTTACATAAAACCGCGCCAAATTATGGCAACTATAGGCAATTCACTTGTTATTAAAAAAAGAGTGTCTGCTGACATTTATTGGCATAATTCTTGGCGCAGAATTCGTACCCGACTTGGAAGTTTAGCCGACAATTTTTCGGAAATACCTGGCTTATAGAATTTTAATCCAAAAGAAATGTACACATCTTGCATCTATTTATTCCAGCATCAACGTAAATATTAAATCAATACGGTTTAAATAGTCAATAATTTGAATCAGTAATAAGAAAACAAAATACAGCGAATTCAAGTTCATGGCTACTGCCAGAAATCAAATTTCAAAAAATATATTGTGATTGGCTGGATTGCTGAATTTGGAAACTTGTGTACTAAGCACATTTAGAAGATTTGTGATTGGTTGTTAAAGTCGTTGCCATTCTGCTCACATAAATACAGCCGAATTTGGGCGGCGCGCAAGAGAATTATATATATAGATTCGCTTTACTTTTGATTTTTAGCAAGCAAACAAAAATAAGACTAAAACATATTTGAAGAAAATAGTTTAACCAATAAATAAGATTGATCAAAATAATTCTAAGAATTGGATTTTATATTTAGAAAAAAAAAAAATATATATGAGATTAGTTACTGTCGATATCTGTAAAAGTGTTTTATCTTTATTGATTTGAATTTTATTTTACATAAATTAAATGTCTTAAAATAAATTGTTATCTACAAGTTATGAGAATACAGTAAACAAATGAAAATATACATTAAAAGTATATTTATTTTAGAAGTAGAAATTAAAGATAATTGAAGAAATACAGTAAACCAGTTGAAAATAAATAATAATAAGATTGCAAAATACAAATTCATTTAAATTATAACTAACGTAATACAAAAAACAATTTAAGTTTCAAAGACAAACTATTACATAAATTTTTCATTCTCAATGTTATTATATAACTTACTAGCTAAATACCCGTGCTTCGCTACGAAATTTTAACATGTGCAATATTTTAGCTAGCTGTGAGGCATCGCGTTGCGGAAATCTGTCATTCGTGTATAAGACCAAGTTTTTGGTGCTTCGCTCGCAGGAAGGTTCATCGCTAAGCAAAATCGAGCTCGCTTCGTTCGCTGAAAAGTTAATGGACACATAAACACAGGCTTATTTCACTCGTTAAAAAGTTCATTGCTATGCAAGCATAGGCTCGCTTTGCTCTCTGAAAGGTTCATTGCTGCTAAGCATAAGCTCGCTTCACTCATTAAAATCTAATTGCTACGTAAGGACTTAATATTGGAAGCCTCTCCCTTGTCAAGAAAAAAAAATTCCCCGTTAATACAATAATACAACACCACTTTAAGATTATTTTAAAACGTGTTTGTGGAAAGCAAAATTAGAGGCTAAATCTACTTATGTTGAAACTTTCAGAGATCTAGGTCTATTCGAAGTCGCTTTTTGTGAAAAAATTAATTGAAAAACAAATTAAAATTTTAACATTCTTTTTGTCAGTCCAATTAGAATGCCAAAACTACTTGTGTTAAAAATTTAAAAAATGTAGCCCAATTACAAATCATTTTGTATAACATTTATTAATTAATTAAAAAAAAAAAAATGTTAAATTCTGTTTTTCAAAAATCCAATTAGAAGGCCACAAATTTGAAAAGGTGAAAATTTCAAAGCTGTAGCCTTATTTGAAATCGTTTTGTTATATATATATTAATTAATTAAAAAAATTAATTAATAACGAACTAAACAAAACTTTAAAATTCTGTTTTTCTAAAATCCAATTAGAAGGCTAAAACTACTTATGTTGAAAATTTTAGAGCTGTAGCCCTATTAGAAATCGTTTTGTAAAATATTAATTAATTAATTAATTCTAAAAATTAATTAAAAAGAAACTAAATAAAAAATTTAAATTCTGTTTTTCAAAAGTCAAATTAGAAGGCTAAAACTACTTATGTTGAAAATTTCAGAACTGTTGCCCAATTAGTAGTCGTTTTGTAAAATGTTTATAAATTAATTAAAAAAATTAATTAAAAAAGAACAAAATAAAAATTTAAAATTCTGTTTTTTAAAAGCCGAATTAAAAGGCAAAATTACTTATGTTGAAAATGTCAAAGCTGTAGCCCTATTAGTAATCGTTTTATAAAATGTTTATTAATTAATTAAAAAATTAATTAAAAAAGAACTAATTAAAATTTTAAAATTCTGTTTTTGATGCATAAAATTAGAATGTTAAAACTACTTATGCTGAAAATTTCAGAGCTCTACTCCAATTTTAAGTAGGTTTCTATAGATCCACAGAGCCACAGACAGACAGATAGACAGACAGACACACAGCTTGTTTTATTATTATAGATGAATTAAAAGATACAGGTTTTGAAACTTGTTTATTGCAAGTCAAAGACTTATATTTGTTCCATTAATTCAGAAGTGGGTCTCTGAAAAAATCTTAATTGTAGTACATTAATTAATAAAAATTGGGGTTTCTTGTAAAATAAAATTGTACTTTTGGTACCATTTTAGCTTAAAAACAAAATCAAAATTATATGCAAATGAAACAAATTTAATCAGTTTAACATTTACTCAATAAATTCGTCCAATATACAACAATTCATATAAACAAGTATAGAGTAAAATCCGAATGCGTTGTACAATAAATAATAAAGTGTATTCTACTAGATGAAATTTGAGAATAGAAAACTATGAAGAAACTCATGCCTTCCTGACACATAAACACTTAACTTTCTCCTAATTTAATAAAAACATTTAAATAAATTAAAATAAAATAAACTTCTTTAATTTAGTACAAGCATTTGTAAACAATTGCAAGAGGAGAAACAATTTCTCTCTAACATTCAAGGGTTATATTTATAAACAGAAATAAAACTGAAATACATATTGCTTTCGAGAATTCGGTGAGACTTCGAATTCCACCAAACAGTTAAAAAAGACTTAAATAAATACGGAAAATAAAGAAACTGATAAACTTTGTCGTTTGCAATCAGCAATTTCATTATTAAATAAATTTAGAAAAGAACACTAGCATTTTGAGTTATTGTTTCAATTTCCATTCCATCTTTTTTTTTTTTTTTTATTATTATTATTATCTAAAAATACAATTACTAAATGTACATGAAAACGTATAAAAACTGATTAAATAAAACATATCTAAAACAAATTATCCAGTTATAAATAAACAGAGTAATTATTTTAATTATTAAATGAGTGAACAAGTAGAAATTTAATTTGGCTTTCTTTTCCCGTTTCTTTGCCAAATACCCTTGAAAACGAATAAAAACAAGGATTAAATAAATATAAATCAAGTGTTTTATTCTATATCATAATACTATTTGTTCTGAATTTAAAATAGATAATTTATGATATGAATTTTCCATATAAGATATCAATCATTAACCTCGAGCGATCAATGTTAGAAGGGTACTTTAGATATAATTAAATAATAATAATAATAATAAAAAACGTCAATGTATTTAAATGACTATTTTTTACTTACTGTTGAAAACTGTTGTTTATATTTTTCCGATTTGCGCTGTTGTTGCAATTATATGCAACAGAGTAATTAACCATGATTTAGGAAATCGTCCCACCATTTTAAGGAAAGCAAACATTTCTGCTGGTACGTTTTGGCCTTTTCGTTGCCATCGGAGCAGTCTATCCAGATGTTTATCTATATCTATGTAAAAAACATGTTCTTACGTGAAATAAAAAGTTGTCACTCATTAAAATGTACAAGGATCCAACATACAAACGTTTAAGAAATGCAAGAACATTACTTTGAAAAAATTAGCTAACCGACCTTGTCTAAAATCGCGCCAAAAAAGAAACATAATGAAATGGTTCTGTAGATCAGAGGTGTAAATGTAGGGGAATGCTTGGGAACGTCGTTCCTTTACCTTTTAGAAAATATTTTGTTTAGGCAAGAAAATATCTGATTTTTTTTTCACTTACCGCAGAAATGGATCTTCATTTTAGAAAATTGTAAAATAAACAATTTTTGTTTTTAACTAATTAATTTGGTTGGTTGTATTCAGATTATCTGGCGCCGTCAGCAACACGAGGGCTATAATGCGCCGAAACATTTCGTCATTTAACAAACCAACATACATTTACAAACACCCATGCCTACGCGGGACTCGAACCCGCAACCTCGCGGTCTAGAAGCCAGCACGCTAACCACTATACCGTTTGGTCGGCACTAATTAATTTGGATTCAGCCCGGTTGTACTGCCTATAGTGCACGAGCCGCCACTGGATTTATGTAAAGCATACGGTTTTTCGCCAGACCAACCAGGTACACATATACCTAGTTCTGTTTATCAAATGAAATTTCTTAATGTCTTTCAGCAATTAACTCTGATGGACTTTTAAAAATATAATTCTTTTCAACAACCTTAATTGCGCAAGCTGCGTATGGATGCAGTAGTTCTAATATGTTTTTGTATTGCACACAATTTTGAACAGATTTTTACTTATTTGAGAAAGTTTGGTATCGACGACATTTGCCGTTTTATATGAATTAGTCTTCACACTTATTATATAAGATGCCCATTTATCCCATTTTATCAAATTTAAAATGATAGTAAATTTTCTGGTAATAACTTCAGATATTAACTTTAAAACTCACAAAATCTCGACTTTCACCAATTTTAGAAAAGTCTGCGTTTTTATTTAAATTTATCTACAACTAATCATCACAATTAATTTTCAATTACGACCAGAAGTTAGCCTCTTGATTATCTAATATTAAAAAAAAATGATTTTAATATGTTTTTAAAAATTTTGCATAAAATGCTTAAGCATTTGAACAATAATTTTGTAAAT
The DNA here is from genome assembly GCA_963978545.1 of Linyphia triangularis. NCBI lineage: Eukaryota > Metazoa > Arthropoda > Arachnida > Araneae > Linyphiidae > Linyphia > Linyphia triangularis. The sequence continues at coordinate 7,491,093 of OZ021729.1, read as the reverse complement.
TCTTTGAAAATTTACAAAATGATCAATTTTAATTAGTATTCAGTGGCGATCCTAATGAAATAGAATATTATTCATTTTTTCATATCTTTGATTTATATTCTCAAGTGCAAAAAATATATTTTCATTTTGATTTAATTGCAACATTTTATTTCTGCTTTTCAGTTGAACTATATCAGATATTCAGAGGTAGATTTTTACTTGTACTTCTAGAAATAATTTCCTAAAACAACATTGATAAACTCTTCTACCTTTCATTTCTTTCCAAAACACTGTTGACCCTTTGAGTACTGAATTATTTGAAGATTTTTATGCCCATGGGACGGATTAAGATGGACGGATGACGAGTCAGACTCGTCCACGGTAACTTCGCCCAAGTAAGCAGATGACGAGTCTCACTCGTCAAATGTACCCAAAGGGTTAAGACTCAAACTGCTTGTCAACAAACGTCTCATCAACGATTTCGAAAATCGGAATTATCTATTTTTTGCCATAAGTATGTAATTCGTTCAGACTTGGCTGAAGATTCTTAGATAAGACATTATCTGATGACTAAGGGTAAATGTTATAGAATCAAAGTCAACGGCATCTTTTCACGAGAAAAAGTACACAAAAGAGTCTTCTCTTTAAATTGAAGCTCGTCTAAGAAGATCTGGCCATAATATGAATTGTTTTGAGAATAAGACAAAAACTGTAAGTTTTCTTTTAAACGTTATATTTAATTTCCACATTTATTTCACTATTATACGTAAAGGAACTCGGTACGCCATACTCCTCCAATCATGGGTGGATCCAGAGTTTTATTACGGAGGGGGAGGCGGCCATTGAATAGCTTAGGTAAATGTCGTTGCTCATAAGTTATACTACTATACCATGGGATAGCTTAACTTTGATTAAATAGAATATGTTGCAAAGAGGTAAAAAGTCTCAATAACATAAAGGCGATACAATGGTTGGCTACGTGTGAATTTACTACAATATATTAGAATTGTCCACAACTATTTGATTTAGGATAAATTATTGTTAAGTATGATTGACAGAACAATCTAACAACGATTATATATGCACATTGAAAATTTTCAAACCATAATTTGCTTTGTTATCTTGCTTCGTCTTCAGCTTTTCAACTCCCCTTTTTAGGGTGAGAACATTTATATTAAAAATATTTAATGCGGATTTGTTAAATCTTGATTGATTTTATCCAAAGCCTGGGATCAGCGCACCAATACTAAATTGATTAGTTTGATGTACCTTTTCTAAGAAAGTACGTACGAGTTTGAGGTAACCCGGAATCAAAAATTATATAAAAAAAAAAATGGCGATTTTGAGATTTTAATTGTTTCAAATAGTAGCTTTCATTATGTTTATAGTGATACATAACACTTGACAATGCCTATATTCGAAGTATTATTAGCAAAGAGACATATGGTGCAGGAATATTATGAATAACGGGGGATTGCTTACTTCAAACTTGATTTACTTAGAAGAATGTTTCAGATGTTTGATGTACTTTTTTCTATCGGGGACTATTACAGTTAGAAATAAAATTTTAACACTGAAATATTGATTGAATATTGGTATTTATTTTATCATGTTCCTTTAAAAATATTTATCTATAAAAAAAAGTTAGTGATATTTAAAAGTTAAAAAATGTGTTTTTTTCATTTTTTTGTGGTAATATTTTAGTAAAAAATTTGCTTTTTTAAAAAAAATAAGGCAATATTTTTGAAAAAGCCCATGTTAAAGCAATAAAAAGTGTTTGATTTATCACTACAAAAAAAAAATTCAATTCAATATCTCTTCTAGTTACTAAGAAAAGGGAATCAAACATCAAAAACATTCGTCTGAGTAAATCAAGTTCAAAGTACAAAATCCCCCCTCCTTCATAATATTCCTGCACCATATGTCTCTTTGCTGATGATACTTCCAATATATAGTGATATCATAGTACCATTGTATAGAGGTTTGGTTAGGCCGCATCTTGAGTATGCAGGACAGTTTTGGTCACCTTATTTAAAAAAGAACATTGATTTACTAGAAAAAGTTCAGCACAGAGCAACAAAAATAATTCAGGGTACTTCGGGCAGGGCATATGAGGATAGATTGAAAAAATTAAACATGTACACACTGCAGGAAAGAAGGGCAAGAGGGGATTTGATCCAATTGTTTAAATTTATTGCACATGGTAAAATTAGGGGTTGAGAATTTGTCATTGACAATAGGACACGTGGAAATGGGTGCAAATTTTTCAATTCACAATTTAATAGGGAAGGTCGAAAACACTATTTTAAAAATAGTATAATCAATGATTGGAATGATTTGCCAGCAAATGTTGTAAATTCAGTGAGCGTAAAGAGTTTTAAGAAACAGATATGCACTGGGGGATCGTCAATAAACAATAATTGGCTAGGTTAGTAACTTATATTTAGTACTTTGTATGTATTTAATTTAGGTTATTTAGTTACTATATTTGGTTACTTATGTTTGCGTACTGTTAGATTTTATAAAATTTGTCAGCTTGCATTATGTGTATTGCATTTTTACATTATGATTGTCAAACGCTGTGTCAACTTTGTATATTGTATTGTATTATTATGAATAAATCCCGTAACTATTGTATATAGTGTGTATGATATGTAACTATTGTATATTGTATGTATGATCCTGTAACTATTGTATGCAAATTCTATTTCTATATACGTGTATATATATATTCACTCGACCAAACCTGTTGGGCCTTGAGCCTGTTGTTGGCCTTACAATTTGAATTTCTATATAGTTTTTGCAATTTTTTTTTTTTTTTAATTTGTATGTAATTTTTTATCTTTTTCATTTTTATTATATTAACTATAAGAAGTAACTTAAAGCAAAAATTAAATGATTTTTTTAAAAAGAATTTTTAAATCAATCAAATTTGGGAAATGTCAATATTTTGAAATTTCTTAATTAAAAAACATATTTTTTTAATTTGAAAATTAATAAAAGTTATTTCAGTTTTAAAGCATAATACAGTACTGCATAAAAAATTTCAGAAAAATAATTCTAAAAATAAAGATTTTAAAATTTTGAGTCCTGATCGCCTTTATCTTGAAGAATAGGAAGCATTATTTTTACAATAGAATAACTGACAAGTGAAACAAGCTCCCGGACTACATTTGAAATTGTACCGGAGTCAACAGTTTTAAAAGACAGCTTGATTTATACTGGGCAATTCTTCGGAAACGTTAAATTGAACCAACCTTTGATGGGCCTTATGCCTGCAGTTGATTGCCATGTTTGTTTTTGTAACTAAAATTATCAGAATGGAACAGAAATTTGGTGCATAACCATTAATTAACATTTCATAAAGACACCTAAAGGCATAATGAAGTTTAAAACAAAAACTTAATCACCTTGCTCCCTCTTGGTGCTTTCTGTACCTCCCTGAAAATAATTTTGCCGGTAAGGATTTAAATTAAGGAATTAAGGTAGGAAGGAAGGAATGTAAGGTAAAAATTAAGAAAATTAAGGATCAGCTTAAAGGAGAAAATACATGTAATGCTAAGGCACCTTCAGATTACATGCCAAATGTTAAAAAATAAATATATATACTGATTACGTAAATAGTTTAGGCAGATCAATTAAGTTTGGTTAGGAAAAAGTTTAACAGACAATAATGACTCTAGAATGAATAGTTAAAAGGGATAAAAAAACACAAAAACAAATTTTATTATTAAATTCAAGCATTTGTTTGTATTTTCATTATATTAAGATAATAAGCCTGAATAAAACACAATAAAGTAACACTTGAATCCGACCTCTCTTATGGCGAATGGGTCATAGCCCCTTTAATATCAATTTTAGCTTATTTTTGTATATTGTGCTTATTTATGTGAGATTAACCAAATAAATGATGTATGTCTTCTAAGTAATTTAAATTACCTTAAATAGAAATACTAATAATTAGATTAAATTATATCATGGTTGGTCGATTGGTTGTTTTCAGATTATCTGGCGTCGTCAGCAACACGAGGGCTATAATGCGTCGAAACATTCGTCATTAGACAAGTCAACATACATTTACAAACACCCATGCCGAACACGGGACTCGAACCAACAACATCGCGGTCTAGAAGCTAGCACGCTAACCACTATACCGTTTGGTCGGCAAATTATATCATGTGTTAAGTTATTAACTAACAAGAATAAGTTATTACTTACATGAAAAAAGCAAAAAACTTGAAATTCTTACAGCTGAATGTAAAAAATTGCCAGCTTCAATATATTTTTATTTATAAGGGTCCAGTACCGAAATTTCGTCACAAATCTCATATCTTTTTTCTGATTTTAAAAAATAGTTCATGCATTATTGAAGAGAATGATGTTTTTATCTTACTCCTTCCATGATTAGAACGTAACGAAATTATCTGTTATTTCAGAAACACTAATGGGCGTAACGCCTAGAAGTGTCTGCTTCAAGTTGAGTTTTTTCGAGCACTAGTGTTTTTCACAGATGTTGCAAATCCAAATCGATATATCTCCAGAACCATTAATAATGAACTATTCAAATTGTTTGGAGTTTTAAACATTTTGTCTTCAGATAATTGTATTTTTTAAGTTCCAGTTTAAAATATGCCATTTGGCGTAAAGGATAACATAAAAAAGCAAAAATTTCAATATTTGAACTTGGAGAATTTTTCACATTTTTTTTTAAATTCACCCATAAAAATTCTGTTACGAAAAATCTTTATATAATTATGTATTACAAAAAGCTTTCAACTTGAAAAAAATATTATTTTTTCTTGACTTATATTAAAATACGCAAAATTTAATTATTTTGGATTTTTCTTATTTTTTTTTTTTTTTTTTTAAATTAAATAAAAACAATATTTAAAAAAAAAAAAAAAAAACATGATCTCAAAGGTATATAAATAGTATATCACACATAAGATGACGTTAATATGTATATAAAGTTTTTTTTTTTTTCTTTACCGGACCAAGCTGTTACGAGCCATATAAATTACCTGCAACTTAACACCAAATCGTAAGCATATGAATGATAAATATCAACATTAATCAACAGAGCTATGTTAGAATTTATGGTAAAAAAATAAAAAATCTTGAATAAATCTCTCGGATGTAAGCACGCGGACTACCGGGGTCATTACCTTTCCAACATATATTTTTAAAGTTTCCTTCAGTATACTGCTGATTGCCAAAACGATGTGCTACGTTGAGTACATGTTTTTCTCATACAGAAAATATTCTGATTTCATTGCCATTGTTTGGTGTGAGAATGTAGATAAATCAGCTGGTAATGTTGATTTTTAACCGTGTTCGAGAAAACAGTGGTGTGCTATTTAGTTGTTTAGTATGGTTTGAAGGGAGCTTGGCTTCTTAGTGGGATCTGAAAACAGAGCGGTAAGTATATTGATTTTAAGTGTGCTGAGTTAGAAGTTAAATTAAGTTCTAAAAGAATTAAAACACGTCCTGTTTCGCTGTTGGATTGATTCACAGCTGATGGCAGATGATGTTTTTACCGAACTGATGATTCAAAAGATTTCTGATGTTGCTTTGCCAGAAACTCATTAACAAAAGTTGCCATTAATGATTTTCTTGATGAATTTACTATCATCAGAAGATGGTGGAAATAAATTGATGATTCTGACCGATGCCGAATTCTGGTCAGAAATTGGTGACCAATGAGATCAGATGGGTTTCGATCATTAGTCAATAGACTGAAAGGCGACTGCAATTTTTGGACCCCATCGAACATCATTCTGATTTTTTTTATAGAAATTAGAGAAAAGTGAGTAGATTACGAATTCACTAGTCTGCCGGGGCAAAAATGGCCTAAACTGTTCAAAAATCGACTTTTAATAAGTTGAACTAAATCCAACTGCCAAATGAGCCATAACTTGCCAAATAATGAAAAAAAAAATATTTGGTAACCCTCACTCTTTAATTATCAATTAAGAAGGTTGCAGACGATTCAGATACCTGGCGACGGTTTACTTGCATCTATTAAAAGGGAGCCAAGTTGGCAATAAACATTACGTCATGGATGACGTAACTGATGTCGCCAATTTGGCTTACTTTTAAAAGGTACACATTTTCCAAGCCAGAGATCAAAAATCGTTTGCACTTTTTCTTATTGAAAATCAAAATGCAGGGTTGCCAGACGAAAAAGTTTGTTCTCTTTTTGGCAAGTTATGACATATTTGGCAATCGGATTAGTTCAACTCATTCCAAGTCGATTTTTGATCAGTTTCGACCATTTTTGCCACGGCAGGACCAGTGGATTCTTAATCTACTTACTTTTCTTCAATCTCTATAAAAAATTCAGAATGATGTTCGATGAGGCCCAAAAATTGCAGTCGCCTCTCGAACTACAAGGAATGATTATCCAGTATTACGGTTAATAAGCATACGCTATCTGAGCATGACCTTACAAACATTTCCTGTGGAAGTAACAAACATCAATAACAATGGGTCCATTTTCTTGCCACTTTCTAAAGATGGCTATCGAACAACCTGCGGATTGTTCAGATCAGAACCACAGGTCACTTACACGAGAGTTGATAATATTTCTAGTACAGATTTTGGCCATTGTGACGTGCCCTAAAGCTAGTTGATATTTCATGTATCTCGTAACAGCTCATTAGTATTAGTCTCATGGCTCTAAATATTCTAGACTAACACAACACCCATATACTTTGATCAACTCTATACTGGTCGATGGATATTGTATAGTGTCTTATCATGTTGAAACATAAACTAGTTTTAGTCAACTTCATCAAATAGGAGTGATTCAAGAGCTTTATTATATTAATATATAATATTAATTGGGATAAAAGATTACTTATATTGTTTTGATTTGCATTGCATTTAATGATAATATCGCAAATCAATGACATTAATTGTCAAAACTAATAAATGGAATAGTGTTAATTGGGATAAAAGATTACTTATATTGTTTTGATTTGCATTGCATTTAATGATTATATCGCAACTCAATGACATTAATTGTCAAAACTAATAAATGGAATAGTGTGAGAAAATATTAATTGGGATAAAAGATTACTTATATTGTTTTGATTTGCATTGCATTTAATGATAATATCGCAAATCAATGACATTAATTGTCAAAACTAATAAATGGAATAGTGTGAGAAAATATTAATTGGGATAAAAGATTACTTATATTGTTTTGATTTGCATTGCATTTAATGATTATATCGCAAATCAATGACATTAATTGTCAAAACTAATAAATGGAATAGTGTGAGAAAATATTAATTGGGATAAAAGATTACTTATAATGTTTTGATTTGCATTGCATTTAATGATAATATCACAAATCAATGACATTAATTGTCAAAACTAATAAATGGAATAGTGTGAGAAAATAATAATTGGGATAAAAGATTACTTATATTGTTTTGATTTGCATTGCATTTAATGATTATATCGCAAATCAATGACATTAATTGTCAAAACTAATAAGTGGAATAGTGTGAGAAAATATTAATTGGGATAAAAGATTACTTATAATGTTTTGATTTGCATTGCATTTAATGATAATATCGCAAATCAATGACATTAATTGTCCAAACTAATAAATGGAATAGTGTGAGAAAATATTAATTGGGATAAAAGATTACTTATATTGTTTTGATTTGCATTGCATTTAATGATAATATCGCAAATCAATGACATTAATTGTCAAAACTAATAAATTGAATAGTGTGAGAAAATATTAATTGGGATAAAAGATTATATTGTTTTGATTTGCATTGCATTTAATGATAATATCGCAAATCAATGACATTAATTGTCAAAACTAATAAATGGAATAGTGTTTTTTTTTTTTTTTTTTTTTTTTTTTTTTTTTTTTTTTTTTAGGAATAATGTGATTCACAAAATAAAGCATGTTAATAATGTTTTATGTTTTTTTATTTAGGGGGTTTTTCATTTTTATTCTAGTGGAAAAAAGATTTTATGTGCCTTATTTGGTGCATTTTTCTTTTAATAAAACACTACGAAACCTTCTATAGTTTTTTCCACTAAAACATATTTTTTACCTTCTTCTAGTGAAAACTTCTTTATTAGATAACTAGGTAGAACTATTAAAAATTCTAAACTTAAAGCAGACCGCGACCTAAGATTCCACCCAGATAAATCCATCCATTTTTCAAAAATTTCATTTAACATTTAAACCATAAGCTCTTTGATTGTCAGAAGTTAAATATTTTATACATTTCTTCATCATGCTGAAATATCCTTTGGGTATCACTTGACAAATATATTATATTTCAGTAGCATACCGAGAGTTTTGTTCAAATCGTGTACTTAGAGATGTTTAACTTTTTGTTTTTGTTAAAATTTGTTTTTATGTGTATTTAATTTTATTTGTACCACTTAACAGATGGTTTTCAAGGTAATTTTCTGTGAAAAACCTTAGGAACATATCAGTTAAAATGTAAAAAAAAATGCCATATCGGATGATGCACTAAAATATTTACGAATGACAATCAAGTAGGTATCATTCTCACGCCAAGCATTTACAAAGAATTATAAATTAGGAGCGTCGGAACTAAAGACTCGATTGATTTTTTTGTAATGCTATTTTTTATGGTAGTTTATACTTTTGGAAAAAATTTTGTGTAAAATAAATTGGTGTAAAAATTTTTGTAAAATAAATTTGAACAAATAAAGTTGGTGACCCTTAAGAAATGTTACTTTTTTATATTTAAAAATTAGACTTATTTTAGATTTGAAGTTATTTTTCAGATGTTCGTCAAATAAAATGTATAATTAAAGCTGTAAGGTAAAAAAATAAAAAAAAATAAAAAACAATTATTAAGATAACTAAAAGTTTTACAAATGTCTAATGATTTAATATAATTGCAAATTAATCGATTTATATTGTTTTGAAAAAAAAAACTCTGGAGGAAAGATATTATATAAATTTTTATTTAATTTTTTTTTTTTTTAAATGTACGATGTTGAATCATAAGAAAAGCTTGTTTAGTATTCAGTCAATTTATTTTCCAATTTTTTTGCAGAATCAACTTTCCACATAAAGAGACAGATAGCTTAATTAAGGCAATAAAACGTTTTATTTCATTCAAACCTTCTGAGCTTCAAGGGAATGGGCGAAATTATACAGTTGTTTTCCCTGCAATAATTTTTACATTTTATTTCTGATCCAAATATATAATTTTTTTTAATTATTTTTTATTTATTTTCTTTTAAGTAGGTTTTAAACCATCATCCTAATAAAAAGATTAAAAAAATATTGTATTTTACATTTTATTTGTAAATTTAAAAAGGTTGTGTATTGCTGGAAAAACTGGGGATCAAATGACGGATATATACGCCCGTGACCCTCAGAAGGTTAAGGCTCTTTCGTGTGATCGGTACTTTTGGTCGTAAAGTCGATGGTTAACACGTTAAGGGGGTCCGGTACCGAAAATAAAAAAAAAACTTATTTATGTACATTTTTATGTCAAAAATTTATTTTATGTATGAGATACTATTTATATATCTTTGAGAAAATGTTTTTTTAAATATTGTGTTTAGTTATTTAAAAAAAATTTAAAAACCAAGAAAAATCCATAATAATTGATGTTTGCGTATTTTGATATAAGTCAAGTAAAAATAATTTTTTTTTTAAAGTGAAAGCTTTCTGTAATACATAATTATATAAAGAAAATTTTGTCTTCATAGAATTTTGATAGGTGAATTAAAAAAAATTAAAAAAATTCTCAAAGTTAAAATATTGAAATTTTTGCTTTTTTTTTATGTTATCTTTTACGCTAAATGTTATATTTTAAAACAGAATTAAAAAAAATAAAATTCTGTGAAGACAAAATATTTAAAACTATATAAATTAAATGCTCCAAAAATTTGAATAGCCAATTGTTAATGGTTCTGGAGATATATCGATTTGAATATGCAACATCTATGAAAAACACTAGTGCTCGAAAAACGCACTTTAAGCAGACGCTTCAAGGTGTTACGCCCATTAGTGATGTTTAAATCACAGGTAATTTTGTGGCGTTTTAATCACCTCAGGAATAAGATAAAAACATCATTCTCTTCAGGAATGTATGAACTATTTTTTTAAAATCAGAAAAAAATTTGGGATTTTTGAAGAAATTTCGGTACTGGACCCCTTTAAGTGGCTATCTGTGACTGACACTTAATTTTACGTTTAGGCCACATCAATCACCGGTGGCTGACAGTGTAAAAATATGATATAAAACTACAAAATTTACATCGTTTTAAGTAATTACTGAAAATTTATTTAAAATTTACTTAATTCTTTATTTATTACTTATATCATTAATCGGGTCTGAGACTCAAAATTTGTAAAATTCTCAAATATTTTTTTTTTCTTTATTATTGTAAAAAATAATGCAAATATTTTTAAACAAAATGAAATAAAAAATTTGTTTCAATCTTTAGTAGAACTTGAAATATTTAAGTTTTTGTTAAATACAACTGTGTCTCAGAAATGCTATCTTGGACCAAACGGTATAGTGGTTGGAGTGCTAGCTTCTAGACCGCGAGGTTGCGGGTTCGAGTCCCGTGTTGGCATGGGTGTTTGTAAATGTATGTTGGCTTGTCTAATGACGAATGTTTCGGCGCATTATAGCCCTCGTGTTGCTGACGGCGCCATATAATCTGAAAACAACCAACCAAATGCTATCTTGAAACTTTGAAACTGTTTTTCACTGTGATGGCTTTTTGTCCTTTTTTTGAGTTTAAATTGATATAACTTAAAAATTACTTGTTATAAATTTATGAAACTTTCCACAATTATTTTTCATACATATTTCTTTAATTTTGTTTTTATGAATTATGTTTTTGTATTTAACTTTTAAAAAAAAAAGCTTTTGGAGCTTAACATACTATGGATTTTATACAGTATTTGCACAAAATATTTTTATTTTTTCTAATTACTTTATTGAAAAATCATGAAGACTATTTTTGAAATTAATTATAAGAGGTAGTTTTATTCAAAAATGTAGTGATTTTTAAAAAAAGTATTTTAGATATATCCAAATTTAGGTAATATCAAAATTTTAAAGTTTTTTAATTTAAAAAAAAAAAAAAAATTTAATTTTTGAAAATTTAAAATAGTTTTTAAAGTTTTAAAGCATCATACATTACTGCTTAAGAAATTTCAGAAAAATAATTCTAAAAATAAAGATTTTAGAATTTTGAGTCCCCAGACCCCCCCTCCCCCTTGAGGCGTTTTAATGGATTTTATTGAAACACGGTAAATATAAAAACGGATGACCTTCGCAGGTATCGTAAAATGTGCCAACTCGTTTACTTATTTTTCTCGCCATTGCTCTGCTATACTGTGTCAAATTTTTTTTGTAACTTATTGCTTTGTCGTAAAAGGAAACCCGACCTCGCGCCGAATGATAAACAATACAAAACAGATATGACGCATAACGTGTTGAATGAATGTCTGAAGCATACGAATTTCATTCTAAACGTAAATATTGTTACGAATTTCTGTATATTTGTAAATATTTCTTAGTGTTAATTTTGTAAATAGGAAAATTTATGTACATTTCGCATAAGGCAGTGCAATAGTTCGTCTTAACTTGGCTTCCCTGCAGTGTGTCTATTAATGCTTGATAACGAGTTTTAAAGAGATAACGGTGGGAAGCGAGTTTTACAAGGAGAAGGGCATTTAACATTGTGGCGACATCAAATAAAAGATAAAACTTCTGTGCATTGGAGTACTCTTTTGCACAGCGGTAACGCATCTGTCTCGAGATACAATGGTCTCCGGATCGAGACTCGTTTGTCCGCAACGAAAGCTGCATTACGCTTTATTGGTGACCCGGACGTGATCCAATAAAGCGTAATGCAGCTTTCGTTGTGGACGACGAGTCTCGATCCGGAGACAATTGTATCTCGAGACAGATGCGTTACCGCTGTGCAAAAGAGTACTCCAATACACAGAAGTTTTATCTGTTATTTGATGTCGCCACATATAGCCCCCTTGACCAGAACAACAGTATCGCTCCTTCGTCGCTAGTTAGGAGGCTGTGTGGCGACCTCAAATAACAGATAAAACTTCTGCGCACTGGAGTACTCTTTTGCACAGCGGTAAAGTATCTCTCTCGAGACACAATGGTCCCTGGATCGAGCACCGACGCCCACAGCGAAAGCTGCAACACGCTTTAACATTATGGTAATGGCAATCTCGCCAAATTGGCGAAATATAGCTAAGTTGGTGACGGTTTTGGCGACTAATTTTTGTCGCCAAATTTGGCGAGAAATCGCCAAATATCGCCAAACTTGGCAACCATTTGGCGACATTTTCGATCCCCATGTACATGTATAGGACTTTTCGACTACGATCTGGAAAGTTCTCCAAATATCTACCTCTAGAAGATTCACGAAGATTCGCCTGTCCTATATAAGGCTGATCAAGAGAGCGTGGAAGTTAGTTGACTGGAATTAATCAGTTGAGTCACTGAGTTAGTTGAGTCCATGAGTTGACTGAAATTACTGAGTAAGTTGAGATACTGACTGAGTGGAGTAACTGCCAGTGAGCATTCAGAGAGTTCCGAAAGCTAACTGTATTGCATTGTCTTTTGCTGGGATTTACCAGTTGTGTGTCAAGTTTAACTGATGTTTGTGCTCTATTGTTGTGTATAGAGCTGTATTGAGTCTACTAGAACGAGAAGTTCTGGAGTTGTAAAGGAATCTGTGAAGAGTTATATTGGAATAAATTTCTGCAAGTTTTGATCTGCTTTGGCTTCAAATCTTTCGAACCCGTCCACGCAACAATATATTCTAAAGCGACAAGAAACAATAGCCCTAATATATATACTCAGCTGTATCGAGTAAATTTCAGACTGTTAGTAGTGCGTTTCGTATTGCTATACCGCAATACCAGAGCTTATAAGACGCGCACCAGGCAGGACGGAGATTTCTTTAACAATTTATGTGACGCTGAACCGGCGTGTTAAATTTTACAATGGCTTTCACCACGACAAGACGTATGACGTGTCTCTGTATCTCAAGTGTTAGTAGCCGTCATATTTATGTTATTAAATGCTAACATGTTTTCAGTGTGTGTCTGTGTGTAGGTGGTCAGCATAACTCCCGGACGAATTGACCAACGACGTTCAAATGTAGTGTTTAGGTTAATGGCAGCTATGGAACTTATCAGTAAGGTTTCGTTAAATTTGCGCTTGCACATAAGGCAGTTGCCATTTAAAATCATAAAAAATCATGTTTTTTAGTAATTGCTGAAAAGCGGCTCAAACGATTTCAATCAAAATCGCTGTAGCTATCTCTTAAGATGTTTTAAACATCCCTACCTCCGAAATTGGCATAGAAAAGGCGTACAAAGGCTCTAAAGGCGTAAAAATTTGAAAAGCTAATGTCTTTAACACAGAGTTATATTTTCTTGAGCATCGCCCATCAACGACTGTTTTTTCTCTGTTGCACTAACAAGAAAAAATAATGTAACAATTATCGAAACGTATTTCGCCAAAATGGCAATTTTAGCGTGTTTTTTCCATCGATATAGATAAACAACTGGATAGACTGCTTAACGGTGGAGAAACGAGCCGTTGCCACCGCGGAAGCGAGATGTTTGGATGGAGGAATTTGTATTGCCGATGTGGATTTTCTTCGATCTTTATGGTGTATTCGCGTTACTTTTGATATTTGGCAAGCAAAAAATAAATTAAGAATAAAATATATTTGAAGAAAATAGTTAAACCAATAAACATAACTGATCAAAATAATTCTAAGTATAGGTTTTGTATATTTAGAACAAACATTTGAGATTAGTTACTGTCGATATCTGCAAACGTGTTTCATCTTTATTAATTCGAATTTAATTCTTTAAATTTTAAATTACATGAATTAAATGTTTTAAAAATAAATTATTATGTACAAGTTATGAGAATACAGTAAACAAATGAAAGTAGACTTTTAAACTAGATTTATTTTAGAAGAAGAAATTAAAAATAATTGAAGAAATACAGTAAACAAGTTGAAAATATGTAATAATAAGACTGCAAAATACAAATTCATACATAATTTCATACACCAATTCAAAGAACAATTTAAGTTTCAAAGGCAAACTATTATGCTAATTTTTTATACTCAATATTATTTTATAACTTATGATTTTAAATATTTAAGTTTTGAAACTTGTTTATTGCAAGTCAAACACATATACTTATTTGGTCCTATAATTCTGAAATGAGAAAAATGTAGAAAGCTTTACCAAAACTAAATAAGTTCAGGCATTTTTCATAATAATATTACAGAAAATTGTTTTTGAGGATTTCAAGTTAAAAATCAAATAAATTACATAGTTTAATAAAAAAAAAATTAAATGGAGAAAAAATTTAAAAAGTAGTTGGGGAGTTTTTCCCAAGAAAAAAAATGTTTTGTAGTTAATCCAGATCTAAACATTGTTAAAAAGGACCAACTTATTCAATTTATGAATGATGGTAGTTTTGTTTCTTTGATGATCAAGTGTTACTCTCTTGGCATTCGAAAAAATCTAACGTTATCATAAGTTCTGGCAAATTAGTTTTATTAATTGCGTTTGGTGGAGACTCTCCACAACAAATTCACCTTCAGTTGAATGTATAAAACCTAAAGTATTTAATTTTTTGACAATGTAACCCTGTGACAAATACTTAAAATAGAATAAACAATGTAACCTAAATGTTTTTCATCTTTTTTTTTTTTTTTTTTTTTTTTTTTTAATTTGACACATAATGACGAAATAATTTTTCTGTTTGTTGCACAACAAACAATACTCCATCAGAAGCAAATTTTAATCCACCTTTAGTTACATTTCATGTAAACGATTTGGTATTTTGATGGTATTGCATACCATAAGTGTGGCTATTGCAATGACCAATTTTTAATTTTGCTTTTGTTATTAACAAACTTATACATTCTTTGCAGATTAGGTTTGTGCTAAGCTGTTTCACTACATAACCTGAAATATAATAAAGAATATTGTCAGCAACATCTGACAAAGTGCTGCACTCTATTAGAAGTGATAACTCTTGAATATAAGTATCTAATTCACTACTGTCTTCAGTACCATCAATTAAAGTACGCTTACTGGAACGAAATTCAAATATTGAACATTGTGAACTGTAATCTAAGTTCAAACAATTTGCAGTGGAACTTGGGGACACAGTGTTTCTAAACAGAAGTTTTCTAAGGGCATATTTCAATTAGTTTACATTAGGGTTGTTATTGCATCCTCCTCTTGATCTTATGCATGAAAATAGCAATTCCACATGATCCTGAGATATCTTGTACGTTAGGAAATATTTACTAGGGTTCTCAATTTCTATCATGAAATGCATGGCCAGCTTTTGAATGCTGTTTATGCATATTACAAAACCAAGTGCAAAGGTTTTACTGGGATGTTTGAAGACAGAAGTGATCGCTATTTTTAATGAAGAAATATAGCTCAAGGTTTCGCTTAAAAAAGTATCCCAGCTTGACTTATTTGCAAGCCTGATTTTAAAACCTGAGCTAAACGGGTTACGACTGTTTAAAAAATCAAAGAGTATGTTAATTACTCTTATGAAATGAACAGTGGCTTTGCACCCATTGAAATTGGGATCGCTTTTCGACAAATGCTCGATTGCATCAGCTACACTACCACTTAAGGTTTGTGCAGCTAATCGTACATTCATTTTCTTATTTTTGTACATTATGTGAACCTCAAAAAGAGAATTAGCAAATTTAAGTTGTTCTTTTCTTTGCAAATCATTTAGTTTTGTAATAAAATCCAATCATACAAAGCCTATATTGGACATTATAAAACCCATTTCGGCTAAAATATTTCAGGCTAATTTCAACATGTGACAGAGATAAAAAAAATTCAAAGACTTCTAACTCAGAAGCAGGATGTTTAAAAGAAGTTTTGAAATCATTTCCCCCTATTTCAAAATTACACCCTAAATCTGTCAATGTGTGAGTGTTAGTTTCGCTTTCATTTTCCATTTCTTTGACAAATGGCATTGAAAACGCATAAAAACAAGGATTAAATAAATATAAATCAAGTGTTTTATTCTAGATCATAATACTATTTGTTCTGAATTTAAAATAGATTATTTATGATATGAATTGCCACATAAGAGATCAACCATTAACCACGAGCGATCAATGTTAAAAGGGTCATTTTAGATATTTTTCAATAATAAATAATAAAAAAATACATTTGCTTATTTGAATAACTATTTTTTATTTACCGGTGAAAACTCTTGTTGAATTTTTTTGATTTGCGCTATTATTGCAATTATATGCAACACAGTAGTTAACCATTATTCATAATAGTAGTTAATCATGATTCATCACAGTAGTTAACCATGATTCATCACAGTAGTTAACCATGATTCTTCCCACCAGTGGCAGGAAAAAAAAATATTTCTGCCGGCGCGTTTTTCGCCCTGCGTTGCCATTGGAGCAGTCTATCCAGTTGTTTATTTATATCGATGGTTTTTTCAAAGCCCATATAAGAATTATCGCAAAAAATATATAGCCTTACTTGCAATTTTTTTTTTAATGAATGATGAAAATATAAAATTTTTAAATAATACCAATCTACTTCAGTATAATAGAGTAATTGAAAGTTATGCGATGTTCAACAATCCTAGTTTTAATTAGATGTGTACCCACCTCCCACTTATGTAACTGTTTCGTTTTCGTTCAGGTATATTCATTATTATGAAATGCATAAACCATCGGATGATACCTTCAGAAAGTTCGTGGTGGTTGCTGCTTCCAGCGTAATATCTTTCATTAACTTTGGCGTAGCAAGACTGGCTGGTCAATTATTCATTGCCTGCAGGGAGCGATTCAACACCGGACGCAAAGAAGCTTCATTGCCTTTCGCATTGTGCTATACAGTCAGAAATATATCAGGTAGGTTAAAAATGTTTAGTAATTGTATCACAAATTCCTCACAATGTATTGGGGTTTAGGTATTTTAATGTATTCAATGCAAATAAAAATTTATATTTAGTCCTGTTTGAATTTTTTTAACCTTTTTAATTATAATATTGTTACGAATTTTTGTATATTTGTAAATATTTCGTAGTGTTAATTTTGTAAATAGTAAAATTTATGTACATTTCGCATCAGGCAGTGCAATAGTTCGTCTGAGCTTGGCTTCCCTGCAATATGGGTATTGATGCTTGATAACGAGTTTTACAGAGGTAACTCTGGGAAGCGAGTTTTAAGGAGTAGGGCATTTAACATTATAGTAATTGCAATCTCTTATCTTTGGCAATCGCCAAATTGGCGAGATAGAGCCAAGTTGGCGACGGTTTTGGCGACTAATTTTTGTCGTCAAATTATGCGAGAAATAGCCAAATGTCGCCAAACTTGGCGACCATTTGGCGAAATTTTCAGTCCCCATGTACATGTATAGGACTTTTCGACTACGATCTGGAAAGTTCTCCAAATATCTACCTCTAGAAATTTCAAGAATGTTCGCCTTCCCTATATGTAAGCCCGGCCATGAGATGGGTTAGTTAGTTAGTTAGTTGTTAGCTGAGTCCATTAGTTGACTGGAATTACTGAGTTGAGATACTGAGTCTCAGTGAGCGTTCAGAGAGTTCCGAAAGCGAACTGTATTGCATTGTCTTTTGCAGCGATTCGAGCAGATGTGTTGTCAAGTTTTTAACTGCTGTTTTGTGCTCTATTGTTGTGAAAAGAGCTGTATTCTGTCTACTAGAACGAGAAGTTCTGGAGTTGTAAAGGAATCTGTGAAGAGTTATATTGGAATAAATTTCTGCAAGTTTAGATCTGCTTTGGCTTCAAATCTTTCGAACCCATCCAAGCAACAATATTTTAAAACCTGGATCTCGATTTCCATTGACTGCCATTTTAGTTACGTGTAAATCAAATGCATCAAGGGAACTTGGTACCCATAAAATTAGTATTACTAGGAAATAACTAAATTTTAATAAAGAAAAAGTTCATATAGTGCTCTAAATTTTCAAAATTTTAATTTTTTTTTTTTTTAAAAATCTATCAAATTCTATCTTCTTTTTCACTTTTCAATATTTTTCCTAATTTTTTTTAAAAAAATGTTCTTAGTAATATGTTTTAACTTTTTAGGCATCGAATTTTGAATAAGTAAAATAGTTTTCAAGAAAAACAATAGTTACTGTACCTATGGGTAAAAAAAAGCATAAAAAAATTATATTTTTCAACATTTAAATTAAAAAAAAAAAAAAAAAATTATATTTTATTAATCCATACCTATTTTTGTCAAATAGATCTTTAGAATAACACAAAAAAATTTCAAGTCATTTTATTCATATTTTTTGAAGTCTTATCGTTTTGAGTAAGGTGGGGGAAAAAAAAAAAAAAAAAAAAAAACGAACTGAGAAAAATGCGTTCGATACATCAAAAGAGCTATTAAAGCTATGCTATATTCTCGATAAAAATATAATTTTTTCTGCAAAGGACAATTCCCGCATTTTTTTTTTTTTTTTGTTGTATTTAATTCTAAATGTTTTGAAAAGGCCATAAACATAAAAATTTCTGCCCAATTCGCTTTTCTTTTCTTTAATTTGCGATCAAAATTACCTTGTTCGACGTTGGCGTTAAAACGACTTATTCCGCTGGCATTGAATGTGACGTCACGGCTTCGCAAACATCTTGGCTTGAAATGCCGCACCAGATTTGCAAGTTTCTCGTAAATCCCGCCTACCTGTACGGAATGTGGCAATAGTCTACCAACGCTAATTATTTCAACGTCAACTATTTGACAGAAACCTCACGATAACCATTGAAACGATAGGGTCTCTGCGTCGCGTATTTTGTTGACTGTTTTGATCAGACTGATTTTGGCTCGGTTTTGGGGCATTTTCTTTTCTTAATATTTAAATAACTAATTTTTTTAAAGAACTTTTATTTAAATATTCGGAACTAGAAAGAAATTATTCATAAATATATACTAATTTCACTCATTTTTAAAAAATGCGTGAATTTCCAAAGATTATAAACACGCAATAAGTTAAAAATTGATATTTTTTTAATTTTTTGAGAAAACAAAGGGTACAAAGTCCCCTCAATTATTGAATTATTTAAAGTCCTTTTTTTCCTCGTTTAATTTAAATTAATATTTTTGATGACAATTGTAATCTTGAAAAAGTTGTTACTTGGTTTTTTCTTTTGCCATTAAAATTAGTACATCGGTTTCAATTGTAAAAGAGCTCAAAATAAGACAAAAAAATGTAAATAGATAGTGTGATTTTTATGAGTAATTCAGTTTAAAGGTCGCATAATTGCAATTATATACTACCCTTGAATAGATGTCGGTTGATTGTTTTCAGATTATCTGGCGCCGTCAGCAACACGAGGGCTACAATGCGTCGAAACATTCGTCATTTGACAAGCCAACATACATTTACAAACACTCATACCTTACACGGGACTCGAACCAGTAACCTCGCGGTCTAGAAGCTAGCACGCTAACCACTATACCGTTTGGTCGGCCTAGTACACTCGAAATCGAATTTCTTTTTACGGTCCGATTGGTTGGTTGTATTCAGATTATCTGGCGCCGTCAGCAACACGAGGGCTATAATGCGTCGAAACATTCGTCATTTGACAAGCCAACATACATTTACAAACACTCATACCTTACACGGGACTCGAACCAGTAACCTCGCGGTCTAGAAGCTAGCACGCTAACCACTATACCGTTTGGTCGGCCTAGTACACTCGAAATCGAATTTCTTTTTACGGTCCGATTGGTTGGTTGTATTCAGATTATCTGGCGCCGTCAGCAACACGAGGGCTACAATGCGTCGAAACATTCGTCATTTGACAAGCCAACATACATTTACAAACACTCATACCTTACACGGGACTCGAACCGGCAACCTCGCGGTCTAGAGGCTAGCACGCTAACCACTATACCGTTTGGTCGGCCTAGTACACTCGAAATCGAATTTCTTTTTACGGTCCGATTGGTTGGTTGTTTTCAGATTATCTGGCGCCGTCAGCAACACGAGGGCTACAATGCGTCGAAACATTCGTCATTTGACAAGCCAACATACATTTACACTCATACCTTACACGGGACTCGAACCGGCAACCTCGCGGTCTAGAGGCTAGCACGCTAACCACTATACAGTTCGGTCGGCCCTTTGAATAGGAAAGATGTTTAAATTAAAAACTATTACTGAAGTCCAATTATATCAATGGAAAAATAACCCTCAATTTCAAAAGTTAACGAAATATAAGGATTTTAATATTAATTCCTGTTATGTATATTTGGAAAAGTAAATTAATATGATGGCGTCAACAAAGTTATCAAATGTGTAATAATACAATCTCTTTTAAGGTACACATATACATTAGGAATCGCGAAATTTGACTCAAGTCTGCGTTTTTGTTTTTTGGTGTTAAAATATTCCCGAATTCATTACCATTACAATGATACCATTTTCTTTCTGAGTCTCAAATTACTTTTTAAATTACAGTAGGTTTTGTGAACCTATTTTGTATCCCGTTCATTAGTGTAGTAAACTTTAAACACGTTTTCCGAAGAATTAAATTTTGGTGTTGTATGACTTTACGCCAACGGTCATAACTTCATAATAAATGGTCCGATTTACAAAATTCTAATTTTGTTTTATAGACATAAGTTGTGAATGTGTTTTCTATGGAGTATCTAATGTATATTGTTATAAACACATTTTTATGCATATTTTAATCCTAATGTTTTGTTAAAAACCATGTATTTTTTAAAACTTTTTATTTAAAAACTTATAATTAAATAAATATTGAAGCCAAATTCAAAATTCTCCATAGGAACATGCGTCAATATAATATCTCTTATTTGCAAGAAAAATAATACCTCTAAGTTAAATACAAGTTTACTTATGTATGTTCTAATAATGTCCTAATTAGTCACTTTAATTGCAATTAGCTGATTAAAAAATTGACGGAAAAAAAAGTTTATGTATAAAAATGCATCATTTTCAATTCTGATATACTGCCAAAAAGTTTGAAATTATAACCTAAAAATTAAAGAAAATCATCTGAATTGTATATGTATACCTTAAATGCAAAATAAAATATTGCTTTTAATTAAAAGACTTTGCTTCCAAATTCATTTTCTAGATGCAAATAACTCACAATCTTTTGAATACTTTTGAAATATCTTGCATTTCTGTAAAGGATCTGAAACGCTTTTCTTATTGAACTACGGCTGTGCAAAAATTAAAATTCAGCAACTTTAAAAATAAATTACGCATAAAGGTCATACTATATTTTTATGATTATTTTCCTTCTATTAAGTTCTAGACCACGAGGTTGCGGGTTCGAGTCCCGTGTTAGGCATGGGTGTTTGTAAATGTATGTTGACTTGTCTAATGACGAATGTTTCGGCGCATTATAGCCCTCGTGTTGCTGACGGCGCCAGATAATCTGAAAACAACCAACCTTCTGTTAAGCATTTTTAAGATTTACCCTGTTTCTTTATCTCAAGTAGGAATATAAACAAATCCCTTAATAGCCTTTTTTGTTATACACTGCATAGTAATAGTTATATAGTTAATATAATTCTTCTTTCCTTTTATATATTCGAATAGGTCCTATTTTTGGTTACTTAGGCAACAAATTTGGTCTGCGATTGATAACTTCCTTAGGATGCTTACTAGCAGCAATTGCAGTTGGTGCCTGTTTTCTTGTGGAGGACATAGTGCTTTTTACCGTGCTTTGGGGAGGATGCTATGGTAAATAATTTGCATTCTATGATACACCCATAGGAGTAGACGGAGATAAGTGCTTTTTGTTGTCGTTGTTTCTTATTCCACTTGATCTAGAACAAGTCTAGACCAAGTCCAAGAGACAGTACGCCCAAAGAAAGTCTCTAACCAGCGCAGGGTTTTTAAAGAGATCGCTCTTCTCCAAATCCAAACAGGAAAGCAGATGGTCCGGTGAAGCTTGATGGGAAACACACTTGAGGCACACAGGGTACTCCTTTTGTCCCTGAACATATGCAAGTGTGCGAGTATGTCCGGTGATGAGTCTGGTGATGGTGGTTTGTAATTTCCTGTCGCCCTTCAGCTCCAGGGCAGCCCCAGGACGTTTTTGTTTATACCAGTCATGAGTTGGTGGAATCCTCCATGTCTTGCTGTTGTCGGTTTTGTAGTAGACGAAACTACTGTTTGTGAAATACCATTGATATTGAATTTATTACATGTTAGTAGTTTATTACTTGTTAGTTGTTTAAACAACTACTTGCAGATAAAAACTGTATTATTTTAAGTTGAATTTTTATATAAGGTGCCTTTGATAATAACTGCAATGCATTTGATCAATGCCTTTTCGAAGCAATAAGTATTTTATTGCATTCAGCACTGCTATCTACTGAGCTTTACAAAATGCACAATGCCATGGCCAGCTTTTTTCCATGTGAACAGAAAAAAATTTCATGCCCAATGTAATATTCTAATTGAATTTTTTTTTTTTATTGAAAACTAATGTACATTATTTTGTTACAACATTTTAATATTTTTTTGCTCTGATATCTTTTAGTTGTCCTAACATGAACCCATATTTAATTTGTTAAAAAAGTTATGAATGTGTTTATAGCTGACATCTTAATTGTCAGTGGTTCTTAATTTTTAAATTATAAAAACTGCGCAATTTACTTTAATTGCTTTAAAAACATTGAATTTTGTTTCGCAACAATTGCTCATGTTATAAATACAAAATAAAATCAAAATGACTTATATTCAAATTTTTTTTATGAATGTTAGCTTTTATGATAAAAGTTGGTTGAATAAAACGTCCTTCTCCGTCAAAGTACAGAAACGTCCTTCTTGGAAATGTTTGTCATATTGTTCTTTTCTTCCAGGTTTCTCCTTTGGAATGGGAAGCACCTTAATACCAAACATATTGCAATTGTATTTCGACAAAAACTTCAACAAAATGCATGGAATTTATCAGGCAGGAGGTTGTATGGGATCGTTGGTATTGCCAGCAGTTTGCGAATTTCTTTTACAAAATTACGGTGTTTCTGGGACATTATTGATTATCTCAGGTTTCATCCTGAACTGCGTACCTGCTGCAATGCTTCTAAGAAATCCCCAAATGGACCAGACTGGAATAGCTAACCATCCGAAATCTCCAAAGGACTTATCTACAGATGAAGTCGAAAAAGTAACCATATATTACATAAATTCCATTGAATCTCCAAGTACGTTACCTACCAGCCGAGAAAAGCATTCAACGAAAATAAGTGATGGCATTACTGCTAAGGAATCTACGTTTGCGTGCAACGCAACTGTGGATGAAACTATCATAGCTCCCCCATCTGAAAAAGGCAAACTAGAAATGATTCAAAAGAATTCAGAATCATATGGAGAAGTTCCAAAAACTGCAAAAAGTTTTAGCACTAGTAAATGCCATGGCCATCCGATGACAAAACTGTACAGGCAGTTCAGTTCCTTTTCGCAAAACTTCAAGGTTCTTCTAGATCCAACCTATATTCTCATAATGATATCGTTAGGCATATCAACCGTGGTAGCAACGACGCTGTATACTATGATTGTAGATGCTTGCAGGGACAAAGGCATAGTGGAGGACGTCGCCGTCTTGATGACTTTTGCTGTGACAGACATGCTGGGAAGGTTCTTTTTGGCCTACGCTGCAGACGAGGGCTACATCAGTCAAGTAAATCTTTACATGCTCTGCAACGGCTGCCTTGGATTACTGTTAATAGGATTAAGTTGGTTGAAGTCATTTTACTTCGTATTGTTGGACATCACCGCTATTGGAATTCTTTCAGGGGGAACTCTAGTGGTTCCTGTAGGAATCATAAGGCAGTTCATAGAAAATGAGAAAATTAACATGGCTTTCTCCTCCAGATATATCGTATTCGCAATGCTGAGCTTTGGTCAGTCACCAGTCATAGGTATGTTAGACTTCTTGACTTTTGTGAAAGATCTTAACAAGGATATAAATCAAATTATGTGGTTATCAGTCACAAATGCGGCTAATTTTTAGCTTTGGTTGATCATTTAATTTTCTATTATTGCCATCATGGGTAAAAAAAAAAATATTTCCTACGAAAGGCATTTTCGTAAATTTATTAACAAATTTGACAATTAATTAAATACTTCTTTACAAAATAAAAATATTTTAAAAGGTATAGATTGCAATTTGTGTAGAACCCATAGAGAATAGTGATAAAACCCAAAATGTTTTGTAATGCACGGGTCTATTTTTTAGGTATAATTATCTGAAAAATAGACCCGTGTACGCAATAACATCGCCTAACTTTAAATATATTTTAGCTTATATTTTTTTTAAGTAAATGGGCTGCCCTTCACAACTATATAGTTTCTATTTTATGGTGAAAACAATATTCAGATACAAATGTCCACCAAAATCTAAACTCATCCTCACCCAATCTGAGAGATAAAAGGACTTAACGAATCACAGAAGAGTACCCAATCCCAAAAGCCCGACATAATCACATAATCATTGTGGGCATCCTCTTATCTGTAAATCTCATTAAAATTTAGTTTTAATGAAAAGTGACATAATACCTTATTTTAAAAACCTATATCAAGAAATAAGCCCTTTGGTTGTCCTTTTCTGGTCCTTAGTTTATCTTTCCTTGGCTTGAATTTGTCATTTTTTTTTATTTTTTTTTAAATAATAAAATATCGAAGCCTGTTTAGTCCCTTCCAAATATACTTTTTTAATTCCTAAAGACCCTAAAAATTAAAAGTAGCTCTAAATATTTCAAACTTTTTTAAAGTATACGTATAGGATTCAAATCGCAAAACTCCGCAAAAATCGGGGAAGATTTGTAAGGCCGTAAAAAACAAAAGCAAAATAAAAAAAACACAAAAGAAGGAAACCCTATGATGGAGGAGCATACTAAAAAGGAAATATATAATAATTAGTATAATAATAAAAAAAAATTATATAAAAAAAATTTTATATAAAAAAAAAACTTTTTAAAAAGTTAGTCTCAGATTGTAGTTTTTTCTATTTTGCATTTCATTCAAACAGTAATAACTCCAGTTTAAGTAATATTATTTTAAATTTGTTTTTTGCTACATAATCTGCATACATTGTAGAATGTTTTGACACTAAATACTAAGTGATTTGTAAATAATATTTTTTTAATTGAATTTTTAAAGATAAGATTATGTATAAAAAAACTTGGATTTTTCTAATAGATTCAGTTGAAGCAAGATATCACAAAATATACACACTGTAAAATTCTGTTAATAGGGTCAAAACATAGAGCAGGGTATTCCGCATTATTGAATACCAAAATTGTATCTGTGGGTGATTTAGAATTTTTGTCATTACCGTTTGAAATTAGTCTAATTAGTTGATTAAGTGTTAATTATTAAAATTGAAGAAATTAAAAAAAAAAAAAAATATTGGAAACAGTTTAACAAATAATGTACTTTTCTAGGTGCAAAGGTCTAATATTTAAATTGAAAATTTAAAAATAAATGTTGAAACCTATACGTATACCTTAAATAAGGACTTCCTCTATCCTAACCGTCGCCTCTGAAGTTAACTTAAGAGGATAACACCGCCAACGTACGTCTGTGGTCAAACATCAAATTAGAGATGTTACTCATTTTTTCAGTATTATAAGTTAACGTACGTCCGTAAGTACCTTAAACAAACATGATTTTTTATTTCATTTAAAAAAAAAGGCTTTAAAACTACCGTGTCCTCTAGAGTTTAGATTTGACATTATGTTAATAAATAAAATAATGAAATTGCTGTTGCACCAATACCTTCAATTAAAGATGTAAATACAGTGTACAAAAATCATTATTGGAGGTATCGATACAACAGTAGAGATACAACAGCACTACTACTATTCCTTTATATTGTTGCGAATTTTCCACAGATAATAACTAATAATAACTTAAATAAAAACTATTATTTATTCACTCTTCAAAGGCACAAAATGTATTCAAAGACAACACTCTCAAGCTTCAACACAAGCTTCAGTAAGAACAACTTCGAATGCAGCGATTATACAAATTCACTCCAGTAGGTAAACATAAAAAACCTGGATGTCCAGGAACAGAAGCACCCAGGCTCTCTAGGTAAACAACGCGGTCAGCTTTTATCGAAATCCGAAATCACACTGAGAACTTTCCCGATCTCCGGTCTTATTAATACCCGGCGAGTGAGAACATTCTCGAAATATCCATCCAATTCGTCGGAAAAGAAACATCTCGAAATTTCTCGATTGCTTTAGGTGTTACCACCTTTTTCTAACCTGTATTATCGCTGTTAATAAATAAAATAAGATAAAATAAATTACAATAGAATTTTAAAATAATACGTCACTATTTACACTATATACAGACAATTTGTGCAACAATACTATAGTAATTTGAACTTCTTCTTTTTAGGATACTTTAGGGAGACGTTGCGTTCTTACGATGGGCTGTTCTACTTGATGGGATTCATGTGTATTCTAGGAGCAATCACAACTTCATTAATACCAGTAACTGCAAAATATAGAAACCACAGAAAGAGTAAAACATTATGTACAAAATTAGAAATATCTAAAATTGGTTATAGATGACAAAGTGAAAATATGGTGAGGGAAAAAAGCAACTTTAATTCCATCTTGTTGAAGAGACTTATATTGTTGTTGTTTTTAAACTAAAAAAAATTATTTTAATAAAAACAAAAGTTTCAAAATATTTCTTAGATTGAAACAAAATCGAAATTTCTACAATTGTATTCGTAAATGTGTTATACAGGATGTCTAGTAAAGTCCTTTACCATCTTTTTAGCATTTAAACATCAATAGTCTTATGTCGTTTAAGTTGTGCCTAGGTATACAACAAAGTGGACTTGCGCTATCCGATGAAACCTCTTAGAACAGCAAAGTTAAGATTGTGGCATGCTGATCTTTAGAACTACAGATTATACATGAAAATATCCAGCTACAAAGTTAAATTTAGAAAAGAAATGTACCCTGAACCGTGATACTATTGAAAATTTTCCATGTGTATGGATTGGAAATTGGAAGCTTTAAAAATACCCAACAATAATTAACATCCATAGTTTTCAATACTATCAAAATTATACGATTTGTTTGGGAATACTATGGGACTATTTACAAGTGAGTTTTCACTTTGAGATGCTAATATACAACTTATATAAGCTATTAGGCAAATATATATATATATATATGTATGAAGCTCTTCAAACCCAGTCATAAATTCAATTAAAAACCAGCAAGAATGACAACTATTTTTTTAAAACACTCGTATTTCACACTTTTATCCATCATAACTTCCAAAATAAAAAAAATCTAGCCAAAATATTTCAGATTTATTCTTTCCTAGGGTAAGGTAACATAAAAAAAAACACATGAAATTCTGAGTCGTTGATGGCCGGCCGTTGCTCAATTTTTAAGTGCAATGCCTCTTAACGGCAAGTGGCCAATTTCCTTCCTTAAAGGGCCCCTTATACACTTTATAACCTAAAGTGATTGTTCCAACATTGGATAATGGCTGACTGATAAAACGTCCAAATTCCATTCTAAAAGTGTATTGTTTCAATATTGGATAGTGGCTGACTAAAAACCTCTCCACAACCCATTTTTTTTTTTTTTTTTTTTTTTAATTTTTTTTTTTTTAATTGTCTTTGAAAAATTACACGCTTTTTCAGCTGAGTGAAAACCCTTACTTGTTCCAATACCTTGTTCGGATAGAAACTTAAGAGTGCTTGGATACACTGAATCAATTCTCCACAACTCATTCTTTTTAACAAGTGCCTCGTTTCAACATTGGACCCTCCACAACCCATTTTAAAAACTGCATGATTCCAACATGTTTAAAAATCCATTTTTTAAAACGTTTTGAAGTATTCCATCGTCGCCACACTCACCAAATTCACGTTTTATACCCTCATCATTAAAAAAAATAAAAAATAGGAGCTCCTCACCACGTAATCACATGACTTGCCCGGAGCTCATTTCTGAAAGTCGAACGTAGTTCTCTGCAAAACGTGACATGTCACGTGGTGTTTTTCCGGGGCTCAGTACCTCCACCAGTATATAAGCGGCCAGAGAAACAAATTCATTCGCAGTAGCATGAATTCTCTATTCGAAACCATTTCTGCCACCATCAAGCCTGTTTGCCTTCCCCAAAACAAACGGGAGTGTTATGCTTTGGATGGACTAGGCAAAGTCTGATGCATCCTTTGTCGGAGGAAGAAGCTTTCACGACCGACATGTTCCAGGAGGTCGTCCAGTCGGACATTGTCCCGCCTATGTTGAAGGATTCGGTCCAAGATATGTTGGATAGTTTTTTTGCTGCACCAGAACATTGTGTAGAGCAGCCAGATGAACTTTGACTGTCTCTTGTACGAATTTTAAATAATGTACGTAGACTACAACACGATTTTGTGCTCGAGTTTCTAGATAAAACGTAGTCTTATGGTTGGTTTTTCTTTTTACTTTCAGAATGTTTTAGAAAAAACAACAAAACAATGTTTTTGATCATAGGCGCCATTTCCCATTTTTTTGCGACGCTCGAGTCACCAACATTGGTATCTAAATAAATTTTAAAACAGTGTTACTTTTTTCGTTAAAACAACTGGGTTCTTTAAATTTTTAAAAATATACAGTTTACAAGTTGACTTTAATACAAAAATCTTGCAACTCTTTACATTTTAATACGACAATGTTGGTCATTTTTAAAAAAGATGCAGCTTACAAGTTGACTTTTATCAAAAAATTTCCACAAATCTCTATATTTTTAATACGACAATGTTGGTCACTTTAACTAAACGAGAGAAATGAATGACGTCATGTTAACCAAGCCCCCTCCCTCTATATAAAGGAAGTAGACGTCCGCTGGCTGAGAGACCAGACGTGCTGACCTCTAGCTCTTGCTGCTATCATCGAGCAACCGTTAGCTTAGAGACTAGTTGCTCGATTCTCTTTGCAAATTATGTCAACCAAATGCAATGATGGCTCTTTCAGCGGTGTGCGGCTTGCACCTGCTCCAACTCCTGTAGTTGAGACTCCTACAATAATCGACTTGCCTCCAAACCATGTTCCAGATTTTGGTGATCTAAACCATGTCAACCTGACTGACTGCTACTTGCCTAAAATCTTCAGAATCCAAAACAATGTCATGGGTAAAACCTCACTCCAAGAAATGACCATGTCATTGCACGACCAAGTATGTGAAATTTTTGCCAGTTTTTCCAATGGCCAATTCACCATCTCTCCTCGTACAGCTAACGAGGAAAATCTTATCTCTGAATTTTTAAAGGTTAACCCTAGCCAAAATTTCCTATCTTCGCCCAAGGGCTCTAATAGAAACACTTTCAAGGTTGTTATCAGAGGCATGGCTCTCGATACGACTAAACAGGAAATAATGGAATGGCTTTAATTCTCGAAACCAGACTTTACCCCACTCTCCATCACTCAGATGAAAAATCGATTTGTGATCAAGGTTCCCCTATTCATCCTTGAGTTCCCCACTACCTATTCCAAACCCGACATCCTATCCTGAAAAATTCTGCTTTTCTTAAAAATTAACATGGAAATATTTAACGGCAGAAAAGCTCCATCCATTAAACAGTGCTTCCAGTGTCAACGCTGGGATGGACATCTTTCTGTAACTTGCCCAAGGCTGTAGCCAGGATTTTTTTTCGGGGGGGGTTAAGGTGGAAGATTTAAGTTGCAGTTTTGCAACCACTCAAAGCAGATTTTTTTCATTTTTGATTTTATCTCATTAAGCAAGAGACTCAAATTCATATTGCATTGATGACCGGTATAATAATTATTCAGGTCATCGATGTAATATGAGTTTAAGTCTCTCGATTTAAAATTATTAATGCAAATACATACAACAATGAAAATATCTTTGAAGACCATGAATTTAAGTCCTCTTTTTTAACTGACATCTCAAGAAATTGACAAAGATATTCAGAGACCAGGTTGTAGTTATCAATCTGAAGTACTTCAAATAAATAAAGTCGACTATCCAAACTCTAGAAGAGGTTCGTCCATTCTTTATAACTGGAAATCCGAAATCAAAGAAAGGAAGACATCAAAAATATAAAGATACCCATTAAAAATACATTCGAAAAAGGCCATTATGAAGGAAATAAAACAATGCCATAAAAAGTCTTAAAGTTTCATTTTCAAATATTACTGTTTACTCATTTTGTTTATATTTTTACAATTGTAATTTTATGATAAGTATTTTTTATATAAACTGATAACTTTTTGTTACATTTAAGCTTGCATTACATCATCTTGCAAAATTAAGTAATTTATTAATTAAAAAGTCCCATTTGTACCGTTAAGTTCAGTTCATGGGCACATATAAAATGTTTAAGCTGAAAAATATCAATCATTGAAAGTTCAGGCTCAGTTAACTTCTTTTCGGAACACTTCTTTCTAACCAGATTAAAAACAAAAAATAAGTTTTTCTATGTGACGTCATAGTTAACTTTTTTTTTTTTTATGGTTTTGCAACTTTGGTGGTCGTCATTGCAAGTTTGTTTGTTTTCTTGGATTCAAGAAGGAAAAAAAAGAGAAAAGTAAAGAAGGGGAAGTGGTGAAGCAAGATTTTACACAATTTCGGGGGGGGTTTTGTCCCGGGGGTCCCCCTCCTCCCTACGGCCCTGCCCCCAACAGATGCCGCCACTGTTCGCTGCAGCACTAAAGCCGAGACTGCCCGAACAAAAACCAAACTAAGAAGTGTGTTAACTGCAAAGGTAGTCATACTTCTTCTTACTACACTTGTCCAGTTCGACAATCCCTCACTAAAATCCGGCCTAGTGGTTCCGGGGTCAAGAAGGCGGCCCCCACCACAAAGCCAAACCTTATACCCAAAGCAGTTACTCTAAATTCCATCAAACCCACTTTTGCAAGTGTGGCATCCCAAGTCTGTCCCCTTTCTGGTCAAAAAATTATTGCCCATGCGGCAACAAATACTGATTTGGATCCACCAGTGTTCCCCTCAGTCAATATGGAGACTGAAGACACTCATGCTGTTATGATCGATGGATCAACCCAAACCCTCCCTTTTATCCGCACTCCTAAAGTCTCCACCACTTCCCAAACACAGTACGATATGGAAACCATGGACTATATTAAGGACTCCACCGAATGCTTCCATGAAGTTCTCAAAATTATCAAAGGAACTTACCAAGATTCACCTTACTTTGAACGTATCTGTAATAGAATAGATTTTGTCGTACCCATTTACAAGTTCCTGCAACGATATGATCTTTAAGCTACCAATTAGTAGCTCCGCGCCTCCTTTTTCAGAATGTTTGATTTGGCCGTGTCATGGGACACTAGTACTGCACTATCAATGTTTTTATCAATTTTGAAGCCATGTGTGACTTGAGGTGCACTTATTTGCGAATAATCTTGAACCTTGCAATAGGATATTCCTTTTATGCAAGCGTTTTAGCTTTGAAGATCTTAGAGATCGGTCTCTATTCTCAAAACTTTGAAGATCACGGTGTTTTTTAGTAATATATTGTACTATAGATTTCAATATTTTAAAGGTTTCATCAAATTTTTTTATGGATAATCCATCATTTCATAACTGAATTATCAACTCACGAATAGATTTAGGAACTCCATTTTAAAACTATCAGTTACAAACTGAAAATTAAACAACTGCTACTATCATGTCTTCATGACACTTTCGTACACTTCAGGTTTTGAAAATTTACTGCAAGTCTGTTGTGGAAGACGTCAGAATTAATGTTCATATTGCGTGCGGAAACTTTTTTTGCATGGCACTTAGAAGCATCTCGAAAATATTTCAATTTAAATACTTGCTGCGTTTTGTAAAAACATACATTTATTATAAACTTATTTTAAAGAATCAGATTAAACATATTTCAGTAGTTACTGAAGATATGAAGCAAACTATAAGAAATTATGCTAATTTATTTGTAACTTTGTGTTCCATACGGAGACTTTTTTTACCAACTGTATATCTTTGCACCACATACCGAAACTAGTAGTAACTTTTTGAAAACCTAGAGGTAACAAACAAAAAAATAATTGAAAAAAACATGGCTTTGCTCCTAATCAATTTGGCCCCTCAGGAGGTTTACTTTCTCAAAGTAAATACGGGCTTTACAACATCGGGGTGCCCCAGTGATCTATCCCTCCTTCTCTTCTTCCTTCTTATTTTGTTTTCGGCGCAGATTGGCCCTAGCGTTGCTCTTCCGCCAGTAAATTTCAACCAACCAACCTAATCAATTGGGGGGATAAAATATTACTTTAGCAATTATTTCAGCATACTTTAACTTATTTTATTTTTCATTTTAAATTTCACTCAAGTCATAAAATCGACAAGTTTGCTATTTAAAGTTAATGTTTTGATCCAATAGGCATTGGTTGGTTGGTTTGTACTCTTTATGACTAGTATCAAACTTAGGAAAACATAGCAGACCTTAATTGATATATCTTTGTACCACATACCAAATTTAGTGAAGCTCACTGGTTAAAAAAAAAAAAAAAAAAAAAAAAAAAAAAAACATGGCTTTGCTCCTGGTCAATTTGGCGTCTAAAATATTATTTTAGAAATTGGTTCAGCAGATTTAATTTTTTTTTAATTCTAAATTTCATTCAAGTCGTAAAATTGGTAAGTTTATAATTTAAAGTCAATGTTTTGAGCCAGTAAATGTTGGTTGATTTGTACGCTAAAAGATCTATTTTCATGCACAATAATGGCTAATCAGATCGGGACCTACAAGTGAACGTCAATTCTGAACCACAACGAACACCCGGGATTCAAACTTGGCACCTTTGGCAAAATAGGTATTGATGTGCTGTTTCATTTCTATACTTTTTGAAATTAAAGGGCACTTAAATTAGGTATAATAAGTAATTATGAATAAATATACATTTACACTCTTTTTCTCATTCTTTTCTGTTATCATTTTGTGTTTTAATCAACGGATAGACGTGAATGATGTTATATCAGAGTGTTCTGTTTTCTGGCCTTTGAACTATGAACACAACACTGTAAACTACAAATTATTTACGCAATGTAAGGCATAATGTCTTAGAATATTGAATTTGAATTACTTTTAAAAATAGTACACTTTATTTCAATAAAAACATAACAGCGATTATGACTCTAAATATTGGTGGACAATTGAAACCGTACATAAACAGCTTAAATTATTTTTTAATGATTTTCATTAATGAAATTTGTTCTTGAAGGAAATGTTCGATTTCAATAACACTTTCATTTAGTATCATTGTAAATTAATTTTTGCATTGTTTTATCTCAAAAATAAATAAACAATTAAAGCTATTGTCGTATTTAAACAAATCTATTTGGTAAATAATAAACCAAATACACAAGATATTGAATTGTAGGTATTTGATTTTAGAATGTGAAAGTAAGTTTTTGAAACGATGATACAAATTTAATCGCCATCTTTTGAAAATTCAAAAGCTTTTTCAAAAAGTACACTCTTTCGGGGAATTATATACATAACATCAGCATAGAGTGTTGGTGCAGCATATTTACTGCATTCAAAAGCACACAGAATGAATTGCAAGAAAGTCAAGAGTTGGCTCAGAAAGAAGCTGTAAGTAGTTTTTTTTTATAAATGAAGATTTAGTAAGAAATGTTTTATAAATAAAAGTTTATTTTAACCCTGGTAAGTCGAGCAGTTGAAAAGTGTCCATCAAAATCAATTTCTTAATAGATGGCAACCTATGATCAAAGCCTTCTTACAAATTTTTTCTAGTTATTTTAAAAATATTTTTTTTAATGTTTACTTTATTCTGTTCAATAATGTTGTTTTTTTAATTAAAATAACCACTTACTTTGATATTTGGTCATGAATTTAATGATGTGCATGAAAATTTGAATTTGGAGGATCTCGGGACTAACTGCGAGACAGAAGGCCGCCTGCCTAACCAAGTGTTAACACATTTAGCTCCGCATCAGCCATCCGTGGCTGATTGGTTGGTTGGTTGTTTTCAAATTATCTGGCGCCGTCAGCAACACGATGGCTATAATGCGCCGAAACATTCGTCATTAGACAAGCCAACATACATTTACAAACACCCATGCCTTACACGGGACTCGAACCCGCAACCTCGCGGTCTAGAAGCTAGCACGCTAACCACTATACCGTTTGGTCGGCACCTGCCTAGCCAAGTGCTAACACATTTAGCGCCGAGTCAGAAAATCGGTGGCTGACGGTAAACTTTCCGGGTTGGTTGGTTGGGGTTTTATGGTGCAAGAGCTCAACTATGGTCATGCTGCGCCAAACAATTGTATTTATATTCTAAAAATTAAAATATTTAAATATATAGAGACTAAAATAGCGAAAGCAATAAAATTATGAAATTGTCAAAATTCTAAATCAAACAAAAAGCGCCTATTTCTTGTAAATTAACGAAGATATTTTGATGAGATAGTGAGCGTAAAATAAATGTCAGTGATGGATGAGTCGTGTTACAATAAAGTAGTGTGATATTATGAAAAGTAGGACATTCACTTAAAATGTGCAAAACAGAAAAAATAACTCCACAGGCATTGCATGTTGGGGTATCTTCAGAAGCAGAAGATGCACATGGGTAAACCGGGTTAGGAGCACTTGCCTTTTCCAGGATTGCTGCATGGGCTCAAATATGAAAATTACGGGCTGAAACGAATACAGCTTGTTTGCCTTCTATGCATCCCACATGGCCTGCCAAGTGAGAGGTAGAAGCTTTTATTGCATTGTTTGGACAGAACCGAGTGCTCTTAGGTTCACTACCAGATGGGGCTACAGAATCTGATCCCATGATCGCCACATGACCTGGTATCCAACAAAAAATAACTTTAAAATGTCTGTAAAAAAGTGTAAAAGGAAGTTTTAAAATATCTCATATGAAATTTTGCGCATTCAAACAGCGTTTAGAGTGTAAATAATAGCATCAGCTCGGTCATGGTGAAATCAGCATTATAGTCTTCCAACGCGGTGAATGTGAAACTCAATTTAATTTTCTCAGCTTTTCGTTTGATAGAGACAAACGGCTCTTTGTAATTCAAGTTGCACCATAATTTTGCGAAAGAGTCAGAGTATCAACAATAACCTTCTTGATCTGAAACAGTTCACAGAAGTGTCTCAAAGATTGAAATCAAGTGTCGTGGGTATTGGTTCTTTATTTACTTTATTCCAGATCCTTTTAGAAGAGGTTTTGGATTTTATGGTGAGAACATGATGCATCCAAGAATCCTTCTGGCTACGCCGCCTGATTCTACGAGCTTCTGCTCGGGAACATTCAACCCTTCGCACTCCAGACCTTTTTCGCTCAATGGGACCAGCAACTCGAGACGTTTCCCACCATTTTTGGCTGGTTCGCTGTAACAGATCCGCTTCAAAGAAACTAAACACAGTCATTGGCCTTACATCGAATTTCCGCATCAAACTTAGTGGTCCTCACGAGTTGCGGCATCAAATCATGTGGTGAGTGAAAGTCACCTCTGGAGTGCAATGGGTTAAGAGCAATGAGGTTGGCTTCAGTGGGGTATCGACGAAAAATACCTCTGGCCTTCCTCCGCTTTTTATTTGCAACTTTACATTCGTAGTTCCACCACGGTTTTGGGATGTTCGATAGATTGGTAGATGTAAATGGAATAGAAAGGCAAGCAGCTTCCAAGATGGCCTGAGTGACTGAATTTGCATTCATCAATGTCATCTTAGTCCACCATTTCGCCAGAGAAATGGACAATGTAAGAAAACTTTTCCGAATCTGCATATTTTACTTTAAAACGAAGGATACGAGCATAGAGAACAGCACCTACACCTAACATCTCCAGACGGGAAGGACGGACGGGGAAGGGATCACTATGGTAGGGATCCCGTTCGACAGAAAAGAAATGATGAACACAAGAAAAGATAGATGGCGTGTAACGTCCTCGATGGGGGGTATGGAAGCATGCATGTTGCCCATTATTTAGAATACATAGATTTTGGTCTTCTATCATTTTTTCAAAGTTGTCTTCCACGTCGTTTTATATCTGGGCTACCCAAAGAGAATTGTGACCATTGAAAAATCTACCATAACAATAAAAGGGTGAAGTGGGGGGGGGGGAAGGGACCGGGTCACAAAATTTATTATCTAATTCTGATTGTTGGATAGTACGATTAGGAGGAAGGTATATTGAACATACGGTTACTAACTGATTTTTTCACGTAACTCACTCTAACGGCAATATCTTGTAAGTCGGGAGTGGGTGATAGCTGGGTGGATGGACTACTATTAGATATAAATATAGCAATACCACTGCTAGCTCTGTCACCGCTGACAAAATCCTTACGTAGAGGACTGTACCCAACAAGAGATCTTTAAACAGGCTTCAAGAACGACTTCCGGCAGTGCTAGACACTGCTGCGAACCAGTATAATAAGCACCATATGATTACATGCATCACTTTAAGCTCCATAGGATTGCATGTATCGTTTATTAGAGTCATAGAGTAATGTGTCTGAGCGTCTGAAACTGCGGTGAGCAAGCACAATAAAGACTCCCGGGCTGTCCACTTCTGTGGTCCAATAAAATAAGCTCCATGTAATTATATGTATCACTTAGAGTCAAAGCGTCTCAAGCCACATACCCAACCTCTAGTCACTGCTGTGGCCGAGTATAATAAGCTCCATAGGATTACATGTATCACTTAGAGTCAGAGCGTCTTAAGCCACAGACGCAACCTCGAGTCACAACTGTGGCTCAGAATAATAAGCTCCATAGGATTGCATG
Source organism: Linyphia triangularis (assembly GCA_963978545.1). Taxonomy (NCBI): domain Eukaryota; kingdom Metazoa; phylum Arthropoda; class Arachnida; order Araneae; family Linyphiidae; genus Linyphia; species Linyphia triangularis. The sequence continues at coordinate 7,454,288 of OZ021729.1, read as the reverse complement.
TATCGCTTAGAGTGGCTTGTCTGAGCGTCTGAAACTGACTCGCTTAGGTGGCTCTGTATAATAGGGGCCTAAAATGTATTCAAAGCTAAGTAAATCTGCTTGCCCAAACAAGTACTGGAAGTAATCCGGATGGTAATGCAATTTTCGGTTTGCATTCGTTTGTAAAACACACTTCGCGTTATTTGCATAATCTCAGACGGTTTGTATAGCAAGAAACTGTATTATAACTGACAACAAGTTTAACCAGAGGCTTATAGTGACTTTACTTTACCACTTTTGCAACCAACATTTGCATACATATTTTCTTATTGGTCCAGTGAATGAATAATTTATTTATTCCAAATTTAATTGCTCTTACAGTCTCTGTTTCTACTGTCAACAAGACGCACACCACCAAAAAACCGTCTTCCAGGTGCTTCACGCTTTCCTGGAAGACAGTCAAATCAACTCCCAGGGAAAGGTGTCCATTTGGTTGGAGGACTGTCAGCTGCACCTCCCTTATGCGGAACCACACTACGCAGTAAAAGTCTCCTCCTCCTCCTCCTTCTCGGAGGAGGAATTAACACCTCCGTTGGATCTGGATACTGTAGAATTTGAAATGGATAAGGTCACCTATGATAATTCTGAAGGCAGTGTCTATTACGACTGTGCTTCCACCATGACTGATAACAGCTACAAGACCTGTTGAAATCTGCGAGCACCGTTCACAACGATCAACAGGTCTATGCTAAGATTGAATATCAACCAGATACATAAATTGACCAAACAACACCACCTACAAAAAAAAAAAAAAAAAAAAAAAAGGACAATGACTAGGAAATCTACCGCATACAATTTTTACTTGAACATCTAGATTTCAGTTGGAGTATGACTGGTTGGATATGTTTGGAGAAAACTTTCTTCAAATACTGAAGTGACTATGAATAATTTTAATTAAATGACTGCATCTAAATACGACTTTTTGAATTCATCTAATGACTTTTCTTGTGACATTATGAATTTTATTGCAATTTTAATACGATTTTTCTTGAGTCTTTAGTATGATTTCAAGTGCAATTATTATTACTTTCCTAGAGACTTTCTAATAATATTTCCAGTGACTTGATAAAGGCTTTTTTAGTGACTATTTTATTATGACTTTTCTAAAGACTTTATCGTGACTTTTCTAATAACTTAATTATTACTTTCCTTGCGATTATATTACGAATATTATAGTGCAATGGTTATAACATTTTAGTAATTTTTAATGTAAATTTACTATTCTTGTAATTTTACTGTCACAACTCTTGTTACTTTATTGTCCCAATGCTTTCCTACCCTATAACTCTTTCTGTGATTTGTATTATGATTTTTACTGTGATTTTATGAAATCTCAAAATTTGAACGAAGTCTTATCTGCCTTAAACGGGTATTGACTTTAAATGGAATTTTATTCTGAGAATATCTGAAGAAAGCAGGTTTTGTATGAAAGTATACTCTGAAAAAGTATAACTAAATAAATTCCTCTTTTGAAAACAGAAAATTTTTAAAACAGAAAATTTTAAAAACAGAAAACTTGAACGTTTAAATTTTTTTTTTATATAAATGTAATGTATAATCAGGATAACTTACCTCAGTTACAACTTTAATCGCTTGTTCTCATCTCATAGTTTCATAAATACATTCTTCTGTAAAATACTTTTATTTCTTTCAATAATTATTTTACATGTTACGTATTGATAAAATAAATAAAATTTTGTACCTGCTTGTCTTTTATTTATCTTAATAGGCGCCATATATTCTTAGCACTGTACTGGTTGGTTGGCTGGTTGGTTGGTTGAATGGTTGGTTGTTTTACGTTTTCCTTATCACTGTACTCAGTGCTGTGTAAAGTGGTCAGACAGTTACTGATCCGTAAAAACATAATACAATTTAAAATATGTGAATATTCAAAGTCACATTACTACTATAACTGATGCAATACATTCAATTTCTATTATTTCGAATTGTGATGTAAAGTCAATCTTAAATAACTAGGATACACCTAGTTAATATTTTAAAAGTAAAAAAAAAAAAAAAAGGACCGTTGTTGATGAAGCTATATTAAATGCTAAATTTAGGCATAAGTTAGCAACTAAATAACCCATAGTAATCAGAGATATTTAAAGTAAGATAAAATTATCACATGCAGGCAGCCCAAAAAGAGATTTTTATTTGGGAAAAGATTTATATTATAACTATGTTTGAACATTTCTTCGTTAATACTTTCACATCTAACAATCAGAAGGCAGCAGACATTTTTTTAAATGTGAAGACTGAAATGTCGCGTTAAAAATACATTTACTCACTAAAAAAATATAAATTTCACTGCCTGGTCAAAAATTAAATTCTTTGCACACAGAAAGTTTTAAATTTCAACAAGATTAAAGGATATGATCTAATGCTAGCATTTACTTCAATCGTAATGATTATAAGAGTCTTGAAACCGTTTTAGTTCCAAATTGGCATTATAGATGGCAGCACAAAATAAATATGTGTGGTTTAATACGAGTGATACCTAGATAATTATAAAGGTGAATAGGGGGGGGGGGGGGGGCGGAAAATATATTTTGGCAACATAAATCGCAATTTTAAATTACAATGAATGTTCAAAACATTAAACTCATCACTAAAAGTGTAGGACATCCCCAACTCAATTTTGTTATTACGTATTGCTAGAAAAGAAATGTAACTATTATTTGTACTTTGGACCGCCGAAAACGAAACTTTCAAAAAGGATCTAGATGGCAGTGGTAGCTTGTGGTCGAAAATGTTATAGTCCGAGAGGAGACTGCAATTTTTGGACCCCATCGAACATCATTCTGAATTTTTTATAGAAATTAGAGAAAAGTGAGTAGATTAGGAATCCATTGGTCTGCCGTGGCAAAAATGGCCGGAACTGATCAATAATCGACTTGGAATGAGTTTAACTAAAATCCGATGGCCAAATATGTCATAACTTGCCAAAATTAGAACAAACTTATTCGTCTGGCAACCCACTTCATTTTGATTTTCAATGAGAAAAAGCGCAAACGATTACATCAGTTACGTCATAAGTGACGTAATATTTTTTGCCAACTTGGCTCCCTTTTAATAGATGTAAGTAGACCGTCGCCAGATATCTGAATCCTCTGCAACCTTCTTAATTAAAAATTAAAGAGTGAGGGTTACCAAATAAAAAAAAAAATGCTCATTATTTGGCAAGTTATGGCGCATTTGGCAATTGAATTTAGTTCAACTTATTAAAAGTCGATTTTTGATCAGTTTCGGCCATTTTTGCCACGGCAGACCAGTGGATTCGTAATCTACTCACTTTTCTCTAATTTCTATAAAAAATTCAGAATGATGTTCGATGGGGTCCAAAACTTGCAGTCGCCTCTCAGTCTATTAGTGCAGCCGCGATGCTACACATTACGCTGAAGAAAAGGCTCTATTGTGTTCCATCGATTACCATGGCAACGTATGGCAACGTCGCAGCCAAACGTGTTTCAGGAACACTCAGCTGCTGTAAGGAGGATTATCAGTTTGGGTTGATTGTTGGAGCGGTTTTTATTTGTCTCGTGAATTGAGTATTGAGGTAACAAGTTTGCTATTTATCAGATTATTTTAATCACCATAGAAACTAGGTCTTTTTAGAAAATTCTAAAATATATAATTTTAGTTTTTAACTGATAAGTAAGATTCAGCCCGGCTGTACTGGCTGTAGTGTGCTAGCTGCCACTGCTAGATGGATGGTTTGTACGCTCAACGACCTATTTTTTTGGACAATAAACGGCTAATCGGCCCTTGGCATATAGTTTAGCACGTTCTCTGCCGATCACGTGCAAGCGCGAAATGTCAGGATGCTTCCCAGTAGCCAGTCCTGATCAGACTGCACCCGATCGGAGTTTCCGTTAGGGCTGGAATTAACTGAGATAACAAAATAGTATGTGTCATGTGACATGAATATCAGATACATCGTGTCTTCCTCCATAAGGTTAGCTGGAAACTTGTGTTTTCTAAAACATAGTTTCATGTAATTCCAGCAAAGAACGACAGCTCCGATCGGGTGCAGTCTGATCTGGACAGGCTAGACCAACATTCCGCGCTGGCGCGTGATAGACAGCGAACGTGCTAAAGTAGATTCCGAACCACAACAAACATCAATGACTAACCCAAGATTCGAACCCGGCACCTTTATGCTAGGTTGGTTGGTTGTTTTCAGATTATCTAGCTCCGTCAGCTACACGAGGGTTATAATGCGCCAAAGCATTAATCATTAGACAAGCCAACATACATTTACAAACACCCATGCCTTACACGGGACTCGAACCCGCAACCTCGCAGTCTAGAAGCTAGCACGCTAACCACTATACCGTTTGGTCGGCTTAGTATGCAAGGCTAGAGCCATCAAGTGGGCAGAATCTAGAGCGATAGATGTATCTCGGACTTAGGATAATAGACTAGGTGAGTACTGATTCAATTCATATAAAGTTTTGTCTGATATTTATTTTATGGGAAGAGCTTAATCCAACCATTTAAAAAAATATATGAACGTTTCCTAAAGAAATAGAGACGGCCATACTTGGAATTCTCGATTTCAAAATAAAAAGAAATGATAGGACCGAACCAGTACCGTAACACCACTTATTTTATTCTAGAGTGAAAAATTTCCCATCTGCTGACTGTGTGGTTCGTGCTCTGGTCACGCATGACAAAAGTGACAGGTTCGAATCGGCATGGATGTTTGTTGTGATTCGGAATCCACGTTAAGCTGTAGGTCCCGACAGGATTAGCAGTCATTGTGCATAAAAATAGGTCGTTAGGCGTAAAAAAAAAAACTAGAGTGGAAATTTGAAGTGGTAAATTGGATGCAGTATGTAAAACTCCCAATATTAAAATATTTATACTTGGGTATTTTTTCTTACTCACATTCAGACTTTACAGACACTGTCTGACAAGTTGTTTGGGATACATTTTTTTTTTTTTTTTTTTTTTTTTTTTTTTTTTACGTGGGACTATAACAAAAAATTCTAATATCTTTATTTTTAGAATAATTTTTCTGAAATTTATTATGCAGTATTGTAAAATGCTTTAAAACTAAAATAACTGTTTTAAACTTTTAAATTTTTTTTTTTTTTTAAATTGAAAATTTCAAAATTTTGATTTTACCTAAATTTGATATATTTAACAAACTTTTTTAAAAAATCACTTCATTTTTGCATTAAATTTCCTTTTTTAATTTATATAAAAAATTGCCTTCATGAGTTTTCAATAAAATATTTAGAAAAAATAAAAAAAATAAAAAAATAATAATAATTGTGCAAAAACTGTAAAAAACTCATACTAGCTTCAAAAACTTTTTTTTTAAAGTTCAATCAAATTGCACAGTTCCTGAATGCAAATTAAAGAAATATATATAAAAATAATCGTGGAAGGTTTCATATATATTTCTCAGTAGTTTTTTCAGTAGTTTTTCAATTATATCAATTCAAACTCAAAAAAGGGACAAAATGCCATCCACGAGAAAAACTACTTCAAAGTTTCAAGATAACAAGTAAGGAATTCAGTTGTCATGTTGCAAAAACTTAAATATTTAAAGTTCTACTAAATGCTAGAAACAAAATTTTTCTGTCATTTTATTCAGAAATGCTTTTATTATTTCTAACTACAATAATAATAAAAAATAAAAAAAATTAAAAATTAGAATTTGTAAAAATTTTAGTCCCATCAGATCCCCTTAGGATCACATATGTAACACATGCCACATGTTTGTAAATGTATGTTGGCTTGTTTAATGACGAATGTTTCGGCGCATTATAGTCCTCGTGTTGCTGCCGGCGCCAGATAATCTGAATACAACCAACCAACCAATCGGACCGTAAAAAGAAATTCGATTCCGAGTGTACTAGGCCGACCAAACGGTATAGTGGTTAGCGTGCTAGCTTTTAGACCGCGAGGTTACTGGTTCGAGTCCCGTGTTTGGCATGGGTGTTTGTAAATGTACGTTGGCTTGTCTAATGACGAATGTTTCGGTGCATTATAGCCCTCGTGTTGCTTCCGGCGCCAGATAATCTGAATACAACCAACCAACCAATCGGACCGTAAAAAGAAATTCGATTCCGAGTGTACTAGGCCGACCAAACGGTATAGTGGTTAGCGTGCTAGCTTCTAGACCGCGAGGTTACTGGTTCGAGTCCCGTGTTTGGCATGGGTGTTTGTAAATGTATGCTGGCTTGTCTAATGACGAATGTTTCGGCGCATTATAGCCCTCGTGTTGCTGACGGCGCCAGATAATCTGAATACAACCAACCAACCAATCGGTCCGTAAAAAGAAATTCTATTCCGAGTGTACTAGGCCGACCAAACGGTATAGTGGTTAGCGTGCTAGCTTCTAGACCGCGAGGTTACTGGTTCGAGTCCCGTGTTTGGCATGGGTGTTTGTAAATGTATGCTGGCTTGTCTAATGACGAATGTTTCGGCGCATTATAGCCCTCGTGTTGCTGACGGCGCCAGATAATCTGAATACAACCAACCAACCAATCGGTCCGTAAAAAGAAATTCGATTCCGAGTGTACTAGGCCGACCAAACGGTATAGTGGTTAGCGTGCTAGCTTCTAGACCGCGAGGTTACTGGTTCGAGTCCCGTGTTTGGCATGGGTGTTTGTAAATGTATGCTGGCTTGTCTAATGACGAATGTTTCGGCGCATTATAGCCCTCGTGTTGCTGACGGCGCCAGATAATCTGAATACAACCAACCAACCAATCGGTCCGTAAAAAGAAATTCGATTCCGAGTGTACTAGGCCGACCAAACGGTATAGTGGTTAGCGTGCTATAGCTTCTAGACCGCGAGGTTACTGGTTCGAGTCCCGTGTTTGGCATGGGTGTTTGTAAATGTACGTTGGCTTGTCTAATGACGAATGTTTCGGCGCATTATAGCCCTCGTGTTGCTGCCGGCGCCAGATTATCTGAATACAACCAACCAACCAATCGGACCGTAAAAAGAAATTCGATTCCGAGTGTACTAGGCCGACCAAACGGTATAGTGGTTAGCGTGCTATAGCTTCTAGACCGCGAGGTTACTGGTTCGAGTCCCGTGTTTGGCATGGGTGTTTGTAAATGTACGTTGGCTTGTCTAATGACGAATGTTTCGGCGCATTATAGCCCTCGTGTTGCTGCCGGCGCCAGATAATCTGAATACAACCAACCAACCAATCGGTCCGTAAAAAGAAATTCGATTCCGAGTGTACTAGGCCGACCAAACGGTATAGTGGTTAGCGTGCTATAGCTTCTAGACCGCGAGGTTACTGGTTCGAGTCCCGTGTTTGGCATGGGTGTTTGTAAATGTACGTTGGCTTGTCTAATGACGAATGTTTCGGCGCATTATAGCCCTCGTGTTGCTGCCGGCGCCAGATAATCTGAATACAACCAACCAATCGGTCCGTAAAAAGAAATTCGATTCCGAGTGTACTAGGCCGACCAAACGGTATAGTGGTTAGCGTGCTAGCTTCTAGACGGCGAGGTTACTGGTTCGAGTCCCGTGTTTGGCATGGGTGTTTGTAAATGTATGCTGGCTTGTCTAATGACGAATGTTTCGGCGCATTATAGCCCTCGTGTTGCTGACGGCGCCAGATAATCTGAATACAACCAACCAACCAATCGGTCCGTAAAAAGAAATTCGATTCCGAGTGTACTAGGCCGACCAAACGGTATAGTGGTTAGCGTGCTAGCTTCTAGACCGCGAGGTTACTGGTTCGAGTCCCGTGTTTGGCATGGGTGTTTGTAAATGTATGCTGGCTTGTCTAATGACGAATGTTTCGGCGCATTATAGCCCTCGTGTTGCTGACGGCGCCAGATAATCTGAATACAACCAACCAACCAATCGGTCCGTAAAAAGAAATTCGATTCCGAGTGTACTAGGCCGACCAAACGGTATAGTGGTTAGCGTGCTAGCTTCTAGACCGCGAGGTTACTGGTTCGAGTCCCGTGTTTGGCATGGGTGTTTGTAAATGTATGCTGGCTTGTCTAATGACGAATGTTTCGGCGCATTATAGCCCTCGTGTTGCTGACGGCGCCAGATAATCTGAATACAACCAACCAACCAATCGGTCCGTAAAAAGAAATTCGATTCCGAGTGTACTAGGCCGACCAAACGGTATAGTGGTTAGCGTGCTAGCTTCTAGACCGCGAGGTTACTGGTTCGAGTCCCGTGTTTGGCATGGGTGTTTGTAAATGTAGGCTGGCTTGTCTAATGACGAATGTTTCGGCGAATTATAGCCCTCGTGTTGCTGACGGCGCCAGATAATCTGAATACAACCAACCAACCAATCGGACCGTAAAAAGAAATTCGATTCCGAGTGTACTAGGCCGACCAAACGGTATAGTGGTTAGCGTGCTATAGCTTCTAGACCGCGAGGTTACTGGTTCGTGTCCCGTGTTTGGCATGGGTGTTTGTAAATGTACGTTGGCTTGTCTAATGACGAATGTTTCGGCGCATTATAGCCCTCGTGTTGCTGCCGGCGCCAGATAATCTGAATACAACCAACCAACCAATCGGTCCGTAAAAAGAAATTCGATTCCGAGTGTACTAGGCCGACCAAACGGTATAGTGGTTAGCGTGCTATAGCTTCTAGACCGCGAGGTTACTGGTTCGAGTCCCGTGTTTGGCATGGGTGTTTGTAAATGTACGTTGGCTTGTCTAATGACGAATGTTTCGGCGCATTATAGCCCTCGTGTTGCTGCCGGCGCCAGATAATCTGAATACAACCAACCAATCGGTCCGTAAAAAGAAATTCGATTCCGAGTGTACTAGGCCGACCAAACGGTATAGTGGTTAGCGTGCTAGCTTCTAGACGGCGAGGTTACTGGTTCGAGTCCCGTGTTTGGCATGGGTGTTTGTAAATGTATGCTGGCTTGTCTAATGACGAATGTTTCGGCGCATTATAGCCCTCGTGTTGCTGACGGCGCCAGATAATCTGAATACAACCAACCAACCAATCGGTCCGTAAAAAGAAATTCGATTCCGAGTGTACTAGGCCGACCAAACGGTATAGTGGTTAGCGTGCTAGCTTCTAGACCGCGAGGTTACTGGTTCGAGTCCCGTGTTTGGCATGGGTGTTTGTAAATGTATGCTGGCTTGTCTAATGACGAATGTTTCGGCGCATTATAGCCCTCGTGTTGCTGACGGCGCCAGATAATCTGAATACAACCAACCAACCAATCGGTCCGTAAAAAGAAATTCGATTCCGAGTGTACTAGGCCGACCAAACGGTATAGTGGTTAGCGTGCTAGCTTCTAGACCGCGAGGTTACTGGTTCGAGTCCCGTGTTTGGCATGGGTGTTTGTAAATGTATGCTGGCTTGTCTAATGACGAATGTTTCGGCGCATTATAGCCCTCGTGTTGCTGACGGCGCCAGATAATCTGAATACAACCAACCAACCAATCGGTCCGTAAAAAGAAATTCGATTCCGAGTGTACTAGGCCGACCAAACGGTATAGTGGTTAGCGTGCTAGCTTCTAGACCGCGAGGTTACTGGTTCGAGTCCCGTGTTTGGCATGGGTGTTTGTAAATGTAGGCTGGCTTGTCTAATGACGAATGTTTCGGCGAATTATAGCCCTCGTGTTGCTGACGGCGCCAGATAATCTGAATACAACCAACCAACCAATCGGACCGTAAAAAGAAATTCGATTCCGAGTGTACTAGGCCGACCAAACGGTATAGTGGTTAGCGTGCTATAGCTTCTAGACCGCGAGGTTACTGGTTCGTGTCCCGTGTTTGGCATGGGTGTTTGTAAATGTACGTTGGCTTGTCTAATGACGAATGTTTCGGCGCATTATAGCCCTCGTGTTGCTGCCGGCGCCAGATAATCTGAATACAACCAACCAACCAATCGGTCCGTAAAAAGAAATTCGATTCCGAGTGTACTAGGCCGACCAAACGGTATAGTGGTTAGCGTGCTATAGCTTCTAGACCGCGAGGTTACTGGTTCGAGTCCCGTGTTTGGCATGGGTGTTTGTAAATGTACGTTGGCTTGTCTAATGACGAATGTTTCGGCGCATTATAGCCCTCGTGTTGCTGCCGGCGCCAGATAATCTGAATACAACCAACCAACCAATCGGTCCGTAAAAAGAAATTCGATTCCGAGTGTACTAGGCCGACCAAACGGTATAGTGGTTAGCGTGCTATAGCTTCTAGACCGCGAGGTTACTGGTTCGAGTCCCGTGTTTGGCATGGGTGTTTGTAAATGTACGTTGGCTTGTCTAATGACGAATGTTTCGGCGCATTATAGCCCTCGTGTTGCTGCCGGCGCCAGATAATCTGAATACAACCAACCAACCAATCGGTCCGTAAAAAGAAATTCGATTCCGAGTGTACTAGGCCGACCAAACGGTATAGTGGTTAGCGTGCTAGCTTCTAGACCGCGAGGTTACTGGTTCGTGTCCCGTGTTTGGCATGGGTGTTTGTAAATGTATGCTGGCTTGTCTAATGACGAATGTTTCGGCACATTATAGCCCTCGTGTTGCTGACGGCGCCAGATAATCTGAATACAACCAACCGAGTGTACTAGTATATACTTAAGTAGTTGTGTTGCTATATCCACTTATTATAAATCCAATTAAAAATAAGGCTTCAACTTAATAAGATTTAATATTTATGTGACTTTGTTTATGTGACTTTGTCCACTTTGTTTCAGAAAAGCCAGAGGGTTGATCTTTTCACATTTTGCATGCCGAACTCGTTCTTACAAGCAAAACACGTTCGTAAATTGTGGGGAGATTCAGAGAAGCGTCCTGTGATTGTGCCGAAATATTCTTGATTGCTTTCTGAATTTTTCTTCGTAAGTAATCTAAAAAGCAATAGTTTGATTCCTTGATTTTGAGCCTAGGTGTAATTTGAGTAAGCCACCTAGTAATGAGAAACAAATTTGCTACCATTTCAGTAGAGAAAGTAAAGGGAGTTCAAAAGTGTGCCCATTTAAGTGGACGCCTGTTCTCTAGTGGATTATTTGGCGCCGTCAGCAACACGAGGGCTATAATGCACCAAAACATTCGTCATTAGACGGGACTCTAACCCGCAACCTCACGGTCTAGAAGCTAGCACGCTAACCACTATACCATTTGGTCGGCCTTGATTGCTTTCTGAATTTTTCTTCGTAAGTATTCACGAAAGCAATAGTTTGATTCCTTGATTTTGAGCCTAGGTGCAATTTGATTAAGCCACCTAGTAATGAGAAATAAATTTGCTACCATTTGAGTAGAGAAAGTAAAGGGAGTTCAAAAGTGTGCCCATTTAAGTGGACGCCTGATCTCTAGTGGATTATTTGGCGCCAGCAGCAACACGAGGGCTATAATGCACCCAAACATTCGTCATTAGACGGGACTCTAACCCGCAACCTCACGGTCTAGAAGCTAGCACGCTAACCACTATACCATTTGGTCGGCCTTGATTGCTTTCTGAATTTTTCTTCGTAAGTATTCACGAAAGCAATAGTTTGATTCCTTGATTTTGAGCCTAGGTGTAATTTGAGTAAGCCACCTAGTAATGAGAAATAAATTTGCTACCATTTGAGTAGAGAAAGTAAAGGGAGTTCAAAAGTGTGCCCATTTAAGTGGACGCCTGTTCTCTAGTGGATTATTTGGCGCCGTCAGCAACACGAGGGCTATAATGCACCCAAACATTCGTCATTAGACGGGACTCTAACCCGCAACCTCACGGTCTAGAAGCTAGCACGCTAACCACTATACCATTTGGTCGGCCTTGATTGCTTTCTGAATTTTTCTTCGTAAGTATTCACGAAAGCAATAGTTTGATTCCTTGATTTTGAGCCTAGGTGTAATTTGAGTAAGCCACCTAGTAATGAGAAATAAATTTGCTACCATTTGAGTAGAGAAAGTAAAGGGAGTTCAAAAGTGTGCCCATTTAAGTGGACGCCTGTTCTCTAGTGGATTATTTGGCGCCGTCAGCAACACGAGGGCTATAATGCACCAAAACATTCGTCATTAGACGGGACTCTAACCCGCAACCTCACGGTCTAGAAGCTAGCACGCTAACCACTATACCATTTGGTCGGCCTTGATTGCTTTCTGAATTTTTCTTCGTAAGTATTCACGAAAGCAATAGTTTGATTCCTTGATTTTGAGCCTAGGTGTAATTTGAGTAAGCCACCTAGTAATGAGAAATAAATTTGCTACCATTTGAGTAGAGAAAGTAAAGGGAGTTCAAAAGTGTGCCCATTTAAGTGGACGCCTGTTCTCTAGTGGATTATTTGGCGCCGTCAGCAACACGAGGGCTATAATGCACCAAAACATTCGTCATTAGACGGGACTCTAACCCGCAACCTCACGGTCTAGAAGCTAGCACGCTAACCACTATACCATTTGGTCGGCCTTGATTGCTTTCTGAATTTTTCTTCGTAAGTATTCACGAAAGCAATAGTTTGATTCCTTGATTTTGAGCCTAGGTGTAATTTGAGTAAGCCACCTAGTAATGAGAAATAAATTTGCTACCATTTGAGTAGAGAAAGTAAAGGGAGTTCAAAAGTGTGCCCATTTAAGTGGACGCCTGTTCTCTAGTGGATTATTTGGCGCCGTCAGCAACACGAGGGCTATAATGCACCAAAACATTCGTCATTAGACGGGACTCTAACCCGCAACCTCACGGTCTAGAAGCTAGCACGCTAACCACTATACCATTTGGTCGGCCTTGATTGCTTTCTGAATTTTTCTTCGTAAGTATTCACGAAAGCAATAGTTTGATTCCTTGATTTTGAGCCTAGGTGTAATTTGAGTAAGCCACCTAGTAATGAGAAATAAATTTGCTACCATTTGAGTAGAGAAAGTAAAGGGAGTTCAAAAGTGTGCCCATTTAAGTGGACGCCTGATCTCTAGTGGATTATTTGGCGCCATCAGCAACACGAGGGCTATAATGCACCAAAACATTCGTCATTAGACGGGACTCTAACCCGCAACCTCACGGTCTAGAAGCTAGCACGCTAACCACTATACCATTTGGTCGGCCTTGATTGCTTTCTGAATTTTTCTTCGTAAGTATTCACGAAAGCAATAGTTTGATTCCTTGATTTTGAGCCTAGGTGTAATTTGAGTAAGCCACCTAGTAATGAGAAATAAATTTGCTACCATTTGAGTAGAGAAAGTAAAGGGAGTTCAAAAGTGTGCCCATTTAAGTGGACGCCTGTTCTCTAGTGGATTATTTGGCGCCGTCAGCAACACGAGGGCTATAATGCACCCAAACATTCGTCATTAGACGGGACTCGAACCCGCAACCTCGCGGTCTAGAAAATAGCACGCTAACCATTTGGTCGGCCTTGATTGCTTTCTGAATTTTTCTTCGTAAGTATTCACGAAAGCAATAGTTTGATTCCTTGATTTTGAGCCTAGGTGTAATTTGAGTAAGCCACCTAGTAATGAGAAATAAATTTGCTATCATTTGAGTAGAGAAAGTAAAGGGAGTTCAAAAGTGTGCCCATTTAAGTGGACGCCTGTTCTCTAGTGGATTATTTGGCGCCGTCAGCAACACGAGGGCTATAATGCACCCAAACATTCGTCATTAGACGGGACTCGAACCCGCAACCTCACGGTCTAGAAAATAGCACGCTAACCATTTGGTCGGCCTTGATTGCTTTCTGAATTTTTCTTCGTAAGTAATCTAAAAAGCAATAGTTTGATTCCTTGATTTTGAGCCTAGGTGTAATTTGAGTAAGCCACCTAGTAATGAGAAATAAATTTGCTACCATTTGAGTAGAGAAAGAAAAGGGAGTTCAAAAGTGTGCCCATTTAAGTGGACGCCTGTTCTCTAGTGGATTATTTGGCGCCGTCAGCAACACGAGGGCTATAATGCACCCAAACATTCGTCATTAGACGGGACTCGAACCCGCAACCTCGCGGTCTAGAAAATAGCACGCTAACCATTTGGTCGGCCTTGATTGCTTTCTGAATTTTTCTTCGTAAGTATTCACGAAAGCAATAGTTTGATTCCTTGATTTTGAGCCTAGGTGTAATTTGAGTAAGCCACCTAGTAATGAGAAATAAATTTGCTACCATTTGAGTAGAGAAAGAAAAGGGAGTTCAAAAGTGTGCCCATTTAAGTGGACGCCTGTTCTCTAGAGGATATGCCTACATTTTTACCCGTAAGAAATACACTTTCAGGGGGAATGGTGAAATAAAAATTCAATCGACATAAAATGCTCAATTCCCAGCATAGCAACACAATGTCTGCCATGTCTGCATGACATGTGAATAGTTTTGCTGTAGAGGTAAGCGTAGATTTTACAGTCTCGACACGACAAGGACTCTTATTATTACTGGTTTAAAAAGTCATCATCATCATCATTATCCTTATTAGGAAACAATCTTCTCAGAATCACTTGATGAATAACTAAATGCTGCTAAAGTGACTACCTATGTGGCTTTTCTCTGTGCTGTGTGTTGCAAGATAACAGTAGGTAAAAAAAACAGTTGCCGACAAAACTTTATGTTTTAAAAATTCATAGAAACTCAATTTATAAAAATGTGTTTATAACAGCATAAAACTTGAAAATTATGCGAAATTAAAAAAAAATGTTTAAAAGTGAAAGGTTATTGAGTATTATCTTACAGTAGGAAGTGAAAGTTGTAAATTTTAGGAGTAATGCTATGCAAATCAATGCAAAAAAAAAAAAATATTGGGTATCTTGATCTCTGTTAGAATTGCTTTAACCACCCTAATGCACATATATGTATAAATGCTATTTCTCTTTAATGACTTAATTAATATTTTATTGAAAATTTGTGTTCAAAAGTAGCATTAAAGTAAAAATGTAGTGCCATGAAAAGACTCCGATAAGTTTGGTCTGGAAAAACTGGTCAAGTGTGAGCGTTAGCAGGTTTTTCACTTATTTAAGAAATTTTCTGCAAAACTTTCCAATTTTTCATTCAGTTCTACATCACTTTTTCAAAATCTTTAGTCGATTGCGTCGAAAAATGTTTGTTTTTGTAACCTTTTTGTGATGTGTTTAAATATAAATAAATTGTTTGGAGTTTTGAATTAAATTAGTTTTTTTTTTTTTTTCCTTTTTTTTTCCTTTTTTTTTTTTTTTTTTTGTACAAAAAAAGGGTTTGAATATGATTCATTTGTTTGTCATGTCTATCCCTTAATAAGTTAAATTCACCTTGTTAATAATTTAGATTAGATGTCGACTTTGATTTAATGTTAAATAGTGTAATCCTTAAAAAAAAAGAGTTTTTAAAAAATCCTTTATATGCATTGTCATTTGTTTAAATTCATTAACACTCCGCCGATATCAAAAACATTTCTATCAGAAAATGTGCGGCAAACTACGTTTCAAACTTTATTTATTAAAAATGAACGTGAATGTATGCTGTCATATTCAAAGATTATTTATTTATTTATTTATTTATTTATTTATTTATTTATTTATTTATTTATTTATTTATTTATTTATTTATTTATTTATTTATTTATTTATTTATTTATTTATTTATTTATTTATTTATTTATTTATTTATTTATTCATTTTATTTTATCTATTAAAACAAAATTTGGCAACAAGAAAAAGTTTCAACAATGATCGGTTTAATGCTTTTTTAAACGACAAGTTGAATTATTAGTATTCCATAAAAGCGATCTTTTAGTGAGAGTTACAGTCCCAAAATTTGATATAATGCATTGTCATCGACATCGAACCTATCTGCCAAGTTTCAGCCCGATTGGATGACGGCAAGGGGGCTAATTAGGAGTCTACAGATTCCGCCGCCACCGACAAACCAATAAAATCAAAGTTAATATGAAGGATTTAAAAAGCCTTTTCATAACACTTCTTTACGCCTCTTATCACTGTTGTGTCTATAAATATTTCATAAATATTTTCAAAGATTAAAATCTTCAACCCTAGCTGGATTTTTGCGGATAAGACTCTAAGACTAAAGTATGATGTTAGGGAATACAAATAATCAGTATATTGACATGGTAAAGAGCTGCAGCTAAAGATCCGTCTGTAAATATAACTGTCTTAAACATAGGATTGAAATTGTAAGCATTTTGTAAATTTATAAACCATGCTTTGCTTTTACCTGAAGAAAATTATTGATAATAACCAAATAGTGCAATACATATTAGTTGTAATATCCTTGTACTTATAGTCATAACTATAATTTTTATTCTACTATTTAGTAATTTTTATTTGATTTTGTAATGTAAGCATTTTTTAAGACTTTCTGGAAAGTATTTGTCATTTTTATCTAATCTCTCTTTAATAATAATAATAAAAAGAATTTAAATTGAGTGAACGCTGTTGTAGAATTTTTCCACCACTCGTACTTCTCTGTCTTAGAGAGCAAAAACTATTGAATTTAAAAATATAAAATTTTACACATTTGTAGAGAAATGTCTTCTCTTAAGAAAAAATACGATATACAAACTTTAGTTTTTGAGTTACTGTATGTCAAAATGAAAGATTTCTTTTTATTTGCACGGCTAGTCGGCTATATTGAAAGGTTGTACTTAACTATATGATAGCTGAGCTAATTACTGGCATGTTCTGGAGGAATCGAATAGAAATTAACAACAGATAAGTCCACCTTTTTACTATTCTGATCCTAACAACACAGTCTGTTAAAACTTAAGTGAGTTTAATGTCTCTGGGATCAGTATAATTAATTTTTTAGAATTAGTTCTGATACATCTTTTGTAGAATATGCTTTTAACAAGAATCTATTGACGCATAACACTGCTTTAACACGTTGACTGCCCCGGTATATACAGCCGGATTCTGGTCAAAAGATCCAATGGGATTTAACCTTTAACTGATGTATGCAGTCTGATGGACCGCAGGTCATTTTTTGTGGAATGCTTCCAAGCACTAGAATATTTCAACTCTGACTTTTATATTAATTTTTCTGATACTTTGTTTCTTAAATTTTAAATTGATGTTCATTAATTTCTTTGGCGCAGTATGAACCACGTTTGTCCAAAAATTATCACATCCCCCAACCACCGCACTCGTCAACGCGTTCATTGGAGAAGAGTTTGAATCAATGGTTGATTGCAACTCATATGGCAGTCAACGTGTTGCAGAATATTCTGATTGCAATGGAAAGCGACGGAAGATAACACTTTTATTTACTCAATACCACAAAAAGTTTCATCAATATATATTTTTCTTTTCCGTTCAGGTAGTCATCTTATTACCAAATGCATAAACCATCAAGGGATGATATTAGAAAGTTCGTGGTAGTTGCGGCTTCCTTTATCGTATCGTTCAATACCTTTGGTGTAGCAAGACTGGCTGGTCAGTTATTCGTTGCCTGCAGGGAGCGATTCCACACCGGACGTAAAGAAGCATCGTTGCCTTTTGTATTGTGCTTTACAGTCAGAAACATATCAGGTAGGTTACAAAAAATTACCTTCCGTCAAAGTCTGGCAATCGTGTCTATTGGTAAGACTCAGCGTCATTGCCATTTGTGAGACATATACGCTAACTGTTAAATTTTACCCTTAACTATCAAATATCATATAAATTAATCTATATATTTAATAGGCAATAAGTTTTTTTGGGGTTAGTCCGTCCGCCTAAACTGCTCAACCAATTTCAATGATCAAGGTGTCATTTTAAAGGAAATAAGCTGTAGATTTGCCAAAACGTGCCAAAATAATTTATTAACACTTTATTAATTAGTTAAATTTCAATATTTTTCATCATAAAGCTACTACAAAGCCTCAATGATTTTGAATATATGAATGGCAACATCCTTACGTATGTAAACAACAAACCCGTTCCTAATTTTAAAGCTCTTTTTAAACTCTTCGTTTCAAAGTTGATTTTTTCTGTTTTTCTGAAGCATTTTTTTATTAGAGTAATTATTATTTTGAAGTATTTCTATCCAGAAAATGCCTCGGGTTGGACTTCGTCTCTAACGGGGCGACGTGAACGAAACAATCACTCTCGGCGTAATACGTCAAAGCCGCTCAATCCGAGCGCAGCAAAGCGTTTGGGGGTTGGCTAGCGTTAGCGAGCAGGGGGCGAAGCCCCCTAGTAGTTAAACTAATTACTTTAGTTTTTCAAACTTTTTCGAGCTATAAGAGGAAAAAATTTACTACATTTTAATTAAATATTCAATTTAAAAAAAATAAATTATTATGATTTCTTGCAATGGCTGAAACGTTTTGCAATTTACACTGTTTACCCATATCTACAATATGTCCTTAACACCCTTTATTTTGGAGAACTCTATGTAACCAATAAATATAAAATATCTGCAAGTTGATTAATAAAATTAAATCATTAAATATCACTGTTTCCAGCCTCTACTCTCTAATGTAACTAAATCTTCAACATTCTTAGTATATTTACAGAGTGTTTCTTAAAGGGTACCCTAGCTTTGAAATGCAATCTCGGAAAAAGGTGATAGAAGAATGAAAAAAATAGTATTTTTATTGATAAAGCCGTGAAAACCTGATACTTACGTTCTTAATTTAGACACAAATTCTGCCTCTAAAGTTGTTGTAAGGATTCTATTAAAGAGATCTCTACAGCATAGGTACGTTATTAAAACACGTAACCTTCAGTACAGACCGTGCTTCAAGCAACTATTTATCAGAATACTATACAGCGATTGTTGCGTTCAACGGCATCTGTTGATAATATTTCAAACTAATATTGAAATTCCTATTTGGCTTTTCCAATGAACATTCAAATTGATTCATTATTCTATTACAGTCAAACTCCGTTAACGTGAAATCGCTTAGCATGAAATCTCGTTTAAAGCGAAGTAAAAGCAATTCTCCTTACTTAAAACTTAACGTTAATTTATTCGTTTAACATGAAATCCCGTTTAAAGCGAAGTAAAAGCAATTCTCCTTACTTAAAATGTAATGTTAATTTATTCGTTTAACATTAAATTCCAATTAACGCGAGCAATTTCGGCGGCCCCAGCGATTTCGTGTTAACTGGGTTTGATTGTACTTGCCTTTTCAGCGTCATTTCATCGTTTGAAACAGAAACAGCCTGTGTTTACCACCCTACTACCTTTTATATAAATATTTATTATTCACTCTTTTAATATTTGCGTAGGTCCTATTGTTGGTTACTTGGGAAACATATTTGGACTGCGATTGATAACTTTGTCAGGATGCTTACTAGCAGCAATTGCAGTCGGTGCCTGTTTTCTTGTGGAGGACATAGTGCTTTTCACCATGCTCTGGGGAGGATGTTATGGTAAATGAATACATAATTTAACATCGTTCTTCCTGAGGTACACTGTATAATACAGTGAATATTCAAACATGCCAATAAAATTCTATGAATCATTCATAGGACATTTTCGTTTCTTTTTATAACGCGAAAACTATCATTGGAAATGGTGATTCAATTATAGTGAATTTATTGTTCCGTTGGTGCCAAAATGGTAATGTTATGCATTGTGACTGCACGTGGTGAATTTTTATTGATTTACCAATTTATTTCAGACATAAATATGCTCATGTTGTTACGACAGTGGACAATATCTTGTGTTGTTTTTAGGCAACCCGCACTTCCATAACTTAATACTAAAAGAAATACAGTTGATATTTGGAAGTGATATGTTGGTGGATAAATTTTTTCTGAATATGCTATCTTTGAAGAATCTATATTATATTTATGAAAGTTTTTCGGTATGATAAAGCAAAATCTTAATTGGAGAAGAGCAAATTCTTGCACCTCCTCAAAACAGTACTAGGTGGCTTACTATCTAGTAACTATGTGAATTACTATACAGCGTGTCCCCGTATAACCTGGCCGACATTTATTTTTGACACCGTTGGTCCTAGATGCATAGTCCCAATTGAAGAAATGTTTTAAAATGAAATTTTTTCGACCAATAGCAACGGTGTTATTGGAGTTTAAAGTTTAAACGCTATTTGGGGGGCCCGTACATAAATTGAAATGAGGAAATATCGTCTTATTGGAATAACAACGAACTTCTAGACTAGGTTTGACTATGGCAAACAAGTTGTAGTTCATCACCTAAAACATTATAATTTTTTACTAGAAACTGCTTTGAAAAAAAAATAAAAAAAAAATTACAAATTGTACAACGCAACAGTAAACAAACTTATAAACAATTTTAATTAAGTAATTTTAAATAATAACACAATCAGAAAGCAGCGCTTTTTGTTAACACAAACAAAAATAAAAGGTGATATAAATTAACAAAGTGAAAAGGATAAATAACCTCTT
This sequence comes from Linyphia triangularis, assembly GCA_963978545.1. Taxonomy (NCBI): domain Eukaryota; kingdom Metazoa; phylum Arthropoda; class Arachnida; order Araneae; family Linyphiidae; genus Linyphia; species Linyphia triangularis. The sequence goes on along the minus strand of OZ021729.1, from coordinate 7,434,055 downwards.
TCTTAATTACATATGCTCGAAATGTTTTCCTTTGACTAAAATACCTAAGCGCACACATCATTCAAATTCATCTTCAATATTTTTCAGCATTAAAGGCGTAATTAACCTGGCAGCAGATAAAATTCGATTCTGCAAATCTAATAGACTCGTCGATTCTTTTTCATATACCTTGCTTTTAAAAAATCACAAAAGAAAGAATTCTAAAGGATTTAGATCTGGAGATCTATGAGGCCATTCTACCGGACCTCCATAGCCTATTATGTTGTCTTTAAACCCACCCCACAAGGTAGGAAGCTACCTTGTTGGGTACGCCATCCTGTTGAAAACATCTTTTTAAGGTCTGCTAACACGATATGGTCATCCAGAAAATCAGATAAAGGTCCTTGTAACAGATTCGCATACTTTTTTACCTGTTAATGTATCAGCAAAAAAGAAAGGTCCTACTAACGCTCCCTTCCACGTGCCATACAAACGGACCATCGCACTTGATGCTTGTTTGGTCGAATTACATGAGGATTTTGCAGGGACCAAAAGTGTGTGTTTTGCCTATTTATTACCCCAGTTCCTGAAAACGTACACTCATCAGAAAATGGAATGTTATTCACAAATGATGAAACCAATACTAGCTTGTTCATGATGAAATTGCAGGAATCAAACCGTCTATTTTCATCCTCGCTCAAAAACTCTTGCACCAATCGCGAGCGATAAGGATGTGCACCGTGTCGGTTTAAGACTCTCCACGCATGTTTTTTTGAGTATCCACAGGCTTCACTAATGTCCCTGACACTAGATTGAGAGAAAGCAAGAGCTTGGCCCAAAATTTCTTCGTCAGAGACAACCACTCTTGAATTTCTGGATCGAGGACGTCTTCCTATGCTACCCGTTTCTCGCAAACGCTTTACAATATTTAAAATAGTATAGCTTTAGATGGATGTGTGCCATTTGGAAATAATTTAATTGCATATTGTCTTGCATATTCTCGCCCATTTCGATTACATTGGCCGTACAGAAGTAGCATTTCTGCGTACTGTTCCGCAGTGTACATTTTAACAATGATGATGGACGAAATAGCTAAATAATCTGGTATCTGGTATTAGTATGACCTACTTGTATTCTGAAGCGATAAACATACATTATTGGTTTTCTACCTACCAATCAATAATCTGCCACTATAATTTTCATAGGAACCCGCAAATCCCGCAGTACTACATGCTAATTTACACATAAAGATCGGGAATATTTTTTCCTTTTCAATTTTTTTTTTTTTTTTTTTTTTTTTTTTTTTTTGACAACTAACGGAATTTTTTTTTTGTCATTTTTAAAATTTTAGGGATAGACGAAAAATGTAAGTACAATTTTAGGGAGAAACGAAAATTTAAGGAATTATAGGAATTTTAGGGCGACTGCGACCTCTGCACAACACAAGAGTATGAATTTGTTCTTCCTCGACATATTTCATATTTGCTTTGATCGTACGTAATCGAGAGATTTTTGTTAGTTTCAGGGAGTATAGCACCTATTATCTCTTGCAAACGAGTTCAGAATCCACAATTCACTATAGACATTGATAGATCGTCTTCATGCGTTTGATTACAGAATAATTTTCCGAACGCAATTGCTTTTTCTCTGTATTTCATTTTGTGTACATGCCCTTAAAATATGTTAATGACCAATCGTGTAAAGTGGTATAAGTCACTAAATTCCATTTTTCATATCTCCATGAATATTGGTCGAACAAATTTAAATTTTTTTTTGTTTGAAATGTTTTTTCATGGGCAACATTTTTCTAAATATGAGTTGGGGGAACTGGGGACCATATAAAAATTTACAATCCGTAATTTTTATACCAACCCCTTTTCTAACTTAAAAACTATCCAGTAAAAATATTTTAACGATTTAAAACATTTCTTCAATTGGGACTATGCATCTAGGACCAACGGTGTCGAAAATAAAGGTTGGCCAGGTTATACGGGGACACGCTGTATAGTTAAGCCACCTAGTACTGTTTTGTGTAGATGCAAGAATTTGTTCTTCTCCAATTAAGATTTTTCTTTATCACAACGAAAAACTTTCATAAATATAATATAGATTCTTTTAGTTTTAAATAATTGTAATTTTAAATTATTTTTAGATAATTACATTGAAACAAATCAATTCTTCAACAAACGCATTATTGAGAGGAATTCCTAGCAAGGATTATTCCCTATAGTCATAGTCATAGTTATAGTGAATGGGGGAGGTCAACTGAGCCTAGGTGCTGGTGCTGATTCCACTAGGGAATATTGCACCAACCCCTTTATTTTACGACCCCCTGTCGAAGAAAGCCAAATTCCTTAAGAAAGGTCAAAAGGCTTTTGACAAGTTCCTCGTGGATTGTATCAAGTTCTGTTCCAAGACCTAAGCTTGAGTACCTAATGTGAAGAAGAGCTTCACATTCAAAAAGTATATGGTGGGCGGTTTCCTCCTCCATATTGCACTTCCTACATAAAGGTTCTTCTTTAAAGATTCCCATTCTATGAAGGTGTTTTCTAAGGTGATAGTAGCCTGTAAGAAATCCAACTATCACCCTCATCTTATCCCTGCTAAGACGCAGGATCTGAGATGATAGTTTAATGGAAGGTTCTTGGATCATAAGCCACGCATGTTTTTGATCGGTGGTTTGTTTCCACCTTTCTGTAGTTTCTTTAAGCATTTTTTCCTCCCATCACCCTTTTTGCAGCAGTCTTGGAGATCCCACAAAAAGGTTCAGGACTTAAAGGTAGGTCTGCAGTTCCCAGTTTAGCAAGCTTATCTGCAGTTTCGTTTCCTTCTACACCAATATATCCTGGCACCCATGTAAGAAGGATCCTATTATGGGTCCCCAAGTCTTGTAGAAGGTTTTTGCATTCCCAAACAAGTTTGGAGCTTATTTGAAATGAGTTTATTGCCTTTAAAGCTGCTTGACTGTCGCTAAATATGTAGATCTTCCTATTATTATTCCCTATACTCGCTATGTTACATTTTTTTTACAGCCTAGTGCATTTAAAACTACTTCCTAAAAAACCTTTAAATTTATTGAGTAAATACGTAAAAGATCACTTAATGCAATGACATAAATTGTTATCATTCAATGTCTATATATTATAAATGAAAATTAAAATGGCAAAAGACAAGAACAGATGGAGCCACTGCTTATACATTGACGTAATGATATCAAACATTTAATAAAATATATTAGACGCTATTTTCGAGTTTTTAATTAATGCCATTTCATTAAATGATAATTTTCGTACCTACTCACCAAAATTCAAGGGTTCATACAAACTAGTTTCTAAATGCTCTGTGCTCGAGAATTGTAACATAGTGAGTATAAGGGAATGATCCTTAGTAGGACTTCCTCTTTACATAGAAAGTACTAAAAAAAAAATTTAAGAAATTATAAGCAAAATTTAAATTTCACAAAAACTATTTTCTTTTAGGTTTGGCATTTGGAATGGGAAGTACCTTATTACCAAATATTCTACATTTATATTTCGAAAAAAGTTTCAACAAGATGCACGGGATTTATCAAGCAGGAGGGTGCATGGGATCATTAATATTGCCAGCAGTTTGCGAATATCTTTTACAAAATTATGGTGTTTCTGGAACATTATTAATTCTCTCTGGTTTTATTCTCAACTGCGTACCTGCTGCAATGCTTTTAAGAAATCCCCGAACGATTCCAACAGCTCAAAATTCCTCCAAGGATATTAAAGCTGACAAAATCCTTTATGAAAAACTTGAAACATCAACTGCTGTCATAGATAGTGAAGACACCGAGTTGAGTTCACCAAAAACAATTTCATTTTACGCTTCAAAAGTAAATCCAAACGCCTACGAGAGAGGCAGTAAATATTTAGAAACAGTCAAGTTTTTACAACCGCAGTGTGGTTTGTCTAACGAGAAGACTGAAAATGAAACCAATAACACAAACCATCTCGAATCGCAATCAGATGTATTGCCTACTTTCTCGGACAAAAATTTAACGAATGTAGCTGTTACTGGTAACGAATCTGCGTTTCCATGCATCGCAACTCTGGATAAAACTACCGTAGCTCACCCATTTGAAGATGGCAAACTAGACATAATTCATAAGAACTTGGAATCCTGTAAAGAAGTTTCGAAAACTATGAAAAGCCTCGATGTCAGCACAAGTAAACGCCATGGCCATCCCAGGGCAAAACTGTACGGGCAGTTCAGTTCCTTTTCAGAAAACTTCAGAGTTCTTCTCGACCCAACCTATATTCTCATACTCATATCGATGGGTACGTCAACTGTGGTAACAACGACGCTGTACACTGTGATTGTCGATGCTTGCAGGGACAAAGGCATAGTGGAGGACGTTGCCGTCTTGATGACTTTTGCTGTGACAGACATGCTGGGAAGGTTTTTCTTGGGATACGTTACGGACGTGGGATACTTCAGTGAAGTGAGCGTTTTTGCTCTGTGTTGCGGATGCTTTGCGTTACTGTTAACGGTATTTGTGTGGTTGGAGTCATTTTACATGGTTTTGTTGGATGTAGCTGCCATAGGAGTTCTGGCTGGTGGAGTTGTAGTGGTTCCTGTGGGAATTATAAGAAGGTTTACAGAGAAAGACAATATTAACATGGCTTTCGCCTCGAGGTATATCCTGTTTGCAGTGCTGGGCTTTGGTCAATCCCCAGTCATAGGTAAGTTAGGCAACTATATCTCTCCAAAAGATTAGATATTGATTCAACTTCTCGGTTGCTAGTTACATCTATGACCAATTAACTTTTTTTTAATATATTTTCTTTTGTTGTCATCTTTATTTGTATACCTTACATAAGCAATGAATATGACCTCTTATTATTATTATTATTATTATTATTATTATTAGATCTTTTCTTTTGCAGTCATATTTATTTGTGTACCTTACATAAGCAATGAATATGACCTATTATTATTATTATTATTATTTTTAGACCTTTTTTTTTTTGTAGTAGTCATCTTTGTTTGTGTACCTTACATAAGCAATGAATAAGAATTTTTTTTAATTCAATCTATTAAACTATTTTACTCTAGATTAAATATTTACTTAGAATGTATGATGGATTCAAACTTCAAGTGAACTTGACTAAAACTCAAAGAGAGGAAGCTGATTTAAATCAAAATGTTTAATTATAATGTTTTCACATTGCATGAAAAAATAAATAAAAATCATTGTGTATCCACATACAATTGCCTACAAAATTCCCTGCAAGTAAGTTGGACTTTATTGCACCAAAATTTAATGTCTTTGGACAATTATTTGCTATGAGAATTTTGAGGTATAAATGTTATTGGGTTTCGGATATAATTATTGATGAAAGGTTCAAACAAATTATTATCAAGCTTCAGAAATAACCAGTACATCTGTAAGTTTTATTAATTTAAAGACAAATTCGTTTTTCTCATGTATTCAGAAACTGGTATAAAACTAAATTGTCCTTCTACTGTTTAGAATTACAGTCGTGCTTTTTAGTAAAAATTATACTAAAGCTGTTCTATCCAACACAACACAGAAGACTGCACATGCTTATTTTTCTGATATTGCTTCTCATGTTCTAACAATTTAAACATCTTCTTTAGGATACTTCAGGGAGACATTAAGATCATACAATGGGCTGTTTTATCTGATAGGATCCATGTGTCTGCTAGCAGCAATAGTAGCTTCATTGATACCATCAGCTGCGAGATATAGAGACTATAAAAGAGAATTTTCCACAAAATTGGAAACATCTAAAATTGATTACTAGTGTCACAGTGAAAGTTTGGTAAAAAAGATTTACACTTTTGTTGCACTTATACTTGACAGATTAATTTATTTAAGTAGACAACCTAACTAGATAACTTCTATTGTCCATCTGGTTGAAAAGACATATTTTTCTTTTGTATATTTGCATGGATGCTCCCAGGAGGGTGCAAGGAGGTGCACTTGCACCCCCATGGCTCTTGAATTTTTTTTAAAAATGATGCTAAAGATGTAAATTCCAAGTTATAAAAAAGCACAAAGCATATATTTTTTATAGCTGCTTGCGTGAAGATTTTCTGGCGCTTGTTATCTATTACTATTAGAGGCTGCTGAGTAGATGTATTTATTCCTTTTTTGTATAATCATTTCCTTTGTAGTTCTCAAAATTCTAGGAAAATGTTTTGTTTTTTAAGTCATCAGATGTACTATTTTGAAATCTATATTTAGAATTCAATTGAACATATTCTAATACTGCCTTCGGGTTTCATTTTGATTTTTTTCCCATTATATCCGAAACTTGGAAGAAATAAAAAAAAATGTTATTCTTCCGTATTTTTGCATCTTCGAGTTCCTCTATTCTAGACACTGTTTCTTAAATGCCATGAGATCGAGATGGATAATCAAAAAATCGTTAAAAATATATATTTTAATATTTTTACTATTATGTATTTTTTTCTCTTTAGCACTTTTTGCGCTTTGAAAAATATATGCCATGAATTTTAACTATTCTCAACGAGTATAATTTATAATGCATAATTATTAAATAACATTTCTAAAAAAATTCATGATTTCGATAAAAATCTAGTCTTGCACTCCCTTGCAAATATTCCTGGGGCGTCCATGTATATTTGTATGTGAAACTTAAAAGCTCACTCTATAATTTCTTTCAAATGCTTAGGCAGTAATAATAGGATATATAAAAACAAAGTTGTTAATATAAATCCTTTATATCCATTGCCAATTTTTGCATTCGTTAACACCGCGCCGATTCTGTAAACAGCGTGTGCTTGGTGTTTGTATCTAATTTTAAATATTAAAAACATATCTATCAGCAAAATGGGTTTCAAACAACTTTTCAAAATTTATTTATTAAAAATGAACGTCGTACTCATATTCACATTCAAATATCTTTAATTTATTATGAGTAAAACAATTTTATTATTTATTTATTAAAAAAAAATTGCAACAGGAAAGGGTTTCAACAATGGTCGCTTCAATGCTATTTTAACGTGATTGGATGACGGCAAGTTGGTTTATTAGAATTCCGTAAAAGCGACATTTTAGTGACAGTTACAGCCACAACATTTCATAGAATGTATTGTCATCGACATCGAACCTATCTGCCAAGTTTCAGCCCGTTTGGATGACGGCAAGGGAATTAGGAGTCCACAAATTCCATCACTATCGTCAAACCCACAAAATCGAAGTTAATATAAAGGATTTAAAAATATGCTTAACTTTCGCTTACTTGATACTCAAATAGTAACTTGACGTGATAAATAACGACATCTGAAGGTAGTGTCATTAAACTGGTCACTTTGATATTTTAGAAACTTCATTTGGATACCATTAACCCATTAACCGCCAAAACTCGAAATCCTTAAAAAACATGGTAAGTATTTATAACATTTATGATTTTAGGGTCATATATAACATATTTAAAGAAAAAGTTGGAATATTTTACTTATCTTTAGAGAAAATGACTGTTGCGTTGGCGCAACGTCAGCGTAAAACCGAGTTAAAATCGGCGGTTTTCAAGAATTTCATATTCCATTAATGTTGAATATTCAACGACTGTAATTAATCGTTGGCGATATTTTTAAGCTTCTTTTCAAAAATATAATCTTTTCGTACTGCGTAAGTACATACATTTATTTAATATGACTTATTTTGTATGAAAATATTGACTACATTCTTGATGTAAAGCCACTTCACAACCATTACAGCGATACATAATTTGACTGTGACAATGTTTACTGCGAAGTCTTTTATTGTCCATCATGTGATACAAGGGTCCAAGTTTTATAACCGAATCATACAGGTTTTCCTTTTAGGAACATTTTTGCAGAATGTTTTCCTCTATAAGGAATCATTTGTTCGTCTATACTTAGGTCGTGTGCAAATATTTGAAACTATTAAAATTTCTTATTCAACGAATTTCACTCTTGTACTCTCACTTTGTACAATTTGTCATTTTTGTAAATATTGATGTTATCTGCCATATGCAAATTTTGTTTTATATTACTGTACTGAATACGTGACATTGACTCCCTAACAAAAGGGACCGATACATCTTTATCTAATGACCAATACATTACTTCTTGTGGCAATGTATGGTATCCAGTAAAAAGAAGCAAACCAATAAACCTTTTTAGGTAACTCTCAGAAGCAAAAAAGTCAGTCCGATTATTTTGCTGAGAATATATATTAGTTTGATTAATGAGCAATGAATAAGTTTCAGAGTCAAGAAACTTAACGAAAATTTCCTCACCACTTAAATTTTCTAATTCTCTTTTTAGTTTTTCAACTTCGTGATGTTTCTTCATTTTTTGGTATCGATGTATAAATAGGATCTATTTTCTTCCATTTAAAAGGCTCAATTTCTTTTTTCTTTGTATTTGTATTATCCATATTATTTTGGTCCTTATTTTTCCTATTTGAATGCAATTCAACCTCACCAGAAATGTCATTTGGTAAAACGTTCGAGTCACTTATTACTGTATTGCCCCCATCTTCCTTGTTAGTAACTTTGCCAAAATCTGGTGAAATAATAACAATGTCCGTTTCATTGTCATAAAATCAATGGTGTAAAAAGTATATAGAGCTTCACTAAGAGTAAGATAGTGCTTTCGATTTATTTCAAATCAAAATGAGGCAGTTGTAATAACAGGCGGTGAGAAAAAAGTTCAGAAAAATTTGACCCTCTTTTCCGCTGACGATGCGCCAGCGCAACACTAGTATTTCCAACATCGTAGCTCGAAAATGAATTCATCAAAACATTTTTTATTTGCGTGTGACCTTCAAGTGAACTATGGAGATATGAAATGTTATGTCTAATAAAAATTATTTTCCTTTCTTTTATTTTTCGGAATCGATTTAGCAATGCCAGTCTAACTTAGCGAATTTCGAAAAAGTTTAAGTTATTACTACGAGAAAACAATAAGGTTTAGAATAATTTTTATTGCGCGAAATTAAAGTGTGTAACCTTACCAATGAAAAAAACCTCTAAATATTAGTTTAAAATTGATTAAATATGTATTGCAGTTATGGTTTCTAAGCGTTGCGTGAACGCAACGCCAGCGGTTAATGGGTTAACAGGGTGGCCACAAAATTCAGGAAAAAAGTTCCCTGATAATTCCCTGACAGATTTCTAAAAAATTCCCTGATTTTAGGGCAAACTTATTTTCCAAATTTCCCTAATTTTCTTAAGTTTTCCAGATGTCTAGACACCCTGATCAAATAGAACATGTATGCTAAAGAGATAATATGCAATTTAAAAAAAAATAGTTTTGCTGGTAGTGAAAAGTTTAAATTATTCCGTAACATTAAACTTATAATGGCTTACCACTACAAATCTCCTTGTAAATAGCGCCAAAATATGAATGAACAAACCTTAAACAATACAAAATTTCCCTGATTTTCATGAAATTTTAAAAAGTTCCCTGACATTCCCTGATTTCCAGGTTTTCCCGGTTCTGTGGCCACTCTGATTAATGTCGTTAAAATGATGTGATTTAATGACGCCCAAATCACTATTCTGATGTTCAGATGACGTTATTTTGACGATAAGTTGCGTTATTTAAACGTCATAAATGACGTGATTTAATGCCTTAATGCCATTTTGTGGGTTTGGGCTTACTGTTGATAGAATTTTGCAAGCAAGCAACTCATTGACAATGCAACAAAGTCAGTCACAAATTCCAAAATAATTAAAAGCATATATTTGGAAGGTATATATAATTAAAAAATATTTCCGTGTATATATTCTCAAAACATGTTGCAAAAAACGCATTGATTGTTGAAGATAAAAATAACTATTCATAAAATTCCTTTTGATCTGTGAGTTTGGCACCAAAAATATAAAGATTATAATCGATCACAAACAAATTGTGATCTGAATTTCATACTCAAATTGCTGATTAAGAGTTTAATAAAACATAAAAATTAATAATTAAACAAATTTTTTTATAATAAAAAAATTTTAAACTTTAAAAAAGCTATTTTATATCAAATGAAAACAACATAAAATCTTTTCACTTTCAGTTTGTTGGTTCCTATAGATCATCACTGAATTAGAAAAATTAAGGTATACTTTGACACTATATAAGCAAACTTTAATAATAATAATAATAATAACAATAACAATAACAATAACAATAACAATAATAATAATAATAATAATAATAATAATAATAATAATAATAATAATAAAATCCTTAAGATACATTACACGATCTTTTAGAAAGTTTATATAAAATATCAATAGTTATCTATTTTAATAATACAAATCGAAACAGCATTAAAAAACACATTCTACGATTTTTAATTATTTTTTTTGTTTGTTAGTGCTTTCAGATTGCATTGCCTTCTTCGAAGTTGATAATTCCGACTGATACATTTTATTCCGACTTACAAACATTCCTTACTGAAAGTATGAAATCAACATACAATCAAAAACAAATTTAATTTAGCCACAAAAGGACTTATCAAAGAACTTATCAATTAACAGTTTACTAAACATTTCTTTTGGTTTCATTTGCAGACAAAAAAATGAATAATAATGATAATGATAATAATAATAATAATAAATAGTTCTTGGAAACAGCAAGATTATTTCATGCAAGTTAAGAGAGAATTGATTTCATTAGTACTAATAGAATCATATCTAAATTAGCTAAATTTGTAGCATTGAATTTAATGGAATTACAGTCGCATAAGATGTGTTATAAATTGACGAAGAATTTTGCAGTGTGCATACACTATCTGGCCAAAAGTATCCGGACACCCCTTAAAAAAGTGGTTCTGGCGAGTGATGCAATTTGATACATAACTGAAAGATATAAAAGTGTTCGTAGTGGTTTGTCAGGTTGTATTTATGCGTTTGTGAGGCAATGAGTAAGTCAAAGGAGCTTAGTAAGTTTGATAGTGGCAGAATAGTGGGATGCCACCCAAAGGCGGCCCTAGGTTCATTTTTCAGGGGGGGCCATTTTAAACTTTAAGTTCGTAAAATGTATGCACTATGTAACCTAATTATAATAAACTAACTGCTGATTAAATGCTTGATTGCAATGATAAGTGTAGAATTTTCTAAATTAGTAATTTTCATTTGATGCAGAATTAAAAAAGTTAATTTAAGCTTGAATTGCTCTCCTGAAAAATAAGAAAAGAGTAAAACAAAGAAATTACAAAAAATAAAAATAGTTAATAATTGTTTTACAATCACACTTCTTTACTCTTTGAAAGCCTAAAGAACAAAATCCAATTTCCTCTGCTTTGTTTTGGCAAATCTGCCTATGACACAGCTCACATCAATGTTTATGTCTCTGTGAGTATGCAACAAGCTAAGTCCCTGCTAACCTTTCTTCCCCCATTCTAGCTCTTAGCCACGTTTTCAAGCGTCGAAGGGTAGAGAAACTTCATCAGCAACTTCATCAAGCTTCTTCAGCAGAGGCAACGCTAACTGGTAGTGTTGCCAAAATTTTAAGTAACTCGTAAATAGTAGGATATACATATTTGTCACAAGCTCTCATTGTATCTATGGCAGAAGTGGGGAGCTATTCTTCTTTTTTCCATTTCTCTCTCCATAGTGCTAGCTCACTTTCAATCAGAATAACACTCATTTGTGTCAGTCCTAAAATTGGTATGAACTTCTTTAATAAGTTTTAAAGCTCGTTGCTTTCTGATTCTGTTGGCTTTTCCATATCGGAGGTTGGAATCAGTAATCGAAAGCCAAAACAATCCAAATTTTCTTTTGGAAATCTTCCTATTAGGTCTTCAATTATATTATCCAATAAAGATATGTAAACCGAGATTCTAAAATACTCTTCTGGTATTTGAGTATTTCTTTTTAGAGAAGTATTTAAAAATGCTCTCATTTTTTCTTTTTGAAGACATATTGTAGATATTCGTCACTAATTACTCGAGGTAAAATGATCACGAAATCTTTAAACAACGAATAAAAGTGTTGCTAGTTCAACAGATATTTTCACAATAAATGGCCTGTCTAAACTAGTTATAACAATAACACAGTACCGATTCCATGCCCAAGTGACAAAAGTCACACACTAGTCCTGACATCACGTGTTGAAATTACCCTCGGCGCCATGGTTGCTTAGAAGAGCATGGTTGTTCCAAAAAGGGGCAGAGGCCCCCGGGAAAAAGGAAATCGTCGTTTAGGAGGGGGATGGTCACTACCTGTGTACTTGTTGTGTACCGGGTATTGTGTCGTGTGTTGTGTACGTAAATATATTTAAAACCAGGGTTTTTTCTGAGGGGGGAGGGGGTGGCTATAATTTTTTGTACTGTAAAGAAAAAATTTACGTTAATGAAATTGTGCTTAAAAATCTGTATTTTCACCGTTTTTTAAACTGGAAATTCTCAAAAAGTTTTGGGATATTTGAAAGGGCTAGGAAGGAAGAGGGAACCCTTCAAGGAGGGGGCCATGGCCCCCATGGCCCCCCCCTTGAAGCCGCCAATGATGCCACCTTTGTGGGAAATCAGTTCGTGAGATTGCGAACATTCTACAGAAGCCTAAATCCACTGTGAGTGATGTAATTGTGATTGTGGAAACGTCGAGGCAGTGAAACGGCAGAAAAACGAACCGGTAGGCCGAAAACACTTGGTGAACGCAGCCGCAGAACTCTGAAAAGGGTAGTGAAACAAAATCGCAAGTCCTCGTTGGTGGAAATTTCTCAGGAGTTCCAAAGTTCAACAGGCGTTAGTGTTAGCAGCAGGACTGTCCGTCGAGAGAAAGACTTGGGATTCCATGGTCGTGCAGCCGCTCACAAGCCGAACATCACTCCACAGAATGCGAAGCATCGATTGCAATGGTGTAGAGCTCACCGTCATTGGACTGTGGACATGTGGAAACTGTTCTATGGAGTGATGAATCTCGCTTTACAGTCTGGCAGTCGAATGGTCGCGTCTGGGTTTGGCGGATGCCCGGCGAACGTTTCTATAGTGACTGCATTGTGCCGACTGTTAAGTTTGGTGGTGAAAGCATAATAGTGTGGGGGTGTTTCTCGTGGTTTGGCCTGGGTCCGTTAGTTCCTGTGGTTGGAAACATGAACTCTGAGATGTATGTGGACATTCTGGACAATGCTGCACTCCCAACTCTATGGCAATATTTCGGGGAAGGCCCATTTCTCTTCCCGCAGGATAACTGCTCCATTCACACATAGAGGCTTGCACAGACGTGGTTTGACGAAATTGGTGTTCAAAAACTGGACTAACCTTCTCAGAGCCCCGATCTAAATCCCATGGAACACCTTTGGGACGAATTAGAGCGCATATTACGTAGCCAGCCAGCCGACCATCTTCATTGCAAGCACTCACTTCAGCTGTGATGGACGCCTGGAAGGCAATTCCTATGGTCACCTATCAAAAATTGATAGAAAGTCTTCCCAAACGTGTGCAGGCTGTCATTGATGCAAAAGGGGGACCAACATCATATTAATATGTGCCTCAGGACGCTCTAAGTCCATACCACTGGGTGTCCGGATACTTTTGGCCAGATAGTGTATGTACCAAACATTTATACTTTGTAAGGATTAAATGAGAAAGTTCGACACAAACTATAATAAATAATAACATTAAGTTTGTAGTTTTTAAGAAGAACATATATATGTTAGTTTACATTCTTAGCACTGGGCTTTGACATTGACTGCTAACTTTAATATTAAACATTATAATGTTATCATTAAAATGTAAACAAAAGAGCACAAAACATAAAACTAGAATAAAACTAATTTCTTATAATAAATATTTCTGAACTCTATTTCAATATATTTCTTAAAACTATAATAAATTAAAAAGTCTGTATTATATATTTTATATCTACCAAAATTGTTCGAGTGGTAAAAGCATTTTTCATTCACTTTAGAATCGCCTCACTTTATATGTTCAAGATATTTACACGAAATTTTCTTTACCTAACACTAAATACTGTATACAATGTTTACTAATCTATTTTCTCATATTATATGTGTACTCATTTTTATTCATACAAAATAATCATTTATGAAGTGATCGGTGATTAATCAGGGTATGTTGTTAATAATTTATGAAGTAATCGGTGCTTAATCTGGGTATGTTGTTAATCATTTATAAAGTGATCGATACTCAATCTGACTATACATATTAATAATTTATGAAGTGATCGGTGCTCAATCTGCGTTTGAATATTAATAATTTATGAAGTGATCGGTGCTTAATCTGGATATGTTGTTAATCATTTATAAAGTGATCGATACTCAATCTGAGTATAAATATTAATAATTTATGAAGTGATCGGTGATCAATCTGGGTTTGAATGTTAATAATTTATAAAGTGATCGGTGCTTAATCTGGGTATGTTGTTAATCATTTATAAAGTGATAGATACTCAATCTGAGTATATATATTATTAATTTAGGAAGTGATCGATGATCAATCTGGGTTTGAATGTTAATAATTTATGAAGTGATCGGTGCTTAATCTGGGTATGTTGTTAATCATTTATAATGTGATCGATACTCAATCTGAGTATAAATATTAATAATTTATGAAGTGATCGGTGCTCAATCTGGGTTTGAATGTTAATAATTTATGAAGTGATCGGTGCTCAGTCTGGGTATGAATATTAATAATTTATGAAGTGATCGGTGATCGATCTGGATATGAATATTTTTTACATTTTTAAAACTTCGTTGGAAAACGAAGGAATGATTGCATTCCCGCTTCTGGCTTGAGTTCTCATTCCCACAAGAATAACTCGTATGTAATAAGCTAAAAATATTACAAATTTAGAGAAAAAAACGCAAGGGTGCTTTGTAAAAAGTAAAAGTACAACTACGCCGTAGTTTGACCCAGTATAAAAAACAGAAAAAATATGTCATTGCCACACAAAATCATAATTTGAAATCGCGTCATGCGATGGCCAAAAATAATGACTACATGTTATGACCCAAAACTATTAGTTATGTTTAATGTCTAAATAATATAACCCATAAAAACAAAGTTTTAAATAAATCCTGTATATGCATTGCCAATATTTATATTTATCAACTCAGCGCCGTTATCAAAAACATTTCTATCAGCAAAATGTGCTGCGAACTATGTTTCAAAATTTATTTAATAAAATGAACGTAAATGTATGCATTCGCATCTAAATATCATTAATTTATTCTAATTAAAAATTTTATTATTTATTAATTAAAAAAAGTTTTGGCAACAGGAAAGTGTTTCTTCAATGGTCAGTTAAATTATATTTTAGCTCGATTGGATGACGGCAAGTTAGTTTATTTAAAAGCGACCTTTTAGTGACATTTACAGCACCAAAATTGGATGGAATGCATTGTCATCGACATCGAACATATCTGCCAAGTTTCAGCCAGATTAGATGACGTCAAGGGGTTCATTAGGCCTTCGCAGATTCCGCTCTCATCGACAAACAAACTCACAAAATGGAAGTTAATATAAAAGATTTAAAAAAGACGTGATTTAGGATTAAAAAAAAAATTGAGTCTTATGATAACCAAATTAATTATGGGAGATAAGTTTAAAAAATTTAAATTTTAAACTAGACTTCAGAAGTCTTTTAAGGGGGTCCAGTACCGAAATTTCTTCAAATATCCCAAATTTTTTTTCTGATTTTAAAAAATAGTTGATACATTTCTGAAGAGAATGATATTTTTATCTTATTCCTCCGGTGATTAGAAAGCTACAAAATTACCTGTGATTTAAACATCACTAATGTGTGTAACACCTTGAAGCGTCTGCTTAAAGTGCGTTTTTCGAGCACTAGTGTTTTTCACAGATGATGCATATTCAAATCGATATATCTCCAGAACCATTAACAATTGGCTATTAAAATTTTTGGAGCATTTAATTTATATAGTTTTAAATATTTTGTCTTCACAGAATTTTATTTTTTTAATTCTGTTTTAAAATATAACATTTAGCGTAAAAGGTAACATAAAAAATGCAAAAATTTCAATATTTTAACTTTGAGAATTTTTTTAATTTTTTTCAATTCACCTATCAAAATTATGTGCCGACAAAATTTTCTTTATATAATTATGCATTACAGAAAGCTTTCACTTTGAAAAAAAAAAATATTTTTTCTTGATTTATATCAAAATACGCAAACATCAATTATTATGAATTTTTCTTGTTTTTTTTTTGTTTTTTTTTAAATAAATAAACACACTATTTAAAAAACCATTTTCTCAAAGATATATAAATAGTATCTCATACATAAAATAAATTTTTTATATAAAAATGTACATAAATAAAGTTTTTTTATTTTCGGTACCGGACCCCCTTAACTGAAACATTTTAATTATGGCAACCTTTTATTGTCTACGATACATGGATACGAATGGACAATTCCCGCATTTTATTATTATTTTTTAATTCAATTCTAAATATTTCGAAAAGGCCATAAACATAAAAATTTCTGCTCAATGCGCTTTTTCTTTTTTTTTTTTAATTTGCGATCAAAATTACCTTGTTAGAGATTGGCGAGAAAACAACTAATTTCGTTGGCATTGAACGTGATGTAAAGAGATCTCAAACATTTTGGCTTGAATTACAGCAGCTTAAACCATATTTGCAAGTTTCTCGCAAATCACGCCAACCTGAACGGAATATGACAATGGTCTACCAACGCCAACTTTTTTAACGATAACTATTTGGCAGAAACCTCACGATAACCATAGAAACGCAGAGATCTCTTTACGTCACGAATTTTGTTGACTGTTTTCATCGGACTGGTTTTGGCTGGGTTTTGGGGCATTTTCTTTTCTTAATATTTAAATAACTATTTTTTTTTTAAGAACTTTTGTTTAAATATTTGGAATCAAGAAGAAATTCTTCATAAATATGTACTAATTTCACTCGTTTTTAAAAAATACGGGAATTGTCCATTGCAAAATAGAAGCCAATTTATTTCACATTCTCACAACATTTTTTTTAACATTGACTGATTGACCATCGAGCGATTTTCTTTTAACACCCCCTGTATAAAGCACAAAACAAAATAGTGATTCTCTGCTTAAAAAACATAAATGTGAATTATTTAACAATGTTCATATCAAAATTAAATTTTAGAAAATAACACAATAGATTGAGCTCAATTTTCTTTTACATTCAAATTTAAGTAATACAAAAATAATTTGTTTAAGTTTCCTCATAACAAAATAAACTTCTCCCAAAAAAAATTCTGTATAATAAAATAATATGAAACATAAGTTATTTTTTCTTAATTTTTTTTATTATTTATTTTTAAAGAAATAAGCCGAATACCACATTCATTTTAATGTTTGTTCTTTATTTCATGTATAGATGGCAGCACTAGTCCTTGTCACTTCTGAATTCTTAAGTTGCAGTAGATGAAAAGATATATTTGTGTTTTCTAAATTAATTCGTAATTTTGTAATACATATTTTTAAATTTTTATTATAAAAAGTTTTTTTAAAAAATATAAAAATTATCTAGGATTAGAGAAAAGATATTGAAGAAATTTAAAGTTATCTATTATTGAATTTTAAGTAATTTAAAATATGAATATTATAAAATTAATAGAAAACGTGTTTTAGATTTTTTAATTAATGTTTATGAGAAGAAATGGGAAAAAAATTACTTTTAACCAAACTTTGAATATTATCTTTAATAGTAATCCGATAAATTTATCATTTGCATATGACGTGTCGAGGAAATTGAAAACAAGCTAATTTGTATGAAACAGTCCAAATAAAAACTTGGGGTATGTAACATCGCACAACTTTCAATTGCACTATAACACTGACGTGGATTGATTATGTTTACCATTTTTAAATTTTCATCATTCGTTTAGAAAAAATGGCGATTTTGGTGGTAAACTTTTCAATAATTCTTACATTATCCTTTCTTGTAAGTGAATCAGAGGAGAGAGAAAAAAAATCGTCGTTGATAAGCGATCCTCAAGTGAAGAGAACACTCTGAGGAAAACATTCGTCTTTCAATTTACTTTTAACGCCTCCTTTAGCATTCTTAGGCATTTTTACAATAATTTTGGAAATGGGATGTTTAGAACACCTTAAAAAGGCAAGACTCAGCGATTTTGATCAAAATTGTGAGAGTGGGTTTTTAGCTACTTTATCCGCAAGTGCAAATTTGACGAAAACCTTAATGGTAGGTCCCATGACCCCCACTGACAAGTATACCAAAACTGAACATCACTGGTCAGTTGTTTTGAGAATAAGAACACATATAAAAAGAATTCACCCCGGTAAAAAAAAATCATCTGGGCCAGCAGTGGACGACTGACTGTGGCCACCACCTAAACTGCTGGACCATTAGCGGATGGCCTTTACTTTTCAGTGCATAAAAGTGACCGTCTGGCCTACACTTGGGCCAGCAGTAAGGGTCGGAAATTGGCCGTTGATGTCTGGCCAGCCTTCACTTACCCACTGCTTCCTCTGCATCAACTACTGGCCAAACCGCAAGTGTACAGCAGTGGCCCTACAATTGACAGCCTTAAGTGGAAGAAAATTTTGTCTGAGCGGCCATAACATAAACATTGCTGTTGCCTTCAACGGCCCAACATTGCCCCAATATCAGTTTTCTGGCTGCCGTCCGCAATCCCACATCGACTCGACGAAAGTTCGCCTTATAATGTCGATTGCCCTTTACAACACTACAACGAGCAACTAAAGATTCGCATTATATTATTAATTTGAAATTAGCAGTCCCACGACAAACTAATAATGGTTCGCTTCCCACAGGCTGCTTTTTAAGCTCAATTGATATTCACTTCCCATTTACTGCATTTTGCATGAGCATCATCTTTTTGTTCCCTAATACTTTTATCCACATGGGAACAAAAAGATGATGCTCATGCAAAATGCACTAAATGATGAGTGAACATCAATTAAGATAAGCATTAAGAGATTTAGTTAACACAACACAAAAAATCTCATTACAGAAAGTTAAAATATATAATCCAAATTAAATAAGTGGCATGGATTGTAAGATTTTTTGTAACTTTTATTTTTACCAGTAACTTATAATAATTATCTTGAATAATAGAATTATGAAACTAGAAAATTTGCATTATGTTGATCTACAATTCAAATTACATTAATTGCTGTAATTATTGGAAGAAATTTGTCAATTCTGTAAACAAACACACCATGTTTAAATATCTTCCATTTACTTCTACATTATTCTTTTCAAGCACTATCTATAAGGTTTTTTTTGCAACCAAATAATTTTCCAATTTATGTTCAGCCTCCACTTAATTTTTTCAGAAGTTCTCCTGCATAGAGATTATCCAAATTTTTAAAGTATAATTCAAAACATCAAGGATAGAAAATGTGTAGTGATACAATTATTAATAACTTATATCATGGTTGGTTGGTTGTATTCAGATTATCTGGCGCCGTCAGCAACACGAGGGCTATAATGCGCCGAAACATTTCGTCATTTAACAAACCAACATACATTTACAAACACCCATGCCTACACGGACTCGAACCCGCAACCTCGCGGTCTAGAAGCCAGCACGTTAACCACTATACCGTTTGGTCGGCACTTATATCATGAATTTTGGTCTGAATTACAAGTAATTTACATCATGTTATGTCTCAACATAATCTCCCACGCAAATCCCATTATTTCAACAATTATTGAAAGAACCTTAACAAAACAGCAACTGTAAAATAAAGACAAAACAAGGACACTTTGCTCTCAATTCGTGGATTAAATTTATTGTTATTTATTATAAATTAGGGTAAAATGTCATTTATTCGATTTGTTCCGACAGTGACCTTCTCACGTTCCTGTCAAACGCTGTTCTAAGCCACCACTTTTAACTAGGTATCTCTTCCATCTCAGCCTGTTTAGCCATTTATGTAGCTTGTGACCCATCTGATAACTGTATGATTAGCGCTCTGGCCACGCATGCCAAAGCTGCCGGGTTCGAATCCTGGATTAGACATGGATGTTCCTTGTCGTTCGGAATCCACGTAAAGCTGTAGATCCCGCCCTGATTAGCCATCATTGTGCAGAAAAAAAGGTCGTTGAGCGTATAAACTAACCAACCAATCGTAGCTTGTGTTTGGCTGATAGCAGCTGAAATAGAAATATACTATTATATTAAGTACATACTCATGATAGCGATTTCACAAATGTTATTAATTTAAACATTCAATAGTAAGTTTGCATAAAAGAAACAGCTTATCAATGACTTCTCCAAGTCAAAAGTTCTTTTACGAAATCAAATCATGCAATTATTATTAACTTCTTTTGAAGAAAACAGATTTGTATGAGATTTAACTCTGTATTTAAAACATATGTATCTCAGGTAATTCATTTAAAACTTTCTATTTCAAATTTTGTGCTGATTGAAAATACCAGCTTTTTCAAACTTAGTAGCTTTAAAATGATATTATACTCATATTTGTGAAGCTACATACAGGGCAGGGAGCCCACTAGGATAAAATACATTCATGCAATGCAATAATTAATGGCCGACCAAACGGTATAGTGGTTAGCGTGCTAGCTTCTAGACCGCGAGGTTGCGGGTTCGAGTCCCGTGTTGGCATGGGTGTTTGTAAATGTATGTTGGCTTGTCTAATGATGTGTTTCGGCGCATTATAGCCCTCGTGTTGCTGACGGCGCCAGATAATCTGAATACAATCAACCAACCAATAATTAATGTTTAGCTTGATTTTTAATCTTAATGGTCCTAATGAAAGGTCCGGAACTCCCGGAAAGCAAGTTGACAAGAGAACCAAGTTCAAAGATGTCAATGATCTGTATGCATTTAAAAAATAGCATCCAAAAAGCGTAGCTGAAAAAAACAGTTGTCAGAAAGACAAACTTTTTTTCTGAACGATTTGAAAAGCGCGTTTTGCAGCAAATTACGCTGAGGGAAGGCAAGGAAAGGAGGGGGAAGAAAGACAAGAACGATCCATTAATTTTCGCGCGCTTTTTTTTTTTTTTTTACTTGAAGTGTTGGTTCGGAAGGGGCTCGAATGGAAAAATAATGGAAAAGTTTCCACTGATTTAAGTAGGTTGGATTTTAATTTTACCAAATAGGTAATAAAATACCCTTTGGAAAAAAAAGTGCAACTCCACTAATGCTTTGAAAATATAAAACATACATTGATTCTGCAATATAATTTTGCTTACTTAAAATGAGTTTTGAAAATATTAACTTTTTATTTAATTCAATTAACGAAATGACTTGTAAGGAAAGTCAGGAACTTGGAACTATTTCATCAGCTTCACAGTTATTTCATTAGGTGTTTTAATAGCACCACTAATTATTATGCTTTTGCATTATAGCATTTGAAACACATGCCAAATGAATCTAAATTCAAATTTAAAAAAAAATGACCTCTGTAAAGAAATTTAAGTTAAAACCAACCAAGTTTTGCCATGACATATACAGAGAAATTCTCGTATTTTGGCGTTGATTATAGTAGTCATTCCCCGACGAAGTTGCTATAATAGAGAAATATACCTTTTCCAGTTATATTTCCGCCAACCAAATGGTATAGTGGTTAGCATACTAGCTTCTAGACAGCGAGATTGCGGGTTCGAGTCTCGTGTAAAGCATGGATGTTTGTAAATGTATGTTGGCTTGTCAAATGACGAATGTTTTGGTGCAATATAGCCCTCGTGTTGCTGACGACGCCAGATAATCTAAAAACAACCAACCAGTTATTTTCCCATTTGTTATTCAATTCTCTGCTATAATTAAAACTTTGAAAAAAAAAATCATTCCTATACATACAAATATTAATAATTTTTTCACTTTTGAGTAACTTCACCAAGCAATGTCTTTCGACACCTTACAAACATACCTATCTAGTTTTTGTTTACTCTAACAAAATTCCTTCCACTAAGTTGCTAGCTTCAAATGTTAAACAAGTAAAAATTATTATAAGCATACATCATAATACATTTTGTGCAAAAATCAGTAATATTTTATTACAGGAATTATTCTGTAACATTAGTTGTTTGGCTTGTACGCTCAACGCCCTATTTTTATGCACAGTGACAGGCTAATCAGACCGGGACCTACAGCTTAACGTGGATTCCGAATCACAACAAACATCCATGCCTAACCCGGGATTCGAACCCGGCACCTTTAGCATGCGAGGCGAGAGCGCTATCCCCACAGCTAACCGATGGACAAAAGTATCTTGCTTCGGCGGTCTGTAACATTAGTTCTTACTCTTTAGTAAGCAACTTCGAAACTATTCCATTAGATGCATACAAGATAAAAACTTCCAAATTGAAAACCAAACTAATCCAAACTAACAACGTAGACCTGGTGGCTGTGTGGTTAGCGCTCTGGCCTCGCATGCCAAAGCTGCCGGGTTCGAATCCTGGATAAGGCATGGATGTTCGTTGGGGTTCGGAATCCACATTAAGCTGTAGTTCTCGGCCTAATTACCTTTATTATGCCCAGAAATAAGTCGTTAAGCGTATAAACAAAACCAAAAATCAGACTAACAACATTCAAATCATTTATACAAGGACTATATACATTACTTTAAATATCTTTGGCTCTAATCTGCAGTACAAAAATCGTTATACATAGGAAATAAGTAACACGAAGGAGGGAAAGAATTAAAAGCTAGTATTCGGAAGGAATCGTGGTTTGGGTTATGCACCTATACACTTACATTAAATATATCGCCGACCAAACGGTGTAGTGGTTAGCGTGCTGGCTTCTAGACCGCGAGGTTGCGGGTTCGAGTCCCGTGTTAGGCATGGGTGTTTGTAAATGTATGTTGGCTTGTCTAATGACGAAAGTTTCGGCGCATTATAGCCCTCGTGTTGCTGACGGCGCCAGATAATCTGAATACAACCAACCAACCATTAAATATATCAAAACATTCGAAACAAAACTAGCCCTTAACTGCTGTGGTTGGGTAGTTTGATATTTTTGGCGCAAGGGCAACATGTGGTCTCTACAGCATCAAACAATTTAATGAACATCAGATTAAAATTTAAGAAACATAGTATCGGGAAAATAATTTTAAAGTCAAAGATGAAATATTTTAGGGGATGGAAGCATTCCACAAAAAATGACTCGCGGTCTGTCAGACCGCATACAGCAGTTGAAGGCTAGAATATTAGTTAATGTTCGTTCAACACGATGCTGGTTGGTTGTATTCAGATTATCTGGCGCCGTCAGCAACACGAGGGCTATAATGCGCCGAAACATTCATCATTAGACAAGCCAACATACATTTACAAACACCCATGCCTAACACGGGACTCGAACCCGCAACCTCGCGGTCTAGAAGCTAGCACGCTAACCACTATACCGTTTGGTCGGCGTTCAACACGATGCATACTGAACCACACATACATTATGTCGTGCATAAATGTTGTCCTCATGTATATATGACATATCGTATAACTATGTAAAATACAATTGAATACAACATAAGGAAAAATATAAAAAAAAATGTGTTACTTACACGTCGATTTCCTTCCATGATGAATATTTCCCGATCCTTTTCTTCAATGAAATAAAAACAATCGTTCGATGTTCACGTTTTCAATGAAATAAAAGAAAAATAATGACGCAGAAGATATCACTGGCCCTTGTGTTGCCTTTGCGCCATAAAACAACAACCAAACCAAACCAGAAGATATCACAAACGTAGCAATTTTGTCTGCATGCAATGGCTACTAGAAAATCAAGTGAAAAAAAAGTCGTGTTTACGAAAGTTCAAAACAATCATGAGCATGAGCAGAAGGCACGATACGATGACGTAACCGTTGCCACCGGTTATATTACTAAAGTGCTGGATGGTAATCAACGGACAAGAAGAGGTTGGCCTAAAAAAAATAAGCTGATGGTATCCCAGTAACGAACCGCGAGTGGGCCATTGATGGCATTACGTGGCCATCACCCACCCAGTACTGCCGGCAACTAGCCGTGAAGCGGCCATCGTCCGTGTTTTTACTGGGACTCAGCGATTTTGATCGAAATTGTTAGAGTCGTTCTTTATGCGCATGTGCGAATTTGACGAAAACCTTAATGGTAGGTCTCATGGCCACCACTGACCCGTACACCAAATTTGAACATCATAGGTCAATTTTTTCGAGAGTTAAGCTGATCACGTACAGCGTACACACCATTACTAAAATCCTAAGGTATTTAAAAGGTTTTTCCAAAGATATTTATAGGTATTTAAAAGGTCTTTTCGAGAATACCTCTTTTTTGAAATCAAGATTTTCCGAAACGTGGAGAAATGCATTTTTTTTTTTTTTTAATACCGAAAACAATACTTTCTTTACCGTATGTTAATATATGAGTAATTGAAAATTATAAATTTACTGAAGCGGATTTAACCGAGGTGAGATACAAAAGGAAAACGACGCCTGGGTTCTAATGCTTATGGCCCTTGAGTTCGAGTCCCCGAAGCTTTTTTATGAAAAGGATGCTACTCCTAAGTAAAATAATATTGTTACGAATTTCTGTATATTTGTAAATATTTCGTAGTATTAACTATGTAAAAAGGAAAATGTATCTACATTTCGCATAAGGGAGTGCAAGAGTTTGTCTTTACTTCGCTTTCCTGCAATGCATCTCTTAATGCTTGAAAACGAGTATTACAGAGATAATGATGGAAAACGAGTTTTACAAGGAGAAGGCCATTTAACATTATGGTTAATAGCAATCTCGCCAAGTTGACGAGATAGAGCCAAGTTGGCGACAGTTTTGACGACTAATTTTGTCGCCAAATTTGGTGAGAAATCACCAAATGACGCCAAACTTGGCGACCATTTGGCGACACTTTCGGTCCCTACGTACCTGTATAGGGCTTTTCGACTGCGATCCGGAAAATTCTCCAAATTTCTATCTCTAGAAGATTCGCGAAGGAAGCTTTCCTATATACGGCCAATAGAGAGTTGATTTAGTTAGTTAGTTGTCTCTCAGCGAGCATTCAGAGTAGTTCCGAAAGTGAACTGCATTGCATTGTCTTTTGCGTTGATTTTAGCAGTTGTGTATCTAGTTTTTAACTGCTGTTTGTTTGTGCTCGTCTGTATAAATAGCTGTATTGAGTCTATTAAAATGGAAAGTTCTGGAATTGTAAAAGAATCTGCGAAGAGTTACATCATAATAAATTTCTGCTGATTTGATCTGCTTTGGCTTCCAGTCTTTCGAACCCATCCACGCGACATTATTAATAAATAATAATAATAATAATAAATTGGGGGTTGTAGTTGAGTAATATTTAATAAGCATTTCCGAACCTAATGTTCTCGCACTAATTTGTAGAGCATTAAACAGGGTCTATAGGGTAATATTTTTAAAGCCTACAAAATTACTATAATTTTTGTTTCATTATTCCATCGATCTTAGCTTTTGAGTTATTTAATTTTAAAGGAGAATCCTTCACTGGTAAGCCTGTAACATATTATGGTAACATGTTATGTTATAAAAATGCGGCTATAGAAAAAGCATAGACATAAATGCATTAGCAGTGCTTACTATAACAAGTGTTTGTTCCTGTCTAGTCTAATTATTCTAAATCATTAAGACCACTATTCAAAGTAATGTTTTTATGATTGGTTTCGAAAAACAAATAATAGGTTAAAGAAGACACAATACAATAAAAATACGACAAATAATATAACACATAAAAACAAAGTTTTTAATATATAAATCTGTTATATGCATTGCCAATTTTTATATTCATTGACATTAGCGCTGATTTTGTTGTCATCGTATGCTTGGTGTTTTGTTTGTTTTGTTTTATTTTGAAACCACCGACTGTCTATTTCTGCCACTTATAAAGTGCTTAACACAGCCAAATACGTCTCGTAATTTTGAGCATCTAGAAGAATACGAGATCGAAATCTTCTAGTGTAAACCCCTATCTCCGACCCCACCACACCAACGAGAGGACATTGAGGCCACGACAGATTTAATGTGCACCAGCCCCCATTAGCTACACACCGATATTTGGCGGGACGAGGACAGAACCCGCAACCCTCCGGTTACGAGCTCGGTACTCTACCGCCTAGGTTATCGGGAGCCCATATCGATGTTTTCAACACACTTAAAAATAAACAACGTGAGAAATGCCAAACAAGAAGCGAAATTTAGTTTTATTTAAAGTTAATGTAAGAATATAAAGGATTTAAATATAGAATGATGAAAAAATAGCAGACCATAAAGTGACGTCACTTACTATCTCACCATACACATGAAGCCTGGAAGGGCAAATTCGACGATTTGGCGTTGCATATAAAAATTAAAATAAAATACTTCTAGATTTCGCACAAACAAACTTCAAACAGCATTGGAAAGAAGAAGAATGTGGCTTTTTAAAAAGGCAAAAATAAAAAATAAAAAAAACACGATATTTTTATAATTTTTGATTAACCGGGTCACCTTAAAACAAATGAAATCACAAATACGAATTATAAATATACATTGGCATCAAATCAATCGCCAAATAGATGTGGGCAGTGTTTGAGTCCTATCTTTGGAAAGGCGTAAGCAACATGTAATTTATTCACTATCATTGGTAAGTTTGGTGTCGGCAATAGGGTTGTTATCCTTGCGCTGCCTGAAAAGAGTCCCAACTTTGAAACTTTTTTAGACCTATTTCAAGTTTGCTCAATCTCAAAACAATTATTTTATTTGAGCAACCACATGTTTTAATTTCGTTGGTATTCGGGCTTTAGCCCACACCTCCATGACAAGTATAACTATAATCCGAGAGGCGTTTGCAATTTTTGGACCCCATCGAACATCTTTCTGAATTTTTTATAGAAATTGGAGAAAAGTGAGTAGATTACGAATCCACTGGTCTGCCGTGGCAAAAATGGCCGAAACTGATCAAAAATGGACTTGGAATGAGTTGAACTAAAATCCGATCACCAAATGTCATAACTTGCCAAAAAAAAGAGCACACTTTTTTACCTGGCAACCCACTGTATTTGATTTTCAATGAGAAAAAGCGCAAACGATTTCTGATCTCTGGCTAGGAAAACTTGTATCTTTTAAAAGTAAGCCAAATTGACGACATCAGTTACGTCATCAGTGACGTAATGTTTCTTGCCAATTTGGCTATTTGTGAAAGATGCAAGTAAGCCATAGTCACACATCCGAATCATCTGCTAGCTTCTATACCACGAGGTTGCGGGTTCGTGTCCCGTGTTAGGCATGGGTGTTTGTAAATGTATGTTGGCTTGTCTAATGACGAATGTTTCGGCGCATTATAGCCCTTGTGTTGCTGACTGTGCCAGATAATCTGAAAACAACCAACCAACCGAATCGTCTGCAACCTTCTTAATTGAAATTAAAGAGTGATTGTTACCAAATAATAATAAAAAAAAAATGCTCATTATTTGGCAAGTTATGGCGCATTTGGCAATTGGATTTAGTTCAACTTATTCAAAGTCGATTTTTGACCAGTTTCGGCCATTTTTGCCACGGCAGACCAGTGGATTCGTAAATTACTTACTTTTCTACAATTTCTATAAAAAATTCAGAAAGATGTTCGATGGGATCCAAAAATTACAGTCGCCTCTCAATGTACTACTGAATGGCAGTCAGTTTTAGTAGTTTGCTTCAAAATCTGCTTGAAATGAAGAAAATAGACACGGTTTCGCTTTTGGATAGAAGTTTTCTATGATGCAGTGAGGATGTTTGGCATATGAGTCATATCATGGTTTGTTTTCTTATAGTAGGTTTTATCATGAAAACAATTGTGTTAATTAATTTAATGATTTAGAAAATTTGCATATAATTTTAACTAATCTTACAAATAGAGATAAAGATTACAAAACAATTTCAATGAACAGAAGCTGATTAAAATCATTAGAAAGCAAAGAAAAAGCACATGAAGTTGTATCAAGAGAAAGTAAACATAAACAATGAAATGGTTGCGTTTACAGTTAAGAAACAGTTAAATAGCTACGTAAATACACTTTTACAGAGTATTAGTTTTTTTATTACAAAAACAAGGTCGGCAACTAAAAATAAAGGGAGGAAAAAAATTAAAGAAATGTGATAAAAAATTAAAACCATCAATTAAAGAAATATTTTCAAAATATCAACTTAAGTACTTTTCTAAGTTTAGTTCTATAATTAAAATTGATATGTTAATACTAAATTTAAATGAGTTTCTAGGAATAAAATCAATGCATAAGCTCTCTACTTGAAGTTTAATATATATAATGATTCAATAATTACTCGCCGAAAAATTAAATACTCTAATGAATACATGAAACACGTTTATTGGAATGCTTGCGTAATGCTAAATTTGTCAGATTTTGCACAGCTGGTAGTAACCACTAAATATCATTTGATTTTAATAATAAAAAAAAAAAATAAAAAAAAATTGTCTCATCAAATGGAACAAAATGAGAGAGTGTCCAGTAAAAAATTTAACACCTTCAAAAATAAGACGCTTCCTAACATGCATATAAAGAATTCATTTGAAAAACTCTGTTTTTATGAGTTATATTATGGTACGGTTAACACAACATCTGCTAGCCTGCTAGTTAGCACATCATCTATTTCCCTTCAAGATGTAACTAGAACTGAATTATCAATTTGACATTCTCCGAGCTACAAAAGATTTTTTTATGTTGAAGTTAAATAATATTACTAACTTTCATAAAAAAAAATATTTACTAGTGCACCTTCAATCTTAAAGGAGTATTAATCAATATTAATCTTGGAGGTATCAAATTTATCTTATCACAATTTAAAATAAATTTCGTAAAAAAACTGTTGAATCTCAATTTCCTATTTAAGAAAAAAAAAAAAAATTATGTCAAAAATTTCTAAAAATATACAATTGTAAAAACATTAAACAAATATTATTTTAGGGTTAAAAGATTTTGTATACGGCACAAAAATTCATAAGCTTGCTTCATTTCGTTTTCAATCATCTTCTACCCTCAGGTATAAAGAAGTACAGGTAAATTTATTTTTAACGAAGGCATTAAAATTTAATAAGCCTTATCTTATGCAATTTTACTCGACGACACTTATTGGGAAATATTGTTTTCTTTTTTCTAACTGTACGATTTATTTCTCTGGATGACTGGACACATTTTGAAAAAATCATACAAAACAGCTATTTCACTTAACTGCCTATCCAAGTGGGTCTTCATTTTCAGGTAAAAACATTCTAATATTTTGAATTAGTTACAAATCCCTTTAAGCGATCTCCATCAAATAAATATTATGTTGTTTTACATAGTAGACTCAGAGGCGACAGCAATTTTTGGACCCCATCGAACATCATTCTGAATTTTTTATAGAAATTGGAGAAAAGTGAGTAGATTACGAATCCACTGGTCTGCCGTGGCCAAAATGGCCGAAACTGATCAAAAATCGACTTGGAATGAGCTGAACTAAAACCAGATAGCCAAATGCGCCATAACTTGCCAAATAATGAGCATTTTTTTTTTTTTTTTTTGGTAACCCTCACTCTTTAATTTTCAATTAAGAAGGTATCAGACGATTCGGATGTGTGGCTATGGCTTACTTGCATCTTTCACAAATGAGCCAAATTGGCAAGAAACATTACGTCACTGATGACGTAACTGATGTTGCCAATTTGGCTTACTTTTAAAAGATACAAGTTTCCCGAGCCACACATCTGAATCATCTGCAACCTTCTTAATTGAAAATTAAAGAGTAAAGGTTACCAAAAAAAAAAAAAAAAAAAAAAAAATGCTCATTATTTGGCAAGTTATGGCGCATTTGGCAATTGGATTCAGTTCAACTTATTAAAAGTCGATTTTTGACCAGTTTCGGCCATTTTTGCCACGGCAGACCAGTGGATTCGTAATCTACTAACTTTTCTCCAATTTCTATAAAAAATTCAGAAAGATGTTAGATGGGGTCTGAAAATTGCAGTCGCTTCTCAGTCTATCATGTCTGGAGAAATTGGTCAGCGTTTCTCGGCTACTAGGAATCACTGAAATCAAACTTCAACTCGTTTCCTTGTCACTCACAAGCTGTGGAACGCTTGAGTAGAGAGAGAAGACAAAAAGTGGGTGGCGCTGACGATAAGACCTTAGGACAACACCTTCTTTTTTAAAACTCCATAAAGCTCGACTTTTCAGCAAAAGTCTCGTTCAAAGATAGAAAGCTCTAGAAAAGTGAATAAAATAAATAACAGCAATAAAAAAAAATATATAATAAATAATGTTAGTACCCATTTTACAGAAGATTATTATTTTTTACAAATTTTTTTATTCTTATGTATTTTTAATCTATAATAATAAAACAAGCTGTGTGTATGTCTGTTTGTGGCTCTGTGGATCTATAGAAACCTACTTAAAATTTCAGTAGAGCTCTGAAATTTTCTACATAAGAAGTTTTGGTTTTCTAATTTTATGTATGTCAAACATAATGTTAAAATTTTAATTAGTTCTTTTTTAATTAATTTATTATTTACAAAGCGACTTCAAATAGAGATACAGCTCTGAAATTTTCAACATAAGTAGTTTTAGACTTCTAATTGGACTTTTGAAAAACAGATTTTCAAATTTTTATTTAGTTCTTTTTTAATTAATTAATAAATATTTTACAAAACGATTTCTAATAGGGCTACAGATTTGAAATTTTCAACATAAGTAGTTTTAGCCTTCTAATTGGACTTTTGAAAAACAGAATTTAAAATTTTTATTTAGTTCTTTTTAATTAATTTTTTTAATTAATTTTTTTGATTAATTAATAGTTTACAAAATTATTTCTAATAAGGCTACAGTTCTAAAATTTTCAACATAAGTAGTTTTGGCCTCTAATTTTGCTTTCCACAAACACGTGTTAAAATAATCTTAAAGGAGTGTTGTATTATTGTATTGTTACGAATTTTTCCGCTGAGGCAATGATGGTACAGTTTTCACGGTATAAAAATATTTATTCTCTCTTCAGAAAAATCACAAAATTTATTCACAGGCAACAGTTTAATTACTCTCAAACTTCAACACAAGCTTCAACAAAAATAACTTCGAATTCAGCGATTATACAAGCTCACTCCAATAGGTAAACAAAGCGATCAGCTTTCAACGAAATCCGAAGTCAATCTGAAAACTTTCCCGTTCTCCAGTCTTTTATATACAAGCGCGTGAGACATTCTCGAAATTTCCAGCCAATTCATCGGAAAAGAAATATCTCGAAACTTCTCGATTACTTTAGGTGTTGCCACCTTTTTCTAACTTGTATAATCGCTATTAATTACTAAATAAAATAGGATAAAAATAAATTACAATAGAATTTTGAAATAATACGTCACTATTTACAATATATACAGACAATTTATGCAACAGTATGAACGGGGATTTGTTTGTTTTGTTTCTCGACAGGGGAGAGGCTTCTGATACTAAGGCTTTACGTAGCAATTAGAATTTAATGAGTGAAGTGAGCTTATGCTTACACAGCAATGAACCTTTCAGCGAGCGAAGCGAGCCTGTGCTTGCATAATAATGAACCTTTCAACGAGTGAATTAAGCCTGTGTTTTCGTGTCAATAAATATTTCAGCGAACGAAGCGTCCCTAATTTTGAGTTGCGATGAACCTCCCTGCGAGCGAAGCGCCAAAAATTATGATCTATACACCAATGACGTATTTCTGCAACGCGGGGCCTCACAGCTGGCTAAAATAATGCACATGGTAAAACTTCGTGGCGCAGCACGAGTATTTAGCTAGTTATTAATATGTGTTTTAAAAATGCATAGACTAGTGTTTTCCTGTGTTATACCACTAATTCAGAACACATTGCAAACAACAATATAACGTTTAGAAATGAAACAAATTTTAGGACAAAAAGTTTTTTTTTTTGTATTTTTTCTAAACTTTGAGGTGAATGAGCGATCGCAATATATTATTTTTTTTTTCCAAAAATATTTTGCAGGTTTTCTTATCCAGACATTTAACAACTTTTTTCACCTCCATGCGTTCCAAAAATATATTTTTTTTCAACCTCCCTAGCGCGCACACACACACACACAATTGAAGTTACTATAAAGGATTTAAAAAAAAAAAACCTTACATTTGATACTGGTTTTTAAGAAATGAACTACCTAACTTTGAAATGGCGCAACAGCAAAACAGTGAGAGATAGGAAAATGATCTAAATGGTATGTTGTAAAAACATATGTGGAATCATCATTACACTAGTTTTGAAAATAAGTGGCATTATTGAAAGGTAGCAATAAATTGTTGTAATAACTGAATATCACAAAATGAATTTATTTCTTCCCTCATGGAAAAGGGCCTTCTATTCACTTACTGGATACTATAGTCCCAACGTTCACTTTTGCAGAAAACATTGGTCTTGCAAGTATAGCAGACTAGTTTCAGTGCAACGTGCTCGCCAGTTTTTTTATTGACAATTATGTCCTAATAAAAATGGGCCTTATTGGTAAACCCAATGCAAACGCCACCAAATTTACTCCCTTCAATCAATTTTGAAAACCGATGTATTTTAAATTTCATACCTTTCTATACTGCGACTTGACTCTTTTTACTGCTTCACACTTAGTCCGAGAGGCGGCTGCAATTTTTGGACTCCATCGAACATCATTCTGAAATTTTTATAGAGATTGGAGAAAAGTGAGTAGAATACTAATCCACTGGTCTGCCGTGACAAAAATGGCCGAAACTGGTCAAAAATTGACTTGGAATGAGTTGTACTAAAATCCGATTGCCAAATAAGTCATAACTTGCCAAAAAGAGAACAAACTTTTTCGTCTGGCAACCCACTGCATTTCGATTTTTGATGAGAAAAAGCGCAAACGATTTCTGATCTCTGGCTGGGAAAATTTGTATCTTTTAAAAGTAAGCCAAGTTAGCGACATCAGTTACGTCATCAGTGACGTAATATTTATTGCCAATTTGGCTCATTTGTGAAAGATGCAAGAAAGCCATCGCCACACATCCGAATCGTTTGCAACCTTCTTAATTGAAAATTAAAGAGTGAGGGTTTCCAAATAAAAAAATAAAAACGCTCATTATAGGCAAGTTATGGCACATTTGACATTTGGATTTAATTCAACTTAAAAGTCGATTTTTTACAAGTTTCGGCCATTTTTACCACGGCAGACCAGTGGATTCGTAATCTACTCACTTTTCTCCAATTTCTATAAAAAAAATTCAGAATGATGTTCGATGAGGTCCACAAATTGCAGTCGCCTCTCAGTCTAACTGTTTCGCTGGTATGTGTTGTCAAAGTTACAGATTCCTTTCTCAATTCCACTTCCACCGTATCACAAATCCGCTGGCCAATCGCGATGTGGATCGTTGTAGACTGGCCGTTGCTACGGATGGTGGCCAATCTCGCCCAATCCTGGGTAAACTATACTGGAAGTATTGAAATGTTGATGCAGTCTTAAAATTTAAATATAGTATTATAAGAAATGACGGAATGGTAAAAAATATGTTTTGCGATTGTTTTGGCATGATTTTTTTTTAATTGTGTATTTTGGAACGATGTTCGAGGTTCAGCATGGACTAACCAGTTTTCCCAGATATCAATTCTTGGCCAAATTTTTGACATTAGCCAATACTTCTCTGCTACCTGGGTTATTTCATCCAGGTAAAAAGTACGGCAAACTGCTCACATGACTTATTTAACAGCAATAAAAACAACTATATAAGTTCTTCTCGTGTTTACAGGGACTTTAAAAGGAAAAGCTAAGGAATCTAGCTTATTGGAAATATATAGAGGAATTCAAAGAAAACTTCCCCTAACATTGCATTTTAGATGTTATCTCCATATGTAAATGCTACTAAAGAAATACTAAAACACTCCATCAAACATTGATGGAACATAGAAAAATAACCTACTTTTTAGATTCCCGTCTTTTGAATCATTCAAGATTGCCTAGACTTCCTTCTAGAAGGTCTTGAAAAATATTTTTCGGAATTGAACTTGGCATGTAGGTACATTTCTACTGGATGGATTTAGGATGTCAAAGATAAAGTGAAATACTTTTGTAGAAAAAAAAAAATTCTTGAATATATATATTTCAAATAACACTAGGGCTGAATAGGTCCTTGAGACTATTTTACTTAGAGTTTTTATGATGGAAATAGCTACTGCATTGGAGTTTCGCCGGAGTAAAAGGTTTTTTTCCAGTTTTGTAATAACGAAATGACTGCATTTTTTTTATATAAATTTGAATCATTTAATAATGAAATTGTTTGGATCCATTTTCTACAACTACCCAGCAGCTTCCGATGTATAGTATGTACTATTACTTTTAAAGTGAACTGCAATTTTAAAATCCTAATAAATGGATTCCCAAGGAAAACCACATTTGTTATGATTTCAGAACTGCATTACGATTCTAAAATCCTTATAAATGGTTACCAAAAGAAGATTTATAAGGATTCGATAACTTAGCGGACAAATTTAGACGACGTGAGTCCTTTTCGCCATTATAGATTTCTTTATGAAAACGTTTTGATTTTGACTATTATAATTATTTTGTTGGATAACAATAGATATATATATATTTCATTTAAGGATAAAAATATATATATATTCATTTGAGGTAAAGAAACGTATATTTTCTATAGAAATTCTTCTTCACAATAGACACATTTATTTTAGAAAAATATATAAAGGGGATTTATTTTAATGGGATTTTGCAAAATGCTCTATCTATATAATTCTTTCACGCTTGCCCCCTGCCTACCAAACGGTATAGTGGTTAGCGTGCTAGCTTCTAGACCGCGAGGTTGCGGGTTCGAGTCCCGTGTTTGGCATGGGTGTTTGTAAATGTATGTTGGCTTGTCAAATGACGAATGTTTCGTCGCATTATAGCAATCGTGTTGCTGACGGCGCCAGATAATCTGAAAGCAACCAACCACGCTTGCCCCGTAAAAAGAACCTATTTGTATGTGTACAGTACTGGTTGTTTGTTTGCATATTGGTATCAATAGTTAGTTAAGAGTTGTATCGAAGTACAGATTTGTTATGCTGTCGCAGAATTTAAAGAAAATAGGATACAGCGTGCTTAACAAGCAAATCAGACCGTATTATGTAAAAGTTTTAAAAAGCGAAATGCTGAAAGTTATCGTAGAAATGCCTAGCTTGCATTGGGAGTGCTGTTTTTAATGAACCTGATTTAGTTTCTATACAGAAAGTATGTCTTTGCTGAGGAGCCCATTTTTGGAGAAAAGAAAAAAATCATCTGAGAAATACACCGAATGTGTGGTTGCATACGATGAAGTTAAACTTTTATATTGATTAAATTATATATATATATATATATATATATATATATATATATATATATATATATATATATATATATATATATATATATATATATATATATATATATATATATATATACGTGTATTCTTTAAGGGAGCGAAACTTATCCGGTTAATAAGGCAACAATGCAAGAGGAGTTAGCAAACTGGAGTTAGAGCCACCTTGTAGATTATTTACATTATTTGAATAGTTGAGTATTAAAATTAGATGTGGGTCAGGAATATCTATCTTGGCCGCAAGATTTAAAAATGAGGTCATACCTTTGTATCATATTTAATCAGCTACATGTTCTTACTGTGCGCTTGTTTTCTAAGCATTTATAAAAGTTCTGTAAACATTGAGAGCAAGGCTAGAAATTTTATTGATCCATAAAATATTATGAAGTTTGATGGTTTCTTTCTTTACGTTTGGAAATTGGGTTGAAAGGATTTCTCAAATTATTTTATTAAATATCTGTATTTTTTTTTTTCTATTTTTTTTCTGGTGACACTTCCTTCTACAGTAAACAGCATTTTCGCCTACATGCAGGGGAACGGGACGTATTTTTTCTTTAATTTTGTAGATGTTATTACGATTTTTTTAATAAATACAGGGTGGCCAGGAAATAACTTTCCCTGTTTGGCGGCATCTGCAGCTAAAACTAATGAATGAAATGAAACCATATTTTATATACAGACTGTTGAAGGCACGGGGAGATGAATTCCAACAAAAAAAAAGTTAGTTCCAAAAGTTGCCGCTAGCTGAGATTTTGGCGCTACTTGTACGCACGTTTGAGGAAATTTACATATCGAGATCGCAATTATGCAAAATTCTAATGCGTATATGACATCAGTGCAACGCATTCCCTTTAAAAAAAATGAGCGAACGTCCAAACAGCGATTCATTCATTGACTGTTGGTGATATGCAACCTACCTTACCTCAACGTGCTTTGCTAGTGAAACTGTACTACACTAGACAGTGTAATGCTGTGATGGCTCTGCGGGAATTTCGAAGACTTCATAACCTGCGTAAAGGTCCAATGTCTACTGCATCAGTAAGAGCGATGATTAAAAAATTCAAGGAAACTGGATAGCTTGGACTTAGAGCTGGCAGAGGACGAAAAGCAGTAACAGAAGATGCAGTAACAGATGTTGCTACAGCGGTGTTCGACGACACAGGAACCAGCAGTGGTCCAACGCTCGTGCAATTGCTATCAAACCGATATGCCTTATTCTACTGCATGGAAAATCTTGCATAAAATGCTGCATTTCTATCCGTATAAGATCAGTCGTGTGAAAGAATTAAAAATAACAGATTACGATAAGCGCCTAACTTTTGCTAGCGTTTCTTGCCCGAATGTAGATCGACAATGATTGGCCTTGGAAAATATTGTGGGGTGATGAGACTCATTTTCATCTGAATGGATCTGTTAATACTCAGAACTGCCGTATTTGGGCATGTGAGCGACCCACAGTGATGCTAGAAATGTCAATGCATTCCCCAGAGGTAACCGTGTGGTGCGGTTTCACGGCTAATTTTATAACAGGACCATACTTTTTTGAGAACATAACTCAGGCAGGACCTATTACCTGCACCATCAACGGCGAAAAATATGGAAAAATGCTACAAACTTTCGTCATTACGCAATTACAACAAAGACAATGCTTAAACTCAATCATTTTTATGCAAGATGGAGCTCGGCCACATATTCATCGTTCAGTGCAGCGCCTTTTACACCAGAATTTTGGTAATGACAGTCATTAGTCAATATTTTCAGACAGAATGGCCGCCCCGTTCCCCGGACATCACCCCATGTGACTTTTGGCTATGGGGGTACCTTAAATCCGTTGTGTATGCTGGTGGCATTCCAAACTTGCATGTCTTGAAGCAGAGCATAAGACGGGCCATTGAGAACATCCAAACAGACAGTTTGCACGCAGCTGTAGAGAACGTTATTCACCGGATGCAATATGTTGTACACCGGGAAGGCCAGCATATTGAAAATGTTACGCGGAGTCCTGGGAACCCAAATGTTAATGACTAAAATCTTATTTTATGTGTTCCAATAATTTATTTATAACTGTATAGTATTGACATTCTGAAAAATCAAATTTCCATGCTTTCATTGTAGTTATTCACGTGTTTCGTTTCCGATAGCGCCACATTTCCCCCTGTCGGCAACTTTTGGAACTAAATTTTTTTTGACGGAATTCATCTCCCCATGCCTTCATTAGCCTGCATATAAAATATGGTTTCATTTCGTTCATTAGTTTTAGCTGCAGATGCCGCCAAACAGGGAAAGTTATTTCCTGGCCACCCTGTATATGCAAAATATTTTATATTTTTTACGAGGGCAAAGTTTTAAAAACAATATTTAAAAAAATTTAAAAAAAGGTACAAAAAAGTGACGTTTCTTATTTTTGATATAAATTAAAAATTATTTATTGGCAAGCATAAATTAAGCATTTTTATTTAACAAAATTTTGTATTTAACAAACTGCCTGTACAGATTTTAGTTATTGGCAAAATAATTGTTTTTAATAATCGTTCACTAGTTTACTTTTTAAAAAAATTTATTTACATTTTTTTTTTATATATCTATTTAAATAATCCTTACAAAAGATTAAAGTAATATGTTTGAAAATATAATGTAACAAGTTTAGAAGTGTTTCTTCAAATGATCTAAAGATTCACTTTAAACTTCATAAAACATGAAAAAAAAAAAAAAAAAAACATCAGTGAAAAAATTGGATTCAGTTACAAAATCTAATCCACTAGTAAGTTCTTTTTACATAATACTACGAGATATTTAAAAATATACAGAAATTTGTAACTTTACAAAGGACAGGACAAGTGATCGTGCATATAAGCTATTTGAATCGCATTTTAACTTGGAGAATAGGAAGCATTATTTTTACAATAGATTAATTAGCAACTGGAACAATCTGCTGGAACTACATCGGGAATTGTACCGTAGTCAACAGTTTTAAGGTACTTGCCCACGTTCGGAGTACTTTAAAAAAAAAAAAAACTTTATGTACGAATATTTAAGTGCCTTTTTATATTTAGTACTATTATAAATTAATAATACAGTACAAAAATTTGAATTTATTATTATTATTTTTCAAATATTGCAATTTTGCATTAAATTTTGATGAAATATTTCAAAAACTTAAAATAAAATAAATAAAAAACTATCAAGATTTTTAGGAAATAAATTGTATATAAATAAACTACATGCTTATATCTAAAGCATATACTACATTAAGTAAAATATATTCATTAACACTTTTTTTATGAATAGTCGAAAAATAAGTTCATGATTTTGTAACAATTTCACCTTGTTTTTATTCAAACTGAAGTTTGTATTTCATAACATAACCATCCACTCTCAATTTCTATAGAAGATGCACTGGAAAATAATCAACAAGAGAAGTACAAAAAAATTTATAATAATTCATGAATAATTTTTTGAGTTATGACATTTCAAATTAGCAATATTTGTGTGACAATCAATTCCGAGAAAAATGCATTTAAACTTTAAAACACTCAATTTCTCTATAAACCATATTACTTACACACTTTAAATGCACCTTCTTTTTTTTCAATTTTTTTATTTATTAAAAAGAACAAAATATTAATATTTAGAAGGAAATCACTTTTTAATCGGCAACTTTTGGTTTTGATATGCTATTTCCGGTCGTTTCTGGTTATAATTTACAATTTTAGATCAGTTTAAAATTGTCATAACTTTTGTTCAAATCAATGCAGAGTTAAAAAAGAGACAGTTTTAGAAACTTAAAGATTTGGGCTGAAATATTCACAAATAATTTCCTATTTTTTTGTCAAATTTAATCAAAATCGACCTCTTCAACGTAGACAAGTACCTTAAAAGTCAGCTTTATCTATACTAGGGAGTGTTCAGAAAAGTTTAATAGGACCAACCTTCAAGGGCCTTGTGTCTGTAGTTGGTCATTATTTTTCTATTTGTATTTGTATGAGAAATTTAAAAAATCGCTTCGTTAGGTTCTCGATGGAAAAAACTAGACTTTTAAACAATATTTTTAAACGATTCAAGTAGAAGTATTAAAATTTTACATCCTTAGTTAATAAATTTCAAAATTAATTAGGTACAAAGAATTAGGTAACAAAGAGTTCGAAATATACTTTTACTTAATATTTACCATGTATATGAGCCATGTAGAATCATTACAATTGGCACATCAGATCGATAAATTTAAAACTTTGTAATAATTAGGTAG
This sequence comes from Linyphia triangularis, assembly GCA_963978545.1. Taxonomy (NCBI): domain Eukaryota; kingdom Metazoa; phylum Arthropoda; class Arachnida; order Araneae; family Linyphiidae; genus Linyphia; species Linyphia triangularis. The sequence continues at coordinate 7,394,566 of OZ021729.1, read as the reverse complement.
GTACCAATAAATAGAAATTTAATTTTCGTGGTTACTTTAAAATGATTAAGATAAAATAAATCATAAAAAATCGTAACATCTTCAATGCCAATGAAGTATTATAGTGTATATCGTGAACTAAAATGACGTAAGTACAGTATGTGTAGATGCAACTACCTATACGACGCAAAATTGAATCACCATCACTAATGAACTTCAATTCCGAATCAATTCCTGAATCACCCAGCATAGAGAATTGTATATTTTTTCTTTGAACAAAAATGGTATCTAATAAAGAGCAACATTTGAAACAACTCTTATGCAAAGTCAAATTTGCAGAGTAATATCGTTTAAAGAAAACAATCTTTACTTTTGTGATTTTAGTACAAGCTTGTACCAAAAACTAAAAGTTTTTTTTATACAAAAAATTTCAAAGTTTGTCATGAAAGTTTGATAGTTTACTATTTTACTCTCAGAAACATATATACATATAGATTATTATATCCGATATTTTATTTTTTTATCCCATAATTGTTAAAATTTTCGTTTGCCATAGGCGCCAGGTTCGAATCCCTGTTTGGCATGGGCCTCCATTGTGGTTTAGAATCCACTTTAAAGTATAGGTCCTGGCCTGATTAGCCGTCATTCTGCATCAAAGTAGGTCTTTGAGCATAAAAAAACCATCAAAAAAAAAAAAAAAACGATTCATATTACTTTTTTTTATTGTCTGAGCTTAACACTACTCATTTGTTTGAAAAATTATGCAAATCTCGATAGTATATTGTTGCGTTGATGGGTTCGAAAGATTTGAAGCCAAAGCAGATCAAAACTTGCAGAAATTTATTCCGATATAACTCTTCGCAGGTTCTCTTACAACTCCAGAACTTCTCGTTCTAGTAGACTCAATACAGCTCTTTACACAACATTAGAGCACAAAACAGCAGTTAAAAACTTGACAACACAACTGCTAAAAATCGCCGCAAAAGACAATGCAATACAGTTCACTTTCGGAACTATCTGAATGCTCGCTGAGAGACAGCTAACTCAGTAACTCCAGTCAAGTAACAAACTCAACTCCACTCACGGCCGGTCTCATATAGGAAATCAATTCTTTAGCGAATCTTCCAGAGATAGAAATTTGGAGAACTTTCCAGATCGTGGTCGAAAAGTCCTATACATGTACATGGGGATCTAAAATGTCGCCAAGTTTGGTGACTTTTGGCTATTTCTCACCAAATTTGGCGACAAAAATTAGTCGTCAAAACCATCGCCTACTTGGCTCTATCTCGGCAACTTGGCGAGATTGCCATTAACCATAATGTTAAATGGCCTCTTTGTAAAATTCGCTTCCCAACATTATCTCTTTAAAACTCGTTTTCAAGCATTAATAGACACATTGCAGGAAAGCGAAGATAAACTATTGCACTGCCTTATACGAAATGTACATACATTTTCCTTTTTACATAATTAATGCTACGAAATATTTACAAAAAAACAGAAATTCGTAACATTATGTTGGTCCGTCAGTCCAGTAATTGTACTTTCTATAAGTATGAAAACTGTAACTTAAAATAAACTTTAAATTAAAAAGTTATTTTTTGAAAAACGGAACTTCAAAAAAGTTAATTTGAATTTATTTATTTATTTTAAATTGTAACTAATAAAGTTTGTTTTACAACTTTTATTAATTGCAACTTAAAAAGTGTTTGCTGGGAGTAGTCTATTGTATCATAAAATAAATTCAGACGTAGCAAATGTTTGGAATATTCTATCCTTTTAACATGGTAATGGGGAACAATGGTTAACCATTGCTGTAAAAAAATTTACATGAATTAGGTTGGTTGGTTGTTTTTCAGATTATCTGGCGCCGTCAGCAACACGAGGGCTATAACGCTCCGAAACTTTCGTCATTATACAAGCCAACATACATTTACAAACACCCATGCCTAACACGGGACTCGAACCCTCAACCTCGGGGTCTAGAAGCCAGCACTCTAACCACTATACCGTTTGGTCGGCTTACATGAATTAGGAAACAAAAAATTATATTTTTAGCTTCAGTTTTTGTTGGTGATACAAATGAGCTTTTTTATTTCCAATATCTTTAATTAAGTGGAAGTCCTTGTAAGGAGCATTCCCTGTACTCGCTATGTTACTATCTTGTAGCCCAGTGCATTTAGAAACTACTTTGTACAAAACCTGGAAATTTGAAGAGTAGGTACGAAATAGATCACTAACTGAAATGACATGAATTGTTTTCATTTAATGTCTATCTATTATAAATGAAAATTAAAATAGCCAAACAAGGTGAAGTCACAGCATATGCGTTGACGTAAGAATTTCAAGTATAAAATAAAATATTAGAGGCGCTATTTATGAGTTTTTAATGTACGTCATTAAGTGATCGTTTCCATACATACTCACCAAATGTCAAGGTTTTATGCAAAGTAGTTTCTAAATGCACTGGGCTACAAGATTGTAGCATAGCCAGTATAGGGAATTATCCTTACTAGGACTTTCCCGTAATACATTAAATAGTTCTCTTAGCTTCGGCTTCTTAAATAATCTGAAAATAAGTTTTATACAACTGTTACATATATTTACCAGTTTGAAGTCTGATAAATGCATCTTGCTCAAAATTAGGAAAATTATTTCTATCGTAAATAATGTCGCTAAATTCTATACGCTTTTTTACTTTCAACTACCTAAGTGTATACATAGCGTAATGAAAGTATAGCATTCAATATATTTTTTATTTTTTTTCTCTACGTTTTGGAAGATCCTGATTTCAAAAGATCTAGAAAAAATGTATGCCTGAGTGTATGTGGTCTGCATAACTCCCGAACAAATTGACCTACGATGTTCAAATTTGGCGTACGGGTTGGTGATGGCGTAAGGACCTGTCATTAAGATTTTCGTCATAATCGCGCATGCCTATAACATAGCTGCCATTGAAAAAATCATGTTTTCAATGATTGCTAAAAAACGGCTCTAAAGGTTTTAATAAAAATCGATGTGGAAAAGCCATTTAAGATGTTCTAAACATTCCCATCTCCGAAATTCCCGTAAAAATACTACAAACTGACGGTCGTGGGAATGGGCGAAATTCCCCAGTTGTTTTCCCTGCAAAAGCCATTTAAGATGTTCTAAACATTCCCATCTCCGAAATTCCCGTAAAAATACTACAAACTGACGGTCGTGGGAATGGGCGAAATTCCCCAGTTGTTTTCCCTGCAATAATTTTTAAATTATATTTCTAATTCAAATACATATTTTTTTTTAATTTTTTTTACTTATTTTGTTTAAGATAGGTTATAGACTATCATCCTAATAAAAATATCTAAAATATATCTTATTTTAAATTTTATTTATAAACTTAAAAATGTTGTGGATTGCAAGAAAAACTGGGGATCCTAAGACGTATATATACGTGCATGACCGTCAATGGGTTAATGGCTTAAAAAAGGTGAGAAACGAATGCCTTCAACACAGAGTTCTCTTTCTTTGAAGAAGAATCTTTGAATCCTCAAAGTTCTCACCTCGTTTTTCTTCTCACCTCAGTTTCATTTATACTAAATGATAATATAAGGATTATCGAAAAGTGTATTGCCTAGACCCCCATTTTTTTTTTTTTTTTTTTTTTTTTTTTTTTTTTAAGACCCATGCAAGGGTTATCGCAGAAAAATATCGCCAAACTGAATTTTTTTTAATAAATGATAAAAATATACAAAACGGTAAGTGACACAAATCAACGTCAGTATTATAGTGTAATTGAAAGTTGTGCGATGTTCCACACTCCAAGTTTATATCTTTTTCAACTTAAAATTGCTTTTGCAATTAAGATAACTGACTCATCAAGATTCATCTGACAAAACTTAAGTTTCTTTTTTACGTGATAGTCAAATTTTGAACAGAATGAAAGCATGTATGAAAGCCACCTTTTTTTTTGACAACAGACTTCACAATCAAACTTACTTTGAAACTATATAAATTTGTGTATTAACAATTTTGCACGCAGGAAATACCTTTGATTCATAGCGTACTTTACAAAAGTATATTTTAAGACTAATACAAGAGTACAAAAGTATATTTTAAGACTGATATAAGAGTACAAAAGTATATTTTAAGACTGATGCAAGAGTACAAAAGTATATTTTAAGACTGATGCAAGAGTACAAAAGTATATTTTAAGACTGATGCAAGAGTACAAAAGTATATTTTAAGACTGATGCAAGAGTACAAAAGTATATTTTAAGACTGATGCAAGAGTACAAAAGTATATTTTAAGACTGATGCAGGAAAAACCCATGAGATTCGATAACCAATTATTTTTTGACCATAAAACGTGATTGCAATAATGTAATAAAAGTTCGCGATAGTTCCACTTAAACACCATAAAATTGTGGTCTTGGAAAGCCAATTGATTCAGATGGGGTAACGTTATTTGTTAAGTACCAAAGATTGTTTCTAGAATGTTATACTTTCAAATGTTGTCCATTATTTTGATTCCTTGTATCGAGAATTGAGTGTAACAATGTTGAATGTACCTGATTCGATCAATTATTGACATTCCTTGATTCTTTTTGATGTTGACTTTTTTTTATTCTTCGAAGTTGCGTGCAATTAAAGAGGATTTTCGAAGAACCGTTGTTCCTGATAAGTAATACACTCTCTAAATGAAATATGTAACGAAGTTTCATAAAATGTTCTGCAGAAGATGATTAGGATTACAGCTATGAGGTAAGTGAAAATTAATATTATAAAAAAAATCCCACCGTACAACTATAAGAGTTGATTTGATATCTTATATCATGTAAAAAGAGATAAATGAGTAGAATAAATATGTAAAATCAAATTGTTGTTAAAATGTTTATCTTAAAATAATAATTATATACAGTCAAACCCGGTTAAGGTGAAATCACTTAACACAAAATCCCGTTTAATGCGAAATCGCTTAGCACTAAATCCCGTTTAATGCCTGGTAACAGCAGTTTCCCGTACTATGAAACTTAAACTTAAGGTTTATTTATTCATTTAATGAAATCCCGCTTAAGACGAAAAAATTTCTCTTTAAACCACTTTTTTTAGATGAAACCTTACAACATTTCCTTATTCAGCAGGAAATGCAGCCCCATGTGCCTTAAATAATTTTTAAGAAGTAGACACCTTTTTAAAGAAATGTGTGACTAAAAACTTAAAGTAAAAATTAATAACAGATTTCTTAATAAGTCAAATAAATAATAAGTTACTGATAAATACATTTACTGTTTTTGCTCCTAATGTACATTTTGTTAAACTATTGCATTAAATATAAACCTCGTAATGTAAATGTTTAAAAAAATAGCAGCATTAAATACATATATAGTTAGTATTAATTAATAAGATGCATTAATAAAAAGAAAAAAGTATTTAGATGGTTAAAACGAAATTCGGTTAAAGCGAAATATTTAGAGGTCCCATCAACTTCGCGTTAACAGTGTTTGACTGTTTTTACTTGGTATATCTCTTATAAATTTATAAATTTCCTTTTTAAAATCCTTTATTTTAACTTTGATTTTATGAGTGGGAGTTTGTAGTGGCCAGAATATGTGCAGGTTAATTAAACCACTTTCCTTTTTCAATCCAGCTGAAACTTGGTAGGTAGACTTTTTGTCAAGGAAAATGCATTCTACTAAGTTTTGGGGATACAAATAATGTTAGTTTATGGAGCGGAATTAAAGTTTCTTTTTTTTTTAATATTGTTCTAAAGCAATGAAAAGTCGATCTTAGTTCAAAATCACTCAAATAAATTAGAGTACGTTTACAAATTGCCAATGCTTATACAGGTTGAATGGTTGTATTTAAATTTATTTTGAGCAAAGGTAAATTAGGGCCTAACTGTGCCCAACCAAGGCATATACAGGATTTATATTATAAATTTTGTTTTTATGTATTAACTTCTCTGTTTCTTGAATAATTTTCCCTTGTTAATATCTGAGAAAAGATACTTATTTGAAGTAAAACTATAATTTCAAACAAGTTTAAAAGTAGTCATAACTTAACGCTTTTGCATCAAAATGTGATTCTTGGGAGAGTATTTAAAAGTTAAATGATTTACACATATAGTTTATACATTTTGAAATCACGTTCCAGATGAATTCTCTCATGATATTTTCAAGGAGGTAACTTGAAATATAAAGGAAAAAATAAGAATATAAACATAAAATATGTTCAAGTCATTTAAATTAATTTTTGCCAAGTAACCACGGAAAACATTTCCTTGAATGATTATTGACAAGATCGTTCACCATCATCATTTTAAGTAAAAACTAAAATATAATGTTCATCGTGTCTATTTCAACCATTTGAAATAGCATTAAAAAAAAAAAAAAAAAAAAAAAAAACTATCCTCTACATAGGGTTATGAGTATTTTTGTAATATCATCCAATAAAACATCATCATGTAAGCAACCTTCAAGGAAGAATTTCAAGATGCAAATTAGTACGTCATCATAAAATGAAGGTTACAATAAAACCACTTAAGAATCCACCATTATCAAATTAACTATACAGAATGTTCACAAATTAGTCGGGCAATGGAGTTCAAATACATCTGAATAATTATTAATAACTAGGCCTTATAAACCATCCTTTTTCTCCAATTAATTTATGTTCACCATGTCATTCTATATGCAAGAAAACTGTTCATTATGCTTTGTTATTAAGAGCTATACAGATCTATTTTGAACTCTACTGCCCAACTAATTTGAGGACACCCTGTATATATTTATCTGCACTCTGGTCAATGTAAGATGTATTCATTTTAGAATAAGAAAAATAGGTATTCCTCCAGTAATGATACACCATTTATTCACACACGTTATGTGATAGTTTGAATTACTTAAACACTAAACGAACTGCTTGAATAACGCTTTGCACACACTTATATAGTATATAAGCATTCAAAAGCAGATCCTACATGCGTTTTTGAATATAATAATTAATAGCAATTGACCTGGGTTTAGAGAATATCTTTGGCGAGGTCAACTACGGAGACTTATGGATTCTATCCGATAGCCGAAGTTCCATTCAACACCTTAAAAACTGGGCCCTCGTGGGAGACAAAACCAGTCTATCCATAATACGCGAAGTCAAGAGCATATCCCGACTGCACAAAGTGCACTTTCAGTGGATCCCGTCACATGTAGACATCCACGGAAATGAATTGGCTGACACTCTTGCTAAGGAGGGACTAGAACACCCTGTCCTCTCTACTCAAGAACTCACATATCAAGAGTTATACTCAAAGAAAATAGCTCAAAATAAAGCGGCATATACCTCCGTCTCACGAATGGTATAAAGCCAAAAAGCCAGGACACTCCCTATCTCTTCCTTGTGATAGGCACACCAATACCCGTCTGTCCCGACTTGCTAGTGGTCACCTTAAAGGCCTCACATATTCTGGGGGAAGCAAAAATTTTCCTCTTTGCCCTAAATGCCAAAAAGAACAGGCATCACCTCAGCACATTTTGGACTGCCTTGGACTGGACTGGGAGGACATTTATAACTGTCCACAACTAGTGTCAGACTTCATTAATGTCAATGGCTTCACTGATATTGTCTGACTTCGTCAGACAAAAGGGAGATTAGAAACAACAACAACAACAACACATGCGTTTTTGATATTTAAATAGATATTTTTATAAATTTGACTTTTGATGAAGTCTTTAAAAAACATCAATGATTTAAATCCTTGAAGTATTTCCGGAATCAGTCAAATAATTTACTAAAATAACACAGCGAGAGTTTTCAGAATATATATACATGAAACATTATAAACACAAATAATGCTATACACGTTCATAATTTTATGCAAAAACATAAAAACTGCTCTACTTTGTCACTTGATAAATGATCAGTATTAATTGATAGAAGGAATTGACCTTGAAACGCCCCTCATCATCAACGGGGAGGGAGGGGGAAGGCAATTACTTCGGAGACATTTCTCGGAGAACTGCAAGGTAAATAAGGTTGAAAAGTGGTATTGATATTCTGAACTTCCCTTTTGTTGGCTTCGGTATTTGGGAAACAGCTTTTCTAGTTTATTTATACTTAGAGGTCTCTCAGAATAGCTTATGTTTGAAACTCTTACGTAACTGAATATGCGGTGACTTGGTGACTCATTAGCTCATTCTGATCTGTATGCAAATGCTACTAATTGAATAGCTTCCGTACTAACTCCCCTGGTGTTGCGTAATAGGTTGGCGTTGGTTATTAACGTACACTAACTAGTTTTGAGAAATTTGCTAATGTAGTTATTGTTACGAATTTTTGTATATTTGTAAATATTTCGTAGTGTTAATTTTGTAAATAGGAAAATTTATGTACATTTCGCATAAGGCAGTGCAATAGTTCGTCGTTAGTTTGTTTCCCTGCAATGTGTCTATTAATGCTTGAAAACGAGTTTTACAGAGATAACGCTGGGAAGCGAGATTTACAAGGAGCAGGTCATTTAACGTTATGGTAAAGGAAATCTCGCCAAATTGGCGAGATAGAGCCAAGTTGGCGACGGTTTTGGCGACTAATTTTTGTCTCCAAATTTGGCGAGAGATCGCCAAATGTCACCAAACTTGGCGACCATTTGGCGACATTTTCGGTCCCCATGTACATGTATAGGACTTTTCGACTACGATCTGGAAAGTTCTCCAAATATCTACCTCTAGAAGTTTCAAGATTGTTCGCCGCCTCCCCTATATAAGCCCGAGTTAGTTGAGTGAGTGAGTTGACTGGAATTACTGAGTTGAGATACTGAGTCTCAGTGAGCATTCAGAGTAGTTCTAAAGCGAACTGTATTGCATTGTCTTTTGCAGTGATTTTAGCAGTTGTGTTGTCAAGTTTTTAACTGCTGTTTTGTGCTCTATTGTTGTGAAAAGAGCTGTATTGAGACGACTAGAACGATAAGTTCTGGGGTTGTAAGAGAATCTGCAAAGAGTTATATCGGAATAAATTTCTGCAAGTTTTGATCTGCTTTGACTTCAAATCTTTCGAACCCATTCACGCAACAATATCTATTGTAATTGTTAAGTCTTCCTTTGCTTCGAGTCAGTAACCAAGCATGAAGTTAGTTAGAGATATGGGCTGAACACCGCTGATGAAGAGGTCGATCGGAGTTTCTTGAATCTTAATCTAATGCTATTTTAAAGTCATATAATATCTAAGTTTAAGTTATTTAAATGTATAGAGCACTGTCTTAATAAATACAAATTGAGTAACCTTTTTACTTTTAATTACCCACATGTATACATAGGGTAATAAAAGTATAGCATTCGGTCAAAAAAAATTATTTTTTTGCATTTCACCACGTTTTAGAACATCCTAATTTCAAAAAAGTGATCTAGAAAAAATGTATGTCAGTGTGTGTATGTGTGTCTGTGGTCAGCATAACTCCCGAACGAATTGACGTACGATATTCAAATTTGGTTTGAGGGTTAGTGGCGGGCATGGGACCAACCATTAAGGTTTTCGTTAAAATCGCGTAAGGCATCAATATAGATAAACAACTGGATAGACTGCTCCATTGTCAATGCAAAGAGAAAAACGCGAAGGGGATTGCGTAGCAGGTGGGATGATTAACCAATCACTGTTCACTTTTGTAGTTGGATGGGAATGAGAGAAACCTTGTAAAATACTAGAGTATATATTTTTTTGCACATTATTAATAATTAAGGTCTACTATTGACATTTCTGCTGTGTACAACCCAAAATTTTATTTTCAATCCTCGGCAATCCTTATTTTTTATCCCACCAATGGCATCTGGCAACGGCTTCATTTTCCCAGTGTTAAGCAGTCGATCCAGTTGTTTATCTATATCGATGGCCTAAGGTAGCTGCCATTAAAAAAATCATGTTTTTCAATGATTGCTAAAAAACGGCTCTAACGATTTTGATAAAAATCGCTGTGGTAATGCCTCTTAAGGTATTCCAAACATACCCACTTCCGAAATTCCCGTAAAAATGTTTTGATGGCGTAAAAGGTTAAAAAATGAATGCCTTGAACACAGAGTTCTCTTTCCTTGAGCATACCTCATCAACGATCGTTTTTTCTTCTCCCCTCAGTTTCGCTTATAATAAAGGCTAATATAAAGATTATCGAAAAGAATAGTGCCAAAATCCCCATTTTGGCGGAATTTTTTTTTTTTTTTTTCTTAAAGTACCATACAAGAATTATCGCATAAAATATCGCCAAACTGGCCACTGGTCATATATTCTAAATGAAGGATGAAAATATACAAACGACACAAATTGAACGTCAGTGTAATTGAAAGTTGTGCGCTGTTTCACATCCCTAGTTTTTTTTTTCTTTCTTAATAAACTCCAGAAATCATTTGAAAGATATAACTTTATAAATGATGACAACAAAGCTTCTTCTTTTCATACTTAACAGCATTTTACATCAATGTCTGCATGTTATTTTCTGGAAATGTTCTATAATATGTTTTCTTATAATTCCCTTTTATGTTATTTGTACAATAAATGCAATTGGTCAAAATGTTCTTAAACAAAGAAATGTCAATTTTACATTGATCATAAATAGCTTTTCATTTTGTTTTATGACTTATTAAAGGATTTTGGATGACGTCTTTTCTACGTCTTTGGAATAAACTTCATACACCATATTATATAACAGTTTTTTTTTCGTGTAAACATCCTAAAATATATAATCACTTAAATAGTGTATGACATTTAAAATACAAAATTTACGTTATTTTCAGGAAGAAAACGCTGGTTTTGAATTTATAATCCATTTTTTTAGTTCAAAGTAAGTAAAAAATTTTGTTTTAAAAATATTTATACATAAACATAGTTTTTCTTTTATAGTTTCCAAACAAGAATTTTAATGAAACTGAATCTATAATGGTTTGTGTGTTTCGAAAATAATACTTTTCTAAAAACAAATGCTTTAGCCTAGTGAAATAAAAAAAAACGTAGCAAATTATTTATAGTTTAACTTTTTTAATTGTATTAAAATAACTTAAATCGTGACAGTAACTGTTACTAAATGACTATTTCTACACAAGTTTAATTATAGCACCAAAAATTAGGAATGAACGATTTAATAGTTAATGGAAAAATTCTTACACAGTTAAGATTGACGTTATATGACAGAATACTACGAATTTATAATTTCTCTCTCTATCTCTATATATTACACTGGCTAACAGTAGTTTTGGTGCCTGGGTATTTGGAGCTAATTTCATATGAATTTGATGCCCTGAATTAAAATATAGCATTAGTTTTTGCCTAGCAGCTAGAATTTTTTAGATATAAATATTAATGAAATGAGTGATTTTCTGGCCAACGGACTGGACATTTAGATTCTTTCTTCTACTCGTAAACAGATAAGAATTATTAAAATAAGATGAATCTAATAGTTTTGTTTTTATTTGATATAATATTACATGGTGATAAAATTTTATTGAAAAATAATAACTTAAACTGGTTCAAATATGCATTTTTATCCGCCGACACACGAGAAACATGCGTTGGTGGCTTTTAAATGTTAATTCACCTACGTAAAATAATTATTTTTCAATATTAATTTGTCACCAATTAGATTTATATAAGACAAAAAACATAACTGTTGGATTTATCATAATTTTAAAATCCTAATTTGTTTCCGAGTAGTAAAAAGAGCCAAAATGTTTCATGTGCACAGCAGAGCATTGCTCAGATAAACATTACACTATTTTAAGTTAAATACAAGGATCAAATAAAAAACTAATCACGGAATTTTTATTACTATATTATAGAAATATTATTATATACAAAAATAGAGGAAAAAGTCATCGATGAAACTAACTATAGTCACTGAACAGTTCAGAAGTTTCTTTTCCGTGACATCTTGAATGTATTTTGGAACAGTCCCTTTTTGAACTCCAGCAGTAATCTGCCATCATGTGCGTATCGCATCTTCTTTGGAAGCGGTCCTCCATAGTTTTAATATTCTGGTGAAATCTTTCATCTTGTTCCTTATTGATGTCTCTTAAATTTTCAGGAAAATGTTTTTTGTAACTGCAACCTTAACTCAACCAACCTCAACAGCCTTAATACTCCTGTCACAGCCAAGGGATTTGAAACTGTTAAGCATCTTGTTTAGCAGTTAACATAATTTCAGAATTGCGTTTGCCCAGAAAATTCCTGACAGTTGCAACAAATGAAGTTTAGGCTTTTTTTGCACAGTCTCTTTCATCGAATTTTCGAAGGCAGGATCTTTAATGAATTGTCTTATTTGTGGCGTTGAAATGTTCCTCCTTTAATATTTTCGGTACTTAACTGAGACATCCCCCCCCCCCTCTCCCTGTATATACAAGCCTGATTCGTTCTTATCAAGAGATTTTACGAACTGCTTCATAAGGTCCAGCTTGATAAGTAGTAAAGGAAAGATGATTTTCTCTTGTTCAACTAAGGCAGCGTCAGCCACTAGGCGGCCCGCGGGCCGGATCCGGCCCTCGACAGCTTTTTCTCCGTCCCGCCGGCAGTACAGAAGAGAAAAAATAAAATTTTGCTGAAATAATTTTAGTTTGTCTACAATAGTATGTGTTTACTACCAAAAACCGCGTATTCCATTAAGTGGCCCGAGTCAGCAAGTCTGAAAAATCCTTTTTTTTTTTCTGAGATTGCCATACAAAATAAAAAAAGCAATAGTTTGAATTATTATCAATGACGCATTCTTTCGCATTGCTTAGTTTTGTACTTATGATACCCTACCCCCTCGACTCGTGAATGGCACAATTCAATTTCTGCTTTTCTGACTGTGATGTGCAGGATTTGGGGGTTTTAATGCATACTGGCCTCTTTTGTTTTGATGTGAAAAGAAGTATCGCGATCTCTATGATTCCAGTGCAATAATGGCATCGAAGACTAGTTTTAAACGCAAAGTAGATAGAGAAAATTTTTGCGGCCGTCATCGTCTCACAATTAACAACGATTGAAATGGAAGATTTAGGAGGTATGGTTTAAATATCTTTATTGATTATGAGTTTATGTAATTATGAGCCATTGTAATATTGTCACTAAAGATTAACTTCTTTTATGACTTTGATTTACGATGTAAAGAAAATTATTTTTTAAATTATTTGAAACAAGAATCAAATATCAATTGTTATTTTATTAATATAAAAAAAGTTAAATTATTGTTGTTGTTGTTCAAAATTGTTTTATATAGTTGAATCTTTAGTAATTATCACATTTCTAACATTGAACATATGTAATAAAGCAATATAATTATTGGCGTATTCGGTATACATCTGCGGCCCGCGGAAAGTCCCAACATAAGTCATGCGGCCCGTCTCTATAAGTTAGTGGCGAACGCTGAACTAAGGGATCGTTTATGACATTCTTTTCCCCAAATTCCGAGTTTTCTCTGTTTCGCCACTCTTTTTTTACCCAGTGGTGTGTTCTATCTCTGCTGTCCCAGAAGCACAAGAAGCGAGCATATTTTATGTAGCCACTTTGCTGTCGAAGTAGACAGTTTACCATTTTTAAGTCCACACAAATCACCCATTGATGTTCATGGTATTTTATCTTCTCCAATACCAAAGCTATGTTGTTATATTTTTCATTCATTTTTGTTGAGTGAGCAATTAGTATTGAACCACATTTGTTCAATTGTGTAAAAGGAAGAACACATTTTAAACTTCGCTTTGAGCTGTCGATAAATAGGTGTCAATTATCCGGAAAGTATTCTGGAAGACCGCTTTTTTCTAGGAGTTCTCTAATTTCGTGACAAACTACAAGATTGTCTTCTTGAGAGAAGAAGACTAGCAGATCCTTTTCTCTTGTATGGTAAAAACTAATTTTGGTTCCATGTTCCGGTAATTTTTTCTTCTTTCAACCTGGAAGCCAGTAATTCTGAAGCTTCATTTTGAAAAGTCGAGATCTCTGGTGAGGTCATTTAATTCATGCTGGTTGAAATGTTGAGAAATTGAAGATATCCCATCATAATCACTATCACCTTCATTAATATCAGAAGGGTGGTCAGATTGACAATACTCGTCAGAGCTTTGGTAGCAAGTGAAACGTTGGTATCGTCACTTCCTCTGAATGAAGGATCGAGTGTCTTGCAGAGACTAAATTAGGAGATAAATCAACTCGCTACAGTTGTTTCGATTGATTCCAGCAATATTTACTGAACAGAAATAATAGCCAACCCTTGTAAATGTGATTCAGGACTTCACAAAATGAAGAATTGCATATTTCGTGTAGAACTGAGCTTTAAAAAAGTATTGATCTAAAAAAGTAGAGATGATAGAGAAAAACTGATTTCATATTTAGATTAAGAATCCCAAATATAGCTAAAATCAGTTCTAAACTCTCTAGGGCACCCCCAAAAAAAAAAAAATCTGTTGACCTGTGTTATTATCAATAGTAAGAATTGCAATTTTTTTTTTTACTCCTTAACCCAAGTAATGCAAAGTTATCAGTAAAAAATTAAATTTTTAAATTATATGAAGTGAAATATACATTTCCCAGTAGCACAAATATGCTGGACATTACCACTCGACACTGGTCAGTCTATATGTATACCATTGTATACTGGGCGTTTCAACGAATCTTGACCTATACTCCGGTCAAATTTCAGGTCATTCTGACCAGTGGGATTTATTTTTACAGCTTTTTGAAAGTAACTTAAATAAAAACACCCTGTATATTTAATATCTATGTACTTTTGCTAACTGAAATTCATGCTTCTTGTTTTCTACAGATGTCCCGTGGAGCAGCTATCGACAGTAAGCGTAGCTGGGTTGTAGCTGTGGCTTGCTTCGTGGTACAAGTCGTGACGTTTGGACTGACGGAATCTCAGGGTTTGCTGTTCGTGGCAGCTGTCGTCAGGTTCAACACCTCCCGAGGCAAAGCTTCTCTCCCGTTTACTTTAGCTTACTGTGTCAGAAGCGCTACAGGTAAATTATAAAAAGAATCTTCATTGACCAAGATTATTTACATTTGAATAGAACTAAGCTGCGCCTTTGCACAACCTGTTAACATTTTCCACAGCACCAAAAAATTTGCTGAAAAAGCCCTTTATATTAGATTACATTAGAAAGATAGTGGCAAAACCAAGCGTGCTTAGGACTGATTGCCCATTGTACCTATCCTACTAAGAAGATATGCAGCCTATGGAGAGCTAAACAGTCCGATGGCCTTACAGAAGGCCAAACAGTCTGAAAAGAAGACATTACAAAAGTCATCAGACTTGATGTCTATAACATCACAGATTTTTAGCCTAACGCCCATGTATGATTGGCATTTGCCAAAACTGGCACTACTGTTTCAGCTGAGTTTCTACAGCCTCTGCATACGTTATCCTCGACAACTTTCATTGTTTTAAGATGGTTCCTAAGACAGTGACTGGTTAACAAATAAATCATAATCCTACCAGACTTCTTGTCCAGTTCCAATAAAAAAAAATTGTGTTTGGTTTGAGGTTCCGTTCATAAAGTGTTTGTATTGTGTCATTACCCGAGACTTTTTCCACTCTAATCCAATTTCTTAAATAAGACTTGACTTAAGTGATCACCTAACCTCAGATCTTGGGACTGGAACAAATGTTGGGAAGAGGCTCTTCCGAAAGAAGTGTTAATTTAGTAATGATTTGTGATGTTCACACTTGTATTTTGAGTATGATTTTACTCGTTTACCAACAATTTTATTTAATTTAAATTGTGTAAATGAATGTTTTTTTGTTTTCATTAACAATTTTTTCTCATTGTAGCATTTAAATATTAACTTAATGCTACATAAAGGACTTGGCTGATGGTTAACTGTTATCAGTTCAGCAAGACTGAATCAAAAAGGCTGAAATGCAAACCATCGTTCAAGTTTTTCATGACTCATTATATTATGGAAATGCAATATTTCTTTTCGTTAGGTTTTAACGATTAAGCGTTCAAAAAAACAATATAGAAAGTAAATACGCAAGTGCTTAGTCATCAATGGCGCCTTCCTTCTAATTCCAAATTCCGCAACTTAACTCTTTCTTGGCGAAAGAAGATATGATTTCTGGAATTCGCTTTAACCATTTTCACAATACGTTGAATTGTGGAAAATTTGTCTTGCATCAAGTCAAAAGACCTTTCTGGCTCAGAGTAATGTCTAACAATCCTGAATGTATTGTTACGAATTTTTCCACTGAGGCAATGATGGCACAGTTTTCACGGTATAAAAATATTTATTCTCTCTTCAGAAAACTCACAAAATTTATTCACAGGCAACAGTTTAATTACTCTCAAGCTTCAACACAAGCTTCAACAAAAATAACTTCGAATTCAGCGATTATACAAGCTCACTCCAATAGGTAAACAAAGCGATCAGCTTTCAACCAAGTCCGAAGTCCATCTGAAAACTTCCCCGTTCTCCAGTCTTTTATATACAAGCGCGTGAGACATTCTCGAAATTTCCAGCCAATTCATCGGAAAAGAAATTTCTCGAAACTTCTCGATTACTTCAGGTGTTGCCACCTTTTTCTAACTTGTATAATCGCTATTAATTACTAAATAAAATTGGATAAAAATAAATTACAATAGAATTTTGAAATAATACGTCACTATTTACAATATATACAGACAATTTGTGCAACATTTCCCCCTTCTTAAAGACTGCACGTCCCGGGCAGTGAAGTCCTTAAGAGGAAAGGCAATTCAATCACTTCTACTATAATATGGGGCTAGTCTATTGTTATGTACAACTCTAGGTTTACAGGAGGGTGTCCGTTGAATCCTTACCACGACGTCGTTGATCTTCTTAAGGACCACATACGGCCCTTCCCAGTTCGTCTGGAGCTTAGGGGAGAGTCCTTTCCGACGTTTAGGATTCCATAACCACACCTTGTCACCTTCCTGGAATGAACGTTCCGTGGCCTTGGCATCGTAGCGGACCTTCATGCGCTCTGTCATGATGTTGATTCTTTCTCTGGCGATCCGATGTACGGCTTCCAAAAGTGCCTGGAGATCATCTAGATACTGGACAGGCGAGGAAGGGGTGTCCGGTGGTCGTCCAAAGAGGAGGTCGCAGGGTAGTCTAAGGTCTCTTCCGAAAATCATTTGAGATGGTGTATATCAAGTGGTGTCGTGAGTAGCACTTCTGTAGGCCAAAAGGAACAATGGAAGTTTCTGATCCCAATCTTGCTGGTTCTTGGAAACAAACAAGGAGAGATGATTCAGAATCGTTCTATTAAATCGTTCAACCATTCCATCGGATTGTGGGTGCAGGGGAGTTGTACGAGTCTTTTCCATGTCGAGCAAGTCACACAGCCCAGTGAAGACGGCAGAGTTGAAGTTCGTCCCCTGATCGGAATGTATCAGCAGGGGTACGCCAAATCGGGAGATCCAATTCCGTACGAGGACATCTGCTACGGTTGTGGCTTCCTGGTCCGGAATCGCGTATGCTTCTGGCCACTTGCTAAAGTAGTCCATGACAACTAGGATGTATTTGTTGCCATTAGTTGTGTGAGGTAGGGGGCCTAAGACGTCCAAAGCTATTCTTTCGAATGGTGCTCCTACGTTGTAACGTTGCAACTTTCCACGAGTTCGGGTCTTCGGTCCCTTCCGCGAATTGCATGCATCACAGGACTTGCACCACTTCTCCATGTCGGATTTTGCTTTGTCCCAGAAGAATCTCTCCCTGACTTTCTGAAGAGTTTTCTTGACACCAAAATGTCCTCCAGTAGAACTGCTGTGAAGTTCTTCTAGAACGTTCGTAACTCTAGAACTTGGAAGGATTAATTGCCACCTGAAGCTTTTGCCATCATCGGACTCCCATCGACGGTAGAGTACTCCATTCTTCAAGTGCAAAGAGTCCCACATAGCCCAATATCTCTTCATTGTTGGGCTATAGCATGCAATTTCCTGCCAACTGGGTTTTCCGGTAGCCGCTTCCAGGAATTCAATGAGAGGTTTCAAGTCCTGATCTTCGACTTGACTTTTCCGGACATTCTGGTCACTCCAAGGGTCCACGTCTGAAGTAGTTGACTTGGTAGTTATTTTCCGAACGGCCAATGTGTTAACCCCAAACTTAGACTCGGCATTGGAACAAAATCGACAGTTCTCCGGACATGGTCTTCTAGAAAGAGCGTCTGCATTCCCATGGAACGTTCCTTTTCTGTGATGGATATCCATGTCGTATTCCTGCAGGCGCTGAATCCACCTTGCTATTTGTCCCTCTGTATTCTTGAAATTCAGCAACCAAGTCAGAGACGCATGATCAGTTCTTAAAAGGAATTTTCGGCCGTACGAGTAATGATGAAAGTGCTCAACGGCTTTTACTATTGCCAGTAACTCCTTTCTTGTGACGCAGTAGTTCCGCTCGGATCTTGACAGGCTCTTACTAAAATAAGCGATGACTTTCTCCTGTCCTTCAATTTCCTGGGAAAGAACGGCGCCCACTCCCTCATTGCTGGCATCTGTATCCAAAATGAGGTCCTTGTTAACATCGGGAAAAGCCAAAACAGGCGTGGATGTTAAAGCGTTCTTCAGTTGATTGAAGGAGTCGTCACAGTCGGCAGTCCATAGGAACTTCTGCTTGCTCTCTGTTAGTCGATGCAAGGGTCTGGCGATCTTGTAGAAACCTTTCACGAATTTACGGTAATACGTGCACAGGCCTAGGAAGCTTCGCAATTGATGAACGTCTTGCGGTCGAGACCAAATTTGCACAGCATGGATCTTGGTTGGATCTGTGCTTACTCCATCGGATGAGATGATGTGTCCGAGATAACTGACTTTCCGCCTAAAGAGCTTACATTTTGATGGGCTAAGCTTCAAGTGGGCTTCCCTAAGCTTCAAGAACACGTTCTTCACATTTTGCAAGTGTTGATCAAAACTCCGCCCGGTGATAATGATATCGTCCAAATATACCAGACAGGTCTCGTAGGAAAGTCCTCTAAGCACAGTCTCCATTAGTCGCTCGAACGTAGCCGGTGCATTACACAAGCCAAACGGCATAACTTGAAACTGCCATAATCCTTGGCCGGTAGTGAAGGCAGTCTTCTCACGATCGTCGGGATGTATCTCCACATGCCAGTATCCACTCTTCAAATCCAAAGTCGAAAACCACTGGTTCCCCGATAGAGTGTCCAAAGTGTCATCGATTCTTGGCAGAGGGTAGCTGTCCTTTTTCGTAATTTCGTTCAGCTTCCGGTAATCCACACAAAACCTGGTGGAACCATCCTTCTTTCGAACGAGTACGATTGGAGAGGCCCATGGACTTGAGGAGGGTTCGATAACTCTATTATCTTCCATTTCCTGTAACAGTTTCCCGACCTCCTCTTGTTTTGCGAAAGAAAGTCTTCGAGGATGTTGTTTAATAGGTAAATGGGTCCCAGTATCGATTCGATGTTGAGTAAGCTCTGTTCTTCCTACATCTTTCGATGACATGGAGAAAATGTCTTGAAATTCTTTTATAAGGTTTCCGACAATCTTCTCTTGCCTTCTTTCCAACCGAGAGTCTTCGAGAAGCTGGTCCACTAAATCCGCGGGTGGTGCGGTCGGAAGCTCCTTCGATCCTCGTTCGATGCTTGTAACAGGTGTGCAAGTGGCAATTTCTTCTCCTTTCTTGATAACTCTCTTAGAATCACCGATGTTGGCCATTCTCACATGCACCACCTCTTGAGAGAGATCCACAAGCGTCGCTCCTACTACCACTCCTTTCGGGACGCTATTCGATGATGGGAAGTCCGTTACTCCAAATCGGAAGGCCTTCGGGAGCTTACCTTAACCCAAACCTTAACTCCAACGCACTTGCCAGCGCCACGAATTCTCCCCGCTTCTCTTCAGGTAGTGTCTGTAAAATGTCAGCAGCTTCACCTCGAAGAGATGCTGCGAGATGGAATGCTTTCGAAGTATCGTCCCAACCATTCGCAGAAGCAATCATTTCAAATTGCGTTTGATAAACGCGCCAAGACGACTTCCCATCAAAAGGGGCCACTTTGATGTTAGAGCGCGGCGCCATAAAGGGGATGGAAGCGTTATCCCGATTAGGTGACGCTATGGCCAGAGCTTCACGCGTTTCCATTTTTCGCAGCCTTTCTTCTACAACGTCAATGAATTTGTCTTGCTCTTCCTTTAAGGTGGAAACTTTTTCTTGCATGGTGGAAACTTTTTCTTCGATTTCATTCCTTACAGTCACAAGATCTTCCTTCACTGTAGAAACCTTTTCTCCCAAGCAGTCAACTTTCCCATTAACCGCCTCAAAATTATCACTGATTTCTTTTCTTACTTCATTCAGAACCTCTTCTTTTACTGATTGTAAAACACTTGTAGTAGTCTCTATTATCGTAGATTCCACCATTGTAGTTAGCTCGGATTTCATTTCTTCTTTAATCCCAATTATAGCTGCTGATGTGGATTCTTGTCCGGCTTTTATTTCGGCTGCGGTAGTTTCTTGTTGGGCCTTCATTCCAGCAATCATTTCCATCAACTGCTTCATTTGGTCTTCCATCATTCCTCTAGTTGTCGGCATTCAAAATTACGATATCCCACTTCTGACACCACTGTTACGAATTTTTCCACTGAGGCAATGATGGCACAGTTTTCACGGTATAAAAATATTTATTCTCTCTTCAGAAAACTCACAAAATTTATTCACAGGCAACAGTTTAATTACTCTCAAGCTTCAACAGAAGCTTCAACAAAAATAACTTCGAATTCAGCGATTATACAAGCTCACTCCAATAGGTAAACAAAGCGATCAGCTTTCAACCAAGTCCGAAGTCCATCTGAAAACTTCCCCGTTCTCCAGTCTTTTATATACAAGCGCGTGAGACATTCTCGAAATTTCCAGCCAATTCATCGGAAAAGAAATTTCTCGAAACTTCTCGATTACTTCAGGTGTTGCCACCTTTTTCTAACTTGTATAATCGCTATTAATTACTAAATAAAATTGGATAAAAATAAATTACAATAGAATTTTGAAATAATACGTCACTATTTACAATATATACAGATAATTTGTGCAACAGTATTATTCAGTTAATACTTGAGTGTTAGCATATAAAATTTTAGAGTGCATGAATTACCTCCTGCGAACGATCATGAACTCTGACTCAATATACAAGGTCATTACTCTCAATGCAAGAAATTAAAGCAATTAAGTGCGTCATTTATGCTGAAGGATCTGGTTGGCTCAAAGTTGGTCTCACGCCAAACAATATTTCCATTATTTTGGTGGTAAGCCCTCTATTTTACTACGTTCTTCGTTCCTATTGAAACAGAACCTGTGCTTGCCAGAAATCTTAGGGAATTTTAAATATTAAGAAATATTATTTTTCATCAAGTTGCAGACTTTTAGAGCATTTCTGATCTCAGAGGTAAATATACTAACTTCATTGTTTTCGATTTTTATGATACGCTCCTGATGTTACGTGTGTTTCGCATTTTTTAATCTGCTGGGTGACTTTGCAATTATTTTTGAAAATTGATGGCATGACATTGTTTAGCTTCCCAAATAGAATGCAGCGTGCGTTACATTTCAATTGTATTTTTATTTTTTAATTAATTTTTCGAATATGTCAGTACTTTGTATGGACACTCGATAGGTGTCTTAGCATGTATTTATGGGGACAATTAACTATGACATAACTTCATTACGTAACATTACAGGTCCATTTATCGGTTACGTTGGCAGAAGGTTTGGAATTCGAGTCGTCACTTTATGCGGATGCATCATGTCGTCTATCTCAGTCGCTGCTTGTTTCTTAGCGGAAAACATAATGGAATTTACTGTTTTGTGGGGCGGTGTGTTTGGTAAGTGGCAAAAAATGTTGGCATTACAAATCATTAAAGTAGTATCTATAATAGTATTACTTACAACATTTAGTTTGTGCATTGTTATGTATTATATTTACAGTTAAAGCATCAAAGTATTTTGTAAAAATATTATAGAAACATTTATTTCTAATGTCTGCCTTATAACAAATTAAAAAGCTCTGTTAATTATTGATGTCATTTAAAAATGCGTATTGTATTGCGATCAGTATCAGCAAAGTTTCCGTCAATTTTATTTTCAATTCACGCTCTTTGAAATGATCACTTTACTCAAATCGCTAAAATATCATAATGGTTATAAAAGGATCTGATTAAAAAAAATAAGAATTGAAGTTAAAACTTTTGTTGTAAAAGGAAATTTTAAAAACTATTAACTTTGTACCGTTATTTTACCTATTCATGCCTTTTTTATTTTTATTTTACATGCCTATTATACTTATTAAAAATACATTCTCTAATAAAATAAAATTAATATCTAATAGTATTTTTAAATTTTTTTTTAAAGGTATAAACGAAGATAGAAGTTCACTTGGAAAAATTTAAATGTTACTAAAATAGTGTAACCCTGCAAAATTTAGTTTAAAGTTCAAAATTTGACTAAATATGTAAAGTTTCTAACTTTATTGGCTTAAATTTAAAAAAAAAAAAAATATCAGTTTCAGCCAAGAGTAGATAGTAATGTGACAAACTTTTTTTCATAGTAAGCCAAACAACAGAAAATTAATACAAGGGAAGATTATATAATGCATATTAATTTTAAAGCAGAGATATGTCTGTGTTATAAACATCTAGTTCTAAATAGCTTTGTTTAATGATCTGTAGTACATGCTTGCTTATGCAATGATTTTCTTGTGAGTTGACATTTTACTTTTCCATCTCTTTTTAAAAGGTGATTTATCATGTAGACGTACAATAAAGTGATTCGTATCTAACATTGCTTACATTACATATTAAAAAAAATATGATTGCTTGGAAGTAATAAGGTTTGTTTAAATTAAGTTAGAAAAGCTGACGATTAACCAAAAAAAAGTTACTATACAAAGAAATTTACAATTCAAGAAATCTTGATACGATTTGACAAAAATAAAGTTGTTGTTCAAAGGAATTTGGAATTACAATACTTAACTAATCTTAATAGTGTATATTGCCAATTTTCAATGAGGTAATGTTTAAATTTTTTCTAAAACCAACTTGTTTTACAGGAATTTCCCTCGGACTTGAAACATCTTTATTATGTGTCATCATCAACGAACATTTTGTGAAGAACCGAGTGAAAGCCAATGGCTTGAACGTATCCGGAGCCTCAATCGGCGTTTTAGTTTTATCGCCAGTTATTCACGTCTTAGTGGAAATATACGGCCTATCTGGGACATGTTTAATAATATCCGGTATAATGTTACACAGCATACCAGCTGCCTTTGTAATGATTCTCAACAAACCAACTGAAGAACCACCTCCATTTTCACGCCATTCGGTAAACGACAACATGAGCGTCAGAAGCGTTAGCATCAAAAGCATCAGCGTGACGCAGACTCCGCGCAATGTGAAGAAAAATGTACCACTGTGCTATGACATCCCTGAGGAAGAAAACCGCTCTTATACAAACGAAGACAACAACCACGTTACGAAAAGCGATCCGTCGCACAACAAAAACCCACCGGTCATTCTGTCAGTGTCGGAACTGAAACCTCAGACTGGCAGCTTCCTGTCGAAGATATTCACCAGGAAGAAGACGTACGCTATCAATTCGGTCTATGACGTCGGCGAGATTAAGAGTGCCGAAGACGATGAGTCCAAACACAAGGAGCTCAGTTCCTCCTTGTCCTACGATTCGGTTTTCACAAGAAGAATGTCGTTCAACAACTACTCCCTGAAACTCGCCAACAGAGAGAGCCACAAGCAGATGCTCAGAAACATTGCCGATTCTTTTCCGGTATCGAACAAGTTGAAAAAGGAAGAGTCAAAATGGCAGTTACAGAGACTTTTCTGTGACCCTATCTACATATTCATCGTCATAGGATCTGGAATCTACTACTTCTCCATCACCTCAACGTACACCATCATCATCGATTACGCGCAAGACATTGGCGTTCCCAAAGAGTACTCAGCGTACATACTCATGTGGGTAGCCGTTTCTGACCTGATTGCGTTTCCATTTTTGGGTTGGATTATTGAACGCGGATATCTATCGCAGTGCCAGTATGGGGCCATCAGCTTCCTTGGTTTGTGTCTGTCTTCGCAAGCATTTGTTTGGTGTCCGACTACAGCTGTTCTTCTTGTCATTGTCACATGTTTCGAACTGTCCCAGTGCGGTGTGATCATACTGACGGCACCACTTGTTGCTGAATACATGGACTCTGACTTGCAGGCGACAGGTATTGCTTCCGTTACTATCCTGTCTTCGCCAATCACATTGGCGATATCTCCGTTAGTTGGTAAGTACTTATCTATTTTTAGATTTTTAAACAGTAACTGGTTTATTTTTTCGAAATTCCATAGGTCCACTCAAATGGCTCCTCTTTGTCGTCTTACACCATTTGAAGGTGTTTTATATCCTCCTGCGAATATTCTATCATTTTTTAATGTTTTTCGAAATGCGCACAACACCTTCCATTTAATTACAATTGTATTCAATGAGTGACCATCTTCCAACTTTCTTAAAAACAAATCGTTGTTTTTTTATTCAATGAAAAGACATTTTTGCTACTAGAAATTCTGTGAAAATGTTTGCCACTAGTAAACAACAATATTTATTATTATAAAAAAAGTAATTAGCTTCTTTGGAGATATTGGAACATTTTGACTAAAACTGAAGAAAAAGTCGTTGATGAGAGCAGTTTTAAGTCTTTGCAAATGAACCAATCTTTTTATGTTATGCGTATTACTAAGACTAAGGGAAAATGATCCTTAAAACAAAATAAAATTAAAATTAAAATTATATAGCTAGCATTTTCACAGATGATACTTCAAGGTTAACAATAAGACAATTACTCAAAACTTTATTGGATTATTTCCTTTTTGGTTTCAAACTTTCCCGATAAATTTCTGGTTGGTTGGTTGTTTTCAGATTATCTGGCGCCGTCAGCAACACGAGGGCTATAATGCCCCGAAACATTCGTCATTAGACAAGCCAACATACATTTACAAACACCCATGCCAAACACGGGACTCGAACCCGCAACCTCGTGGTCTAGAATCCAGCACGCTAACCACTATACCGTTTGGTCGGCCCCGATAAATTTCTACCTCCAAAGTTAACTTTAACTATTCTCTTAAAAAGCTGAAAACTAAACTCTTAAAGAGCCAAGTCTAAGCTTTAAAAAAAAAATTAGTAATTAAGCTTTTAAAAAGCTAAAAACTAAGCTCTTAAAAAGCTAAAAACTAAGCTCTTAAAATTACGGCATCTGGCGACAAAATTTGAGCATCATAAAAAAAAAGTTCCGAGACAACTTATAACATGTTGTGACCATTCTGTAATTATGCATCATTGGCATTTGAACATGTTAAGTTCTTTAATATTTCAATGTCGAAATAAATATATTTTTCATTGTAGGTTATTTTAGAGATAAAGGTGGATCCTATGCAGGTGTATTCTATGTCATCAGCGCTGCTACTCTTCTATGCAGCATCTTATTAGCATGTATACCAAAATTGGAACAACGTCGCAAGAACCGAAAGCCTCAAAGAAAACTTGGAAGGCCTTTAGCATTCGTAGGGGGGCATTGAATTTTAGTTGAGCCTTCCAGAAAGCTTATTTTTCATTCTGCGATTTGTGGGAACACTGAATAATGTATGATACCACACAAAAGTAGATTGTCTTTAAAAATCTTCATTGAGGTTCAGAAACCTTGACTCTACAACAATGGACTATGTTTGCTTTTGCTAAATAGGAAAATGCCCCGTATGGAAGCATTATGTGTAACAGATTTTGTGGTTCAGAAGTCAGAACAAAGGATGTGATGTTACGAAACGGTTTTGAGGAATAGAAGAATATTTCACGATTAAGAATACTTTCTGGTTTTAATCCCTTATGTAAAGCAGCAATCGAACAGTGAATTCTTCCTAATGTGATGAATGGAAGAATATTCTAAATGAAAGGATACTGTATATTATAATACTAAATGTAAAGTGAATTCTGCTTAATGTTTGCGCTGAATAAAAATTCTGGTGTTTCATAATCCATCAGTACAAACAGCGAATTCTATCAAATGTTTGCTTAATAGAAGAGTATTATTTAAAAAACATGTTGTGTTTCAGAATTTTCTATTTATGATCCAGCATTGTAGAACCTGATTTCATCCCAATATGGGCTGCAATAAATTGGCACACTTTCAACCAGCATGGAACTTTATATTATTTGTTGGTAATAAAAAAAAAACTCGAACTATAAAAGGATTGAATGGCTTTTCTTCAGCAGTTTTTACATTTGATTTAAAACTATTACTCGAAAATAGAGTAATAACTACAATTTTACAAGTTTTAACCTGATATACATATTCATTTTCAGTATTCACACGCCATCAAACGAACTATAAAGCAGGATCATGGTATACATAAGGCAGGGTACACCATAGCATATTTCGTAAGATACGAGCAATTTTTGGTCGTGATCTCGTGCCATACTTTCCTGCTGATATCCACATCATGATGAATCTTGTGAAAATCTTTGGACGAGTCTTGAGTATTGGATAAGAATTAAATCAATGTAAACTCTATTGAAAACATCTGTCTTTGATTCGAACGTATCATCTATGTCGTTGACGTTCACAATGATAACGAAGCTTTCGTTAAAGTTCGTTTGGCCAAAGAGCACCAATGTTACAGCCTATGAAAGCCAGTAGCTTCTTATAAAATGTTGTTATAAATTAATATTTAAGAAAGAACTTTAGATTACTTTCAGAAATTCAATTCCAGATATTTATTGTAAATAAATGTAGAATTAAAGTATCACTATGTTACCACTTGTTATAGATATTACTGCTTATTCTCTACCTCATTCATCGCACATATCTTCTAACGTGTCACTTTTAAACGATTTTTTAATCTATAAAAAGTATAAACTTATATGTTTTATATAATACGGAGTTTTGATAATAAAAAACCTTTGTGTTTGTGTTATGAAAACAGTACCTTAAGTAAATTTCAAATATAGTTTATATGAATTTAATTCAGCATAATTTAAAATTTTTATCCGTTGAATTTAAAGTAATGTTTATCCCAAAACGTATACTAAGTACTTTGTTGGTAAATTACATTTAATGCACTGATAAAAATAAATTGTAAATAAAAACAAGTAATGAAGTATTGCAAGGGAGACATTTATCTTAAAAACGCACGTGGACCTTTAGATTTTACGTCAAAGTCATAAAACACTCATAATTTCATTCGAGGATCAACAAGTTTTGTAATCGTAACAAAACTCATGAAAGAGGTTGTAAAGCTTCAAGTCCTATCTTCGTGTCAAATTTTTGTGGCGATGCATATTTTTATAGTACTTGTGAAAACTGAATGATATGAGTCTCAAAACATTCAGATAAAAGCAAAGGTTTTTGCAGGATGACATAAGTGCTTAGGTTTTTGTCTTCGACAACAATTTCGTTTCGACTGAGCTGATAAAATATTTAAAAGTTTCCAAAACTCCCGTGGGCCTATTTTGGGGAAATAAGATTTAAATCTTGCTTTAGTTACTTTGGATCTTGATAGTCTTTAGATTATCATAATGGAATTTCTGTCTTGGAATTACGAGTTAATTACAATGGATATTTTTGAGTATTTTACATAAATATCGGGTGGGAGATTTCTTATGAAAAATCAACTAAAGACAATCACCTGAAGTCATCTTTGTTGTATTTAAAGTAAGTTAATATTTATTATTATTATTTTTTTTTTTTCAAAAAATTATGAAAGAATATTTCTATTATGTTCAGCAAAAGTTAGTTACATCTTTGAATCCATAAATAAGCAACGACTGATAAAATTGTAATACTTAGTTAAAAATATTTCATGATCAAGGACACTAAAATGATACTTAACGTTAAGATAATGAATACATCCAAAGTTAGAAATGAAAGAATCAAATCATTAATTTTGTGGCGACGCATTGAGTTCGTTCACCTTTCTTTATGCATCAACCATTTTTGCGAAGTGAAACTTTCATTTGCAAACTGAAACCAAAAGTGTCAATCAAAATCCTTTATAAATGAGAATATTTCCAAACTTTAACTTAGCCAATCACCGCACGAAGATGGTAAAGTTAATTCATTCCTCCCAGCGATCCGAACCGAACGGACACATTTCTGAGCTCTGATACCAATACAAAAGGACTCATGTTTCCATCTTCTTAAGGCTGCTATCTAGTGAAACCGAAACTCGAAAACGATGTCAGCGCCTCTACAATGGGCGGACTAGTAGGCGTGTGCAAAATAACCGAATCACATCTTCAATTTAGGCTAGATTTACCAACCTCCGCATTAATAAAGAGTTCCGCATTATAACGGTAGTCGTTTCTTGATTAATCTACTATCAAGTACTAATTTCACAAATAGTAGTCAGAAAAATCGTTCAGTTTCATTTTAACATGAAATAATTATGGTTATATTCTTAATTTAAAGTATACATATTAAAATTTGAAGCGAAGAAGACCCTTACAGAATATCCTTCAGTAGCAGGCTAGCACTTCAAGGCCTCATAACTCAACAAACAGCTGTGACAGCAACATCAACAGACCAACACTTTTTCTTCTCTTATTTTATTTTAGCTGAGTGTAGTGTTTGGAAAAATTATTGCACCGTTTTATACGACTAATGATATGATTCTAAGCAGTTATTCAGTGAATTGAATGAATGCGTTGCAAGTTGTAGTTGGATACCAACAAAAAATAAGTATTTTATATAAACAAGGTTGGAAAAGGATCGTTTTTTTTCTTCTTCGCAAAACCCTTTTGTGTATGTTGTATCCCTATAGTGTATTTTGTATCAGGGATGAGAGTTTTCTTCCTTTTGGAGGATTTCCTCCTTTTTTGTTTTTTCTGTAACATATTCCTTCTCTTTGTCCCTGTTTCAAGGATCTGCATTTTTCTAAACCAATAAAGTTTTTCCTGCAAAAAGTATACTTTTCCTCATGTCTAAACAAAAGATTTTCTCTCTTAGCTCCCCTTTCCTCACTGATTACTTCACAGACTCCTAACATTTTAAACGTAATTATTAAATACTGTGAGAAATGTCATTGTATCTTCAAAATTATTGAATCATCCTTCCTGCATACTTTTTTGTTGAATTTTTGTGTACTACTTCCGCGAGTTTTTTTAACGAATTTTTGGATTTCCTCCTTTCTGCTCTCTGATCACTCTCTCATCCCTGTTGTATGCATATTTTTAGTGTTCAGTAAACCAAAGGTCAAAAAGGGGATACTTATAGAATCAATTTGATGTTTGTCTGTTTGTTCGTCAGTGCAAAAAATTAGAAATTTAAACGCGAACACTGACCTAGCGATTTAAATGAAATTTGGTTCGTTGGTTGATTTTTTGGCGCAAGGGCAACACTACGGCCAAACTGCGCCATAATGAAATTTGGAATATAGTTATTAAATCTTTGAAACTTCTATTTTCCAAATATTTTTCATAATCTTTTTTTTTTAAATACCTGTTCTCAATATCTTAAGTTTTTTTTAATAATATCTATTATCTCTATCTTTTTTTATATATCTATCTTTCATCATTCTTGAAAATATATATTATCAAAATGTTTATATTTAATCATTTCACAAGTTCATTTAATAGTTTATTTTTACTTGTTTCGTAATGAAGATTTACAAAAATAACATACATAAGAAAATACAAAGTGGCCTTAATTATACATCATATTGTCAGAGTAGTCTAGAGTCTATATGCTAACATAGCACTTTTGTGCCTAGTACACGTGGTGCCTACGAGAACTTTACTATAACAAACAACACAACATCTAGACAAATAACAGAAATTCAAAGACTGGAGGTTCCGGGAGACCTTTCCATGAAATCTGCTGTGGATTTGCGACTTAAATGCGAGAAAACCAGGAAAACTCACACTTGTAATGTTGGATCATTCCAATGGGGTGTGTATTCATAAAAAATAACTTCTTTGGTTTGCTATGCTAACAGAATTACAATTAGTATAGTCGAAATTTTTGATTTCACTACTGTTTAGTGAACTAGTCAATTTCATTTAAATTAATTGAATTTCACTCTCAAACATAAAACCAATAATGGAAAATTAATGGTGTACCACAAAAAATGTAGAATTAAAAACGCTCTCTATTTACCATTAATCGTACTTGTAGATTGTAAGTGTTTTGTCGGAGTATTACTACAGGATCAGGCTTCGGTACACTAATTCCGACAAAACAATATAACTAATTGAAATCTGATCTGTAAAAAAGCAAACCATAATTTTCGGCATAAAAATCCAAACTAAGTAAGGAATAGTACCTGCGGAGAGGTTTTTTTTTTTTTTTTGGGGGGGGGGGGGGACCCAGATCACCAATGTTATTATCTTGAGGAAGGAGAAGTTGCTCATATGATCTCCTAAAGAAGAGAAACGTCCCAGTCAACATGAGATTTCTAAAAAACCTCCCCCATTTCCCTTTCTCACCTTCAAAGGTTATGATCCTAATGTGAGATCTACTGATCCAATTTGAAATATTTTTAAAGGTATTTTGAATAATCTAACTTATCTGAAACACGATGTATTTCCGATGTTTAGTGTATAAAGTGGTGAAATCAAGGGTAGACGTGAAAGAGTACTCAGTACTTCTAATTGATTGAAACCTGGTTGTACGTCGAACAACGTCAAGCCGCAGTTATTTGACTACAGGAAACGTCAAGAAATTTAGATAGTATTATAACAAACTTTTCAATACTTTTCCAATGATTATTTTGTTGCATTAAATACGACATTGCCTTCCAATTTACATGACATGCATTATTTCGGTAATACATTTATGGTGGTCTCGTTTACAAATGACAGATACAACACCTATGCACTAGTGGTCACTTTTGCTTAGTGGTTAGCGCCCCTGTCTTCTGATCTAGGAGTCCCGGGTTCGACTCCCCATTAGCGCACACCACTACATTGGTGACCCGAATATTCGAACACATCAGTGGCATCATCTATTGCACGATCTCCACACTACCACCTCAGCATCTCTGGCGACTCACTGCCACTCCAACTCACACACAAGAAACTCAATCGTTCACCCCTTCACAATTCATTGGGAAGAGGCTATGTGGTGGTCTCGTGTACAAATGACAGATACAACACCTCGGCACAAGTTAGCGCGCCTGTCTTCTGATCTAGGAGTCCCGTGTTCTATTCTCCATTACCGCACACCGTTACGCATTTTTAATAAATGAAGTACTATATAACATCATTTATATAGTTCTACTTGACATTAATTGCAATAATTTGGCAAAATGTAATAGAAATATTTTTCAACAGAATTGTACGCTACTTCCATTTCACTCAACTTCACGTTCGTAATAAGTAAAAATAAACCTCGTTGAATAACCTTACAAAATGTGTTTTTTATTTTTATTTTAACAAAAAATAAGCAAGTTTTATTCGAAATTGAAACTTCTCGCCAGACCAGTGTTGTACGTAAGGTATGTATTTGATAAAAGAGGGCTCATTTTTCGGATGTTAAAATTTAGATGTTTTGAAATTTTCTGTAAGACTGTCAATTCATATGATGTACAATACACACTTTATGTAAATGGACGTTTAATGGGCATATCATGGTTTTTGAGGAGTTACCTGACGTACTAAAGATATGTCACCTACTGTAAGACATCAGAGTTATCTATTGATTGGAAGAATAAGTAATTATTGTCAGTTTCGTCCTGAGAATATAGTGTGTACTTATCAGGTGACTGAATTTCAAAACTTACGACAGTCGACTTGACGATTTATACAATTACATGTACTGATTTGAAATTGAAGGAAAATTATTCATTCTGTAGAGAATTTGTGGAAATTGATACTTGTGCAACAGTACGGGGTACGGGAGATATGTTCATATTTAATTTCATTTAGAAGCGGTCAGTGACGATATCAGTTTAAGTGTTCCTGCAAAAAAAAAGGATATACTTGCTCCAGTTTAAAATTGCCGACCGCCAACTTGAGCTGAATTGTGATCAGGATTTTTTAATACTATCCAACGATTTTAATTATTTATATTTTTTTCTATGCAATATATTTTAAAACATCCATCACTTGGCACTTTTAAAAGAATTGATGAAATTTTGGAAATTTGCCGAGTGCCGTCTTTCTTTTCTAAAAACTTTGGCGGGGTGAGATAATGAAGATATCTATGATTTGTGTTCGCAAGATACTTATTATATTTGTGTACGCAGTCCATCAATGTAGGCGAGGGAAAAGACACCGACTCCCTTATAATAGATTTCTTGTGTAAAAATGCCGATTCGTGAAACTCGGGTCGATATTATTAATATTTTTTTTCGACATTTATATATATATATATATATATATATTCATATATTCATTCAATTCGATTTTATTGTGGATCAACTTAAAGAAAAGGGCTCGATAAAATTTCGAAAAGTTGCCAACTGTTCAACTTTTCTAAAACTTTGGGGGGGGGGGCGAGACGCCCTCTACGCCCCCCGTTCGCGTCGTCCCTGCTTGTGTGTGTGTGTGTTGAACATTTGTACATAGGGGAACAAGACACAACTATGAAGACTCGCACAGCTCTCGGAATTATACTATATAAGTGATGCCAAAATTTTCAGTTTTAAAAACAGACTTTCACTGAATGATATGAATATGACATTTAATAAGTTGTGGATTATTTAAAACTACAAAAAAAAAAAAAATGCATTTGGACTTGCCACATACAACAAATAGCTTATACATTCTAGCCGATTGCCATTTCAACCAAGCCTTAGTTAGTAAAAAAGTGTTGGCGAGTTACTATTCAGTTATTTTGTTTAGTTTGTGGTTTGGGCGCAATATATCAGTTCTACGGCCTTGAACCCGAGTTGCTAGAGGGGTATAGAAATGGAAGAAGCTATATTTAGGTAAGAGTGTGGGATAGCATCGACGTGGGTGGGATGTCACTTTTACCAGGGGCGAATATAGAGGACAATCAAGGAGGGTGCAATTACGACCGTGAGTGTTTACAGTGGCGGTGTTAGTTTGTTAACTTGGGGGGAGGGGTATCATCAATTAGTATGATACTATCAGGGTTCAATAAAAGATAAAAATTAGAGGGTTTGACCATCCTCTTTTGCGTCCCATATAGCAAATTACCCCGAAAGTGTAATATAAAATTAAATTATAAATATTTAGTATTTTTTATTAGATAAAGAATATATAATTATCTGCTAGGTTTCAGATCGATTGCACGACGGCAAGAGGGTTAATTAGCCGTTCGTAGTTTCACAAGCTACATACCCACACACAAACTACATCGAAGTCAATGCAAAGAATTTAAAATAAAATAATAACAGGTTTCTAAATCAATTATGAGAAATTAAATTTTTATATTGGAAATAAGGCTTAGTTTTTGTATTTACAATTTTTTTATTTTAATTACTAGCTGAATACCAGTGCTTTGATAGAAAATTTTATCATGTGCACTATTTTAGCTAGCTGTGAGGCCCGCGTTGCGGAAATCCGTCATTGGTATGTAGGTTCCAATTTTGACGCTTTGCTCGCAGGAAGGTTCATTGCAACGCAAAATCGAGATCGCGTCGCTCGATGAAAATTTTTAAAAGTTATTGACACATAAGGACAGGCTTATTTTACTCGTTGAAAGGATCATTGCTATGCAAGCATGAGCTCACTTTGCTCGCTGAAAGGTTCATTGCTGCGTAAGCGTAAGCTCTCAATTAGAAGGCCAAAACTACATGCGTTGAAAATGTAGCCCAATTAGAAATCGTTTAGTAAAATATTTGTTATTAATTAAAAATAATTAATTAAAAAGGAACTAACTAAAAAATTAAAATTCTGTTTTTCAAAAGTCCAATTAGAAGGCCAAAACTACTTAGGTTGAAAATTTCAGAACGGTAGCCCAATTAGAAATCGTTTAGTAAAATATTTATTAATTTATTAAAAAAAAAGAATTAAAAAATTAATAAAACAGAACCAAATAAAAATTTAAAATTCTGTTTTTCAAAAGTCCAATTAGAAGGCCAAAGCTACTTATTATGAAAATTTCAGAGCTCTTGCCCTTTTAAAAATATAGTTTTGTAAAATATTTGTTAATTAATTAAATAAAACTAATCAAATTTTTTAAATTCTCTTTTTTCAAAACTGCAATTAGAAGGCTAAATCTACTTATGTTGAAAATTTCAGAGCTGTATCTCTATTTGAAGTCACTTTGTAAAAAAAAATTAATTAAAAATATTTATTAAAAAAGAACTAATTAAAGTGTTAAAATTCTGTTTGACATGTGTACAATTAGTAGAAAAAAACTACTTTTGTTGAAAATTTCCACTGGCTAGCTGTAGCCCTATTAGAAATCGTTTTGCAAAATATTTATTAATTAGTTAAAAAAATTAATTACAAAAGAACTTAATGAAAATTTAAAATTCTGTTTTTCAAATGTCCAATTAGAGACCAAAACTACTTATGTTGAAAATTTCAGAGCTGTAGCTCTATTAGAATTCGTTTTGTAAATTATTTATTAATTAATTAAAAAAATTAATTAAAAATGAACTAAATGAAAATTGAAAATTCTATTTTTCAAAAGTCCAATTAGAGAGCCAAAACTACTTATGTTGAAAATTTCTGAGCTCTAGCCCTTTTAGAAATCATTTTTTAAAATATTTGTTATTTAATTAAAAAAAGCAAAAAAACATCAATATTTTTAAATTCTGTTTTTAAAACTACAATTAGAAGGCTAAAACTACTTATGTTGAAAATTTCAGGAGTGTCTCTATTTGAAGTCCCTTTGAAAAAAAAAAAAAAAAAAATAATAATAATAATTAAAAAAATTAATTAAAAAAGGAGTAATTAAAATTTTAACATTCTGTTTGACATATGTACAATTAGAAGGCCAAAATTTCTTGAGTTGAAAATTTCAGAGCTCTACTGTAATTTTAAGTAGGTTTCTTTAGATCCACATAGCTACAGACACACAGCTTGTTTTATTATTATAGATTACGCAAAATATAAATGTATTAAAAAAGGCTGGATTATATTTAACTGATTCATTTATTACATCATACCGTGTTTGCCGAATTTTCTTCCGACAAAAGCGAAAACCACATTCATTTCATAAATATGTCTCCCAAAAAAGCCTCACCCATGAATGAATAAAAACATAACTCCTTTTTTTTATTTATCTTCTACTACTCAAGAATCAGTCATTAATCACCCTGTCAATCCTAACCGGGGAATGTATTCCTACGCGAATGGTCGAATTTCATAACTAACATACAAATTTTACAGTAATTACGTGGTAGCTTTTCAAATACAACTCTTAAAAATATTAATTTTGTACCATTTGAAAGAAAATGATTAACTCTACAGATTTGCTCTACAGATTTATTTTTTCTGTTGTTGTAAAGAATTTTTATTAACGTTTGAACTCAAACTTGAAAAGATGGAATTTTTTGAAAATATTTAAAAAATACTTCTCAATAAAATACTAAGCCATCATTACGCATCACCTTAAAAAACATTTCGAATTTTTTTATGGTGAAAAAATAATTCGAATATTTTAAAATTCTTTAGCACAGTGTTGTGATTATTTATATGAAAATCTCCTATACTTTAACATTGAGATTCAAAATGTAGGTGGCGTGTCGATAACAGCCTTAAGTTTCTTTTCTTTGTTTAAGGCTGTTATCGACACGCCACCTACATTTTGAATCTCAATGTTAAAGTATAGGAGATTTTCATATAAATAATCACAACACTGTGCTAAAGAATTTTAAAATATTCGAATTATTTTTTCACCATAAAAAAATTCGAAATGTTTTTTAAGGTGATGCGTAATGATGGCTTAGTATTTTATTGAGAAGTATTTTTTAAATATTTTCAAAAAATTCCATCTTTTCAAGTTTGAGTTCAAACGTTAATAAAAATTCTTTACAACAACAGAAAAAATAAATCTGTAGAGCAAATCTGTAGAGTTAATCATTTTCTTTCAAATGGTACAAAATTAATATTTTTAAGAGTTGTATTTGAAAAGCTACCACGTAATTACTGTAAAATTTGTATGTTAGTTATGAAATTCGACCATTCGCGTAGGAATACATTCCCCGGTTAGGATTGACAGGGTGATTAATGACTGATTCTTGAGTAGTAGAAGATAAATAAAAAAAAGGAGTTATGTTTTTATTCATTCATGGGTGAGG
The DNA here is from genome assembly GCA_963978545.1 of Linyphia triangularis. Lineage (NCBI taxonomy): Eukaryota > Metazoa > Arthropoda > Arachnida > Araneae > Linyphiidae > Linyphia > Linyphia triangularis. The sequence goes on along the minus strand of OZ021729.1, from coordinate 7,358,435 downwards.
CTTTTTTGGGAGACATATTTATGAAATGAATGTGGTTTTCGCTTTTGTCGGAAGAAAATTCGGCAAACACGGTATGATGTAATAAATGAATCAGTTAAATATAATCCAGCCTTTTTTAATACATTTATATTTTGCGTAATCTATAATAATAAAACAAGCTGTGTGTCTGTAGCTATGTGGATCTAAAGAAACCTACTTAAAATTACAGTAGAGCTCTGAAATTTTCAACTCAAGAAATTTTGGCCTTCTAATTGTACATATGTCAAACAGAATGTTAAAATTTTAATTACTCCTTTTTTAATTAATTTTTTTAATTATTATTATTATTTTTTTTTTTTTTTTTTTCAAAGGGACTTCAAATAGAGACACTCCTGAAATTTTCAACATAAGTAGTTTTAGCCTTCTAATTGTAGTTTTAAAAACAGAATTTAAAAATATTGATGTTTTTTTGCTTTTTTTAATTAAATAACAAATATTTTAAAAAATGATTTCTAAAAGGGCTAGAGCTCAGAAATTTTCAACATAAGTAGTTTTGGCTCTCTAATTGGACTTTTGAAAAATAGAATTTTCAATTTTCATTTAGTTCATTTTTAATTAATTTTTTTAATTAATTAATAAATAATTTACAAAACGAATTCTAATAGAGCTACAGCTCTGAAATTTTCAACATAAGTAGTTTTGGTCTCTAATTGGACATTTGAAAAACAGAATTTTAAATTTTCATTAAGTTCTTTTGTAATTAATTTTTTTAACTAATTAATAAATATTTTGCAAAACGATTTCTAATAGGGCTACAGCTAGCCAGTGGAAATTTTCAACAAAAGTAGTTTTTTTCTACTAATTGTACACATGTCAAACAGAATTTTAACACTTTAATTAGTTCTTTTTTAATAAATATTTTTAATTAATTTTTTTTTACAAAGTGACTTCAAATAGAGATACAGCTCTGAAATTTTCAACATAAGTAGATTTAGCCTTCTAATTGCAGTTTTGAAAAAAGAGAATTTAAAAAATTTGATTAGTTTTATTTAATTAATTAACAAATATTTTACAAAACTATATTTTTAAAAGGGCAAGAGCTCTGAAATTTTCATAATAAGTAGCTTTGGCCTTCTAATTGGACTTTTGAAAAACAGAATTTTAAATTTTTATTTGGTTCTGTTTTATTAATTTTTTAATTCTTTTTTTTTAATAAATTAATAAATATTTTACTAAACGATTTCTAATTGGGCTACCGTTCTGAAATTTTCAACCTAAGTAGTTTTGGCCTTCTAATTGGACTTTTGAAAAACAGAATTTTAATTTTTTAGTTAGTTCCTTTTTAATTAATTATTTTTAATTAATAACAAATATTTTACTAAACGATTTCTAATTGGGCTACATTTTCAACGCATGTAGTTTTGGCCTTCTAATTGAGAGCTTACGCTTACGCAGCAATGAACCTTTCAGCGAGCAAAGTGAGCTCATGCTTGCATAGCAATGATCCTTTCAACGAGTAAAATAAGCCTGTCCTTATGTGTCAATAACTTTTAAAAATTTTCATCGAGCGACGCGATCTCGATTTTGCGTTGCAATGAACCTTCCTGCGAGCAAAGCGTCAAAATTGGAACCTACATACCAATGACGGATTTCCGCAACGCGGGCCTCACAGCTAGCTAAAATAGTGCACATGATAAAATTTTCTATCAAAGCACTGGTATTCAGCTAGTAATTAAAATAAAAAAATTGTAAATACAAAAACTAAGCCTTATTTCCAATATAAAAATTTAATTTCTCATAATTGATTTAGAAACCTGTTATTATTTTATTTTAAATTCTTTGCATTGACTTCGATGTAGTTTGTGTGTGGGTATGTAGCTTGTGAAACTACGAACGGCTAATTAACCCTCTTGCCGTCGTGCAATCGATCTGAAACCTAGCAGATAATTATATATTCTTTATCTAATAAAAAATACTAAATATTTATAATTTAATTTTATATTACACTTTCGGGGTAATTTGCTATATGGGACGCAAAAGAGGATGGTCAAACCCTCTAATTTTTATCTTTTATTGAACCCTGATAGTATCATACTAATTGATGATACCCCTCCCCCCAAGTTAACAAACTAACACCGCCACTGTAAACACTCACGGTCGTAATTGCACCCTCCTTGATTGTCCTCTATATTCGCCCCTGGTAAAAGTGACATCCCACCCACGTCGATGCTATCCCACACTCTTACCTAAATATAGCTTCTTCCATTTCTATACCCCTCTAGCAACTCGGGTTCAAGGCCGTAGAACTGATATATTGCGCCCAAACCACAAACTAAACAAAATAACTGAATAGTAACTCGCCAACACTTTTTTACTAACTAAGGCTTGGTTGAAATGGCAATCGGCTAGAATGTATAAGCTATTTGTTGTATGTGGCAAGTCCAAATGCATTTTTTTTTTTTTTGTAGTTTTAAATAATCCACAACTTATTAAATGTCATATTCATATCATTCAGTGAAAGTCTGTTTTTAAAACTGAAAATTTTGGCATCACTTATATAGTATAATTCCGAGAGCTGTGCGAGTCTTCATAGTTGTGTCTTGTTCCCCTATGTACAAATGTTCAACACACACACACACAAGCAGGGACGACGCGAACGGGGGGCGTAGAGGGCGTCTCGCCCCCCCCCCCAAAGTTTTAGAAAAGTTGAACAGTTGGCAACTTTTCGAAATTTTATCGAGCCCTTTTCTTTAAGTTGATCCACAATAAAATCGAATTGAATGAATATATGAATATATATATATATATATATATATAAATGTCGAAAAAAAATATTAATAATATCGACCCGAGTTTCACGAATCGGCATTTTTACACAAGAAATCTATTATAAGGGAGTCGGTGTCTTTTCCCTCGCCTACATTGATGGACTGCGTACACAAATATAATAAGTATCTTGCGAACACAAATCATAGATATCTTCATTATCTCACCCCGCCAAAGTTTTTAGAAAAGAAAGACGGCACTCGGCAAATTTCCAAAATTTCATCAATTCTTTTAAAAGTGCCAAGTGATGGATGTTTTAAAATATATTGCATAGAAAAAAATATAAATAATTAAAATCGTTGGATAGTATTAAAAAATCCTGATCACAATTCAGCTCAAGTTGGCGGTCGGCAATTTTAAACTGGAGCAAGTATATCCTTTTTTTTTGCAGGAACACTTAAACTGATATCGTCACTGACCGCTTCTAAATGAAATTAAATATGAACATATCTCCCGTACCCCGTACTGTTGCACAAGTATCAATTTCCACAAATTCTCTACAGAATGAATAATTTTCCTTCAATTTCAAATCAGTACATGTAATTGTATAAATCGTCAAGTCGACTGTCGTAAGTTTTGAAATTCAGTCACCTGATAAGTACACACTATATTCTCAGGACGAAACTGACAATAATTACTTATTCTTCCAATCAATAGATAACTCTGATGTCTTACAGTAGGTGACATATCTTTAGTACGTCAGGTAACTCCTCAAAAACCATGATATGCCCATTAAACGTCCATTTACATAAAGTGTGTATTGTACATCATATGAATTGACAGTCTTACAGAAAATTTCAAAACATCTAAATTTTAACATCCGAAAAATGAGCCCTCTTTTATCAAATACATACCTTACGTACAACACTGGTCTGGCGAGAAGTTTCAATTTCGAATAAAACTTGCTTATTTTTTGTTAAAATAAAAATAAAAAACACATTTTGTAAGGTTATTCAACGAGGTTTATTTTTACTTATTACGAACGTGAAGTTGAGTGAAATGGAAGTAGCGTACAATTCTGTTGAAAAATATTTCTATTACATTTTGCCAAATTATTGCAATTAATGTCAAGTAGAACTATATAAATGATGTTATATAGTACTTCATTTATTAAAAATGCGTAACGGTGTGCGGTAATGGAGAATAGAACACGGGACTCCTAGATCAGAAGACAGGCGCGCTAACTTGTGCCGAGGTGTTGTATCTGTCATTTGTACACGAGACCACCACATAGCCTCTTCCCAATGAATTGTGAAGGGGTGAACGATTGAGTTTCTTGTGTGTGAGTTGGAGTGGCAGTGAGTCGCCAGAGATGCTGAGGTGGTAGTGTGGAGATCGTGCAATAGATGATGCCACTGATGTGTTCGAATATTCGGGTCACCAATGTAGTGGTGTGCGCTAATGGGGAGTCGAACCCGGGACTCCTAGATCAGAAGACAGGGGCGCTAACCACTAAGCAAAAGTGACCACTAGTGCATAGGTGTTGTATCTGTCATTTGTAAACGAGACCACCATAAATGTATTACCGAAATAATGCATGTCATGTAAATTGGAAGGCAATGTCGTATTTAATGCAACAAAATAATCATTGGAAAAGTATTGAAAAGTTTGTTATAATACTATCTAAATTTCTTGACGTTTCCTGTAGTCAAATAACTGCGGCTTGACGTTGTTCGACGTACAACCAGGTTTCAATCAATTAGAAGTACTGAGTACTCTTTCACGTCTACCCTTGATTTCACCACTTTATACACTAAACATCGGAAATACATCGTGTTTCAGATAAGTTAGATTATTCAAAATACCTTTAAAAATATTTCAAATTGGATCAGTAGATCTCACATTAGGATCATAACCTTTGAAGGTGAGAAAGGGAAATGGGGGAGGTTTTTTAGAAATCTCATGTTGACTGGGACGTTTCTCTTCTTTAGGAGATCATATGAGCAACTTCTCCTTCCTCAAGATAATAACATTGGTGATCTGGGTCCCCCCCCCCCCCCAAAAAAAAAAAAAAAACCTCTCCGCAGGTACTATTCCTTACTTAGTTTGGATTTTTATGCCGAAAATTATGGTTTGCTTTTTTACAGATCAGATTTCAATTAGTTATATTGTTTTGTCGGAATTAGTGTACCGAAGCCTGATCCTGTAGTAATACTCCGACAAAACACTTACAATCTACAAGTACGATTAATGGTAAATAGAGAGCGTTTTTAATTCTACATTTTTTGTGGTACACCATTAATTTTCCATTATTGGTTTTATGTTTGAGAGTGAAATTCAATTAATTTAAATGAAATTGACTAGTTCACTAAACAGTAGTGAAATCAAAAATTTCGACTATACTAATTGTAATTCTGTTAGCATAGCAAACCAAAGAAGTTATTTTTTATGAATACACACCCCATTGGAATGATCCAACATTACAAGTGTGAGTTTTCCTGGTTTTCTCGCATTTAAGTCGCAAATCCACAGCAGATTTCATGGAAAGGTCTCCCGGAACCTCCAGTCTTTGAATTTCTGTTATTTGTCTAGATGTTGTGTTGTTTGTTATAGTAAAGTTCTCGTAGGCACCACGTGTACTAGGCACAAAAGTGCTATGTTAGCATATAGACTCTAGACTACTCTGACAATATGATGTATAATTAAGGCCACTTTGTATTTTCTTATGTATGTTATTTTTGTAAATCTTCATTACGAAACAAGTAAAAATAAACTATTAAATGAACTTGTGAAATGATTAAATATAAACATTTTGATAATATATATTTTCAAGAATGATGAAAGATAGATATATAAAAAAAGATAGAGATAATAGATATTATTAAAAAAAACTTAAGATATTGAGAACAGGTATTTAAAAAAAAAAGATTATGAAAAATATTTGGAAAATAGAAGTTTCAAAGATTTAATAACTATATTCCAAATTTCATTATGGCGCAGTTTGGCCGTAGTGTTGCCCTTGCGCCAAAAAATCAACCAACGAACCAAATTTCATTTAAATCGCTAGGTCAGTGTTCGCGTTTAAATTTCTAATTTTTTGCACTGACGAACAAACAGACAAACATCAAATTGATTCTATAAGTATCCCCTTTTTGACCTTTGGTTTACTGAACACTAAAAATATGCATACAACAGGGATGAGAGAGTGATCAGAGAGCAGAAAGGAGGAAATCCAAAAATTCGTTAAAAAAACTCGCGGAAGTAGTACACAAAAATTCAACAAAAAAGTATGCAGGAAGGATGATTCAATAATTTTGAAGATACAATGACATTTCTCACAGTATTTAATAATTACGTTTAAAATGTTAGGAGTCTGTGAAGTAATCAGTGAGGAAAGGGGAGCTAAGAGAGAAAATCTTTTGTTTAGACATGAGGAAAAGTATACTTTTTGCAGGAAAAACTTTATTGGTTTAGAAAAATGCAGATCCTTGAAACAGGGACAAAGAGAAGGAATATGTTACAGAAAAAACAAAAAAGGAGGAAATCCTCCAAAAGGAAGAAAACTCTCATCCCTGATACAAAATACACTATAGGGATACAACATACACAAAAGGGTTTTGCGAAGAAGAAAAAAAACGATCCTTTTCCAACCTTGTTTATATAAAATACTTATTTTTTGTTGGTATCCAACTACAACTTGCAACGCATTCATTCAATTCACTGAATAACTGCTTAGAATCATATCATTAGTCGTATAAAACGGTGCAATAATTTTTCCAAACACTACACTCAGCTAAAATAAAATAAGAGAAGAAAAAGTGTTGGTCTGTTGATGTTGCTGTCACAGCTGTTTGTTGAGTTATGAGGCCTTGAAGTGCTAGCCTGCTACTGAAGGATATTCTGTAAGGGTCTTCTTCGCTTCAAATTTTAATATGTATACTTTAAATTAAGAATATAACCATAATTATTTCATGTTAAAATGAAACTGAACGATTTTTCTGACTACTATTTGTGAAATTAGTACTTGATAGTAGATTAATCAAGAAACGACTACCGTTATAATGCGGAACTCTTTATTAATGCGGAGGTTGGTAAATCTAGCCTAAATTGAAGATGTGATTCGGTTATTTTGCACACGCCTACTAGTCCGCCCATTGTAGAGGCGCTGACATCGTTTTCGAGTTTCGGTTTCACTAGATAGCAGCCTTAAGGTATACATATACAATTGAGATGATTTTCTTTAATTTTTAGGTTATAATTTCAAACTTTTTGGCAGTATATCAGAATTAAAAATGATGCATTTATATGTATAAACATTTTTTTTCCCGTCAATTTTTTAATCAGCTAATTGCAATTAAAGCGACTAATTAAGACATTAATAGAACATACATAAATAAACTTGCAATTAACTCAGAGGTATGATTTTTATTGCAAATAAAAGATATTATATTGACGCATGTTCCTATGGATAATTTTAAATTTGGCTGCAATATTTATTTAATTATAAATTTTAAAATAAAAAATTACGAAAAATGCATAGTTTTTAACAAAAAATTAAGATTAAAATTTTCATAAAAAATGTGTTTATAACAATATATGTTAGATTCTCCATACGAAACACATTAAAAACTAGTATCTACAGAACAAAATTAGAATTTTGTAAATCGGACATTTTATTATGAAGTTATGACCGTTGGCGTAAAGTCATCTAACACCAAAATGTCATTCTTCAGAACACGCGTTTAAAGTTTACTACACTAATGAACGTGATACAAAAAAGGTTCACAAAACCCACTGTAATTTAAAAAGTAATTTGAGTCTCAGAAATAAAATGGTATTATTTTAAAGGTAATGAATTCGAGAATATTTTAAAACAAAAATGCAGACTTGAGTCAAATTTTGCAATTCCTAATGTATATGTATACCTTAAATGTAACGTGTGTGCTGTGTGGAATTAAATGTTGTAATATATCCTTAACTTTCCGATATTCAATGACTCTAACCAGATTACATCAACACCAAACTATCCACAGTTTTTTAATCAAGCGAATTTAAAATGCATTCTTTTCCTAATTTTGGTTATAAGTACAACAAACAGCTTAATTTCATTTTTTGTTTAGTTTCTCAGCTTAAAATAGTTGGCAACTCCAGTCAATGAATATCTTCTCAACTAGTTATTTTTAAAACTTAATTAAACTTTTTTAATCATTTTAGATCAGAAATTGAGGCGAAAGTAGGTCTTTATCGCGTGGAGTACCGGAAAGTAATTTTTTCGCACGCCTCATGCTCAAACATTCTATAGTCTTGGCATTGAAATTACATATTTTCAGAAGAATTTCATTGAATGGAGTTGCCAAAATTAGTTTATATATGTATTAAAAATATCTTTTGCACGTGATTATAAAAAATATTGCATGCAATACATGGGAAAATACTTTTTCAAACTCAGTAAATTATTGCGATTTACCTCGTTTGAAAAAGTATTACTTTCCCCACTAGTTGCATATAACTATTATTGAACTAGTGGAGAAAGTAATACTTTTTCTAAAGAGGTTGGTTGGTTGGTTTACTGAGTTTGAAAAAGTATTTTTTTTACGTGTTGCATGCACTATTTTTATAATCAAGGGCAAAAAATATTTTTAATACATATCTAAACTAATGTTGGCAACTCCAGTCAATGAATCACTTCTTTTAAAATGTCATTTCTATACGAAAATTATATAAAATTTGAGCACTAGGTGTGACAGAAAATACTTTTTCACTCGAGTGCGAGAAAGTTACTTTCACGCCCTCCTCGCGGTTAAGTGCTACTTTCACCACGATTTCAGATTAAAGATGATTAAAATAGTTTTTATGTCAAAATGCAAAAAATAAACTTTTCTTACTCTTAAATCGTGGCAAATAAAACACTTTATCGCAAAGAGTACGTAACTTTCCCCTACTAGTGTGAAAGGACATTCCCGCACGCTTCGTGCTCAAATTTTAAGTAGTTTTTGGCATAGAAACACTGATCTCTACTGCAACTTCTGGATAGCGCATGCGTGGTTACTGACTTGAAGTTGAAGAAGGCTTAATAATTACCATAGAAATCTATACTAACAACTTCCCCCAAAACTAGTTCAAATTTGTTTGTAACTATGGGCAACCTATTTCAAAGCATTATAGGGGGAAGTATTCAAATGACATCATCTGCTTTCAGAGCAGAAACCGCTAATAAGCAATCCCGAAGTTGTAGTAGAGATCAGTGCATAGAAATTATATTTTTAGAAAATATTCATTGACTGGAGTTGCCAACATTAATATTAAAGATATTTTTTCTACGTGATTAAAAAAAAATATTGTATGCAACATGTGGGCAAATTATTTGGCAATTATAATACTCGGCAAATTATTTGACTCGTGCTATCGCAATCATCAAATCAGCATTTTACCTCATTTTAAAAATTATTAATTCATAAATAACTATTTTCCTGTTAATACGTTGTACAACAATTAATTGAGCATATTTTGTGCAGGAGTGATTTATTTTGTGGCGTTTTAAACATATTTTATTTATTTGGTGCCTAACTTAATTTCGTTTTATACACTGTTAAAAAAATTTGTCCACCATGCACAAAAATTTGGTTCCCATTTAGCTGCCACCAACATTTGGTGCTTACTTTCGCGATTTAATGGTGCTTATGGTCCGAGGTTGCACCATTAAATCGTGAAACTAAGCACCACATGTTGGTGGCAGCTAAATGGGAACCAATTTTTGGTGCAAGGTGGAACAAAATTTTTAACAGTGTAAAATAGCTAATGCTCTTCATATCATACAGTTTTTTAAATGTTAGTATTTTAACAGGAAAAAGTTCCCCCTTTTCTTTTCAAGTTTAACCCTAGTCGTATATTCAAATCTTCTTTTTAATTATAACTTCTATAAAATCTTACATGCTCAATAGATACTCTTACATGTATGAGAAATTTACATTCAAAAACACTTTACCTTTTTCCTAAGATTTTTAATATTGTTACAGAATTAATTTTATTTAAACTTATTCTAAATACTTATTTAAATCTACACTAAATACTTAAGTATTAACCGTTCTTCTACACTGATAAAAAATTTAGATTTTTTTTTTTTAAACCGAAATATTTTGCCCAAACGTTACGAAGAACAAAGTACACTGTTAAAAAAAATTGTCCACCATGCACCAAAATTTGGTTCCCATTTAGCTGCCACCAACATTTGGTGCTTAGTATCGCGATTTAATGGTGCTTACGGTCCGAGGTTGCACCATTAAATCGTGAAACTAAGCACCAAGTGTTGGTGGCAGCTAAATGGGAACCAATTTTTGGTGCAAGGTGGAAGAAAATTTTTAACAGTGTATAGTGAATCAATATTAAAGATCTATGTTTAATTAAAATATGTTTCCTATTGTTACAATTACAACTTCTTTTACTCTAGAAAACAACACAAAATAAAAAGTTGTTTTTATTCTTTCAAGACAATTGTGTATAAGTAGCTCGGATTTATTAATGGAAAAGAGGAAAAGAAAATTATTATATTCAGAAAGTCAGGTGACAAACTAATACAATTAGGTTTTTTGTTAAAGGAAGACTTCGCCTAAAAATCTGTTGAGCCCATAAAGACTTAGCCAGAAAAAGTCGTAGTTTATATTTTTCTTCAACAAGATTTTAACTTTTGCTTGACGAGAATCTATTAAAAATTGCTTTGTTTTTAACAAACATAATTTATTTCTGTGTCATGAATTAGAAGAAAAAAGCTACTTAAAAGCCTTTTTATCAAAATTTGTAAGGTATTTTTATGCAAATCGTATTTATAAATTTCTATCTAGGAGTTAAAAAAAAAGTAATAATAATAATAATTGAGATTAAACTACTTGTATGATTCAAATGTAATGGTATTTGGTGTCAGTAAATTGCAAATAGATGAATTTTAAGCTATTATAAATTGAAGATTGCATTTTTAACGGGCGTAAAAACTATACTTCAAAAACAACTTTTTTAAAAAATGCCAGAATTTGCTTATAATATGAGATTTATTTAAATAAAAACCTTTAATAAACTATTGATAGATTGTTACAAATTAATTAAAATAAAAACATTATTTAAAAGCCAAAAATACCACATAGTTTAAAAAAGAAGCTTTTTGTCCAAACATAAAGAAAGTGGTTATTATTAATTTACCCAACATAGTTATAAACACACATTAACATTTTCCACCACATTGTGGGCATAAGAAAAAATATTTGATGTAAAGCAAAAAAGAAAAACGAAATAGAGCTCCATAATAATAATAATAATAATAATGATAATAATAATAATAATAATAATAATAAAAAATACGAAATGTATAAAATGTGACCGAAAAAATTCATATAATTTTTTTATTTTTTTTTATTTCTGTGAGTGAAATATTTAGGTATTACTAGAAATGAATGTAAAATTCAAAAAAACACAAAAGAAAATCTGATTATTCGTTTATGTAATAAACCCGATTTAAGTTCATAACGCTTTTATCCATTCGTTCATCCAGCGTTAAATAAATAATAAATTCCTCAAATAATTATAAAAAAAAAAAAAAAAAAAAGGTTAGCGAAGACAAAATATTGAATATTTATTAAAAAAAACCTGTTCGACAATTGATTAAAAATTTTTTGCCGGAAAGTCAAGCTTTGTAAAAAAAAAATGTAAACAAGCATAGAAGGATGTAAAGACGAAAATGTAAAAAAACCCAGCATGTTTGAAAGAGAAAAGAATTGCTAAAATTATCTGTTCGATTGCTCTATAAATTCAAATTTGGAGGGAAGTAGAAATAAATCTTATATGTGAATAAAGAATAGACCTTTAAAATTTCTAAAAATTCTTCAAAAATACGTTTTAAAGTTTGACTCGAATAAGAAATGATAGTGCTAAAAAAATTGCGTTGAAATGTTTTGGTAGAAATTAAAATATTTTGATTTTCCTTTGGCATTATAATTTAATTACGTTTGCATTATATTTGTTATTAAATTTCTATTTAACTTGCTTGCTGTCTCTTGGAAAACAATTAAAATTAAATTTTTGCTAGTTTGAAATGTAATTTATTGATGTTCTTTTGAGTGTACTTTTAGTGTTGCTTTGGTGAAAATAACGCTCTCAATTTCCTTTTCAACATTAATTTAAATGAAAACTTAACATTAATTTAAAAGAAAACTTAACATTAATTTAAAAGAAAACTTAACATTAATTTAAAAGAAAACTTAACCAAAATTCATTTTCATATAAACTTAACATTAATTTAAATGAAAACTTAACATTAATTTAAATGAAAACTTAACATTAATTTAAAAGAAAACTTAGCCAAAATTCATTTTCATGAAAACTTAACATTCATTTTAATGAAAACTTAACATTCATTTTAATGAAAACTTAACATTCATTTTAATGAAAACTTAACATTCATTTTAGTGAAAACTTAACATAAATGTAAACTTAACATTAATTTAAATGAAAACTTAACATTAATTTAAATGAAATCTTAACATTAATTTAAATGAAAACTCAACATTAATTTTTAACAACCAGATGGAAATATTGTGCTTAAAGTGTTAATATGGAAGTTAGCTGTAGAAAATAAACCATTTCATGATAAATGTAAACGAAGCTAATAATCAAAATTCAAACAATCCAATGACCTACTAAATGTATTTCATATAAAAGTCATCCTTAAAGCATAATTTTCGAAATATTTAACTATTTAATATATTTTAATTTAAAAATCTTTTTCCGATGGCCTCAGTATTATAGAATTCTTTATGGAAATCAGCTTATTTCTACAGGCTCCAAGATGTCCAAAATACCGTCAGTTGAATTTTTATAACCCTATAAAAACTGCATGGCATGATAGTTTTAACTTTACTCTCATGTGTTTAAGTTGTGAAATGATGATAAAAAATGTGTATATCACATTCTTCTCTGGATATCATCATCATCCATCATTCTTCAAACATAGTAACTTTATCTCGTAATTTATTTGGACTTTTATATTTTTACAATTCCTTATCACAAAAATTTTCGAGAGGCAGAAAGTTCATTGTTTACTATAAATATCACAGCTTCTAATAAATTAAACAGAGAAAAAATAAAAAATAAAAAAAATTCCTTTTTTTTTTTAGTAATAATAGGCTTATTGTAATATAAAAACACAATTTAATTGTATTGTAAAAAAAAAAGTTGATGTTTGACTTCTTCATCCAAAGGTATATAAGATCCAATAGATAGCTAACTCATCCTAAAAGAAAAAGTAAATTATATATCAGTACACTTAATAATTCAATAACCAAATAACACTTAACACTTTGCACTCGTAATTATGCTTTATGCTTTTTTTTTTTGGTTAAGTTATCACAGTTTGCCCAATAAAGATGCGATGTCCCCCGTACGGGGACATACGAGCGCAATGGTAAAACGAGTGATGTCCCCCATACGAAGATATTACGAGGACATATGAGGACATTTTATATTCATTAACGCCGCACCGATTCTGAAAACAGTGCGAGCTTGGTGTTTGCATCTAATTTTAAATATCAAAAACATTTCTATCAGCAAAATGTACGACAAATTACGTTTCAAAATTTATTTATTAAAAATAAACGTGAATTTATGCATTCCCATCCAAGTATAATTTATTTTCTATGATTAAAATAATTTATTTTATATTTATTAAAAAAAATTAGCAACAGGAAAGAGCTTCTTCAATGGTCGGTTGAATGCTATTTTAGCGCGAACGGATGACGCGAAGTTGGTTTATTAATATTCCGTAAAAGCGACCTTTTAGTGACAGTTACAGCCCCAGAATTTGATAGAATGCATTGTTATTGACATTGAATCTATCTGCCGAGTTTCATCCGAATCGGTTGTCAGCAATGGGGTTAATTAGGCCTCTGCAGATATATACAAATCGTAGTTATTATACTGGATTTAAAAATACTTCTAAATGGGGTATTATTACAAATGAGATATCATTTTAAAAGACAGAATTTAAATTTTAATAAACAATAATAAACTCAAAATGAATTGTTTTATAAGTTTTAGGATACCAACTCATCATAATTTTTCCTTTTAAATACCGAAGCGTGAGAATTTAACTTTTACCTGGTTTGCATTACCCTCCGTGACTATGCATTTCCAACCATATCAAACCACCGCTTTGCTTCCGGCTGAAAAAGTGATAGGATTTCTTCCTCTAATCCAGCGTTCGCCACTAACTTTTAGAGACGGGCCGCATGACTTATGTTGAAACTTTCCGCGGGCCGCAGATTTATACCGAATACGTCAATAAATATATTGCCTTACTACATATGTTCAATGATGTTAGAAATGTGATAACTACTAAAGATTCAACAATATAAAACAATTTTGAAAACTAAAACAATAATTTAACTTTTTTATGTTACTAAAATAACAATTCATATTTGATTCTTGTTTCAAATTATTAAAAAAATAATTTTCTTTACATCGTAAATCAAACTCATAAAATAAGTTAATCTTTTGTAACAATATTTCAATGTGACTTAACATAAACTCTTAATCAATAAAGATATTTAAACCATACCTTCTAAATCTTCCATTTTAGTCGATGTTAATTGCGAGACCATGACGGCCGGTCCGCTTTCACTATCTACTTTGCGTTTAAAACTAGTCTTCGAAGCCATTATTGCACTGGAGTCATAGAGATCGCGATACTTCCTTTCACGTCAAAACAATAGAGGCCAGTATATATGCATTAAAACACCCAACTCCTGCCCGTCACACTCAGAAAAGCAGAATTCGAATTGTGCCATTCACGAGTCGTGGGAGGTAGGGTATCATAAGTTCAAAAATAAGCAATGCAAAGAAATGCGTCATTGGTAATAATTCAAACTATTACTTTTTTAATTTTTTCTCGTTGACAGTCTCAGAAAAAAAAAAGATTTTTCAGACTTACTGACGCGGGCCACTTAATGCAAAACGTGGATTTTGGTAGTAAACACGTACTATTGTACACAAATTGAAATTATTTCCGCAAAATTTGCTTTTTGCTTTTCTGTATTGCCTGCGGGCCGGAGAAAAAGCTGTCGCGGGCCGCCTAGTGTCTGACGCTGTTCTAAGCATACCAATATTAGACCATAAGGGACATCAAATTTCTATTTTTTCATCTCTGAAGAATACCGAACTCCATGGGGGGGGGGGGGGTATCGCTATACGACATAAGTCCAATCTTTAGGATTTTTGACCTAGGGTTTTAAGCCGATTTCTTATGCAGTTTCAGATAAATGTAATATTCTACAATGCATTTCTTATTCTGAGAAATTGTATTCTTTGAATTTAAAAATCATGGTGTAATATGAATTTTTCTTACTGAGCTTTTTTGTGAGTCCTCCATCTTCCAAGTAAATCTCTGCCGACCAAACGGTGTAGTGGTTAGCGTGCTAGCCTCTAGACCGCGAGGTTGCGGGTTCGAGTCCCGTGTTGGCATGGGTGTTTGTAAATGTATGTTGGCTTGTCTAATGATGAATGTTTCGGCGCATTATAGCCCTCGTGTTGCTGACGGCGCCAGATAATCTGAATACAACCAACCAACCAACCAACCAAGTAAATCTCTCGTCCCTTCTTCTAAAGTGAAATATTGGATACTATAATCTTCTTTTGATATTATTTGATAAACAATACTCCGAGAAGCAACAGCAAGTTTTGGTACACCACCAAAAATCATTCTGAATTTTTTATAGACTGTAGAGAAAATTTAGTAGATTACAAGTCCACTGGTCTGCCGTGGCAAAAATGGCCGAAACTGTAAAAAATTGACTTTGAATATGTTGAACTAAATCGAATTGTAAAATATTCCATACGTCGCCAAATAATGAGCATTCTTTTTTAAATAGTAACCCATCGTAATTCATTTTCATTTAAGAAGGTTGCAGACGATTCAGATATCTGGCACAACTGCTTACTTATAGAATGAGAGGCGACTGCAATTTTTGGACCCCATCGAACATCATTCTGAATTTTTTATAGAAATTGTAGAAAAATAAGTAGATTACGAATCCACTGGTCTGCCGTGGAAAAAAGGGCCGAAACCAGTCAAAAATCGACTTTTAATAAGTTGAACTAAATCCAATTGCCAAATGCGCCATAACTTGCCAAATAATGAACATTTTTATTTTAATTGGTAACCCTCACTCTTTACTTTTCAATTAAGAAGGTTGCAGACGATTCAGATATCTGGCGACGGTCTACTTATATCTATTAAAAGGGAGCTAAGTTGGCAATAAACATTACGTCACTGATGACGTAACTGATGTCGCCAATTTGGCTTACTTTTAAAAGATATAAGTTTTCCGAGCCAGAGATCAGAAATCGTTTGCGCTCTTTCTCATTCAAAATCAAAATGCAGGGTTGCCAGACGAAAAAGTTTGTTCTCTTTTTGGCAAGTTATGACATATTTGGCAATCGGATTTTAATTCAACTCATTCCAAGTCGATTTTTGATCAGTTTTGGCCATATTTGCCTCGGCAGGCCAGTGGATTCCCAATCTACTCACTTTTCTCCGATTTCTATAAGAAATTCAGAATGATGTTCGATGGGGTCCAAAAATTGCAGTCGCCTCTCGGATTATTACATCTTTTAAAAGTGAGACAAGATGGCAATAAATATTACGTCACTCATAATGTAAGTGACGTTGCCAATTTGGCTTACTTTCAAAATATGCCAGTTTTCCAAGCCAGAGGTCAGAAATCGTCTGCGCTTTTCCTAATTGACTATAAAACTGCAATGGATTACCAGACGAAAAAGTGTGCTCATTTTTTTGGCAAGTTATGACATATTTGCAATCGGATTTAGTTCAACTCATTCAAAGTCAGTTTTTGTACAGTTTCGGCCATTTTTGCCACGGTAGACCAGTGGATTCGTAATCTACTCACTTTTCTCCACACTCCCATAAAAATTTCAGACTGATGTTCGGTGGGGTACATAAACTTGCCTTCGCCTCTCAGTCTATAAGCGATGTCGTCAAAATTGACGATTTAGGATGCAATTTGCTGTCGGATATTAATTTCTAAAATCTAGTTGCCTCGTTAGAATTTATCCTTAATTAATTGAGTAAAAAAATTAATATTGCAGAATTGTGTCTGACAAAATAAAGAGTCAGTTTCTAAACTTCTGAAATGAGTAATTTATATATATAAAAAAAAAAAAAAAACTTGGTTTAATTTTTTTTTATACTGATTCAATATGCTTTCCTCGCTAAACCTCTTATTTTTTTCATAGCTTTGAATGCTTAGTATGAAATTTCATTGTCAGAAAACAGAAGTATAGAAATTGTTGGATGAGCAAAACTAGTCATATATTTCTATACTACATAAATACATTTTGCACTGGGATCGCTTTAACAATAAAATTATTTGAATCTATTTTAACATAAATCGAAAACTTTTTACCTACTCTACGAATAAATAAAAAAAAAACTAGATGGTTAAAGAAAACTATAAAAATATTTGTACGCAAACATGATACGTCAAAATCTTTTTTTAAACTTTCTACATTTAATTTTGATATTTCATATGTAATAAAAACATTTCATTCTTTTTCATATCACATGATTATAATAACCATACATAAAATGCACACGCATGCGAAGCCAAAGAAATAACAAAACTAATAAAAGGTAGATTTTATTTTCCATTTGAAGTTTTTAAAAATTCCGACCCATGATAAACAAAACAAATTTCGAGTAACTAATCAGTCAAAAGAAAATATCTGATATGAACTAATCTCAGAGGTTATTAATCTTTATTTATAGCATTCTGTAGTGGATTGCTAAAACCCATAAATAAAACCAAACATGTAATTTTGCCACATTATCAAGTATGTACTACATAGGTTTAGTTAAAGACAAACACATGAAATATATTACTTAAAACGCATAATTCAATTGACCCAAGGAAGGGCAAGGGTCCTGAAGTAAATATAATTTTGTTTAGTTATAAGAAATTTGATTGTACTCTGAATTCATATAAAATTTCTTAATTGATTTTTCTTAAATGACAAATGTCTTAATTGATATTTTGTCATTTCCCGAGCTTTGTATTACTGTAATAAACTTGTATGAAAAAAGTAGTGTATTGATTATCTCCCCCCCCCCCCCCAGTACAAATTCATTAGCAAAAAATATAATACTTTACATTCTAAAGGAGTAATTTTTGTTCTTTACATTATATGACTATATGAATTCGGGAATATGAGTAATTGTAACAGCTCAAGTTTGCTCCAAATTTCATATAATTTATATTAGGTAGGAGGCAATTGTGTCAGTGCATGCCAATCGTGACCATATTCATACTCAAATTTCTATCTCGTCGGTCTTATATTGCTGGTCAGGTAGATTACGATAATCGCAGTTAGAAAAACTGTCAGTATTATGTGTCTCTGAAACAATCTCAAAGAGGCAACTTCTTTTTAGAAAATGTTTAGCTATTTTTTTGTAAAAAAACACAAACAATTTACCGTGCTATTTTGAGCTAATCTGAAAAGATTCTTTGCTATTGACATTAAGTAAATAGGGAATCCTGATACTACACTGTTAAAAATTTGAATCCACCCTGCACCAAAAATTGGTTCTTATTTAGCTGCAATCAACATTTGGCGCTTAGTTTTACGATTTGATGGTGCTACCTCGGACCGTAAGCACCATTAAATCGTGGAACTAAGCACCAAATGATGGTTGCAGCTAAATAGGAACCAATTTTTGGTGCAGGGTGGATCCAAATTTTTCACACTGTACACCGATATGAACCCTTCTATTTAAACGAATACTTTTGTATACCCTTATACATTTTACTCATCTCATAAATCCTTACTAACCAATTAGATGCCCATAACTAGTTACGCAAATATGGTTTTTGGGTATGGATAAGATCAATGTTAATGCAATATGCAGTGAATTTTTTTTGCCAGAAATGTAGCTGAATGATAACAACGACTGAGCTTTTAATTTTGAATATTGTTTAGCTGATGCTGTGGCAAAACAAGTGACTTGGATCTTGAAATCAGTGATTTCGAATATACATAAAAATTAAAGTCATTGATATATATATATATATTTAAAAAAAAAAGAGCTTATTGTAGATCGAAAATCACTACAAAATCGGAAATCCTTGAAGTCTCAGATGGATTATGCAACAAAAGCAAAAAGCACCGTTCTTCTGCTCTAAAAGAAAAAAATAAACATTTAACAAGAATCCTGTAGAATCACTCTATACCTCACGTTAAATGAGTGCCAGTCGCATGTTCGAGGTTTTTTTCTGTCGAAAATCCCTGTACTCTTTAAGTTTATTATACTCCAATTCAGTCTTTATTAGTTTGACTGTTTCTTTATTACTTTACAAGATAACATTTGAAAACAAGTCTTATTGGTTTCTAGAAGTAAAAAAAGGTTTCAGTAAAAATTCCGAAACCACATGTTCAATTACTCGTCTATTACAACACTATTCTACTGGTCTTTTGGAAACCACTTCGTCCACAAACCGCATTTGTTATGTTAATATATTATATTCAGTAACTTTAATTATTGTAACCATTTAGGGCATTCGTTTCGGTGTGGAGGATGCCAGCAGGGGGCCTTGACAGTCCCCGCAGCTGGGTGGTGGCAGTGGCGTGCTTCTTTGTCCAAGTTCTGACTTTCGGACTGACGGAAGCTTCTGGTCTGCTGTTTGTGGCCACCATTCCAAGGTTTAGCACTTCGAGGGAGAAGGCGTCGTTACCATACACGGTAGCCTATTGTATGCGAAGCGCTGTAGGTAAGCATAGTTTTAAATTTGAAAATAATATTTCACAGTATTTGTATTAGAGAAGTTGCTCGCTCTACCATCTTAGAATATTTCTTTGTTTTATATATTTTATTTTATATATTTTATTTAAAATATTTTATTTTACATATTTTGTATATTTTATTTTATATATTTTGTATATTTTATTTTATATATTTTATTTTATATATTTTGTATATTTTATTTTATATATTTTATTTTAAATTTTTGTATATTTTATTTTATATATTTTTATATATTTTATTTTATATATTTTGTATATTTTATTTTACATATTTTATTTTAAATTTTTGTATATTTTATTTTATACCTTTCATATATTTTATTTTATATATTTTGTATATTTTAATTTAAATATTTTGTATATTTTATTTTATACATTTTTATATATTTTATATATTTTTATATATTTATACATTTTATATATTTATATATTTTATTTTATATACTTTATATATTTTATTTTATGTATTTTATTTTATAAATTTTATTTTATACATTTTATTTTATACATTTTATTTTGTATATTTTATTTTATACATTTTATTTTGTATATTTTATTTTATACATTTTATTTTGTATATTTTATTTTATATATTTTGTATTTCATTTTATATATTTTATATTTTATTTTATATATTTTATTTTATATAATTATATATTTTTTTATTTATTTTATTTTATTTTGAGAGCCTGAATTCGTTTATTTGTTTGTTTGCCTGTTTATGTGTCTGTTCGTTTGCTTGTTCTTCTGTTTGCGTGTTTTTTTGTATGTTTGTTTTTTATTTAACTTACTCATTTAATTATCAGGTCCTGTCATCGGATACATTGGCAGAAGATTTGGAATCCGCTTAGTGACCCTGTTTGGATGTATTCTGTCTGCTATATCAGTTGCCTCTTGTTTCTTTGCAACTGACATCTTGGAATTGACTATACTATGGGGAGTCATTTTTGGTAAGAAAAATCCAAGTATTAAGGAAAACCACATTTACTATTCATATAAAGGAGTACTTTTCAGTAGAAATTTGAACTTGAACAACAATATTTTAATTCTTAAGAAAAAATATCCTAATAAACCGACTAATTCATCAATTTAAAGAGGGTATTACTTATAAAATCAAGCATCCTATAACATCTATTAATTATAGATTTGAAAAAAAAAAAGAAGAAAAAAAAATAGATTGTTCCTCTGGAGATCTTTTTATGTGTAATCGTTCTATGTGTAACATTATCTGATATGATTTTTTGATTTTTTTTTAATTTAGGGAACTCAGGTTATCAGTTTGATTATTAAATATTTCAACGCTTATATTTTTAGACTAGGCATTTAGGGATAGCCATTACTTAAGATCTTTTAATTAATATATAAATTTCTTTTTAATTTTTCTAAGATTGAAAACTATTTCATCTTTAATTAAAATTTATTACACAACTTTCCAAGTAATATTAATGCCACTTTAAATTGAATAACATATTTACGTATTGAAAAAACTCGAACTAAAAATACTTATACATACTATTTGTTTTTAAAGTATTCATTGCATATAGTATCCTTTTACTTCTGCATTCATTTCGTATTGCATATTATCATTGCAATTATTACAATACGTAATATTGCGAAAATGCATATGAGTTCTTTATTTGAGTGAAGTTACTTAATGTAAATGATTTCTTTTTTTCTTCAGGATTTTCGCTTGGTCTCGAAACAAGTCTGTTGAACGTTATCCTCAATGAACATTTTGCTAAGCACCTGGTGAAAGCGAACGGCCTAAACATCTCCGGAGCATCCTTAGGAACGCTGCTACTGTCACCAGTGATCGAGCACAGCGTGGAAACTTATGGTCTTTCTGGAACATTCTTGATCATAGCGGGATTGATGTTAAATAGCATACCAGCTGCGTTTGTGATGATCCTCAACAAACCTCTTACAAGGTTGCCAATATCTGTAGATAAAAAAAATTTAGAATCCAACTGCGCGATTGCTTCTGAAAATGACAATCGTGCTAATAGTATGAAAATAAGATTATCCGTAAACATGGATTCGCCTGTTGTCGCAGTCAATGAATATGGTTTTGATAAACCAGCGTGTGCCATAAAAATAGACGAGGCACAAACAAAAACTCAAGCTCCATTAATACTGGAAATTCTACCTTTGGACACTTTGAAAACGAAATTCACGTCTGCATCTCAGAATAATTCTTATGTCTTTCCTCGGTTTTGGAAATTCAAGCGATACTCAATCGCCAGCGTTTTCAACACGGACGATTTCAATCCGCTGAGCAAGAAAAGCAACAAAGATCCCGACAAGCACTCGCATTCCTTACCAACCCTATTCCACCTCTCAACCATTTTCGAAACTCCTCCCATAAACGATTCTTCCATAAAAACTACCGATCATAGTTCTTCTACGACATGCAATGGTTCTCAGAAGGAGCTCTCAGGATCCACGGACAGTTCCAATTCGAAATGGCAGCTTCAACGTCTCTTCTCTGAACCTATCTATCTTATCATAATCATCGGTTCTGGTATCTACTACTTCATAATAACCACCTTCCTCACCATCATAGTGGATTACGCCACGGACTTGGGAATCTCCTTAACGTACTCCACATACATCGTGATGTGGATAGCCGTTTGTGACATGTTCGGCTATCTCTTCCAGAGCTGGATCATCGAGCTACGTCATTTGTCTCAAAGCCAATTCACATCTCTCAGCTTTTTGTGTCTGTGTCTGGCTTCTGCCGCCATGGTGTGGTGTTCTCATTTCGTAATTCTTCTTGTCCTCATCGCCGTTTTTGAAGTTGCTCAGTGTGGCGTGATCATTCTGGCAGCACCGCTTGTGGCGGAATATATGGATAAGGACTTGCATGCGACTGGGATAGCTTCTGTCACCATCCTCTCGTCGCCAATGACATTGGCAATATCACCTTTGATTGGTAAGAGTGAAATACTTTTTATAGTTGGATCCTAGAATAGTCCACCCCGTGGCGACTCTTTGGAAGTGCGCCAAGTTGCGACTATTTCAATTTCTTTTTATTATTATTTTAAAAAACGATGCAATAGGGCCAGACATCACCCCTTTCTTTTAGTTCTCATTGAATTTTTTTTTTTACATTTTTTAAAAGATTCATTTTATCACGAATCTATGACTGTTTTAATATGTTTTTTTTTAATTATAATTAAGTAAGGTTGCCACATTTCTCCTAGTACTCCATCGAAACTCCGTCAAGATTACCTACCACTTTGGTGACGTTATCGTCACTTGCTTGGCGCACTACCAAAAAGTCGCCAAGTGGTGGGCTATTCTAGGACTTTATCCTTTTCATAAATTTAAAGTGGTTATTTGCACACTCTTAAGCATTAAAATAAATATTTGTTTACATTTTTAATGCTTAAAGTTGACAGTGAGTTGCTTAAAACAGTTCCTAAAGGATATTCTTCCGTTAGACGTGTACCAGTTGACGTGGTTCTCGCCAAGCCTAAATGTTCACACGTTTAAATGACGCGTAAATGTATCGCCAAGCCGAAATGTTTACGGTTTATAATAGTGTTGCTATAGAAACGGTTTGCAACGATGGATTTTTGTCAGAATAATAAATAATTTGAAGGTTGTTAGTTTGGATAAGTTATTGCTGCAATTTGGCAATATTTATCTGGTACCCGTTTAACGGAAGAGTGCCAAATAGAGTAATGCAAAAAAAGTGGTCAACTCTGAAAAAAAAAAATTTGGAAAGGGGGGGGGGGGAGGTTCATATTTCAATAACTTCTATAAAAAAATTTAAAAAAAAAGCATGATTCTAAATAAAGTATTTTTCTTCGGCAGTTTAAAAAGTTTAATTAAGAAAATTACAAACGTTTTTCACGTAGAAATTTATCCTTGAAATTTTCCGAATTGAGTTGATTTTGCAGTAGTCATTCTTTAATTTCGAGTTTTAAATTAGTTTATAATTGAAATTTTAATCTAATCTCATTATCATTTAATCCTATTATCTCAAGAACAAGTTCCAACTGATAAATAAATCCTTTTTCTAGTAATGTGTCCTTTTTATGTGTACAAATACTAATCTAAAAGGAATGTCAGCGTTTTTTAGCTGAATCTCTTAGTAATATATATTTGCAAGTAGGAATTCATTTATTCCATAAATTCTTCTCTAAACGTACTTCAATCTAAACTATTTGTAAACATCATTTTTCAGAAACAATTTCGAAGTGCCTTTAACAAAATCGCTTTATTAAATATATTACCAGTTAACTATTAGCATTTAAGAAGCATAGATTTATTACATTTTTAACAAGTTGACTGCCATATGAGTTGTATTCAATTCCATCGATATAGATAAACAACTGGATAGACTGCTCCATTGTCAATGAAAAGAGAAAAACGTGCCGGGGATGGTGAAACTGGTGGGATGATTAACCAATCACAGTTCACTTTTATAGTTGGATGGGAATGCGGACAACCTTATAAAGTGCTAGAGTAGATATTTTTTTGAACTTTATTACTAATTAGGGTCTATTATCGACATTTCTGCTGTGTACAACCCACAATTTTATTTTCAATCCTCGGAAATCCGTATTTTGTATCCCACCATCTGGCAACGGCTTCATTTTCCCAGCGTTAAGCAGTCTATCCAGTTGTTCATCTATATCGATGTTCAATTCACACCACTGATTTAATCTCTTCTCCAATCACCGCGTCGACGAGTGCTGTGGTTGGGTGATTTGATAATTTTGGAGCAAGGGCAACACGTGGTGCATACTGCGCCGAAGAAATTAGTGAACATCAATTTAAAATTTAAGAAACAAAGTATCGGAAAAATTAATATAAAAGTCAAAGTTGAAATATTTTAGAGGGTGGAAGCATTTCACAAAAAATAACTCGTGGTCTATCAGACCGCATACAGCAGTTAAAGATTAAATCAAATTGGCTCTTTAGACCACAATCGTGCCAAAATTCCGTGGCAGTCAACGTGTTAAATATATTTTTCTGATCATTACATTTACAGTTGTCATACTGTTTAATTCATTGACAAAAATAGAGAAGTTATGTCAGTTAGTATTAAAAAGTAAGTATGCCAGCTTTACTACCCAACTGAAGTTTGAACCTCTCTTATTATGTAATACAAGATAAGCTTATCTTGATCTTGAAGTAACTTAGATGCATAGTAGTAGGGAAATGATGAAGTAGTATAGTTCATATAGCTAAATGAGACATTTTGTAATGAAGCTACTGTTATCATCGCTAATGAGCTTGTAAGTGATTAAAAACAAGTATCAGATGTTAGATCCTCATGTTACTGCTCCGACCAAACTGTATAGTGGTTAGCGTGCTGGCTTCTAGACCGCGAGGTTGCGGGTTCGAGTACCGTGTTAGGCATGGGTGTTGGTAAATGTATGTTGGTTTGTCTAATGACGAATGTTTCGGCGCATTATAGCCCTCGTGTTGCTGACGGCGCCAGATAATCTGAATACAACCAACCAATCATGTTACTGCAAAATTCCATGTGGTTGGGATGTAACTTCAATAACAGATACCAAGTAAGCGGTGGAGGTGTAAGTAGAAGAGTTTTGGTATTGGCTTATTTTACAAATTTAATTAAAATTTTGTTTTGATTAATGATATGGTAAAAATAATTATGAGATATTGTTTCCGAAAAGTAACGTGTAGCCAAATCGGCATCAGTTCACAAAAATACATCGATTGGCCAGTGGAGAAAAATATCAGGATAATGATTCTTATTTAAAAATGTAATAAAGTGTTCATTATTAGGTAAGTTACAATAGATTTGGCTAGTCTGTAAATTGGTTGGTTGGTTGTTTTCAGATTATCTGGCGCCGTCAGCAACACGAGGGCTATAATGCGCCGAAACATTCGTCATTAGACAAGCCAACATACATTTACAAACACCCATGCCTAACACGGGACTCGAACCCGCAACCTCGCGGTCTGGAAGCTAGCACGCTAACCACTATACCGTTTGATCGGCTTAAACTCTTTTAAATTAAACTCTTTTGAATTAAATTGTATTTAAACTCTTTTGAATTAAGTTGTATTGAAAATATTTTGAATTAAATTATATTTAAACTCTTTTGAATTAAATTGTATTTAAACTCCTTTGAACTAAATTGAATTTAAACTCTTTTGAATTAAATTGTATTTAAACTCTTTTGAATTAAGTTGTATTGAAAATCTTTTGAATTAAATTATATTTATACTCTTTTGAATTAAATTGTATTTAAACTCCTTTGAACTAAATTGAATTTAAACTCTTTTGAATTAAATTGTATTTAAACTCTTTTGAATTAAGTTGTATTGAAAATCTTTTGAATTAAATTATATTTATACTCTTTTGAATTAAATTGTATTTAAACTCCTTTGAACTAAATTGAATTTAAACTCTTTTGAATTAAATTGTATTTAAACTCTTTTGAATTAAGTTGTATTGAAAATCTTTTGAATTAAATTATATTTATACTCTTTTGAATTAAATTGTATTTAAACTCCTTTGAACTAAATTGAATTTAAACTCTTTTGAATTAAATTGTATTTAAACTCTTTTGCATTAGCCTTTCGAATATTTCCAGCAACACTTATTGCGGCAATCCAAAATATTTTAAATACTAATATTTTAAATCCTATAAAATAGTTCACAAAAATATTCTATATTATACCAAAACATACCATGGCAACTTGGCCTTCCTACCCTAGTAGCACAAATCCACTGGCCAATATCAGCTCGACACTAGCCAATCCTGATGTGGACCGTTGTAAACTGGTCGTTGATATGGATCTTGGCCAATCTCTCCCAGTGCTGGATAAAATATACTGGAAGTTTTGAAGTGTTGATGAAAAGTTTTTAAATTGAATTATAGTGTTATAAGAAAGGACGGAGAAGGGGGGGGGGATATATTTTGAGATGGTTTTGATGTTTCTATTTTTTTAAAAGTCATAACTTTGGATTGATGCTCGAGAATCGGCATGCCTAGCCAATCTTCTCAGAAGCCTTGTTTCCGACATTGCTCAATATCGCTGTGCTACCTGGTGATATAATCCACATAGCAAACAATTAATAAATACAATCTTTTAACCCTTTGCATTCGAGCGCTTTTTCGCGCGGAGCAACTCGAGACATATTTGGTTAAGTTCACTATTACGGATCTGCTTCATAGAAACTAAACACAATCATTGGCCTTGCATCGAATTTCCGCATCAAACCTAGTGGTCCTCTCGTGTTGCGGCATCCAATCATGTGGCTCCTGAGAGGCGCCGCTCGAGCGCAGAGGGTTAATAAAGTATAGACCCATATTTCAGAAGTATTTGTTAAACAAATTTCCATCCTCCTATAAAATATCATATACGTTTTAGAAAACATCACCATCCTATATCTAAACTTATACCTTTCCCTAAATAATTATATTCATAAGATTAAATTATCTCAAGTAAATTTGTTTGTTAAATTGTTAAATTTAATTTTACAGAAATAACTTGTATTCTTTCAGGTTTTTTCAGAGACGGAGGTGGTTCATACGCGGGCGTATTCTACGTGATTAGTGTTGCCAGTTTCCTTTGCAGTCTATTGTTCCTATGCATACCCAAACTAGAGAAAAGACGAAAAAACAAAAAAGCCCCGAATTGAATTTGATGTATTTAAAAATAGAGGAATAAATAATTAATTTAATATTTTAGTCGTGCTTTTAATTCGTGTTTTACTTTTCAGTCAATCTCATGCTGATTGTATAGTACGCAAAAAAAAAAAAAATCCGAATGATGGCTATATCTTGTATTCTTATTGAGGAAATAACAAAAGTCAAGTACCGTTGTGAACTGTGGAAGATCTTTATTTTTTTTTTTTTTTTTTTTATCATGAGGGGTCATCTACTAAACCAAAACCTTTAAAAAGTTTAATGGCAACCCTATAATACTATAACATATTTAGATTTTGAATCCAAGAAAACCACGTCTAAGTACCAAATTTCATAATTTTCCAATGAGTGGTTAGTAATTTAAATGATGTAAAAAAAATGACAAATTAATGTTAAAATAAAAATTTGTTTTTTGGCCATAAATTCTTATATAGTTAATATATTTTAGTAATTTTTATTTCCAATTATAGTTTCTTTAAGGTCAAATATAAATAACATGCAACTTTCGTATTAAACAGTTTTTTAATAATTAATTATTATCTAATAAAACAAATTTTTAATTTTTTTTAAATAGAAACATAATTGTTTTATTTATATTTTATATATAAATATATATATATATATATATATATATATATATATATATATATATATATATATATATATATATATATATATATATATATATATATATATATATATATATATATATATATATATATATATATATATATATATATATATATATATATATATATATACATATATATATATATATATATATATATATATATATATATATATATATATATATATATATATATATATATATATATATATATATATATATATATATATATATATATATATATATATATATATATATATATATATATATATATATATATATATATATATATATATATATATATATATATATATATATATATATATATATATATATATATATATATATATATATATATATATATATATATATATTATATATATATTTTATATACATATTCGATATTTTAGCCTAAATGTAAAAAAGCTCACTTTAAGGGACCGCGTAGTAAACTACGTCTTGAAGCAAACAAAACGTTCGATTCTTCCCCGCGATAAAGAAATTTGCCCTCAAGATCGTTCAAAATATTTTCATTCGTAAGTGGCGTGTTTCTCTACACAATAAACTGAAATTTGGTATCTTGGGTAAACGAGGTGTTCTAAATCAAATGAAAACATAAAAAATAAGGGTTCGTATTGAAATTTTTAAAGATAGAGTTAAATATACTTAGAATACCGCCCTCTAAGGAAAAAATTTGCATTAGACATATAGAAAATTGTAGACAAAACATTTTCATGCAAACTGCAAGATTCTACGATAATTAGAACCGAAGATATAGCCATCGTTTTTTTTTTTTTTTTTTTTTTTTTTTATTTTTTTTTTTTAGTACTATACAATACTATTATAAAAACTGTGATGTTATGTAATGTTAAAAATAATATTGGTAACCACCAATATGGTTTAACTATTTCAATATAAATAAAAGTACAAAGTTTCAATAAAAATTTAAAGTACCTCGTTCTATGAGAAATGTATTTTTTTCTCACAATGTTGTATATATTCAATCAAACTTCGTTTTTCAAATTCTTCAATGGCATATTTAGTGACCCAATTTAAGTGAAAAGACCCTAAACCTGTAGCATGTCTTAATAGTAACTCATTAAATTTCCTAAATATATTTTTTGTAAGTTTAAAAAAAAAAAAAAATAGACACGGAAAATTATTCTGCTTTTGATCCTAGATAATAATCCTATTAGATTCGAAGCCATTTCGATGCAGGTTTTTTCTTCTACGATAATTTTAAATTGAATTTAACAAAAGACTTTGCTACTCGTAGAAAATAAAAGTAACCTTTCCTATGGTTGGAAAAAAAAGTATCGTATCATAGAATAGCAACGTCTTTTGTTAAATTCCTTTAATGGATTTTTTCATGGTATTCCTTTAAAAAGTGTACTGAAATTAAAATTGAAAAAATGCCATCCAAAAGCAACATACATGCAACTGATTTCATAAGCGTTGTTTTGACTTTTATGGTATGGGAAACTAGAAATTTCCAATAGATCTGGTTTTTTCATTTAGTAAATCTTTCGAAAAAACGTATCTTATTTTCAACATTTAAAAGTTCAAATAATAAGATTAGTTCTTCTAAAATAATATCTAAGTACTTATAAATATTGATTAGATAATCTACTTTTCTTTGGTTACTATATAACTGCATTTCACCGAAGCATAAGTTTAAGGCAATCTCTGATGTATGAAATGCAGCAATTAAAACATTTGCTAATATCAAAATGCTATTTGAATTACACATTTTTTAAAAGCTCAGTTCATGAAACATGAGTACGTTAAAAATATTAAGGGGGTATTCTGGTTTAGAAATTCGAAAAAATCGATTTTTTTTGTGTGCATATTTTCATAGTATAACCCTTCAAGAAAATGTCCCTAAAATGATTTTTCGAAATTCGAATTATTTTCGGAGTTACAGCTCATTTTGTGACGCGCCGACAAAACCGTTTCGCAGCCGGGTCGCGCGAGCAAACAATAGACGATCGGCTAACTCTGGCACTCTGGCCGCCAAGATCTTTTGTACTCGATGTATTTTCTTCACGCGATGTATATTTCTCAAAATTCACTACTCGGGAACTGGGTGATCGTTTTAACCAATTTAGTTCAAATATATTTATACTAAGTGCTCAGTTAAGTTCAGTTTTGTTTCGACTATTTCGCTGTACAAACGTAAGTATTCTGAAATTAGTGACGTGAAAAAATATATTTTTAGTGTAAAATTTAATTAATAACAAGTGAGTATAAAACGTCAGTAAACGACTCCGACTGCGCGCGATTAGTCCTCAAACTTTAAACTCGTTTTTCTCGTAACTACTTTTCTGGAAATGGTGTGCATGATATCTTTAATTCTACTCAACCGATTCACTTGAAATTTTACACATAGCTTCTTTATACATTATAGTATCGCGATAGAGTTTTATAGTATCGTTATAGAGTTTTTTTTTTTTTTTTTTTTTTTTTTGTATTTTTAAAAAATTCCGAACGACAAAAACACAGGGAAAATACGAAACTTTTTTTTCAAACCACCGCCATTTTGTGAAAAAAAAATTTCTTTTTCAAAAACGTTTCGTAGTGCGATAACTACACCCTTCCTCTTTACGAATTATTCATGGATTTCCATTTCAGGTCATGGGAAGGATTTATATCCTGCACACCAGGACAAGCCATTTTTCCATCAGTCCCCACTTCGCCGACCTGCAGTTTTTTGAAATTTAATTTTTTTTCTTATATTATTAATGTTTTGTATTCTTAAAATATCAATAAAAAGCTTATAAAAATGAATAGTAAAAATAATTTTTTTTTTTATCGCGTCCGAAAAAATACCTAAAATTCGGGCTTCTAAACCAGAATACTCCCTTAAGCAAAACTTTCAACACTAGGTTGATATGCGGGGTCACACTAACTTTAAAGTTCAAACTTTTTGATTTTTTGGAAAAACATTTATTCATTAACTTGTGCTGAACGTTTTAATATAAAAATTTGGACGATAGTATAAAAACTTCCAGAGTTATAAGAAAAACAAGCAATCTACCAAGAGAACAAAATAAAATCGGCATTTTCAAATTCAATTTTCTAAAAATATGTTTTTACTTTCAATTAACCACATGTATGCATAAGACAGTAAAAGTATAGCATTCGGTCAAAAAAAAAAGTTGATTTTTTTTTTTTGACGTTTTTGGAACATCCTGATTAAAAAAAAATTCTAGAAAAATGTCTGTTATACGTGGTCAGCATAATTCCCGAAAAAATTTACCTAGAATGTTCAATTTTGAGAGATAGTGGTGACCATGAGACTTACCATTAAGGTTTCTGTCAAAATCACGCGTGCGCTTAAGGTAGTTGCCATTGAAAAAATAACGTTCTTCAATGATTGCTAAAAAACGGCTCAAACGATTTTGATAAAAATCGTTGTGGTAATGCATATTAAGGTGTTCTGAATATCCTCAATACCGAATTTCCCGTAAAAATACTATAATGGCGTAAAAAGTGGGAAAACGAATACCTTTAACACAGAGTTCTCTTTCCTTGAGCATATATTTCTTCTCTTCTCAGTTTCACTTGTAAGCGATAATGTAAGAATTAGAGCAGGGTTTCTTAACCTTTTTGGCACAATGGACCACTTCAAAAATTTTAAATATGTCACGGACCCCTTTGTGAAAAAAAAATTGCTTAAACATCATTTATTACAAAATATATTCTGTTTTATTATTTATTTTAATATTTTTATTTCAATAGTATAAAAAATTTGAAGAAATTAAAATTTTTAATGTGAAGGCTGTTGCTGCTTTTGCTTGATTAACAGATTGAATTGAGGGATGGTTTTCGACAAAGCAACGCGCATATCATGTTCGACATTCAGTCGATTTCGATGTTTTGTTTTTATTGTGACAAGTGTGGAAAATCCCGCTTCACAAAGATATACTGTAGCAAACGGAATAATGGCTGCCATAACTCGTTTTACAAGCAATGGGTAGGCTTCTCTTAAAGAAGACAAAAACTCTCCAAGAGTTTTTGAATCGAAATCCATTTTTAACAAAGACTTTGCTTTCAAATCAATTAACTCATCTTTGGCATGGTTCATGTCATCGATACAGTCAATATCACAAAGAAAAGGATTACGAATCCACAACTCATCTTTTATATTTATTCCATCCGAATTGAAATATTTTTCAAATGAAACTTGAAGTACTTCCAGGTGTTCACAGATTTCATTTTTCAAGTTATTCGATAACAAACTATCTTGCCGAGATCCATTTTCAAAAAGCACTTCGTCCAACATTTGAAAGTTTGCATATATCCCATTTTGAATTCTAATTTTCCAAAGTGACATTTTCAATAAAAATGCCTGTAGTTTCTCAGTGGCATCCATAATTGTTGTATCAGGCCCTTGAATTGAAAGACATATATCGTTCATGTGGTTAAAAATGTCTGCCAGGTAAGCCAATTTACATATAAAATCTTTTTTCTTGAAATATTCGAAGAGTGAGTTATATTTTTCTTCTAAAAAAAGTTATACTTCTGTCTTCAACATGAAAATTCGTTTCAAAACCTGCTCTCGTGACAGCCAGCGCACTTCCGTGTGGTACAGAAGTACCTCATGTTCTGCATTCATTTCTTGACACAGTGTTTTAAAAAGACGATGATTAAGAGCTCTACTTCTAATAAAAATCACAGTTTTAATAACTATTGACAATACATCTTTTAAGCTGGTTGGAAGAGTTTTTGTAGCCAGTGCATGTCTATGTAAAAAACAATGTGTAACAATAACATTAGGAGCCTCTTTTTTTACCAAAGTAGCAAAACCAGATTTATTGCCAAGCATTGCAGGTGCTCCATCCGTACAAAGTGAATGAAGTTTTTGTTTCCAGTCGAAGTCGTGTTTGGAAAAGAAAACATTTAAAATCGCTAAAACATCAACTGCCTTTGTAGTTTGCAAAAGAGGCTCACAAAATAAGAATTCTTCTTTGGTAGTATCAGCAGACACGTAACGAACAAAAACAAGAAGTTG
Source organism: Linyphia triangularis (assembly GCA_963978545.1). Taxonomy (NCBI): domain Eukaryota; kingdom Metazoa; phylum Arthropoda; class Arachnida; order Araneae; family Linyphiidae; genus Linyphia; species Linyphia triangularis. Next base: position 7,325,554 of record OZ021729.1, on the reverse strand, counting down.
ACTACAATTCGAGATGTCTGTAGTTTCATCCAGTTGCATACTAAAGGGAAATGGCGATGCTTTCAATTCATCGATGATCTGTTTCAAGATATTGCAAGAAATTTCAACTATTCTTGAATGTATCACATCCTTGGACAATGGAATAGCCTCAAGTTTTTTTTCTCTGTTGCAGTCCACAAACTAATTCAACCATTTCCAGCGCACATGGCTTAATTATAGTCTCTCCAATAGTATGCGGTTTCTTACTTTTGGCAATACGATATGCAACTCTGAAAGATGCCTCAACCAAAGTTTTTTGTGGAATACCAATTCCAAGTTTGGTTAATGTTCCAGATTTCGAAAACTGGGCTTTCCTTGTAAAAAATTCTAGATCTTCAGATGCATTTTCAGGATGAAGAGATTTGAGATGCTCTATCAATTTTGCCGGTTTCATACTGGCGTTTGCCAAAACTTTTCCACACAAAAAGCATTGTGGCTTTTCAACACCGTCCGATTCCTTCATGCAGCAGAATCCATATTTTACATAATTTTCATCATACTTCCTTTTTTTTTGGACATTTTGGGCTACAAAAAATATCAAATAATCAAATGAAACATTAAGAACAAACATTAAGACACAAAAAAACCTTGAAAAAGCGGCAAGGAATCTTGTATCGATGGAGGATATGCTCTTATGTCTCGGCTTCAAACTCATTTGTGATCCACATTTTGGACATTTATACATCGATGAAATCATTCCCTCTTTCATACATTATTCTAACAACGCTTTCTTACCCATGACTGGTAAAACACTAAAATAGCCAACTGAATATTTATTTTTCGCATTCAAAACTTCAGCAAGAGCTAATTCCATAGTGAAATCAAGCATTTAGCAATAATATAAGCTAAGAAAAAACCAAAAAAATATGCTACTCACAAACAGATGAAAGACAAAAATAAATGTACGTCTTACCTCCAGGGCAGATCCAACGGAAATAAAATAGTGAATCAAGTTTAAAATTATACCGCTATTTCAAACTCAAACAAATTATCGACCAATGAAAAGGCTAAAACAAAAGAGAAATAAATGAGCATGCGTGAAAAAGCGCCTCAAATTCTCTTCTCCGGAGGAGTGGGAAAAGAAACAGGGTTGCCATACAGATTGCGCTAAGGATGAAGTAGGTCCGGGTTACCACAGCTGGCTAAATATTGATGCAAACATTTTAAAAATTAGGATCAGTCGGCGGACCCCCAAAATATGACCCATGGACCCCCAAGGGGTCCATGAACCACAGGTTAAGAAACCCTGAATTAGAGAAAAGTATATCGCCAAAATCATCAATTTGCTAAAGTTTTTTTTTTTTTTTTTTCTTAAGACCCACACAAGATTTATCGTAAAAGATATCTCTAAACTGACCATTTCTTCTAAATGAATGATGAAAATATAAAAACGGTAAATAACACAAATTGACACCGGTATTATAATGATATTGAAAGTTGCGCGATATTCCACACCCCTAGTTTTTTTTTCCTTCTGGCAAACAGGATTCTGAATGAACAAATTAATACTCTTGCTTGAAACTTTTACATTGCATACATTATATGTATATATATGTAATGTTCATATGCTTTTGTAAATTTAAGCATTGTGGCCAGTCAGAAAATAGTTTTTTACGATGCCATCAACAGATTTATTGTGTTAAGTTTCAAGCTAGGGGTGAAAGAGATTTCAAAACACGTCTAACGCGTACATACACACTTAAACTTTTTTTTTTTTTAATTATCATTTTAAATTTCTGATTTTTTTTTTTTTTTTTTTTTTTTGCATTTAAAAGTGCATAAATAGTAGTGATGTTTACATGAAAAAACTCTCAGTTTTATTAAAAATTCAATTAACTAATTAACATTTAACTCGTTAATTAACATATTTTTGAATGGTGCTCATTCAAGTTTTATTAGTTTAAGGCAAGAAATTATGGTTGGAAATTGTTTTCTTAAAGTTTTGAGCTTCTATCAAGTTTCTAGAATATAAAGTTTTTTAATAGAATTTTTTTAACATTAAAAGTAGGAAAAATTACAGTTTTTCTAAAAACTTTTGAATTTAAAAATTTGGCAAAATTTATTTTTTACTAATCAATTTCACTGAGGCTCAAAACATCTAATAGTTAATGCAGTTTTGACTTATCAAATAATTTTTCAAAAAGATTTGATCAAACTTCAGTTTTCACTGTTTAAAGTGAAGTTACACGTGACAAAAATTCGATTATTTAGAAAATGACTTTAAAATATTCAAATTTATTTTCAGAGCAAAATAGTACTTTAAACGAATAAAATAACTATCTAGTTTTCAGGTGATACAACATGCAAAAATTCCACCTAGAGTTTATTTCAAACCAAAAATACTAAAAACACATTTGGCCTATTTTGGCGTTATTTCAAGTGTGTACATACACCTAAAGTGTTTAGAAAGTGACAATCGAATGAATGAAGCGTTGTTCGAATTGCATTGGAAACTAACCGTGGGAATTGTGTTGAGGTCTGCAGAAAATGAGCGAATGAACGAAAACTGTCTGATGCTAAGATGAGAAATACTGAATATTAATTATGGGACTCACTGTTAGAAAAGCGCTGACCTAAACAAATCTCACCATAATAGCTTCACGAATGTGAGAAATGAAATGAAGATCAGTGAAGGAATTACAAATAGAATAAACTCTTTGAAACGTTAAATTAAATTAGTTGTTTGTTATTTATTAACTTAACTTAATTAGTTGTTAAATTGTTTTTCTAAATAAGATTGTTATTACATATATAGCTGGTGATTGTAATTCAATTTATGTATTTATTTTCATTCATAATTTTAATTTTTCCTCGTGACACTAGAAAATAATAAACAAATTTGATATACAAATGTAAATATTTGTTTAATGTTTTTTTCATATTTTCAGCTTTAGTACTTAAAATAAAGGGATTCAGTACCAAAATTTCGTCAAAAGTAAAAAATAATAATAATTATTATTATTATTATTTTAAAAAATAGTTCGTACATTCCTGAAGAGAATGATGTTTTTATCTTATTCCTCCGGTGATTAGAACGCCACGAAATCACCTGTTATTTAAACATCGCTAATGTGTGTCACTAATTTTTAGAGAATTTAATTTATATAGTTATAAATATTTTGTCTTTTTTTTTTCACAGATTTTTATTTTTTAAATTCTGTTTTAAAATATAACATTTAGCGTAAAAAATAAAATTTAAAAAAAAATCGAAAATTTCAATATTTTTACTTTGAGAATTTTTTGAATTTTTTCCAATTTACCCATCGAAATTCTGGGGGAAAAAATGTATTTATGTATTACAGAAAGTTTTGAAATTGGAATAAAAAAAATCTTGAGTTCAAAATACGCAATTATCAATTATTATGGATTTTTCTTCATTTTTAATTTTTTTTTTAAATCAATAATTACAATATTAAAAAAAAAAAAAAAAAAAAAAAAAAAAAAATATCTGAAAGACATATAAATAGTATCTCATACATAAGATAAATTTTTGACTTAAAAATAGGTATAATGTTTTTTTTTTTTTTTTTTTAATTATTATTATTATTACTTTTGGTACTCGACCCCCTTAAAGCACAATGAAATCAATCCACTGAGCAATATTTTGTTAGTATCGGGCACAAAGGTGTTATATGCAAATAATTAGTCTTTATTGTCATTTTACTACTGCCTTATTTAGAAATATAAATAAAATCCTATTAAAATGATAAAATTTGTGCAGATAAAAAAGAAAAAGACTACCATATATATTTTGGTAAATACAGTATATAAATATGTTATTCAGTCATCAAGGTAAAAAATTAACGCAATTGATAAAAATAACTTATAATTTAGTGAATTTAAACATAATATGACTCCTTATGGGGCCAAAAAAAAAAACAGTTTTGTTTGTGCTAACTAAGGAATATTTTAAAACATAAAGAATAAGCACACTAAAAATTGAAACTGAAATTGGCATATCAGAAAATAAGAACTAATTGCCGGAATTACTTTATTGCAAGTGACTTCAATTTCAATACTAATTTTTCAGAAAATAAAAGGGCTAAATTTTAGTGTCTTACTTTTATTCAAACCATTGCCCATTAGTCACACAAGAACGATTTTTACTTAGACGTTCGCAATATGACGTCTTAAGAAGCGTGGTTTTGACATAAATAACTTTTAACTCTTATCCCGCTCGTAACTACCTTTCAAACAATACTTTTAAAGTGATTAATTGCGATTTGATCTTTTGAAGAGAATATAATGGATACTCCTCCCATTACTGTTTCTGAAGAACAAGGGAATTTATCCTTCCAGATTCGATACTTTTAGAATTTAAGGAGTTTAAAATTTTCTTCTTGGGTGTGATGTCCAAATAATTTCTTACTAAACATGTTCTTAAATAAAGTATGTTTGTAGTAAGTTCAAACTCTTAACAAGACTATTCAAGTTTTTCTTAAATGTACACATGTTTTATCATAGGTTTTAAGGTATACATATACAATTGAGATGATTTTCTTTAAATTTTAGGTTATAATTTCAAACTTTTTAGCAGTATATAAGAATTAAAAATGATGCATTTATATCGATAAACTTTTTTTTCCGTCAATTTTGTAATCAGATAATTGCAATTAAAGTGACTAATCAGGACGTTATTAGAACATACATAAATAAACTTGTAAAAAATCTAGAGGTATGATATCTATTGCAAATAAAAGGTATTATATTGACGCATGTTTCTATAGAGAATTGTGAATTTGGCTGCAATATTTATTTAATTATAAGTTTTTAAATAAAATGTTGCTAAAAATACATAGTTTTTAACAAAAAATTAAGTTTAAAATATTCATAAAAAATGTGTTTATAATAATATATGTTAGATTCTCAATAGGAAACACATTAACAACTTATGTCTGCAGAAAAAAAATAGAATTTTGTAAATCGGACAATTTATTATGATTGGTTGGTTGTATTCAGATTATCTGGCACCGTCAGCAACATGAGGGCTATAATGCGCCGAAACATTCGTCATTAGACAAACCAACATACATTTACAAACACCCATGCCAACACGGGACTCGAACCCGCAACCTCGCGGCCTGGAAGCTAGCACGCTAACCACTATACCGTTTGGTCGGCCAATTTATTATGAAGTTATGACAGTTGGCGTAAAGTCATACAACACCAAAATGTCATTCTTAAGAAAACGTGTTTCAAGTTTACTACACTAATAAATGTGATACAAAACAGGTTCACAAAACCCACTGTAATTTAAAAAGTAATTTGAGTTTCAGAAAGAAAATGATATATTAAAAGGTAATGAATTCGGGTTGGTTGGTTGCTTTCAGATTATCTGGAGCCGTCAGCAACCCGAGGGCTATAATGCGCCGAAACATTCGTCATTAGACAAGCCAACATACATTTACAAACACCCATGCCTAACACGGAACTCGAACCCGCAACCTCGCGGTCTAGAAGTAATGAATTCGGGAATATTGGGTTGGTTGTTTTCAGATTATCTGGCGCCGTCAGCAACACGAGGGCTATAATGCGCCGAAACACTTCGTCATTAGACAAGCCAACATACATTTACAAACACCCATGCCAACACGGGACTCGAACCCGCAACCTCGCGGTCTAGAAGCCAGCACGCTAACCACTATACCGTTTGGTCGGCCGGGAATATTGGGAAAGGAAAAAAAAAAAAAAAAAAACTCAGACTAGAATCAAATTTTGCAATTCCTAATGTATATGTATACCTATTTATTCATTTGCAAGCCAAATCAACAAATAAAATATCGATATATATGCTTAATAAATAAATAATGCCTAAGTTTCCTCAAAAGTAACTGTAATATAAAATTACGATTTTTTTAAGGTGAATTTGGTTTGGTTTGTACTCTCAACGGACCTATTTTTGTGCACAATAACGTCCAATCAGACCGGGACGAACCAGTCACATCTGGCATACAAGGCCAGAACTCTAACCACATAGCCATCAGGTGGAACTAAAACACATTTACGACTTATTTAGATTATTGGACCACTATTGGCGTGTGGCCCATAGATTTTTTATGATATTGATGTCGGAGGTCAGTGGTGGTGTGTGTAACTGCTCTTTACAATGAAAAAACCGCGCATTTTAACTTTGCGTGCCTTGTATCTGGGGTCGTTGTGCTACTTCAATCTAAACCCAAAATCTTAGCACTTTCATTCAAATTGTTGTGAAATATATCCAAATAACCCATTTGGCTTCTATAAACAGTAAATTTCCTACTTCGGTTGATTATAGCCCTCGTGTTTTTGACGGCGGCAGATAATCTGAATACAACCAACCAACCTACCTACTCCGGTTGAAGCCTTACAGTCCCAAAACATGGAGCCACCACCACGTTTAACTAACGGGCGAAATTTTTTACAATGCTACGGCAGTTACTACCGAAAATGTTGAATTTACTTTCATCACTGTATATTACTTTCTTCCAAAAGTTAACTGCCGTCATTTGATGAGTTTTTACAAACTCAAACGCTTTTTCTTATTTTGCAAGCTGATGAAAAGTTTCTTCCTAATAACTCGACTTTTATATCCAGCTTGTCTAATTACATTTCGCACACTTTCAGCAGTTACACTTCTGTCAATTATTTGAGAAGTTTCTGCAGCAAGTTTGACTGCATTTACTTTATGATAAACGCTGATTTCGTTCAAAATGTTGCTTTTTGTGTTATCACTCAGAATTCCCTTCCTTTTTCTTCCACTTTTATTTTCAATCGATCCATTATTTAAAAATTTCCAATGATTCTCTGGATACACGAGTGCCTTCTACCAACAATTTTAGCTATTTCAATAGTTTTTTTTTTTTTTTTTTTTTTAATTATTTTAATAGGGATTTTCTTACATCAATATTAGTTTCTCTTCGAAAAACCATTTGCTATTTAAAAGATTGGATTTTAGTTCATCTAACAAGTTTGATCTCAAAAAATTATCATTGAAAAGGTTAAAAATAATAATATGCAAGATTACATTAATATAGCAGTCAAGTTGAAAATATTTAGGGGTAAATAAACATATTTTTCATAAGCGTATTCTCAATTTTTATACTAAAAAATGTGTCTAATAAAGTTTTAAAGCTGTATGAATGATATGATTTTTAATAAATTATTATATTTTTTGTGTATATACAAAGTAAAATGTCCATAGTTTAATGTCTCTGCAAAAAGTTTTTCTGTAATTACATTTTTAGGGCATTATTCACAGTACAGAGTGCTAATGTGCTCAAAAAACGAAGTGTATTCTTAATTGTTTGAGCCACTGTACAAAAGATAACATTTAAAATTAATAAACTGTGTATATTTTAGTATTCTAGTTAATAAAAATAACTAGGGGTGTAGAACATCGCACAAATTTCAATTACACTATAATACTGATATCGATTTACGTCTCCTACTGTGTTTATGTTTTCATCATTCATTTAGAAAAAATTGCCAATTTTGCGATATTTTTTACCTTAATTCTTGTATGGGTCTTAAAAAAAAGAAAGAAAGAAGAAAAAAAAAAAAAAAAAAAACTTTGCCAACTAGAGGATTTTGGAAAAATACTTTTCAATCATTCTTATATTATCCTTTCGAAAAAGAAAAAAGATAATTGATGAGGTATGCTCAAAGAAAGAGAACTCTGTAAAGGCATTAAAACATTTTTACGGGAATTTTGAAGGTGGGGGTGTTTAGAACACCTTAGGGGGATTACTACAGCGATTTTGGACAAAATCGTTAGTCGTTTTTTAGCAATTACTGAAAAAACATGATTTTTTTCAATAGCAGATAGCTTATGCGCATGCGCGATTTTGACAAAAACCTTCATCGTAGGTCTCTGTGCCAATAACTAACCAGCACACCAAATTGGAACATCGTAAGTCAATTTGTTCGGTAGTTATGCTGACCACGGACACACAGACATATATTTTTTCTAAATCACTTTTTTGAAATTAGTTGCGGGTTATTTTGTTTATATTAGAAGTATGCAAGACTTATTGTCTTTCGGTTCAGGTTCATTGCACTCGGAGCGTCTTGGCCGACCAAACGGTATAGTGGTTAGCGTGCTAGCTTCTAGACCGCGAGGTTGCAGGTTCGAGTCCCTTGTTGGCATGGGTGTTTGTAAATGTATGTTGGCTTGTCTAATGACGAATGTTTCGGCGCATTATAGCCCTCGTGTTGCTGACGGCGCCAGATAATCTGAATACAACCAACCAAAACGCTGAAAAATGCAACAAAAGAAAATCGATTTTTTTTTTTTTTGACTGAATACTATACTTTCATTACCCTATGTATACGTATGGGTAATTGATATTAATAAATAAAGGGAGATTAAGGACAGAGGACATCACAATCAAACGCTACGTTTACAAAAAATAAAATATGCACTGTCTTAAAGTGTGCAGGTAGCGCACCATACTCTGCAAACGTGATTATCACGAGCATAACACAAACAAGCGAGACACTACTATCATTCGCTGTGCACATGATCAGAATCGACAAACCCTACATACCAACCAAATCAGACTGCCCGCGATTCTCAAAGCAAAAAGTTGTGTAATTCCTTCCTTTCTTCTGAATTCCTTTTTTGTTGTAAGTGCTATGCATCTCGTTTTCTATCAAATTGTGTCAGTTATTTTCTGGTGTAAAATCATCATTCACCAACACAACCTCACAACATCAACCCCGCAAGTGCTTGTGATTTACCTCTAGCAAGTTATAACTTTTTTCCCAAATGATAAAATCCCACTCAAAGTAAGGCATTGCATAGTTTAATGGCTAAAAAAACAACGCACTAATTATATCTATTGAAAATTGTCCTATGCATTGTATCATGAATTATTTGAAGCATGGTTAAGACAATTCACGATATTTATAACGCAATAGAACTTCAAATACAGTAAAATTGGGTGAATAGGAACAACGGGGTGAATCGGAACGAAACTTCATGAAATTAGAAAGAAATTATTATTTTACACAAATAAAGCAGTTTTATTAATTATATATTTTTTTTTATTTGGCTAACATTTTTGGAATCTTGGAACATGTTTTGTGGGGTTTTCAACACTGTCCTTTTTTTTAAATAAAATTCTGAAACAGCGTCAAATAATCCAATGAGTTTTAACCTCTCCAAAACTTATCCCGTAATTAATAACATGTACCATCTATAGACTTAACTAATATATTTTTAGATAAGAATAAACATCCACAACTGCATGCCATACTTAATTTAACTTGGTTTTAAAAACTTTTTATTTTACGAATTTTTATGTTTTGCCTCGTCTCGATTTTGAGATTTGCGGGGGGAATCGGAACACTTGAAAAGTGATATTAAAAAGCTGTTTTTGGCAAGAATATGTTCCACACAAGATTCAACGACAGAAGAAGAGTCTAATTACTCCCTTCAAGACAGTAATCAAGATTGCAAGCTTGAATAAATGTCAGAAGAGGAGTCTAGTGTCCGCATGGCAGAAAACCCGACTGTTCCAGTGTTTTTTTTCTCTAAATGACTTCGTTATCTGTAAGTTATATGGAGAAATGTATAAAGACTCTATGTGAGGAAAGTTTTACACTCACAAGATTATTGCTATATAAGTGTGTTTTACAAAAAGCGCCCATGAACGAAGAGATTTTCTGAAACAAATGAGGATGCTTTCCTTTCTCAAAATATTTTAAGGAATTTGAAGTCATACACCACGCAAACATAAAGTAGATTAAAATATATTATTAATTTTAAAGACTATTTGGATAAGTTATAGGAGAAGAGTTGATACGCTTTCAAACATACGATTTGTTTTGACAATAATTGACAAACACACATTTTATCCGTCATATTAAATGATTTTTTTTAATAATAATTTTGTGTTCCTATTCCCCACAATGCATTATTACTTTTTTTTTTTGTCACCCTGTAAACATTTAAATAAGATCAGGCATAAATTGTAACGAGTGTTCCGATTCACCCCTTTCTGCGAGGTGAATCGGAACACCATGAAAAAATTCAAAATAAATTAAAGTCTTAATTTTTTCAACATTTTTTGGATTTATCCTCAAAGAAGAAGGTAAGACCCAAGTTTCAATGTCAAAAATATGTTCCTTAACGATCGAATTATAACCGATTTTTACTTTGAAAGTTGAAAAGTTTTCCGATTCACCCCATTTTACGGTATTTGAGCAATAACGGTAGAAGTCTGCTTTCTAAAATGCGTGTTATATGCGACTTTATGTGTTTACTAAGCTACACTAAGAACACCCGGCGAGCCGACTGAAACACAGAAATATTGTTATCTAAAAATGCTTTGTTAAAAAAAAAAGAAAACCTCTCACCAAAAAAGTTTCTCGAGTCAAAAGTTACGTTTATCTTCTTTAGAATGCAACGTTAAAAAACCTCAGCAAACAATTCCCAGAACATAAACTTGGTGCTCTAAACACGTAAGCAGTTTATGTGAAGCACACATAAAATCATTTTTTTATTTAAGGGGATGAGTGGTCACATTACCTACATTGTCCTCTGGCTCAAACTCAATAAACGCAGAAGCGCTTTAAGTGTTGTTTCAGAGAATCAAATTTTATGGTTAGTAAACAAAGCTATTCAGGGATCTAAAATAAAATTCCTTGAGGAGCTAAATCCAATAGTAAAAAAGTTTTCTTATATCGGCTGAAACAAATATCAAAGCACCATATCCGTGGTGACTTTTCTTTGTAAATATTGTCTTTACGGTGAGCATAACCTACTTTGAAGATGTTTACCTTCAAAGCAAAAAGCCTATTCCCGAGAACTTATAAGGACGAATTCAAAATCACTCTCTCTCGTTTTACCCATGTTCACCTTCTGCTGGCAGAGGGTGCCCCCACCTGTAATGTCCTTTTTTCTGTTTACCATATTTTAAATGAATGTTCATGTTTTAATTCTATTAGGCTGCGCCTTTTTCAATCATGTCATCCACCATTGGTATCTCTTTTAGGACCATCACCACATGTAAATCTTTTTACCTTTTTAAGGTATACATATACAATTGAAATGATTTTCTTTAATTTTTAGGTTATAATTACAAACTTTATGGCAGTATATCAGAAGTAAAAATGATGCATTTTTATATACAAACTTTTTTTTTCCGTCAATTTTTTAATCAGCTAATTGCAATTAAAGTGACTAATTAGGACATTATTAGAACATACTTAAATAAACTTGTAATTAACTTAGAGGTGTTATTTTTATTGCAAATAAGAAATATTATATTGACGCATGTTCCTATGGAGAATTTTGAATTTGGCTGCTATATTTAATTAATTATAAGTTTTTAAATAATAAGTTTAAAAAAATACATAGTTTTTAACAAAAAATTAAGATTAAAATATGCATAAAAAATTTGCTCTTAACAATATGCATTAGATGCTCCATAGAAAACACATTCACAACTATTGTCGACAAAACAAAATTTGAATTTTGTAAATCGGACCATTTATTGTGAAGTTATGACAGTTGGCGTAAAGTCATATAACACCAAAATGTCATTCTTCAGAAAACGCGTTTAAAGTTTACTACACTAATGAACGTGATACAAAACAGGTTCACAAAACCTACTGTAATTTAAAAAGTCATTTGAGTCTCGGGAAGAAAATGGTATCATTTTAATGGTAATGAATTCGGGAATATTTTAAAAACAAAAAAAAAAAAAAAAAACGCAGACTTGAGTCAAATTTCGCGATTCCTAATGTATATGTATACCTTAAAAGAAATTGGATTGTATTATTTGATTTAAGAATCTTTACTTTTTATTTCAAAATAACTCAATGTGATAAAATTTTGTATTGTCTTAAAATCACCACCTTGTAAATGTTTGGTTAAATTCTGTATATTCTTTTATATTTTATCATATCATCTAATTTTATATGCTTTTGCTTCTTCGTTCATCACTTTTTTTTATAAATAAACTTTTTAAACATTTAATGTGTAAGATATTTACTTTTATTAACTGATTTTATGGGTGTAGGAAATACTTCAGTTATTGTTTGGCGCAGTATGGCCCAAGTGTCGCCCTAGCGACATAAAATCTAACCAACCAACCAAAATCGCTCTCATCGAAGTTTACCTGCAGGTAAAAGTACCAGTTTAAGAATTTAAATTAAATTATCACTGAGATTTGTAGGAAAGTTTTCTTTTGTTTTTAGCAGACAAATTTTAGGTGTTATAATAAATGTTCGAAATGGCGTCCTTTTTCGCGAATATGTCCGTTTAGCCAGAATTTCGTGAGATTCAACGGGGAATGGCAGTATTAATGTTGGAAATGACTGTTGTGATATTCGCTTTCAGCTCAGCAAATCATGTGTGATGGACTATTTTAAAAATGCATTAGAGGGACTCGGAGTTTAGGAACGTAAAAAAATCAATTTTGAGATTAATATTTTAAAAATAACTACAAATAATTTTGAATCCGACGGTGGAAAAAGTTATAATCTCGCTAAATTAGAAGTATTTTTTATATATTTTTAAAAAAAGTTTAGCGCATCAATTTGTATTATCGTTTTCTACTTTAACGGCCCATATATCGAAATGTTATTTTGGAGGCGTAAGGAATATTTATAAAAAAGCTATTAAAGATAACTGCCTAAAATTTTTAACGTATATTATAACTATATATTACACAGTTTGAGTGTAGCATTTTTAAATATTTGATTTTGTTTCTCGACAAAAAATTATAAGATCTGACATTCGGTACAATTTACAAAAAATTTCATTTTTGGTAGCAGTAAAACTGTATAAAATCTTTCATTTCAAAAATATTAAAAAATGCTACCCTCAAATTGTGTAATATATTGGTAAGAATATATGTTAAAAATTTTAGACAGTAGTTTTTGAGTAAATGTTCCTAACGCACGAAAATAATTACATTTGGAGATATGGATCGTTAAAGTTGAAAACAAAAATACAAATTGATGCGCAACACTTTTTTTAAAAATATGTTAAAAAAATACTTCGAATTTAGGAATGAGATAAAAACTTGTTGCACTCTTAAATTCAAAATTGTTTGTAGTTTTTTTTTTTTTTTTTTTTTTTTTTACACAATGTTAATCTCGAAATTGGTCTTTTGTCGTTATTAAACTCCGACTCTCCTTAACTTCATTTCAAGTTTCACCCTCTCAATTTCTTATCTTCGAAATCGAAGGTTCCACTCAGCTTTGCCGGACGTAGTATTTTTTATTCTACGCTGTTGTTTTTTCCAGTCCTATATTTCAACATAGTGCCTTTCTTAGTACTTTTTAAAGAGCAGGAAGTCTTAGTTTTTGAAGTACTATTGATATTTCAATAGAGAAAAATATTATTAAATATACTATGACCAAAATGCCCTTGTGAAATGTTGCCTACCTAAAAATTCTTAGTCCGTTGTCCGGCAACGCTGGTTCCACTGGCTCCCACTGCTAATGATCCGGCTGCCTCTATTTCCTATAGATTAAATATCGATAAAATATCGATACATCAAAATATGTTCTTTTTTTTTTTTTTTTTTTTTTTTTTTCAATTTTCCCAGCTTTGCCAGACGTAGTATTTTTTATTCTACGCTGTTGTTTTTTCCAGTCCTATATTTCAACATAGTGCCTTTCTTAGTACTTTTTAAAGAGCAGGAAGTCTTAGTTTTTGAAGTACTATTGATATTTCAATAGAGAAAAATATTATTAAATGTACTATGACCAAAATGCCCTTGTGAAATGTTGCCTACCTAAAAATTCTTAGTCCGAGGCCCGGCAACGCTGGTTCCACTGGCTCCCACTGCTAATGATCCGGCTGCCTCTATTTCCTATAGATTAAATATCGATAAAATATCGATACATCAAAATATGTTCTTTTTTTTTTTGTTTTTTTTATCAATTTTGCCAGCTTTGCCAGACGTAGTATTTTTTATTCTACGCTGTTGTTTTTTCCAGTCCTATATTTCAACATAGTGCCTTTCTTAGTACTTTTTAAAGAGCAGGAAGTCTTAGTTTTTGAAGTACTATTGATATTTCAATAGAGAAAAATATTATTAAATATACTATGACCAAAATGGCCTTGTGAAAAGTTGCCTACCTAAAAATTCTTAGTCCGAGGTCTGGCAACGCTGGTTCCACTGGCTCCCACTGCTAATGATCCGGCTGCCTCTATTTCCTATAGATTAAATATCGATAAAATATCGATACATCAAAATATGTTCTTTTTTTTTTTTTGTTTGTTTTTTCAATTTTGCCAGAAACGAAATTTTCGGTGCAAATTTCTACTTTTCATGAATTCATGCCAAAATCGTTTTACTAAATAAATTGTAAAAATTGTTTTAATAAATAAATTATAAAAATTGTTTTAATAAATAAATTATAAAAATTGTTTTAATAAATAAATTATATTAATCAGAATAAATAAAATACATTTGGATGTCAATGCATGAAGTCCAAAGAAGAAATTTGAAAAGTAGTTTATCCCAAATTTTGCTAATAGAGATGCTTTTAATATTTAAAATTAGATTAAAATTCCAGGCACACGCTGACAACAGAAACGGCGCTATGTTAATGGCTGTTAATAAATTATCTTATCCCTCCATTACATATTACATTATATTTTCTTTTTGGTTAGGTTGCCATTTTAACTGTCTCTCAGCCAAGACCAAGCTTTAGTTTTGAAGTTTTTGAAAAGGGAATAAAGAAAATCGAAAAAACACATGGAACTACAAAAGGGTCATTAAAAAAACTAAAAATGTTTGAAAATATCGATATATTGGTAACTTTTATTCTATCGATATTTTTTTTTTTTAATATCGATAAAAATATCGTCGTATTGATATATCGCTGACTTATTCAATGCAATTTTTAATCACATATGTAAAACTGTTGGGGAAATTGTAAGTATTTCGATTGAGAATAATATAAGACACAATTAAACTCCTGTACAGCCATTTTATAAGTTTTAAAACAAGTCTACTTCAGCTGCATATGGGCAACCAAGTATTCCGTTTTCCGAAAAATCAAGCTGATCGAAAAGGAGAGATGCTTCTCAGTCATTAAATGAAAAAAATATGATTCTTCAATAAATGTCACAAAATGCAATTATTTGGCAGTTATTTTGAAAAGAAGTTAACTAAAGTCCATCTCGGCCTACTAAACTGAAGAAAATAATTTTTTCTACAAATAAACATTCTTGAAAATACTTAACCGAAGAAGCCTTTGAGCTTCTTTTAGATAATAAATAGATCAAGAAACATTACTAGAAGATTCAAAATAATGCTTTTTCAAGAAACTGCAACATTTATCTGGTTTGTAAAAGAATAAGTTTCGAAAAATAAATTCAAATGCCGACCATCAGGTATCAAAATTACAGATGTTGTGGGCTTGTGGTACAAGTCGCTTTAAAAAATCTATTTTAACTCACGACCATCCGAATAGTATTGCTACAAAAATATACAGTTTTGGTGTTTATTATATATATGGATTAATAGCAATTTAATCAAGCATCAACCGCAGCTTCGTCTTCTTTTAGCTTTTGAATTAACAAGTAAATATGTGGGTTTTCCGCTTCAACTAAGCGATTGAACTTACTGTTCTAACCTTCCTCTGTATTATTTGTACAATGCCTTTCCCCATTCACATTCCATTTCTCATTCAGCAAGTGGTGATTATCTATTAACCACTGATTTACGTAGTAGTTAACGAAAAGTTTCAATTTTTCATTGTCAGGAGCATTCTCCATTATTAGGAGCCAACCGTCATCAACATTTTCTGAGGGCACTAACACTCATGCCACGCACATCCTACAAAATTTTCTGATATTTTCATTTTCTTTGTACTCCTTTCCTAAACTTTTTCCTAAAATCCTTTCCTAAACTTTGAATCTGTCACCACAAACACTGGCTGTAATGCTATTAACATTCTAAAATTATCATGTTTGGAAATTTCTCTTTTATGGCTTCTATCACAGCCATTATAAAATTAACTTTTATTTCTTGAGGAGACCAACCGAAATCCTTCAACTTCGAAGGTAAGTTAATGTAGGGGAATTTCTTTTTATCTTTTAACATGACATAGCTTGGTAGCAAAGTGATGGTTTCTTCATCAGTGCTGTTTGTGTCAGCATGTATCGTGTAGATTTGTTCATATTGTTTCGAGCTGGATTTGAATATTTCATCCAAGAAAAATGACTGTTTATTTGTCATGAGGTATCTTCCACAAGTCCAACAGCACTATGCATCTTTACATCAACACTATGCTTCTTTCATCTTCACTTGCGAAGTCCTCCAAGGCAAAGTTTGTACCATCGGTAACTTTACCAGGTCATCACTTAAAAGAAATTTGCGCACTGGTTTCTGGGTTTTGGGTCGTACCCAAAGCTCTTCTACGTTCTCAGCAGAATGTCCCTTTTACATTGTTGTACTTAAGTACATCAGCAATAAACTTGTAACCACAATTTAACGATTTCTGTAAATTCTTCTGTGTAAATGGATGTTACAGGAGTTGAAATTTCTTTAATTGTCCTCTTGCAGATTGTTTTCACTTTATCAATTTCCCTCAGTGCACTTCTGGGACCACAAAGATAGTCTTTGTGTTCAAAAATCTCCTTATGATCTGAAGCAGTTTTAAAAACACCTTTACATTTCATTTTCCCTCTCTTTAACTCATCTCCAGTTAATATGAGTTTCAGTTTGTCGAGATACTCGATACCTGTAACCATCTAATATAAGTGAAGGCTTCCCTTTGTAAGTTGAAATTGTTCCCATTTCAGCAACTGAGAAGCAAACCATAAGCTGACTTTTTCAACTAAAAACAGACTTGTCAAAATCGAAAAATGTGTCATTAACAGTTAAACCAATCATATCTCAGATAATCAAGTCAAAATTCTGAAAACTGGTTAGTTCTCATGTCCGGGGTGGTGTACGATTCACCTGATCTTGGTGCAGACATGAAGGCATATTTTGACTGATTATTGAACAGCCCACTCTTTTGTCTCAATTAAAAGGGTCAATTACACGGGGCAAATTTACTAGATACTAGCCGGCTAGTTTAGTCGCCGGCGAATCGGTGAGTGCGCTAACTGACGATGACACTACAAGTTTCCCACACGATCACTAGCTGGTGTATAGAAACAACACGTTTTTGTTCTTTGACACCCACTTGCCGATTCTGCAATATTTCATCCAAGAAAAATGACTGTTTATTTGTCATGAGGTATCTTCCACAAGTCCAACAGCACTATGCATCTTTACATCAACACTATGCTTCTTTCATCTTCACTTGCGAAGTCCTCCAAGGCAAAGTTTGTACCATCGGTAACTTTACCAGGTCATCACAAATTATGATTACAAATTATGATTAACAACTCTGATGACACACTGCTAATTTACTAGCTAGTTCGCTCAAACACGGGCGAGTAACGAGTAAAGTAGCCCGGCTTTCAACTTTTCTTCCATCTTTCTTATTAGCAGCTAGTCCTTCTAGTGATTGGATGAAACAGATATTATCCCAGAAAAGTCCTGTTGCCTCCACTTTACATCAAGCTTTGCTTGATGAAACAATCTGTTAAAGCTCTATCAAAAGATGAGTACTTTAAATACAAAAGCAACAAGTTTCCAGGGATGCTGGAAGCAAATATAAAGGAAGGCTTTTTCGTTGGTCCAGATATTTTGAAACTTTTTAAAGACGAAGAGTTTGAAAATAAAATGCTTTTGAGTGAAAAAGAGGTATGGAGAGCTTTAAAAGGAGTCAACAAAAAATTATTCTGGTACTTTGAGGACCTCAACTATAAATCTATCATGAAAAACATTTTAATGAAATTCAAAGACTTGAGTTGTTCAATGACTTTGAGAGAGCATTTTTTAAATTCGCATTTGGATAACTTTCCCCAAAATCTTGAAGCAATTAGTGAAGAACAGAGTGGAAGATTTCACCACGATATCAAGGTGGTGGAGCATAGATACCAAGGTAGATCGAACGACTGCAGACTAAGTGCCAAAATGAGCTTTAAAAAAGGATAAGACAGCATTAAAGATATATGAATCCAGGATGTATTAAACAATGGTAACCATTAACTGTTCTAATTAATATAATTTTTAATTAATATGCATTTATCAAATCATTTCCAATTGTTTGATGTATTAATTAATATGTAAATAAAACCTTTGAAAATATCTTCTTTTCACCAGAATATGTTAAGTAGGCTTTCTTGTCCATATATTCAAGCCCATTTTGTGTAAAATCCTTAAATGATAGAGAAAAATGAATGTCATTTTTGAAATCAGAGCACCAAATAATATACAATTCAGTCATTACATAGCAAACACTTTTCTATAACTCAAATTTTGCAGGCCTGAGTTATTTATTAATTTTTGAATTTTAAGCATTTTTAGTCCTATTTTCACAACTTTTGACCCATTGAGGCGATAGAAGATATCAATTCAGAGTTTTAAAATTTTACACACTTTTTAATAATGGGAGTCTACAACTTTTCCGCACCGCACCACTGCAAAAAGACCCAAGATACTTCGACTTTTTCGTCCCGGCCAAATTGATATTGTTACGAATTTCTGTATATTTGTAAATATTTCGCAGCATTAATTATGTAAAAAGATTAATTTATGTACATTTCGCAGAAGGCAGTGCAATAGTTTGTTTTCCTGCAATGTGTCTCTTAATGCTTGAAAACGAGTTTTACAGAGATAATGCTGGGAAGCGAGTTTTACAAAGAGCAGGCCATTTAACATTATAGAAATGGCAATCTCGCCAAACTGGCGATGGTTTTGGCGATTAATTTTTGTCGCCAAATTTGGCGAGAAATTGCCAAACTTGGCGACCATTAGGTGGCATTTTCGGTCCCCATGTACATGTGTAGGACTTTTCGACTACGATCTGGAAAAACCTCCAAATTTCTATCGCTAGAAGATTCACGAAGGTTTAACTTTCCTATAAAAACCCAAGAGAGCGGGTGATGGGGTTAGTTGACTGGAGTTACTGAGTTAGCTCTCAGCGAGCATTCAGAGAGTTCTGAAAGTGAACTGTATTGCATTGTCTTTTGCAGCGATTTTAGCAGTTGTTTTGTCAAGTTTTTAACTGCTGTTTTGAGCTCTATTGTTGTGTAAAGAGCTGTATTGAGTGTACTAGAACGAGAAGTTCTAGAGTTGTAAGAGAATCTGCGAAGAGTTATATCGGAATAAATTTCTGCAAGTTTTGATCTGCTTTGGCTTCAAATCTTTCGAACCCATTCACGCAACAATATATTTAAAAGCGTCCCTAATTCAGGCAACTACTATGCATGTTTGCCTACATAATGATTAACTTTTCATATTAGCAGTGTAAAATCTACTTAGTTACAAGATAGATATTCAAAGTTGAATTCGAAGAAATATTTAAATATACGAAGCATATGCAAATAGCAATTTACAATTTAAAATCTTAGAATGAGATGGTTTTGACAAGACCGCTCTTGGAGAAATGCCGACAAAGCGTTGAGTAGCATCTACAGGCATCCGACATTCAGGGCTGTTGAAGTCGACTTATGCAAATTAGACATCGTGTTTTAAGTTACATAACAGTGATGATGTGCAACTCAAGGTTGTAGCTGCTAAAGCGCATCTTCATGTTAAGTTGTAGCTCACACCACACAGTGCTCTCTACCAGCATAATTTTTGTGAATTGCTAATGGGAAGGCTGTTTGGGGCGTTCCACTGGAAGGATTGTTTACGTCAGAGGTTGAACTTCTTGAGCGGTCTGTGGAACTTAATATTATTTGGCCAGACATTTTATTTCTATGCATGTGATTTAGTTAGAATAGGCAATGCTTTGCGGTACAAATTTCTGAGTGTTTATCCATCTCGCCGCTTATAATTTTACGGTAAGTTCCCTATATTATTTCGATTTGTAGTACCTCTACACATTCCCAATTGTATGAGGATAGGAAATGTGTGTAAAACATTCATTATTGTTTGATAGTGGTATTAAGTCCGTTTAAAAGTAGATTATATTTCAGTTCACTATAGTAAGTAACATAAAAGTAATTATAGTAATTTAAAACTTGGTTGTGAATAAAATTAATCCATTCCTTTTCTAAATATATTTCAAAATTGTCTTTTGGTATCCTTAAGATATATGGTTTGCTCATTTAACTATTTGTGATTTTATAATTTAGGTGAATACTTTTAACAATCCAACTTGTATTAAACTGTAGGGCAAACATTATTTTGCACTATAACCATAAAAAAATTCTTTGATTTTATGAATGATTTTGAATATAAAAGCTTCAAGCTGTCATTTTCACTACGTTATACTTTATTATACAATACAAAATTAATACGTCTCATTAAAATAATTTTTTTATTACGGAATAAATTTTAAAATAAAATGTTATACAATTTTCACTTCATGAAAAAGTGATTGCTTTATGATCATAAAAGTTTGAATAAGTGTCCGGAAAATAATAATCTTAATCATTTTAAATATAAAAGCTTTAAGATTCAATCGTTCTGTTTGCAAAAAGTTAATGAAAATCCGAGGTCAATACAATTAATTTTTTTTTACTGAACAAATTTTAAAATAAAGTATTTTGCGAATTTCACTTAATGGAAAAGTGAATATTTTATAGTCATATACATTTAAAGAGAAGATGGTTTTATGTGACATTCACTGTCACAACCCAACTTGTTTTTATTCAACTTTGACACTATAAAAGATGAAGAGGTTCCGAAAACAAAATAAATACCATTCGCGAAACATTGGATTCTTTTGTATCATTCACTCTCTCTCTCGAGGTTTGTTTTAAAGAAACCGAAGACATTTTATTGATTTTTCTGGAGAAATATACATACTTTTCAAATGTCATTTTTCTTCCATCAATCTTCACCTACGAACATAAATAAATGGGAATCGATATATTTTCCATTTATACTCCGAACGCATCGTTTCTGTGATATTTTATTTTAAGATTGTTCAACAAACAGACACGTTCTCAATCGAGTCCAATTCACGGAAATGTCTAGTATTTCATGTTGCTAAAAGCATTCGGTATAGCCCTATCAGAGAAGTACTATCATCTCAGTGATTTGACAGAAACACAGTTGAATCGTCATTGATAAAATGAAAGTCCATCAATATAAATAAAGATTTTTCGTTTCAGTAACATAATTCAATCAATGCCGGATTATAGTACTGCTCATGAAGTATCAAAATAAAAATACAAATCTTCTTAAAAGTGACGAATGGAAAAAATAAGCCGGATTGTGACTTTCATTTTCACTAAAATTCCGCTTATATTAAAGCATTTAAATTCCAGATAAAGTATACAGAACTTAGAAACATTTAATGACTGAAATCTCTCATTGATAAATTGACAAACAGTGGGTAAAAAAAGTTTCCGTACGAAAGCCAAAGTTACAAGTAAATTAGTATAATTTCTACTCTTTTACTTCATATCTTCAGTAACTACTGAAATATGTTTAATTTAGTTATTTAAAATAAGTTTATAATAAATGTCTGGTTTTACAAAACGCAGCAAGTATTTAAATTGAAATATTTAGGAGATGTTGCTAAGTGCCATGCCAAAAAAGTTTCCGTACGTCCTATGAAAATTAATTTTGACGTCTTCCGCAATAGACTTGCAGTAAATTTTTAAAACTGAAGTGTACGCAAGTGTCATGAAGACATGATAGCAGCAATTTTTTAATTTTAACTTGTAGCTGATTGTTTTAAAACGGAGTTCATAAACCTATTCTTGAATTGGTGATTCAGTTATGAAATGTTGGATTATCTATGAAAAAAATTGGCAAAATCTTTAAGATATTAAAGTATATAGCACAATATATTATTGAAAGACACCGTGAGCTTCAAAATTTTGAGGATAGAGATCGATCAAGAAGATCTTCAAAGCTAAAACGCTTTCATAAAAGAAATATTCTATTGCAATGTTCAAGATGATCCGCGGAATAAGTGCACCTCAAGTCGCACATGGCTTAAAAATTGACAAAAACATTGAAGTGACATCTCAAACGGTGAGAAATGTTATTAGAAAAGCTGGTCTGAATGGACTCGCAGCCCGTAAGAAGCCTTATATAAGTACCTGTAACAGAAAAAAGCGCATCGATTTTACAAAGTCTTTTTTAGTGATGAATTAAAATTAAATATCAAAGGGTCAGATAATCGAGTTATGATCAGGAAAAAACTAAATCAACAAATGTTAACTTATAATTTATGTGGAACTGTCAAACACGATGGAGGAGGCTTTATGGTGTGGGGGTGTATGAGAGCTGCTGGTGTAGGCAATTTACGTTACGTAGAAGGAAATAATTCTAGGTACGTGTATCTTGAAATTCCAACGCAAAATGTCTTTACCAGTGCACATAAATTGTCACTTGGGAATTGTCTTCAATGTTTTTATCAATTCTTAAGCCATGTGCGACATCATGTGCACTTACTCGCGGATTATATTGAACCTTACAATAGTATCTTTCTTTTATGCAAGCGTTTTAGCTTTGAAGATCTTCCGAATCAAACTCTATCTTCAAAAGTTTGAAGTTCACGGTGCTTTTCAATAATATATTGTACTATATACTTCAATATCTTAAAGATTTTGCAAATTATTTTCATAGATAATCCGACATTTCATAACTGAATCACCAATTCAAAAATAGGTTTAGGAACTTCGTTTTAAAACAATCAGCTACAAGTTAAAATTAAAAAATTGCTGCTATCATGTCTTCATGACACTTGCGTACACTTCAGTTTTAAAAATTTACTGCAAGTCTATTGCGGAAGACGTCAGAATTAATTTTCATAGGACGTACGGAAACTTTTTTGGCATGGCACTTAACAAAATATCCTAAATATTTAAATTTAAATACTTGCTGCGTTTTGTAAAACCAGACATTTATTATAAACTTATTTTAAATAACTAAATTAAACATATTTCAGTAGTTACTGAAGATATGAAGTAAAAGAGTACAAATTATACTAATTTATTTGTAACTTTGGCTTTCGTACGGAAACTTTTTTTACCCACTGTATAAAAAAGATAAATCTGCAAGTTTCAAAGTTTTATTTTCTGAAAAAATAATTGAAGGGCCACTAAAAATAACGGTCTCAGTCCAATTTTTTT
The DNA here is from genome assembly GCA_963978545.1 of Linyphia triangularis. Taxonomy (NCBI): domain Eukaryota; kingdom Metazoa; phylum Arthropoda; class Arachnida; order Araneae; family Linyphiidae; genus Linyphia; species Linyphia triangularis. Next base: position 7,302,408 of record OZ021729.1, on the reverse strand, counting down.
TTAAATCAAGGTTTTCCTGTCATCTGTAAGGTTATAACAGATAGTTTAACTATCCGGAGTCTTCTGGCAAATAAATGTTATGGTACGTGAGATTTCGAGTTACCATTTACATCAACCCCTGATACAATCCCTGAATCTTGAAACTTTAAATCAACTTTTATGGAGTATTGATAAAAACGAGCTCGGATCGTTCTTTGGAGTAACCCTTCAATTGTCAAGTTGACGAGGTTGTTAACAAAGTTGACAAGAAAATTCACTTGCAATCGAATTTAAAATAAAGTTGGCAAGGTTGGTTACAAAGTTGACAGCTAAACATCAATGAGTATCCAAGTTCTAAACCAATATTGTCATTCGGATCTAAGATGTGAACTTTTTATTTAGTTATACTCATGTCCAAATTTATCTTTACAAATCCAAAAATAATGATATTCAAGGAAATATCTAATCAATGTTATCCATGTTTGCAGGGAATGAATGGAAAATGAACCTAATTAGCATTATCCAATCAAAGGTAATCAAACGATTTCTGATATGCAAATCTAGGCTTACGTCATCCTACGTTTAATCAAGCGCTTTGCGCAAAGTGAATATCTGAGTGAATTTCTGCAACCCAGCGTTTGATTTAAATGTCTAAAAATCGATTTGTTATGGCTTTGAATTATAATTTGGAAGAATCTGACTAGAAGCGGAGCAGCCACTCACTGAAGCAGTCAGATGTCTGAATATTTCAAGACAGCCTCTACAATTTCAAACGATGGAACTGCTGTAAGAAGACCTGGACAAGATCGAAAAACAAATGACAACTTCTTCTGAAGATCGATTTCAGGCAATAACTGCTCGTCGTAACAGAGGAAGTTTACTGCTCGGCAGTTGAGTTCAGAGCTTGCAGTCGCCACTGGAACTGTTTTATCGTGGTAAAGAGAAAGCTTAACATAAAAGGTCTTTATGCTACTTTAATGCCAGAAAGACAAGGGTACGGTTTTCACTGTCTTCACAAAAAAGAGGGAACTTTTTAATTGGTGCAAAGAACATAAGAATTAGAGTGAGCACCAGTGGTCCTACGTTCACTCTACTGATGAGTCGAGGTTTAGTTTTACAAGTGGTACTAAACTTGTTTTCATCTGGATTGATTCAGGAACACGAAATATTTCCTCAAACACTATGGGACGTACCGGTTTGATGGTATGATGAGGAATAATGTTCGATGGATATACCCCCATTCACGTTTTCTATAGCGGATCTGTGACCCGTCAGAGATATCGGGATGAGGTCTTTAAAACTTTTCAGAGGTAAATATGAATTTGACTTTTTTATGGACGGTAATACTCGTCCACATCGAGCAAACCTCGTAGACGACTTCCTTGAAAATGAAGACATTGAGCAATTACCGTTGCCAGCAAAGTCTCTTGATCTAAACTCGATAGAGAACTAATGTGACTACCTTGGAAGAGTAATCGAGGACTAAAAATGGAAAACGACTTAAGTACCAAAAAAAAAAAATAGAAAATATTTTTTTTACAGAAAAATGTCCTAAAGACCTAACCAAACAAAATGGAGAACGCCCAAAGTGCGAACTCCAGTAGCAATACCTAAAATCAATCTGAAGTATGTACTTAATCAATCATTGCTTTAAGTACCGTGAATGCGGGCTACTTTGGCGCTGGGGTCCTTCTTTGGCCAAACCTGAGAAAAAAATTTAACTTTCTCTGCTAACCTTCAGAAAGTAGTTTTTAAATTAGTTGCGACAGTTTCCGCTATGTATGCTGCTCCATAGCAGGTCGATTCCTACAATTTCCAAAAGTAATTATGTACGTTCCTTAATTTAGTGTATTTCGCCGGCTTTATATCGTCCCTTCGAGCAAAAAATAGAGAGAAAAGGTAACATCATGCGTGAATCCATGGAAAACGTAGACTAACTCTATGTCGCCCGCACGTCTAATCAGGATTCTTTTTCTTTCTTTTTTCTGGCGCCGGTAGGACTGGTTCAGAAGTTTAGATTATTTCGCCTATGTCTATCACCGGCTTATTTTTGGGATATCGCAAATTGTCCCGATAGTTTCGCGGGACACCAACGTGGTGTCACCGAACGGCAAAATGTTAAAAGTTAGTTTAAGGTTTACAACCATCAAGTATTTTAGTAAGCATTTAAAGAGCATATTTTCGCTCTGATAAGTGAAATCACGATCGTGCATCACTGTTATTGTTGTGGTTATTAGTTTTGTAAAGAAAAAACAACTTATTTTGCTTAAACTTAACAAAAATTTATTTAAAAAAATACCTATTGGATTTTAAAAATATCCCTTCAAATTTAGAGAGGGGGTGAAAATACCTTTTGGAAATATTTAATTGGCGAACACTAATGGAAGGGTACAGGACGTCCATCTGCATTGATTCCTCGACAAATGAAAGCTGTTGTTAGCCGAACAACACAAAAGAAACTTTCTGCGGCTCAAATTGTGAATGATTTGAAGCTTTTTTCAACTCAAATTGAGAATGATTTGAAGCTTTCATGCACTAACCGAACTGTACGAAATGTGTTATTGAAAAACTCAATTGTAAAATTTAGTAAAATGAAACGCCAACCACAACTAAGTTATAGGTATGAAATTGCACGCCTAGAGTTTGCAAAAAAACATTTGCTTTTGGAGATAAATGGCAAAATGTTTTTTCTGACGAAAATAAGTTTAATCTCGATGTCCCAGACGGGTTTAAATACTACTTGCATGATCTTCGGAGCGAACCCTTCTATTTCTCTAAACGTCAGTATGGTGGTGGCTCCTTGATGATTTGGAGTAGGTTGGTTGGTTGTATTCAGATTATCTGGCGCCGTCAGCAACGCGAGGGCTATAATACGCCGAAACATTCGTCATTAGACAAGCCAACATACATTTACAAACACCCATGCCTAACACGGGATTCGAACCGGTGAAGAAGCCAGCACGCTAACCACTATACCATTTGGTAAGTGATTTGGGGTAGGTGTTCTGGTAACGGAACACCGATTTCTTCTCTGATAACAAAGACAAATTCGAAAGCCTATCAAGACATTTTAGCAGAAAATTTATTACCGGAAGCTTCTTTAATAACATATGGAGAATACATCTTTTAACACGACAATACGTCTATCCACAATTCAAGCTCCATGAAAATTCTGGTTCAAAGCTAATCATGTCCAAATGCTTGAGTGGCCATCAAGGAGCCCTAACCTGAACTGAACAGAAAAATTATGGTGCATTATGAGGCGTGATATTTTTGGAAATGGTAAAACTTACAACACAAATATGAACTGAAAATGTATATTGAAAACATCTGAAAAAGCCTCTCAAAAGACACTTTAAATTGACTTTCGTGTTTTATGACAACGAGAATAAATAAATTAATTGAAAAAAGGGAAAGTTTTTGGATTATTAACAGTTTTATATATAATTTTGCGTGTGGCCTTAATATTTTTTTCCAGCTTTATGTAAATATAAATGAAAAAAATAATATTTAAATGAAAAATAATTTAATATTTGTAATGTTTTTGTACAATATAATTAGAACTGTCATTTTTTGTATTGAGTTTAAATTTGCATAAAATTTATGTATGCATTTGTTCGTGTAATGAAGTTTTCCAGTTGGCCTTAACGTTTTTTTCTAGCACTGTAGATGTATGTCGCTTTTGGAAACTAAGCGTTTCAAAATAATCAATTTCTTTAAAAAAAAAAATCAGTTAAATGTCATTCATTATTTTTAACGATATCCAATGTTTTATAATCAAAAGTCAATATGTTTCCAAAATGCATTAAATATCTTTTCACAATAACAATTGCATCATCGTGTGAACATACAATTTTTATTTCTAAACTAGCTAAATACCCAAATTTTAACATGTGCAATATTTTAGCTAGCTGCGAGGCATCGCGTTGCGGAAATCTGTCATTCGTGTATAAGACCCAGTTTTTGGCGCTTCGCTCGCAGGAAGGTTCATCGCTACGCAAAATCGAGCTCGCTCAGTTCACTGAAAAGTGTTCATGGACACATAAATACAGGCTTATTTCACTCGTTAAAAGGTTCATTGCTATGCAAGCATAGGTTCGCTTCGCTCACTAAACTCTAACTGCTACGTAAAGACTTAATATTGGAAGCCTCTCCCTTGTCAAGAAAAGAAAAATCTCCGTAAATACAATAATAAAACACCCCTTTAAGATTATTTTAACGCGTGTTTGTGAGCAAAATTAGAGGCTAAAACTACTTATGTTGAAACTTTCAGAAATCTAGGCCAATTCGAAGTCGCTTTTTGTGAAAAAAATAATTGGTTGGTTGGTTGTTTTCAGATTATCTGGCGCTGTCAACAACACGAGGGCTATAATGAGCCGAAACATTCGTCATTTGACAAGCCAACATACATTTACAAACACCCATGCCTAACACGGGACTCGAACCCGCAACCTCGCGGTATAGAAGCTAGCACGCTAACCACTATACCGTCAGGTCGAAAAAATTAATTGAAAAACAAATTAAAATTTTAACATTCATTTTGTCAGTCCAATTAGAAGGCCAAAACTACTTGTGTTGAAAATTTCTGAAATTTAGCCCAATTATAAATCGCTTTGTAAATTTTTTGTAATTAAAAAAAAAAAAAAAAAAAAAAAAAAAAAAATTAAATTTATAAAAAAAAAAAATTAAAAATTCTGCGTTTCAAAAATCCAATTAGAAGGCCACAACTATTTACGTTGAACATTTCAAAGCTGTAGCCCTATTTTAAATCGTTTTGTAATATATATATTTATTAATTAAAATTAATAACGAACTAAGCAAAAATTTAAAATTCTGTTTTTCTTAAGTCCAATTAGATGGCCAAAACTACTTATGTTGAAAATTTCAGAGCTGTAGCCCTATTAGTAGTCGTTTTGTAAAATGTTTAATTAAAAAAATTAATTGAAAAAGAACAAAATAAAAATTTAAAATTCTGTTTTTTAAAAGTCCAATTAAAAGACCAAAACTACTTATATTGAAAATTTCAGAGCTGTGACCCTATTAGATATCGTTTTGTAACATATTTATTAATTAGTTACAAAAATAATTAAAAAAGAACTAATTAAAATTTTAACATTCTGTTTATGATGTATACAATTAGAAGGCCAAAACTACTTATGTTGAATGTTGAAAATTTCAGAGCTGTAGCCCTATTAGTAGTCGTTTTGTAAAATGTTTAATTAAAAAAATTAATTGAAAAAGAACAAAATAAAAATTTGAAATTCTGTTTTTTAAAAGTCCAATTAAAAGACCAAAACTACTTATATTGAAAATTTCAGAGCTGTGACCCTATTAGATATCGTTTTGTAACATATTTATTAATTAGTTACAAAAATAATTAAAAAAGAACTAATTAAAATTTTAACATTCTGTTTATGATGTATACAATTAGAAGGCCAAAACTACTTATGTTGAATGTTGAAAATTTCAGAGCTGTAGCCCTATTAGTAGTCGTTTTGTAAAATGTTTAATTAAAAAAATTAATTGAAAAAGAACAAAATAAAAATTTGAAATTCTGTTTTTTAAAAGTCCAATTAAAAGACCAAAACTACTTATATTGAAAATTTCAGAGCTGTGACCCTATTAGATATCGTTTTGTAACATATTTATTAATTAGTTACAAAAATAATTAAAAAAGAACTAATTAAAATTTTAACATTCTGTTTATGATGTATACAATTAGAAGGCCAAAACTACTTATGTTGAATGTTGAAAATTTCAGAGCTGTAGCCCTATTAGTAGTCGTTTTGTAAAATGTTTAATTAAAAAAATTAATTGAAAAAGAACAAAATAAAAATTTGAAATTCTGTTTTTTAAAAGTCCAATTAAAAGACCAAAACTACTTATATTGAAAATTTCAGAGCTGTGACCCTATTAGATATCGTTTTGTAACATATTTATTAATTAGTTACAAAAATAATTAAAAAAGAACTAATTAAAATTTTAACATTCTGTTTATGATGTATACAATTAGAAGGCCAAAACTACTTATGTTGAATGTTGAAAATTTCAGAGCTGTAGCCCTATTAGTAGTCGTTTTGTGAAATGTTTATTAATTAATTAAAAAAGAACAAAATAAAAATTTAAAATTCTTTTTTTGAAAGTCCAATTAAAAGGCAAAAACTATTTATGTTGAAAATTTCAGAGCTGTAGCCCTATTAGTAATCGTTTTGTAAAATGTTTATTAATTAATTAAAAAATAAAAAATAAAAATTTAATATTCTGTTTTTTAAAAGTCCGATTAAAAGGCCAAAACTACTTAGGTTGAAAATTTCAGAGCTGCAGCGCTATTAGATATCATTTTGTAACATACTTATTAATTAATTAAAAAAATTATCAAAGAAGAACTAATTAAAAAATTTACATTCTGTTTATGATGTATACAATTAGAAGGCCAAAACTACTTATGATGAAAATTTCAGCGCTCTACTCCAATTTTAAGTAGGTTTCTATAGATACACAAAGCCACAGACAGACAGATAGACAGACAGACAGAAACACAGCTTGTTTTATTATTATAGATAGATATTTACACATCAACAGAATAAAATATAGAGAAGAAATAACTTTGGCATTAAACAATGAGTAATAACAAATTAAATAGAAACATAAAGTTAATCCAGACTTGTCGTAGGAAATTACACGAAACAATAAGATAAAACAACAAATAACATACCTTCATATTTTGTATTAAGAAACATTGAATATTAATACCTCATTTCTTAAGAAACAATCCCACTCTCGAAAGAAATTAGATGGTTAATTTTAGTTGAAAAAAAATCATAACATTCTAAAGTCTAGTATAACAATCACTCATCAAACTAAATTATTGTTCACATTTAAAAACAAAACGAAAACACATTTTGCACGTAAGTAATAATGCATTACACACAAACAGCGAATTCAACTTTTTAAAGAAATGTAATCATTTAGAAAAAAAAAAAATTATTTAACAAGTAATTATTCTAAAATAAAGGAATTATTAAATCTTTAATAATATAATTTAGGTTAGAATTGTTGAATAGATTCTTAAAGAAATGCAATTTTTTTTCCTATAGAAATGTAAATTTTATCAACTCGCAGTAATTAATAAAATTGTACTTATTATTTATGTACAATATTTGTTTAATGACTATTTTAAATTACATTTTGTAACTCATGAATAATTAATAAATTGAACATGTTTTATTCTTTATAGACTAATAAGATTTTCTAAATATGAGTCTTTCTTGTAAGACATTTAATTATAAATTAAATAAACAACATTTCAAAATTCATAGTCATTTAGATATTATGAGAATGTATTATTTACATTGCCTTTTGGCCACATTGTCTGATAAACAAAATTATTTCTTTGAAGACGTTGTATAGCTTTTAAGAAAGGAAACTGCCTTTCACAGAGCTCTTACTGCATCACTTGTCATAAATTCCATTTACACATACATTTATTTTTAAGGTATACATATACATTAGGGAATCGCAAAATTTGACTCAAGTCTGCATTTTTGTTTTTTCGTTTTAAAATATTCCCGAATTCATTACCATTAAAATGATACCATTTTCTTACTGAGATTCAAATTACTTTTTAAATTACAGTAGGTTTTGTAAACCTAATTTTGTATCTCGTTCATTAGTGTAGTAAACTTGAAACGTGATTTCTGAAGAATGACATTTTGGTGCTATGTGACTTTACGCCAACGGTCATAACTTCATAAAAAATATTCCGATTTACCAAATTCTAATTTTGTTTTGTAGACAATAGTCGTGAATGTGTTGTCTATGGAGAATCTAATATATATTGTTATGAACACATTTTTTACGCATATTTTAATCTTAATTTTTTGTTAAAAACTACGTATTTTTTCAAACTTTTTATTAAAAAATTTATAATTATATAAATATTGAAGCCAAATTCAAAATCCTCCATAGGAACATGCGTCAACATAATATCTCTTATTTGCAATAAAAATAATACCTCTAAGTTAATTAAAAGTTTATTTATGTATGTTCTAATAATGGTCCTAATTAGTCACTTTAATTAATATTAGCTGATTAAAAAATTGACGGAAAAAAAGATTTTGTATATAAAAATGCATCATTTTTAATTCTGATATATTTCCAAAAAGTTTGAAATTATAACCTAAAAATTAAAGAAAATCATCTCAATTGTATATGTATACCTTAAGAAAGACAGAAACAATCCACTTCAGGCGTATTCGATCACACCATTTTTAGTTTTTGTGGCTAGACGACTTCAAAAGTGCCTTTGCAGGCGACGTAGAGTACTTCAGTAGGAACAAGAACTTTTTCAATTGCTCGAAATACATTCGAACGCAGTTGGAGGTTAGCTATAGTACAATACAACTTGATAAATGTTAATTCTAAGCGAACAGACATAGGTGCCTGCTGCTTTCAATGTATTTATTCTTCTTCTTTACTTCTTTGGAAGAGCCGCTATTCCTTTTAGTTTTATTGTTTTGGATGTTTGGTACGTAGCTTATATTCCGAGAGGCGACTGCATATGTTTAGATACCCCATCGAGCATCAATCTTAATTTTTTATAGTATGTGGTGAAAAGTCAGTAGATTACGAATACACTGATCTGCTGTAGCAAAAATGGCCGAAACTGGTCAAAAATCGACTTGGAATGAGTTGAACTCAATCTGATTGCCAAATATGCCATAACATACCAAATAATGAGTATTCTATTTTATTTGGTGACCCATTTAGTTTTCAATTGAAAAGATTGCGGACGATTAAGATATCTGGCGACGGCTTACTTGCATATTTTAAAAGTGAGCCAAGTTATACTAAACTTCAACTTAACTAGACATCACTTAGACGGTAGATCGTCACAGTGCTCATAGGTATTTAATCCATTTTGGCGGAGTGAAGACATAATTCTCGCCAAACCTTATAGTCTTTTGTTCTCTACAGGGTTGTGGTTTGGCGAATATTATGCATTCACGCCGCCAAAATGGATTAAATACCTATGAGCACTGTGACGATCTATCGTCTAAGTGATGTCTAGTTAAGTTGAAGTTTAGTATAGTAATAAATATGTCACTGATGAAGTAACCGATGTCGTCAATTAGGCCTACTTTTAAGCTATGTATCTTTTCCGAACCAGCGATCAGAAATCGTCTGCGGTCTTCCTCATTGGAAATCAAGGTGCGGTATTTACCAGACTAAAAAGTGCGTTCATTTTTTGGCAAGTTATGATATCTTTGGCAACCTGATTTAGTTCCATTAATTTCAGAGACTATTTTTTACCAGTTTCGGTCATTTTTGCCAATGGATTCGTTATCTGATAATTTTTTTCACATTCTATTAAAAATTCGGACTGATTGTCGATGGCGTAACTAAACTTGCAGTCTCAGTTCAGTCTATTAGTTATAAATATACTTAAAGGGAGATCTGTGGCCTCGAAATTTTTTCATTTAAATGCTATTTGCCCTTTCCTCCAGAAATTGAGATTTCCTACCTCTTTCCTGGTATTTTAAAGTTTCCATTTTAACGGTGTAAGTATCGTCACTGTGGTTTAAAGTTAAAGGATTTGTCGTTATATTTTCAAATGCATTTGTGATATTCACTTCAAAACATTGATCTTTGGAGCAAGAGATATCTCTTTAGTGTTGTTGTTAGAGTTTATGTGAAGCGTGTTGGATGCCATGGTACTTCCCGGCATTCAATAAACATCTAATTTTTATCCAGAAAATAAGAAACATTGACACCTTATTAAATTTTTTCTTACTGAAGGTTTTGTCTCTTTATTTTTCTGCATTCAAACTTCTAAAATAGGTAAAAGAAATAGGTAAAAATGCTCTTCTATGTTTAAATTGCTCTATTTCAATTAAACAAGAGTCTTTGAAACTTGCCGAAATAAATGACTTAAAGTTTTCCATATGTTAGAATCACTTGATCTTAATCAATTGAAAGTCTACGTCACTTTCTTTTATTTGTTAGTTATAAGGTTTTGTACCCTTTTGGTTGTCAAACTTCTTAACCTCACGAATGAAATGAAGTACAAATTATTTTCGTTTCTGGAATCCACCATCTGAATAGAATAAGAGTCAAGGTCTTAACTTTCTTATTTTAAAAGTTCCTTCACTTTCTTTAAGTTGCAACTCGGAGCTCCTAATGTAAAAGAATGTTCAAACTTCGACAAGTGCAAGTAAAATCTTTGTTTCTGGAACACCACTCATTTTCTGTAACTTTTACAGTCTTCAAAAATGAGCAATCACGTCCTCGGCTATTTTTCCTTAACACGTTGTCACGGAATTTTTCACGATTCCGCGGTACGACGGTATATATATCGCGAAACAGATCACTTCTGCCAAGAGAAGCCAGCACTTTTGCGTGGAAGATTTTTTTTTTTGATTATTACACAACATAAGAAATTATTTGCCAGTATAAACTTTTAATTTTTTTAATAAACTTTGTATAATTGTATTTTCTGTTCATTTTAGGCAAACTTGATTCTTTTATTCTCTTTTCTGAGGCACACTATTATGCTACAAGTTTCCTCGTAGCTGTACAAAATATGGCAAATAATGTAGGGACGAGTTAACGCGTAGTAGACGTCCTAAGCAAGTAAGCAACCTACGAGACATCTCGTAGTTGGCAGTCAGCGAGTTAAACTTCCATGTAATATCAAATCAAACACCCACCAAGAACTTTATTCGAACCATTCGAACTTGAGAAACCACCAGTGATCGTCTATCTAGAAAGTTCGAATAGTCTTCAAAAAATAAGAGTGACTGTTTCTTTCTTGACCTTCCCATTCTGGGGACTCTGCACTTCTTGCAGTCGCAGCACTGCCCTTGCAGGAGGTCTCTTCTTGCGGCTGCCCTCTGCTTGGGAGGACATGCCCTCCGAATGGGAGGACACATAACTGCCTGATGTTTGGGAGAGTCCTCTACGACACTTGTAACGGTAGTCCGGGTTACGCTGGGAAATGGTGCGCATGTAGGCTTTCCTCAGGGCCATTTGAACCTAGAATGCAAAATAGCTTACGTATTTCATTTGGTTTATATACAGGGTTTCTGCCAAAATAAAATGTCACTAATCCATGAATTTTCATAATTATCCCACGACTCAAAAAATTAAAATTAAAATTTAAAAAAAAATATTATTAATAATAAAATAATAATAATAATCTATATGAATTTTACTAACACGAACATAGTAAATAAATCAATGTGCCATAAAATGATTTTTATAAAGTTTTATTTTAAATTAAGTAAAAAATCCTTGTTTCAGTAACTTCCAAATCAAAAGAAAAAGGGAAAAATAATTTTCCATGCTTTGATATTTCAGTGTTAAAAAAGAAAATCAATCTCTAATAATAAAGATGTATTTGAAGAAAGACTAAGTCAATAATAATAAATTACATCATCAAAAATCAAATGTTTTGATATCAGCAATATAAAACAGAAATAAGACGGGAAAAAAATCCTAAAAATATAAACACAAGCTTACCAAAACTGTTCATTTCAGTACTCGTATTATGAAATTTTTCTTTCACCTATGAAACCTTACTCGTGTGATGTCACAAATTTGAAGTTCAGAAACCTTTTCGTTGACGCGGTTTCTGTGACCTTTGTTTTCATCAAAACGTAAATAAAAACTTACATGAATTTTCGATAAACTGAATAACTGGCGTTTATAACGTCACAGTTACATGCTTTTACTTAAAATGTTTAGAAATTCATGAAATTCACTGTATTTCCATGACTTATGGCAATTTTTTTGGCTCAAAATCGGAACTTTCCATGACAAAAATGTAACCGATGTCCAAATTCCTGACTTTCCATGACATTTCCTGACTTTCCATATGCGTGGAATTTTTAATATATTTTCATCCTTCATTTAGAATAAATGACCAGTTAGGCGATATTTTTTGCAATAATTCTTGTATGGGATCTAGAAAAAAAAAATCGACAAAATGGTGATTTTAGCGATATACTTTTAGATAATCCTTATATTATCCTTTATTATAACAGAAACTGAGAGGAGAAGAAAAAGTATGAGGCATGCTCAAGGAAAGAGAACTCCGTGTTGAAGGCATTCATTTTTCAACTTTTCAACTTTTTATGTCATTAAAACATTTTTCAGGGAATTTTGGAGATGGGATGTTTAGAACCCCTTAAGAAGCATTACCACAGCGATTTTTATCAAAATCTTTAGAGCCGATTTTTAGCAATCATTGAAAAACATGATTTTTTCTATGGCAGCTACCTTATTCGCATGCACGATTTTGACGAAAACCTTAAGGGTAGAACCCATGGCCGCCACTAACCCTCATACCAAATTTGAATATTTTAGGTCAATTTCCTCGGGAGGTATTCTGACCATAGACACACAGACAGATATTTGGACCGAATGCTATACTTCCATTACCCTATGTATATATATATACATATTAGTCCGAGGAATAGAGACTGAAAAAGAGGTCTTACCTTGCAAAAGGTTATGTAGTTCTGAGTTTTTAATATGTTATAAAGGTCGGTCCCGTGGTTTATAAACCAAGTTTTCGACCTCCTAATCCTTGTGTTTTCTCCGTGGTGCACCAAAAACTGAGCCGTTTTTCAGTTTATACGTCATAACTCTTTGTCAATGCATCTTAGAAACAAACATTATATTCAAAAGTTGTAGAATATTAAATTTTCTACAACTTTTGTACATAAAGTTTTTTTGTAGACCTATTATGGAAATAGTTATGTCACATCAAAGTCAAAACTTTTTCTTAAAAATGCTACTTTTTTAAGATTTGTGTCAAGTTTTTTGATTATATCTCCATAATGGTACGTTTTAGAGAAAAAGTTGGTGAACAAAAGTTGTAGAACAATCAATTTGCTACAAGTTTTATACATTAACTTATTTTCTTGGACTAATAACAAAGGAGTTACTCTGCTTTGTGTATTTTCCATGGTGCACCAATAAAAAATACGTTTTTCATTTTATAGATCATAACTCTTTTGCAATGCATTTTAAAAACAAACATTAAACTTAAAAGTTGTAGAATATTAAATTTTCTACAACTTTTGTGCACCATTTGCTTTTGTAAAGCTATTAGGTAAAGAGTTACGTAGCATCAAAGTAAAAACTTTTCGTAAAAATGCTGCTTTTTTAAGTTTTTTGCCGAGTTTTTCAATTAAATCTTCATAACAATAAGTCGTAGGGAAAAATATCTTTACAAAAGTTGTAGATCTATAAATTTTCTATAAGTTTTATAGGAAAAGTTACTATCTAGGACTAATGACTAAGGAGCTACTCTTCTTTGAAGGTTTACGAGATGATAACTTATAATATTTTAATTATAGGTAGGGGTTTAAAAATAGCTTCTTACTGCATAGTCTGACAATTTTAATAAAAGAAATCAAACAAAATATATATAATACTAATGATAATGTAAAATAAAAAGTGGAAACATATTAAATAACGTATACATCTACAGATAATAATAGTAATATAAAATTTACCATTTTGCCGTGATGCACCAAAAATTTCTGCATTCGGAAATAAAAATGAGAAATAAACTGCATTCAAGTGTCTAATTCTATACTACGTGGAGTGCAGATCTTTTGAGATAGAATAGAAAAATCTCAAATCGAGTGGCATAAGTGACTTGTAAAGGAATTCTTTTAAGGGCTCAATTTCCACGAAAACCCTATATACTGTTGATTGAGATTTGCCACTGCTGAATTCAGGGATGAAGATTAGAAAAACCGAAAAAAAGTTTCTAGTGCTTTCTTTCTCACACCTCCGCACCACTAACTATCCCGACATAATATCAGTCACTCAGAGTAGTTACTTAGTATTGGAATACATGCGTTGTAATGATGGCTGCTCCGTCGTGTCCAATACTACAGCAATTTGCAAAGATCTTCCTGGATCCTAATGACAGTATTTAAAGCATCATTTAAGCAGTATCAAGCATTCTTGTTGCTCTCTGTGGTGGTGACAGGGCAACAATTTTAAATGCTTTGCGTTTTAAGCAATTTTCCAAATCAACAACTGGCAGCAAGTTAAATCAGTCAAAGCTACCACCGACCAAAGAAGCTGTCATGTCTTTCGCACATATAATCAAGTAAAGACATGGATGGGCCAAATGAAAAATCCTCTGGTCTGGGGATGAAGAAGGACAGTAAATGACTTCTTCCTATTGCAACCACCGGTCTCAAGTGCTCCATAATATGTAAAAACTGTCGTGGACAAACCTGTGACAATATAGCGGACATCATAATTGATGACAACGATAATGACAACCCAACATAACTCTTAATTGATGAAATAGCGGAGGAACTAGCCGAGCCTTCGTGGCTGAACGAAACTAAATTTAGGAATTTATAAGTTTTCTAAATTGTAAATTTTATTGATATTACTATTATTATATATAGATAAATACATTTTTATAATATTTATATTTTTTTGTTTTATAATACTATTATTTTAATACCTATATTGTTTTATTTTTAATCAAAGTTATCAGGCTTTTCAGTAAGAAACTGTTTTTAATATTAGATCTTACCAAGTAGCTCTTTTGTTATTAGTCCTATAAAATAACTTTGTATATAAAACGTCGCAAATTTAGGGTTCTACAATTTTTATGATATACTTTTATAGATATCATCTAAAAACACGACAAGAATCTTAAAATGGTATTGTTACGAAAGAGTTTTTGCTGTGATGCTTTTCATACAATTTGTTTTTCATACAATAGTTCTACAAAACAAACTTTGCACAGACATAAGTTGTAGAAAATGTAATACTCTACAACCTAAAATATAATTTTTTCCCTATAAAATGCAGTGGGAAAAAAGATATGATTAGTGTACTGAAAAAAAAAAATCCAAAATTTCAGAATTCAGAAGGTTTTTGGTGCAACAAGGCGAAAATGGTAAATTGATATTACCGTTATTGTATATGGATATATACATTATTTAATATATTTCCACTTTTTATTTACATTATCATCAGTATTATATAAATATTGTTTTATTTTTTTTATTAAAATTGTCAGACTATGCAGTAAGAAGCTATTTTTTTAACCCCTACCTATACATAAAATATTATAGGTTATCATCTCGTAAACCTTAAAAGAAGAGTAGCTCCTTAGTTATTAGTCCTAGATAGTAACTTTTCGTATAAAACTTATAGCAAATTTATAGATCTACAACTTTTGTACAGTATATTTTTCCCTACGACTTATTGTTATGAAGATATAATTGAAAAACTCGGCAAAAAACTTAAAAAAACTTAAAACAAAAAAGCAGCATTTTTACGAAAAGTTTTTACTTTGATGCTACGTAACTCTTTACCTAATAGCTTTACAAAAGCAAATGGTGCACAAAAGTTGTAGAAAATTTAATATTCTACAACTTTTAAATTTAATGTTTGTTTTTAAAATGCATTGCAAAAGAGTTATGATCTATAAACTGAAAAACGTATTTTTTATTGGTGCACCATGGAAAATACACAAAGCAGAGTAACTCCTTTTTTATTAGTCCTAGAAAATAAGTTAATATATAAAACTTGTAGCAAATTGATTGCTCTACAACTTTTATTCACCAACTTTTTCTCTAAAACGTACCATTATGGAGATATAATCAAAAAACTTGACACAAATCTTAAAAAAGTAGCATTTTTAAGAAAAAGTTTTGACTTTGATGCGACATAATTATTTCCATAATAGGTCTACAAAAAAACTTTATGTACAAAAGTTGTAGAAAATTTAATATTCTACAACTTTTGAACATAATATTTGTTTCTAAGATGCATTGACAAAGAGTTATGACGAATAAACTGAAAAATGGCTCAGTTTTTGGTGCACCACGGAGAACGCAAAAGGGTTAGGAGGTCGAAAACTTGGTTTGTAAATCACGGGACCGGCCTTTATAACATATTAAAAAATCAGAACTACATAACCTTTTGCAAGGCAAAATGTCTCTATTCCCTGGACTATATGGGTATTTGAAAGTAAAAATGTGTCAAGTACATTAATCCTTCCCTGTATGTCTATTTGTAAATCACCTGATTACTAAAAATACCATCTGAGAAACATATTGCAATTTTCTTTAAAAATTTCTAAGATACCTTTAGTCAATGATTTTTTTTTTTTTTTTTTTTTAATTTTTTTTTATTTTTAATTGAAGGTATATTTGTTGTTGTTGAGTCTAGTCTGTGTACAAAGATTAATTTTCGCTCTTGTTAAGAGAGGGCGTTCACATCTTACTTTTTTTTTAACAATAATGTTTTATCTAATATATACCTAATCTAATATATATCTTATATATACCACTTTTCTACCACTTAAAGATAACACAAATTTTCCTGAGTCTTAATTTTAGATCTGAAACGAAAAACACCAAAAATATCTACTTCAAAAATCTCTAAAAGCTTTGACATTTTAACTAACTATAAGAGGAAGAAATTTAATTTTAACCAAACAAATATACTTTTTTAAAAATTCGCAGAAAACCAGTTAAATTTTTGATATATTAAAATTTATCAAAATATACAAAATGTGTTCAGTATTGTGCTTTATAAAATGAAGTATTTCTATTTTAGTTTGATTACATTTAATTCCATCATTATTGAAATAGCGATATAAAATTTTACTTCCATTTTATTAATGCCATTAAATTATGTTTAAATATGAGATAAAAGTAATGTAAAATTAATATTATGCAATTAGTGATATTAATAAAAAATAAATTTATGGTTCGATTCTATCCTAAAATATTTATCTCTTAAATATTATAAAAAAAAAAAAAAACTAAACCAAAAATATGTACTCACATCAGCATTCATAAAGCAGTATAACACAGATACAAATAGGCCCTAAAATAAAAAATAAAAAATACTTTTGTATAAATATAACTGAATATCAATATTAGAGAAAATACAAAATATGAACCGGTATGATTGGTTTTAAAATATGGCGCAATTAAGTTTATCTATATTATAATTTTAGTAAGGTAGCTAATATTTAAGAGGTTGTCCTAGTAAGGATCATTCCCTATAGTCGCTATACAACAATCTTCTGGCCCAGAGCATTTAGAAATAGACTGAGAGGCCACTGCAATTTTTGGACCTCATCGAACATCATTCTGAACTTTTTATAGAAATTAGAGAAAAGTGAGTAGATTACGAATCCACTGGTCTGCCGTGGCAAAAATGGCCGAAACTGGTCAAAAATCGACTTTTAATAAGTTGAACTAAATCCAATTGCCAAATGTGTCTTAACTTGCCAGATAATGAGCATATTTTTTTATTTGGTAACCCTCACTCTTTAATTTTCAATTAAGAAGGTTGCAGACGATTCAGATATCTGGCGATGGTCTACTTGCATCTATTAAAAGGGAGGCAAGTTGGCAATAAACATTACGTCACTGAGGACGTAACTAATGTCGCCAATTTGGCTTACTTTTAAAAGATACAAGTTTTCCGAGCCAGAGATCAAAAATCGTTTGTGCTTTTTCTCATTGAAAATCAAAATGCAGTGGGTTGCACACACGAAAAAGTTTGTTCATTTTTTGGCAAGTTATGACATATTTGGCAATCGGATTTTAGTTCAACTCATTCCAAGTCGATTTTTGATCAGTTTCGGCCATTTTTGCCACAGCAGACCAGCGGATTCCTAATCTACTCACTTTTCTCCAATTTCTATAAAAATTCAGAATGATTTTCGATGGGGTCCAAAAACTGCAGTCGCCTTTCGTCTAATAGCAACAATGATACCTGATAGCAATAGCTACGATTTGCAATCTTACTAAATAGAATAAAATATATGCGCAATAAAATCTAAACCCTAATACATCTTATTTTTAGTCATACTTCGGGAAAAAAATAATACTGTTTTATTGTTGTTACAGCTAAATCAGAGTTTCTCACAAAGAAATAAATTTCTTCACTCTTATGCTACTTACCAGGTGTTTACGCCGCGTCATGATTCTAAATCTTATCTAATTATCGTTTGGTATAATTTTCGTTGTCGTAATTACAGAAGTTTATTTTTCGTAAGTGGCAATTTAAAATAAGTTTTTCGGTGTTCTATTTTTTGTTCTGGTTGATAATAGTGAGTTAAAAAAGCTCTTCGAAAAACCTTCTGCTACATAAAAGCATTATAATGAAGTAATTACAGATGATAACTGAGGGTCGTTTTTTAGAAGAGTAATTGAGATATTCTTTAAAGCTATCGACAAGTGATGGTCCTTCAAAAGTGAATTATCACCAGGAAAATTTAATCGCAATCGACATTAGTTTTCAAAAAGAATCAACATTATAAATACACTTTAAAAATATGTTAAAGATTTAATAAAATTAGTTGAACTTATTTTTAAATACAAAATCACTTGATTGATACGAACCAATTCGAAACTTCTCGAACTTAATTTTCTAAGAAAATAATTTATTTCTTTTTATTTCAATTAAATAATTATTTAAAATTAAACTAACCTAGAGACTTCTAAAACTTGATTTTAACTTTCTCAATAAACATCTCGTTTCAACTATTACAGCTCATGAATTATCCAGTTATTAGAAATGCAATACATAGAAAGTTTCATTGCCGCAGGGTTCTAGTAAATTTTTACAAGGAACACAACTTTGATCTTTTAGGTGTAACAATTTTATCAATGTCCTAGTTACAAGCACGCATATGAAACTAATTTAATTTACAAAATGCATGCATTCGAGCATATTAAAGGCTGACGACTTTATCCAAGCTACGGTAGAGAGCGCTACAGTCGCTTCACAAGATAGAGTCACAAATATTTGAAAACTATTCAAAGCCCTTAGGAATAACTTAAACGACGTTGATCGTATAAAAATATCATAGACAATAAATGTACTTTAAAAGTATTTAATACTATTAGTTTATATTTAAAATAGTTTCAACAGTTTGTACATAGTAATTTGAACTGCTTAATTTATATCTAAATAGTTTAAACAAAGTTTTAACTTTCTTTATAGACCGAGAGGCGACTGCAATTTTTGGACCCCATCGAACATCATTCTGAATTTTTTATAGAGATTGGAGAAAAGTGAGTAGATTAGGAATTCACTGGTCTGCCGTGGCAAAAATGGCCGAAACTGATCAAAAATCGACTTGGAATGAGTTGAACTAAAATCCGATTGCCAAATATGTCAAACTTGCCAAAAAGAAAACAAACTTTTTCGTTTGGCAACCCTGCATTTTGATTTTCAATGAGAAAAAGCACAAACGATTTCTGATCTCTGGCTTAGAAAATTTGTATCTTTTAAAAGTAAGCCAAATTGGCGACATCAGTTACGTCATCCATGACGTAATGTTTATTGACAACTTGGCTCCCTTTTAATAGATGCAAGTAGACTTTCGCCAGATATCGGAATCGTCTGCAACCTTCTTAATTGATAATTAAAGAGTGAGGGTTACCAAATTAAAAAAAAAATGCTTATTATTTGGCAAGTTATGGCTCATTTGGCAATGGATTTAGTTCAACTTATTAAAAGTCGATTTTCGACCAGTTTCGGCCATTTTTGCCACGGCAGACCAGTAGATTCTTAATCTACTCACTTTTCTCTAATTTCTATAAAAAATTCAGAATGATGTTCGATTGGGTCCAAAATTGAAGTCGTCTCTCAGTCTATTATGAAATCATATTTCTGCAAACAGCTTGAAATACACCCTGTTGTTAAATATCAAGTATAAATAACAATTCAAAGACAGCCAAAGCAATTTTAATGCTGTTGCTTTGAAAGCCCTCTTTCATCAATTACGGTAAGGGTAAGTTATTAATCGAGCTTGGAAAATTAAAGTTTTAATACATACTTTAAATATGTGGGAATAAATCTCTCACCTGTGATGATTTAATGAAAGCGTTCACAATCATGTATGCCTCTTCTAAAGTTCCATTGTCCTTGGGATTGATACAAAAGAGCAAATGAGGCATGCCGAGGAGTGGAAACAAAAGGGCTGTTGCTTTCACCGCTTTTCTACAACAAATTAAAAACTTTATAACAAACTCATCTTTTATAACTTTATAGCAGAATTTATGACATACCCATCAAACTTTATAAAATATCCATACATATACATTAAAAACCATTGTTACGGAATATTCATGTAATTAACTGCATATTTCTTTTAAAAGTTCTATTTCATTTTAAAGTTCCATGATATTATATTTATTTATTTATAAACAACTATAACACAGGCTAAAGGAAAAAGTTGGCAACTCGTGAACTAATCAAGAAATTTCGCGATTATTTTGCGTGTTCTAATCATCGATATAAATAAACATCGATATAGACTGCTCGTATGTCAATGCAAGGGGAAAAACGCGCCGGTGGTTGATAATGATGGATGGACGATTAACCAATCACGGTTCACTTTTATAGTTGGATGGGAATGCGAGAAACTTTATAAAGTACTAGAGTAGATATTTTGTGCACATTATTACTAATTAAGGTCTACTATTGACATTTCTGCTGTGTACAACCCAAGATTTTATTTTCAATCATCGGTAATCCGTATTTTTTTGCCCACCCAACGATCTGGCAACAGTATAAAGAAGGCAATGTTTACCGAAACGTAAGTGGTGCCATCTCGCGGATTTTCCAAGTTGAGAGCATAAAACTTTTGCCAAATAACTCCGATTTCCAGACATGCACAGAGCGTTATTCTAACTTTGGCGATGGGGCTTTTTAAACAAACAAATAAAAACATCAGATTTATTCCGTCGAATTCGAGGGAGATTTAAATAGCAGAATAAAAATAGAGGATTCTACTTTGCAAAGTAACATATTATTTATTCCAGTTAGTTCAAATTGTTCGCTTTTTTGCACAATAAAATTCGGTAATGTTCTGAGGATTATAAAATTTTCGTTAGATAATTTTAACAGAAGTAAATTTTTTGCAGTGTAATAAAACTTGATGGTTTATGTTCTTAATTGTTTGTTTTAATTTTTTCGTCTCATTCCGCAGGCTAGTTTTATGATAAATATATATATATATGTATATTTCCCTCTTTGACATCGCTTGAAAGAATTTTTATCACTTGTTAGTTGTATAAATGAACTCAAATATGTGTTTATCATGTTTTTTTTTTTTTTTTTTTTTTTTTATTTAATTTGACTCAAATTTTAATTACCATTGCGGTTTTTTACTTGATACATTAATTAAGCTAAATGATTATTGTCAACTGTTAGTAAATTCTTCTTAACTGGTACAAGCTAAATGATATTGGATTTTGTAGTTGCACGATATTTTTAAATTCTAGTACTCAATAACTCAATATTTTTTGGTTTCCTAAAGTACTGCTTCGAAGAATGCATAGAAACTTTATCAAAAGCATTTTCTTCTCGAATGTGTTTCAATAATTTTGTAATTAGTAATTTTGTTAATTCTTGATGTATATATTTCTGACGAAAACTTACTAAAATTTCACCATTACTGGGATATGCTGTACAAAACCCAAATCTAATATTAGGATTCGTATTTCATTACAGGATGGAACTTTTGCTATAGGGGTTCAATATAAAATTAATATTGTTTAAAAAATTATTTAAATTATTATTCAATTATCTTAGCTAAAAATATAAATTGACATAAATTTAGTTGAATGCTTAAATTTTTCAAGTGAAAGTTTAATGAGCTAGGCAAATTTGTTATTTTTTGGATAAAAGATTTCTGGGAAACCATAAAATTTAATCGCCAAGTGAAACCAAAAAGAGCGATAAGCTTGTCAATACTGAAACCGTGCAATGACGTCATGTGCTATCAACTATTTTACATTATCTCTATGGAAGTTTGCCATCTTTAACCTGAGGGTTATTATAGTATCTTTGGTTTAGCAATCTAGCCAGTTGTTTATCTATATCGATGGTTCTAATTGTAAAATCGTTTGCACTAGTTTTTTCGGAAAAAATCATATTCTATTATATAAATATCGTTGACAAGGAATTCCAGGGAATCTGTTGAATTTTAAGCGTTCTTTTGAAAGGAGTTTGTTTACTTTTGCGATGGCTGAATTATCGTTGTGCCTGAAGTTTAGTGCATTGAATCTATTTTTAAAGCTTGGTACGGTATAAACTGAGGAATCAAATTAAAGGCCTTCTCTGAAAGAGTTTTATTATGTTACCATTTAAGAGCAAGATTCTGAGAAGTTGATTCACACTATCTCCGATTGTCCCCAAAAAATTACCAGTTGCTAATACCCTTATTAGATGATAAAATCTGAAATTATTTGTTCCGTAGTTGCACCGCTCAAATTCTATGACGTGTCAAAGATCACCTTTAAAAATTAAAAAATTGGTGTTTTTGTAACACATGAAAACTATTTTTATCCGTCTAAAACTTCACAAGTAACTTGCCACTTGCATTTCTTCTGTTATGGAATGGACTAGAATAGATCTTTATAAAACATATAAAAAGTTCATGGCAAGTCAATTGCGCAAGGTCATTCAAGGTCATGAAATGTCCAGGTTTTCATGTTTTTTACCATTTTCAAGACTGAATTATATCTTGCGCGTTTGATTTTGTCACTTCAAACTAGGTGTCATTGGATAGAGCTATATTAGTACTGTTTATTAATACATAAAACATTGCGGCAAGTTGAACACGTTGGAAGTTATTTGGCGCCAAAATCGAAAAATCTCCGAATTTGTCTCAAATTTGAGCTTGTATATCTTGCTGTGGGAACAATATATTGACACAACGCTGAGACTATTTAAACATTCTTTTATTATACTTAATGAGAAATAAAACTTTATTGAGGCAAGTTGAAGAGAAAAAAATAAATGATTTTTTTTGTTGCACCCCATCCTTACATATTGATGCATTGCTGTTTTCATTCATGTTTTTAAAAATTAATCTATTTTCACTTCACTCTTCCTCATGTTTATAACAATTGTTTGTAGTATGTCTTTTATGCTAGGAACTTTGACTGGATCGGCTCCAGAAAGTTGCAAAGTACCAAAGAAAACTGAGCTTCGGATCAAACAATGGCCACTTAAACTCATCATCTCCTCTCTGATGAAGAAATTTCATTTCAAATACGTCATCCCCACAATCTTCTAGTAGTTTACTAATGTAAATCCGTTTATTGTATATAGGACAGCGTAAAAAGAATGGGGCCGAATTTCATATCCGCAGTTCTTATCTGAAATTAGTTTTATCTCTTTTATGATATTCTCCATTTGTTAGGGGACAGTAATTTGGATTTCAACTGCAAATTCACCATGCAATCAGTTCCAGGCACAAGTCAGGCCACACCTTATAGACGAAGACATTGTCACTCAGCCATAAATTTATAACTCTGATGTTTTGCCCAGAAAAAAATTGCTCATCAACATTTAAAACTGCAGAGGATTTGCTCCTACATATTGCTATAGAGAAGAACATCAAATTTCTAAAATAATAACTAGTCAAGACAAAACCAGAAGTGCATTTGCAAAAGGAATGGAAGCAGGGACAAAACAGAACAATTATGAAATTACTGCAGCTTTTGAAGAACCCACTACAGATAATAAAAATTACATATAATCAAGTCTTGTACTCAAAGAAGGATAGTCACTGAAATCCAAAAGGAAAGTTCAAGAACCAAAATCAAAAACAGTTTAGAATACTTCAGCAAAGGAAATAAAACAGGAAATAAATTAACACCCCAAACAGTTGCAAGTATGATGAGAAATCTCACAGTTGATGGAAAGAAGAAATTTTGTTCAAATAAATATTTGACAAGGGAACAAGTTATTTACATTTTCACAGAATGAAATGTACGATTGAAATATGCAGTGTTATTGAAGATGAAGTCATTGAACAAGATGACGAATTTTATCTTGGAATCATTGGAGACAATCAGGTATGTAGATGGCATGAATAGATGCAATTTCTATTCTCTATAGTGGGTTCTTCAAAATCAGCAGTAATTTCTTATTTAGTCTTTTTTGTCCTTGCTTCCATTATTTTTGAAAATACACTCCTTGATTTGTCTTGACCTGTGATTGTTTTAGGAATTTGGTGTTCTCCCCCCCTCTACCAATATGTATAGACAAATCCTCTGCAGTTTCAAAAGTTGATGTGCAAATTCCTTCTGGGCAAAACATCAGAGTTATAAATTTTCGGCTAAATGATATTATCTTCGTCTTTAGGGTTTGGTCTGACTTGTACCTAGAACTGATTGCATGTTGAATTCACATTTGAAATCGAAATTACTGTCCCACAACAAATGGAGAATATCATAAAAGAGATAAAGCTAATTGCTGATCAAGACTGCGAATATGAGATTCAGCCCCATTTTTTATACGCAGTCCTGTACGATAAACGATTTTATATTGGTAAACTGCTAGAAAATTGTGGGGATGACGTGTTTCAAATGGAATTTCTTCACCAGAGACGATCTGTTAAATTTAAGTGGCCATTGCTTGATGTTATCGACACAGTGCATCGAAGTTCGGTTTTTTCCCCGTCTTTTGAAACTTTCTGGAGCCAATCCAGTCACAGTTCCTACCTTAAAAGACATAGAACAAGCAATTGTTATAAGCATGAGGAAGAGTGAAGTGAAAATAGATTAATTTTTAAAAACATGAATAAAAACAGTAATGTATCAATATGTAAGGATGGGGTGCAACAAAAAAAATCATTTATTTTTTTCTCTTCAACTTGCCTCAATAAAGTTTAATTTCTCATTAAGTATAATAAAAGAATGTTTAAATAGTCTCAGCGTTGTGTCAATATATTGTTTCCGCAGCAAGATATATGACTTCAAATTTGTGTCAAATTCGGAGATTTTTCGATTTTAGCTCCAATTAACTTCCAACGTGTTCAACTTGCCTCAATGTTTTATGTATTAATAAATATTACTAATATAGCTCTATCCAATGACACCTAGTTTGAAGTGACAAATCAAAAGCGCAAGATATAATTCAGTCTTGAAAATGGTAAAAAACATGAATACCTGGACATTTCATGACCTTGCGCAATTGACTTACCATGAACTTTTTTTATGTTTTATAAAGATCTATTCTAGTACATTCGATAACAGAAGAAATGCAGGTGGCAAGTTGCTTGTGAAGTTTTAGACGGAGAAAAATAGCTTTCATGTGTCACAAAAACACCAATTTTTTAATTTTTAAAGGTGATCTTTGACACGGGGGGGGGGGGGTCATAGAATTTGAGCGGTGCAACTGCGGAACAAATAATTTCAGATTTTATCATCTAATGAGGGTATTAGCAACTGGCAATTTTTTGGGGACAATCGGAGATGGTGGGAATCACCCCCTAATGTTAAGTGGCTCAATCTCTCAGAATCTTGCTCTTAAGAATAAAGTATTTTTATATAATTTCTGAAAGATGTTTTTTTAATATCCTTTTTACTTCCTTTTTACAAAATCAAATTTGTTAAGGTATACATATACAATTGAAATAATTTTCTTTAATTTTTAGTTAATAATTTCAAACTTTTCGGCAGTATATCAGTATTAAAAATGCAGCATTTATATATAAACTTTATTTTTCTCTCAATTTTTTAATTAACTAATTGCAATAAAGTGACTAATTAGGACATTATTAGAACATACATAAATAAACTTGTAATTAATTTAGAGGTATGATTTTTACTGCAAATAAAAGATATTATATTGACGCATGTTCCTAAGGAAAATTTTGAATTTGGCTGCAATATTTATTTAATTATAAATTTTTAAACAAAAAGTTTTAAAAAATACATAGTTTTTAACAAAAAATTAAGATTAAAATGTTCATAAAAAATGTGTTTATATCAATATATGTTAAATTCTCAATAGAAAACACATTCACAGCTTGTGTCTTCAGAACAAAATTAGAATTTTGTAAATCGGACAATTTGTTATGAAGTTATGACCGTTGGCGTAAAGTCATGTAACACCAAAATGTCATTCTTCAGAAAACGCGTTTAAAGTTTACTACACTAATGAACGTGATACCAAACAGGTTCACAAAACCCTATAATTTAAAAAGTAAATTGAGTCTCAGAAAGAAAATGGTATTATTTTAAAGGTAATGAATTCGAGAATATTAAAAAAAAAAAAAAAAAAAAAAAAAATGCAGACTTGAGTCAAATTTTGAAATAAATGGTATAAAAAAAGAGTAAGAGATCTGAATCTAATGAATAGTTTATTTGGGATTGCCCAATGTGTTACTTGTAAAAATGTCAAGCCATAAAAAATCGGAAAGATTTTGAAAGTGTTGGGACGTTGAGATAGTATTCAGTAGATTACAGCACTATATAAAAGGGTAAACTTCACTTTAAGCACGTTGAGGAAAAATAAGGAATCTTATATCGCTCAGCAATACAACTTCGATGAACTACCAAAAAAAGTCATTTCTCTAAGTAATCTTATCTCTCGGGTAATTACGAGTTTATAATATATTTCTAAATAAACCATAATAAAATACTTTGCATTAAAAACAACTCTATGTTGGTTACACCAGAAAACTATACACCATCAAAGTATTAGTGAATGTATTTCATCATAATTACTTAATTCTTCATGATATTGTATTTTTTCATTCTAAATACTGTTGCGTTGGTGGGTTCCGAAAGATTTAAGGCCAAAGCAGATCAAAATTTGCAGAAATTTATTCCAATATAACTCTTCACAGATTCTCTTACAACTCCAGAACTTCTCGTTCTAGTAGACACAATACAGCTCTTTTCACAACAATAGTGCACAAAACAGCAGTTAAAAATTTGACAGCGCAACTGCTCAATCTCTTCAAAAGACAATGCAATACATTTCGCTTTCGGAACTCTCTGAACGCTCACTGAGACTCAGTATCTCAACTCAGTAATTCCAGTCAACTAATTGACTCAGCTAACAACTAACTCCATCACCCGCTCTCTTGAGCTTTTACAGGGGAGGCGAACATAAGTGAACCTTCCAGAGATAGACATTTGGAGAACTTTCCAGATCGTAGTCAAAAAGTCCTATACATGTACATGAGGACCGAAAATGTCGCCAAATGGTCGTCAAGTTTGATGACATTTGGTGATTTCTCGCCAAATTTGGCGACAAAAATTAGTCGCCAAAACCATCGCCAACTTGGTTCCATCTCACCGATTTGGCGAGATTGCCATTACCATAATGTTAAATGCCCTGCTCCTTGTAACACTGGCTTCCCAGCGTTACCTCTGTAAAACCCGTTATCAAGCATCAAGACACACATTGCGGGGAAGCAAACTAACGACGAACTATTGCACTGCCTTATGCGAAATGTATATAAATTTTACTATTTACAATATTAACACTACGAAATATTTACAAATATACAAAAATTGTGTAACAATACTTTACATAGACGAATTTTAAACTTTTCTAGAACGTATTACATAACAATCTCGTAAAAGTTAGAAATATTAGTCTAAAATATTGGATGTCTAGATTTTTCGCTAAATTTTTCTTAATTTGAGTTATCACAATCTTTTATTATTGATACAAAAATATATAAAAGTACGACTTACTATAAATTGAAAAAAATCATTCCTTCTAAAAGTGTTTTCAACATTGCAAAAGCATATATAAATTATATCTCAGGTAACACAGCGATATTAGCCAATGGCGAAAACAGGGGTTTTGGGAAGATATGTCATTCTATGCCAAATCTCGAGCATATTTCCAAATTACACGGATTTTTGTTTTTGTTTTTTGTTGTTTTTTTTTTTTGTAAATAAACATGTTAAAACCAGCACAATAAGTATTTTTTACCCTTTCGTCCTTTCTTATAACTATATATTTCAGTTCTAAGCTTTTCATCAATATTTCAAAACTTTCAGTATATTTGAAACACCAATAGTCCGAGAGGCAACTGCTATTTTTGGACCCCATCGAACATCATTCTGAATTTCTTATAGAAAT
This sequence comes from Linyphia triangularis, assembly GCA_963978545.1. Classification (NCBI taxonomy): domain Eukaryota; kingdom Metazoa; phylum Arthropoda; class Arachnida; order Araneae; family Linyphiidae; genus Linyphia; species Linyphia triangularis. The sequence goes on along the minus strand of OZ021729.1, from coordinate 7,274,508 downwards.
TAGAGAAAAGTGAGTTTATTAGGAATCCACTGGTCTGCAGTGGCAAAAATGGCCGAAACTGATCAATAATCGACTTGGAATGAGTTGAACTAAAATCCGATTGCCAAATCTGTCACAACTTGCCAAAAATAGAACAAACTTATTCGTCTGGCAACCCACAGCATTTTGATTTTCAATGAGAAAAAGCGCAAACGTTTTTTGATCTTTGGCTCGGAAAACTTATACCTTTTAAAAGTAAGCCAAATTGGCGACATCAGTTACGTCATAAGTGACGTAATATTTTTTGCCAACTTGGCTGCCTTTTAATAGATGCGAGTAGACCGTCGCCAGATATCTGAATCGTCTGCAAACTTCTTAATTGAAATTGAAAATTAAAGAGTGCGGGTTACCAAATAAAAAAAATGCTCATTATTTGGCAAGTTATGGCGCATTTGGCAATTGGATTTAGTCCAACTTATTGAAAGTCAATTTTTGACCAGTTTCGTCCATTTTTGCCACGGCAGACCAGTGGATTCGTAATCTACTCCCATTCTCTAATTTCTCTAAAAAATTCAGAATGATGTTCGATGGGGTCCAAAAATTGCAGTCGCCTCTCAGTCTACAACGGGGAAGATTGGCCGAGAGCCCGTTGCAGACGTCCAGTCTACAAATGGTCTCATCTCGATTGGCCAGTGTCGATCCGATAATGGTCAAAGTATTTGTGCTGTTGGGGATATTTTAAAACTTATTTTAACTCTATTTGCTTACTTTCTTTGGCTGATTAAAAATAGACCTACTTTCGATATTTTTTAAGGTTCGCCATATTGAAATTCGATGCTTTGAGAACTCTCCAGCTAAGTTATTCTAAAACACGAACTCACTTACATCAACAGAAGATTGTATCACATTCTTTTCATAAAAGAAGATTGAATTTTTGATAAAGTTAAGCTCCAAAGTGTTCCAAACGCAACCCACCAAATAAATTTATCGATATCGACAAGATCTGCATATGGTTTTCAATTTACTGGAGTTTCGAAAAAGCAAAATGTACTCGCTATTAAATTTCATACATTCATTCATAAGATCCACACAATAGGACATGCATGTATGAAAACGTACATTGAAGCAATCTAATCCTGCTACTCTTAACAAAATCCCAAAATCAAATAACTGAATAAGTGACAAAGCAACGCTCCTTCAACTTAAAAGACGACACACAAGAGTAAAAGAATTGGAAATTTATTCAAGATTCTTGGGAATATATAAAAGATACCACAAATTCAAAGTCCCTTGTTGTGAAAGTACGGTGAATATTGAGACATTTGAATATATATAATACTAGCTGAATTCAACATTTTTAATAAATTTCAAGTATGATATACTTGGGAAAAATAGTATGTTTGAATATAACGCTTTTGAAACGTTTTTTCCTTTTTCGGCCCTTTACATTTGCTTAATCAAGGACGAATATGTTTTACTTTTTCTATGTTCATCTGTATTGGCATTTGTATCAAATTTCAGAGTTGTAGCAATATTCAAGTGAGTGAAATAGGAATGGCTAAAAGAGGTATTTGACGTTTACTGGATAATTCCCGCATTTTTTAAAAACGAGTGGAATTAGTACATATTTATGAAGAATTTCTTTCTGATTCTAAATATTTAAACAAAAATTCTATTAAAAAAATTAGTTATTTAAATATTAAGAAAAGAAAATGCCCCAAACCGAATCAAAACCAGTCCGATCAAAACAGTCAACAAAATTCGTGTCATAAAGATACCCTATTGGTTCTATTGTTATCGTAAGGTTTCTGCCAAATAGTTGGCGTTAAAAAAGTTTGGCGTTGGTAGACAATTGAAACAATCCGTACAGGTTGGCGTGATTTGCGAGAAACTTGCAAATCTGGTTTCCGCTGCTGCATTTCAAGCCAAGATGTTTGCGAAGCCGTGACGTCACATTCAATGCTAGCGAAATGAGTCTTTTTCTCGCCAACGTTTAACAAGATAATTTTGATCGCAAATTAAAAAAAAGAAAAAGTGCATTGACCAGAAATTTGTGTGTTTATGGCCTTTTCGAAACATTTAGAATTGAATAATAACAATAATAATAATAATAATAATAATAATAATAATAATGATAATAATAATAATAATAATAACAATGATAATAACAATAATAATAATAATAATAATAATAATAATAATGATAATAATAATGATAATAATAATGATAATAATAATGATAATAATAATAATGATAATAATAATAATGATAATAATAATAATAATAGTAATGATAATAATAATAATAATAATAATAATGATAATAATGATAATGATAATAATGATAATGATAATGATAATAATAATAATAATAATAATAATAGTAATAATAATAATAATAAGGATAATGATAATAATAATAATAATAATAAGGATAATGATAATAATAATGATAATAATAATAATAATAATAATGATAATAATAATAATAAGGATAATAATAATAATAATAAGGATAATAATAATAATAATAAGGATAATAATAATAATAATAATAAGGATAATAATAATAATAATAATAATAATAATAATAAGGATAATAATAATAATAATAATAATAATAATAAGGATAATAATAATAATAATAAGGATAATAATAATAATAACAACAACAACAACGACAACGATAATGATAATGATAATAATAATAAAATGCGGGAATAGTCCATGATGTGAATATTGTGGATGATGTACTATAGACAACGCAATCTTTATTTTATCAGATCTAACTGGGTTTTTGTAGTGAACGCTTCTTCATATAAATAACATATTTTTCTAAGTTTGATATTATCCTCCAATTAAAGTAGCTTAACCAGAGTGAAATGTTTGTATTTATTTGGAAGTCTGTTAGGTTTTAATTTAAGATAAACAATCACTTGTGTTCTGTCTACCTCTTGCGTTTTTGGTTGGTTGTTTTCAGATTATCTGGCACCGTCAGCAACACGAGGGCTATAATGCGCCGAAACATTCGTCATTAGACAAGCCAACATACATTTACAAACACCCATGCCAACACGGGACTCGAACCCGCAACCTCGTGGTCTAGAAGCTAGTACACTAACCACTATACCGTTTGGTCGGCCTCTTGCGTTTTTGTTTCTCCTGAACAAAACATAAGTAGCATTTTTTAATTATACGGATTTATTAATATAATTTAATTTATTACAATTAACCCTGAATTTTTAAATGCTAAAACCATTTCTTCGAGAATAACATGCAATCATCATGGGGAATATCATTACAAGCCGAAATTTCAAGTTGCTTTTGTAAAAAAGCATTTGTTTATATGAATAAACATAAGTAGTCTTAAAGACATTTAAATCCATATAATTAAAATATTTTTTAAATACTATATACTCTTCCTTTACATATACTTTTTATTAACCGTAATAATTGGAAATTACTGTTCTCCGTTTCGTGGCATTAACTGGAATTAGGATATGTAGCTGTCAAATTCATTCTCATTATAGAAAAACCAAAAGACATTCTGATTTATTTGAAATACCAAGTAATTTTAAGTCACAATGCTCTTTTAAATAAATTGAAAATTATGCAGTCAATAACAGTTTCTGTAAATGAGTTGAAAAAAGAAATAGAGAAAGAATTTCCTTTGCTTAAGATTATTTTAATTTCATTCATTTACTTTAATTGTAGTTGTTTAATTTTACTTGTCAGGGAATGTAATAAATAAAAGGTAATAATAAATAATTATAAATATTTGTCATATGGAAAATATTATGTTAGTTAAATATTAATTTGGTGATTATTACAAATCCTTTTCATAAAGGGAATAACTCCCAATACTTTTTAATCATTCACCAATGAAATGAAAGTCTATATTGCATTTACTTATGCAGAGAAAATCTTCAAAGTAAGTTTTTTAAGAACTTTAAATTAATTTGAATTAGAAACTGGTAAGCCAGATAGCAATTTAACCTTTTCAATACCATGTGTAAACTTCCTAAGCGAAAAGTATGCTGGGCCCAGATGACAAAGTTGCAAACTTTTTTTTAAAAGCTTGAAAAAGGGGTTCTAATTCGCAGTTGACAAGCTTTTACTAACATTTTCACGACCAACTTTTCAACAAGGTTTCAAACTGTGAAGAGGGTGTAAACCTTTTCATATTAAGCTGGTTACAAGGTTTACCGTGTAGTATATGCGCCAATCTAAAATCAATATTTTTGGAGGGTTGCTGTAGCAAACATTTTCACAAAACCCATTAAAATACCTTGTCGTGGGGTTTAGTCTGCAACCTTGTCTCTGCATGTCTAATGATAAGGTTTTCGTAAGTTTGCATGCTATCTCGGAATTTTTTACTACAGAGTGATTCGAAAGTAACAGAATATTTGAAAAATCGATAATGTGCGAGTGTTTGAAAATAGTTCGGTTTTCACAGAAGTGCCATGAAAAAAAAAATTAAATTCTTACCCACACTAAGTATAGTTCATTTTATTTTTAACAGATGGCACTTTACATAAAGAGTATTAACAGTTCATAGCTTATTTAAGTTGCACTGCACAGTTGCTCACAGATTACTACAGCGCAATCTGTTCATGAAAATCATATCTTTTCCCATTTGTGAAAAAAATTATTCACAATAACCGAAATAGTCTCTACCAAATTACTAAGAAGAACAGCGATTTAATACTGTTTCGCACACAATGGTGCCAAAATAAGCACAATCCAAAAGCACTGTCTTGTACGCATTGACGTGGAATAGACACAACTGAACAACAGTTTAAGTATTCGCTTATTGCATAATCGATTTTTTTTTTTTTAGCTCACTTGATATTTTTCTTCTATTTAATTGGAGGTGAGAGTTCATGCCTGAGTGGATTAATTTAATTAAATACGATATCCTGTCATTCTCTGCTGACGTGATATTTTACGTGGGGAGAAGGTAATTTGAGACGTGACGCTATCTACTATTTTTACGCATTAAATTATTGAAGCCTGCTCTCTCCGCGTAACTCTTTCAATTTACTAATTAAGCAAATTGTTATTTCAGCTTTTAAGGGTGTCCAGTACCGAAATTTCTTCAAAAATCCCAAAATTTTTTTCTGATTTTAAAAAATAGTTCATACATTCCTGAAGAGAATGATGTTCTTATCTTATTCCTCCGGTGGTTAGAACGCCACAAAATTGCCTGTGATTTAAACATCACTAATGGGAAAAACACATTGAAGCGTCTGCTTAAAGTGTGTTTTTCACAGATGTTGCATATTCAAATCGATATATCTCCAGAACCATTCACAATTGGCTATTCAAATTTTTGGAGCATTTAATTTATATAGTTTTAAATATTTTGTCTTCACAGAATTTTATTTTTTTAATTCTGTTTTGAAATATAACATTTAGCATAAAAGATAACATAAACAAAAGCAAAAATTTCAATATTTTAACTTTGAGATGTTTTTTAATTTTTTTTAATTCACCTATCAAAATTCTGTGAAGACAAAATTTTCTTTATATAATTATGTATTACAGAAAGCTTTCACTTTGAAAGAAAATTTATTTTTTCTTGACTTATATCAAAATACGCAAACATCAATTATTATGGATTTTTCTTGGTTTTTAAATTTTTTTTAAATAACTAAACACAATATTTAAAAAAACATTTTCTCAAAGATATATAAATAGTATCTCATACATAAAATAAATTTTTGACATAAAAATGTACATAAATAAAGTTTTTTTTATTTTCGGTACCGGACCCCCTTAAGTGGAAATTAAAATATATTTATGTACTCTATCGGAATGAGAGAATGCTTTATGTTTCGGATTACTTTGAAATCCTTTTAGAAGTAGACAATTTTACATTTATAATTTGTGTGTGTGTGTGTGTGTGTGTGTGTGTGTGTGTGTGTGTGTGTGTGTGTGTGTGTGTGTGTGTGTGTGTGTGTGTGTGTGTGTGTGTGTGTGTGTGTGTGTGTGTTAGTTAAAATATATATGTCTTTCTACGCAAAAAAGGCATTTGATCATAATTCAAACTATGGTTGTGTAACATCGCCCAGCTTTCAATTACACTATAGCACTAATATCAATTTGAGTCATTTAACTTTTTTATATTTTCATCCTTCATTTGGGAGAAATGGCCAGTTTGACGATATTTTTTACCATAATTCTTGTATGGGTCTTTAAAAAAAAAATTCACCAAGTAGATGATTTTGGCGATATACTTTTCAATAATTCTTATACTATCCTTTCTTATAAGGGAAACTGAGGAAAGGAGAAAAAATGGTCGTTGATGAGCTATGCTCAAGGAAATAGAGCTCTGTGTTAAAGACATTCGTTTTTCATCTTTTTACGCCATTAAAACATTTTTTAAGGGAATTTCGCAGGTGAGGCTGCTTAGAACACCTTAACAAGCATTACCACGGCGATTTCGGACAAAATTGTTTGAGCCGTTTTTTAGCAATCATTGAAAAACATTACATTTTCAATGGTAGCTACCTTATGCGCATGAGCGATTTTGACGAAAATCTTAATTGTAGGTCCCATGGCAGCCGGCAACCCGCATACCAAATTTGAACATCGTAGGTGAATTGTGTTCGGGAGTTATGCTGACCACATACACACAGATAGACATTTTTTCTATATCACTATTTTGGGATTAGAATGTTCCAAAACGTGGAGAAATTCAAGACCAAAATTTTTTTTTTTTTTTTTTTTTTTTTTTACGAAACTATACTTGCTAATACTATACTTTCATTACCCTATGTATATATGGGTAATTGAAAGTGAAAAAAAAGTTCTTCGAAAATCTTGGTACTTACTATAAAGGGAGATATAATGTAAAACAATAGTATTATTATAGCGGTTAAGATAAAAGACATTACTTTTTGTTTTTTTTAATATTATGAAAATTAATGTCCATAAATGCAGAGAATGAAATGTTCAATAAAAAATAAAAAGTTTTAAAATGTAATTAAGGGGGTCCAGTACCGAAATTTTTTCAAAAATCCCAATTTTTTTTTCTGATTTTAAAAAATAGTTCATACATTCCTGAAGAGAATGATGTTTTTATCTCATTCCTCCGGTGATGAGAACGCTACAAAATTACCTGTTATTTAACATTAATTTTACATAAAAAAATATTATAAAAATTAAATAGAGACAAACTATAAAAATTTTAGTATATATTTTTGATTTTGTAAGATTTTTGGAAACAATATTTTGATAGTATTTATTTCTGGTTGACTTCAACAAAAGATGATACAGTAGTGTGGGGTGTCACATGTTTCAGAACAAAATTGTCTTATTTTTCCCAAACCCATTATTACAAGTATTTATAATATTTTAAAATTTGCACATCAAATAATTAATTTTAATATTTACACATCAAATAATTCATTTTAATATTTACACATCAAAGCTAAATGCATAAAATATATTTTGGAGGAAAAAGTTGTCTTGTTTCACCTCTTAATTGATTTCAATAAACATTATTGATAGCCAAGAAAGCTGATTAAACACTAGTGACTTTAAAAAAAAAATAAAGAAGAAAAATCAGTATTAAGATATTAGATGCAATAATATTTATTTATTTAAAAATTCCAATTTCCTTAATTCCAACTTTAAGGTATACATATACGTTGGACATTTTTTTTTTTTTTTTTTTTTTTTTTTTTAATTCTTATGTCAGCGTGTTAAATATTTGTGAGAATTACAAGAGAAAAAAATTTAATGTATTTGCAATAACAAAAAGTAAAAAAATAAAATATTTATTTAATTAATTGGATTTTAATTCACTAATTAAGGCTTCATTACAACGTTGATAAAATAATACCTAATTAATTTTGAAACAAATTTCTTACTGGAAATTAAAAACATAATATTGATACAAGGGGCCCAAGCAAAATATAATGTATAACTTACATATTTTTTAAATTTTAACTTTTAACGTGTAAAGTGCTAGAAAATTAAATTTTTCCAAAAATAAAAATATTCTAAATTACATAAAAAAATCTACTTTTTTACCAAAAATTTTGTAAACAGCTAGGGCCCGTACTCTGAAATGTTATCTAAATTATACAGTTTAAATTTTAAAAATCAGTTAATTAACTCTTACGATATCACCGTTGGAGTACATTCACTCAACAATGAAAAGCAGTTCTCCAGAAATTGAGTTCAAAGTTTTCGACAATTTCTTTTTTCTAAATATGTTTTAAACGTCGACCTTTACGAAATTGCATGTAATTAAAAAAGTATTTTAACTATAAGAAAGTTATTGGTATCATTTTAAAGATAATGAATTGGAGAATATTTTAGAATGAATAAACAAAAATGCCTGTTTTGTCAGTTTTTGCGATTTTCGACGTATATGTTTACCTTAAAGCAGGGGTTCCCAACCTTTTTGCACCTGCGACCCACTTGACTTTTTGAGAAATTTTGACGTACCACCAGACCTAAATAATTTAAAAAACGTATAATATTTACTCTTCTAAAAGTGTTCAAAGACTTTTTGAATTAAATTCCTGAAAAAACTTCATATTTAATGGTTAGATATTTGTTTATTTATAACATGCTAATAATAAAGGAGAAATAAAAATATTAAAATGGTATTAATTTACAGTTTTATGTATTACCCATAAGTCTAAAAACATACAAATAAAAAATTAGTACAAACTCAGCAAAATATTAAACATCATACAAAATATGCTTTTATAGTCTTTAGTGCGAAACTTGTTGTTTGCCTGCGATTAAAATATCAACATTAGGAGTAATGGAACTTATCTTCAATCTTAAGTCCTCTTCAACACTTATTCTGCTTCTATGTTTATTTTTTATGTACAAGAGTTCAGAAAATCCACTCTCACACAAGTAACTCGTGACAAATGGCATCAAAAATAGCAGAGCTTTCCGGGAGATCAAAGGGTACTCGGTTTTACATCCGATCCAGAAGTTAATTAAAGATTTCTCTTTAAAATAATCTTTCATTGAACTATCTTCTGTAAGATCAATAAACCTTTTTTTTAGTTCACCTGAAACCACCGTACCACCTGAAACGTTCCCGCGTACCACCAGTGGTACGCGTACCAACCCCTGCCTTAAAGCATTTTAAATTGTAACTTGTTTTGTAATTAGTATAATGATATCGTATTAGATCTTCTATACTAGGCCATAAGTTTTTTTTTTTTTTTTTTGTTTTTTTTTCAGTTTGTCGTTAAACTCGTTGACTTGGCAACATTGATGTTCGTATAAAAACTACAAATCAGTAAAGCTTTGTTCAAATACGTCATCACCCTCAGCAAGGATAGATTTCAGGCAATAAATATCACTAAAAATTTAAACTGGCTATGATTGTATTCTTAAAACACATTATTAATACATGTTTTAAATGTATTGTGCCGTATAAGAAAAGGATTGAATATCCAAAAACGTTTATTCGCATTTAAAATATCTTAGAGGAATTAAATTTTTATAAGTTCATCTCGGATACTGTGTTTTACTTTTGGGAGAGATTTTGTAAAAGGAAAATAAAAGTAGGGGTGTAAAACATCGCATAACTTTTAATTACACTGTTATATACTGGACACTTCATTTAAATTTGATGTGGAATATTGTTATTACTATTTTCATATTTTGATTCATTTTTTTAAAAAAATTGCCATTTTGGCGATAATTTTGGCAATAATTCTTACAAGGGGAAAAAAGCACACCAAATTGGGGATTTTGGTTTTATATTTTTCGATAATTCTTACATTATCCTCTCTTCTAAGTGAAATAGAGGAGGGGAGAAAAATGTTCGTTGATGAGTGCTGCTCAAGAGGAAAGAACTCTACTGTGTTAAAAGTATTCGTTTTCAATTTTTTTTTACATCTTTATAGCATTTTTGATGGAATTTTGGAGGTGGGGATGTTTAGAATAACTTAAGAGGAATTACCACTGTGATTTTGATCAAAATCCTTAGAGCAATTGTTGAAATTTTTCATGTTTTGCGCATGCGTAATATTGACGAAAACCGTAATGACAGGTCATATGGCCACCACTAGCTCCTACATAAAATTTGAACTTCGTAAGTCAATTAGTACGGTAGCTATACTTTCCATGTACACACATACATACACTTTTTCTAGACCATTTTTTGTTCAATCAGGAGGAGCCAAAACGTGGAGAATGCAGAAAAATCGGGGGGGAAAAAAAGGGGACCAAAAACAATACTTTCATAACCCTATGTTAACATATGGGTAATTAAAAAAAGAGAGGGACAAAAATTCCTCGCTTTCTTGAAGTGCTGAAAACGAAATTTTCTCACATCTATAGTAGGAGTAGTAAAGAGTTTTCTCATATCTCTATCATCTACAATAAATTGTCCCAACTTCACAATATATTTGAACTCTTAATGATTTTTTTCTTAATTTCAAATCTTCAAATGAATGAAACAATTTGTGATTGTAAACAAGCAATCCGTTTCAAACGATGAGTTTTTTTTTTTGTTTTTTTTTTAAATAAATTTTTGGTTTTGCAAAGAAAGAGAAGGAGGATCATCGCAAAAAATCACCTTACAGGTGGAAAGATAGTTTAACGATGTTTAATTATCATTGAAACAAAAAAAGAATATTCATGTTAAAATTAAGCTTCTGCATTTTTTTAGTTAAAAAGAAAAGGAAAAGACGACTTGAAATCTCAATTGTATGATTTATAATGTACGATTCGCTAAAAAAAAAAGTTAATTTCTTTATAAACACACAATCAAAATTAATAAGAATCTAATAGATGATGAAGTCAGAAAATTAAAATAGCTGGTATGTAAATGAATACATTTCTATAATTTTCCAAGTTTAGAGAATACTTAAATTTACATATACAATATTGTTACGAATTTTTGTGTATTTGTAAATATTTCGTAGTGTTAATTTTGTAAATAGGAAAATTTATGCAAATTTTGCATAAGGCAGTGCAATAGTTCGTCTTAACTTGGCTTCCCTGCAGTGTGTCTATTAGTGCTTGATAACGAGTCTTACAGAGATAATGCTGAGAAGCGAGTTTTACAAGGAGCAGGGCATTTAACATTATGGTAATGGCAATGTCGCCAAATTGGAGCCAAGTTGGCGATGGTTTTGGCGACTAATTTTTATCGCCAAACGTGGCGGCATTTTCGGTTTCCATGTACATGTATAGGACATTTCGACTACGATCTGGAAAGTTCTCCAAATATCTACCTCTAGAAGTCTCCAGAAGATTTGATTCCTATATAAGCCCGGCCATGAGCCAGTTAGTGGAGTTGACTAAGATAAGTCAGTTAGTTGACTGGAATTACTGAGTTGAGATACTGAGTCTCGGTGAGCATTCAGAGTAGTTCTAAAGTGAACTGTATTGCATTGCTTTTTGCGGTGATTTAGCAGTTGTGTGTCAAGTTTAACTGCTGTTTGTGCTATATTGTTGTGTATAGAGCTGTATTGAGTCTACTAGAACGAGAAGTTCTGGTGTTGTAAAGGAATCTGTGAAGAGTTATACTGGAATAAATTTCTGCATGTTTTGATCTGCTTTGGCTTCAAATCTTTCGAACCCACTAACGCAACAATATTTTTAAAAGGCTTGATTACCTATGAGAGTAGAATGCTGAAATTTAAATGATAATTGTTAGTTTAATTTAATTTAGTAAATGACCTTGCAATTCCATCAATTTTATTCCTAATTAGTAAATTAAAACTCCAAATGTCTTTGTAAACCTACTTCACATGGGCAGTTTCCGCTGTTTGTTTCACTAAACGCTTCGTCACCAGAATACGAATAATATCCACAAGAAATACACTGTTAACCTGCAAATAAAATGTTTATATTAATAGCCTGAATAAAAACACAAAAAACATGCACTACCTTTTTATAATTAATTTTTATTTATCTGAAAGACAAATCCGAAAATAATTTTTTCAGATTAGCCCTTTCAATTTGAATATTTTGCAATTCAGTTCTTATAACTTAACCCTTTGCACTCCGGGCCTTTTTCGCGCAGGGCACCAGCAACTCCAGACGTTTCGCATCCCTTTCGAAGCATTTCTTACCAGTGACTTAAAATCATTACACACACAAATTAATGTATAAAATTTTTATATTTGAACATTTTATATATCTCTACACCTTTACAAACATAATTTCTTAAATATTAGTCTCTATAATTTTTCTGTGTGTGTGATACTGCTGCGCATCCAGTTACCGTAGCAAACCAAGTGGTGAGCGAAAGTCACCTCTGGAGTTGCGGCATCAAACCACATGGTGAGCGAGAGTCACCACTGGAGTGCAAAGGGTTAAATCTATGACAATTGCTTACTCTGATGATTTCATAAATTAATGTATAAAATTTTTATATTTTAACATTTTATATATCTCTACACCTTTACAAACATAATTTCTTAAATATTAGTCTCTTTAATTGTTCGGTGTGTGTAATACTGCGGCGCATCCAGTTACCGTAGCAAACCAAGTGGGGAGCGAAAGTCACCTCTGGAGTTGCGGCATCAAACCACATGGTGAGTAAGAGTCACCACTGGAGTGCAAAGGGTTAAATCTATGACAATTGCTTACTCTGATGATTTCATAAATTAACGTATAAAATTTTTATATTTTAACATTTTATATATCTCTACACCTTTACAAACATAATTTCTTAAATATTAGTCTCTATAATTGTTCGGTGTGTGTGATACTGTCGCGCATCCAGTTACCGTAGCAAACCAAGTGGGGAGCGAAAGTCCCCTCTGGAGTTGCGGCATCAAACCACATGGTGAGTGAGAGTCACCACTGGAGTGCAAAGTGTTAAATCTATGACAATTGCTTACTCTGATGATTTCATAAATTAACGTATAAAATTTTTATATTTTAACATTTTATATATCTCTACACCTTTACAAACATAATTTCTTAAATATTAGTCTCTATAATTGTTCGGTGTGTGTGATACTGTCGCGCATCCAGTTACCGTAGCAAACCAAGTGGGGAGCGAAAGTCACCTCTGGAGTTGCGGCATCAAACCACATGGTGAGTGAGAGTCACCACTGGAGTGCAAAGTGTTAAATCTATGACAATTGCTTACTCTGATGATTTCATAAATTAACGTATAAAATTTTTATATTTTAACATTTTATATATCTCTACACTTTTACAAACATAATTTCTTAAATATTAGTCTCTATAATTGTTCGGTGTGTGTGATACTGTCGCGCATCCAGTTACCGTAGCAAACCAAGTGGGGAGCGAAAGTCACCTCTGGAGTTGCGGCATCAAACCACATGGTGAGTGAGAGTCACCACTGGAGTGCAAAGTGTTAAATCTATGACAATTGCTTACTCTGATGATTTCATAAATTAACGTATAAAATTTTTATATTTTAACATTTTATATATCTCTACACTTTTACAAACATAATTTCTTAAATATTAGTCTCTATAATTGTTCGGTGTGTGTGATACTGTCGCGCATCCAGTTACCGTAGCAAACCAAGTGGGGAGCGAAAGTCACCTCTGGAGTTGCGGCATCAAACCACATGGTGAGTGAGAGTCACCACTGGAGTGCAAAGTGTTAAATCTATGACAATTGCTTACTCTGATGATTTCATAAATTAATGTATAAAATTTTTATATTTTAACATTTTATATATCTCTACACCTTTACAAACATAATTTCTTAAATATTAGTCTCTTTAATTGTTCGGTGTGTGTAATACTGCGGCGCATCCAGTTACCGTAGCAAACCAAGTGGGGAGCAAAAGTCACCTCTGCAGTTGCGGCATCAAACCACATGGTGAGTAAGAGTCACCACTGGAGTGCAAAGTGTTAAATCTATGACAATTGCTTACTCTGATGATTTCATAAATTAACGTATAAAATTTTTATATTTTAACATTTTATATATCTCTACACCTTTACAAACATAATTTCTTAAATATTAGTCTCTATAATTGTTCGGTGTGTGTGATACTGTCTCGCATCCAGTTACCGTAGCAAACCAAGTGGGGAGCGAAAGTCACCTCTGCAGTTGCGGCATCAAACCACATGGTGAGTAAGAGTCACCACTGGAGTGCAAAGTGTTAAATCTATGACAATTGCTTACTCTGATGATTTCATAAATTAACGTATAAAATTTTTATATTTTAACATTTTATATATCTCTACACCTTTACAAACATAATTTCTTAAATATTAGTCTCTTTAATTGTTCGGTGTGTGTAATACTGCGGCGCATCCAGTTACCGTAGCAAACCAAGTGGGGAGCAAAAGTCACCTCTGCAGTTGCGGCATCAAACCACATGGTGAGTAAGAGTCACCACTGGAGTGCAAAGTGTTAAATCTATGACAATTGCTTACTCTGATGATTTCATAAATTAACGTATAAAATTTTTATATTTTAACATTTTATATATCTCTACACCTTTACAAACATAATTTCTTAAATATTAGTCTCTATAATTGTTCGGTGTGTGTAATACTGCGGCGCATCCAGTTACCGTAGCAAACCAAGTGGGGAGCAAAAGTCACCTCTGCAGTTGCGGCATCAAACCACATGGTGAGTAAGAGTCACCACTGGAGTGCAAAGTGTTAAATCTATGACAATTGCTTACTCTGATGATTTCATAAATTAACGTATAAAATTTTTATATTTTAACATTTTATATATCTCTACACCTTTACAAACATAATTTCTTAAATATTAGTCTCTATAATTGTTCGGTGTGTGTGATACTGTCTCGCATCCAGTTACCGTAGCAAACCAAGTGGGGAGCGAAAGTCACCTCTGGAGTTGCGGCATCAAACCACATGGTGAGTGAGAGTCACCACTGGAGTGCAAAGTGTTAAATCTATGACAATTGCTTACTCTGATGATTTCATAAATTAACGTATAAAATTTTTATATTTTAACATTTTATATATCTCTACACCTTTACAAACATAATTTCTTAAATATTAGTCTCTATAATTGTTCGGTGTGTGTGATACTGTCTCGCATCCAGTTACCGTAGCAAACCAAGTGGGGAGCGAAAGTCACCTCTGGAGTTGCGGCATCAAACCACATGGTGAGTGAGAGTCACCACTGGAGTGCAAAGTGTTAAATCTATGACAATTGCTTACTCTGATGATTTCATAAATTAATGTATAAAATTTTTATATTTTAACATTTTATATATCTCTACACTTTTACAAACATAATTTCTTAAATATTAGTCTCTATAATTGTTCGGTGTGTGTGATACTGTCGCGCATCCAGTTACCGTAGCAAACCAAGTGGGGAGCGAAAGTCACCTCTGGAGTTGCGGCATCAAACCACATGGTGAGTGAGAGTCACCACTGGAGTGCAAAGTGTTAAATCTATGACAATTGCTTACTCTGATGATTTCATAAATTAATGTATAAAATTTTTATATTTTAACATTTTATATATCTCTACACTTTTACAAACATAATTTCTTAAATATTAGTCTCTATAATTGTTCGGTGTGTGTGATACTGTCACGCATCCAGTTACCGTAGCAAACCAAGTGGTGGGCGAAAGTCACCTCTGGAGTTGCGGCATCAAACCACATGGTGAGCGAAAGTCACCACTGGAGTGCAAAGGGTTAAATCTATGACAATTGCTGGTACTCTTCCATTATCAGGGCGCAAGCGATAAATCGCCAAATAATGTAGAATTTCGCCAGCGGAATTTATGTGGAGACGAAGAGTAAACGGATCCATTCCAACTAATTCTCAAGGACATCACCGTATTGTGCAAAAAACAATTATTATAAGCATTCTTTTTGGGTAAAACTGTTTTGTTTACAATTCATTAATATCTGTTTATAGATAAACTTGTTTTGCTTACTATTAAATAATATTTTTATACGCTTTCAACTTTTATTCTGTTGACTGATTTGTCATTCGCTCGCTTCGTGGCGACTCGATTGGCGACGCCTCGTGTTTGGTTGGCGACATTTGCGCCAGGAAACCGGAAGAGTACCCAATTGCTTACTCTGATGATTTCATATAATTTTCTAATACACTAGCTAAAGTACCCGGGTTGGCTGGGTTCAAAAAGCTGTGGCTCGGCTTGGCCAAGTACAACCCATCCGGTAAAAATTGTTGGGTCGATAGCAATTTATTATCATACCATTTTTCACCCCCCAATCTTCCACCCCTTAGTAACAATACATCATAATTGAAATACTGCACAATAATCTGGATTAGTTAATGTACCCATTGTGCGAATCGGTCGCCATTAGGGCGATGGGCAAGTCAAGAAAGGAATAATCTTGGATGACGGTTGGCAATAGAGGTCGGAAATATCGATCAAAATAAATATCGATACTATATCTTTGCATTGAAGAACATATCGATAAAATATCGATGTATCGATACATGATTTTTTTTTTAAATTGATTTTCAATTTTGCCAAAAAAGTTTTTTGGGACAAATTTCTACTTTTCGTGAATTCATGCTAAAATTGTTTTAATAAATAAATTATAAAAATTGTTTTAATAAATAAATTATATTATCAATTAGAATAAATAAATTATAAAAATTGTTTTAATAAATAAATTATATTATCAATTAGAATAAACAAAATACATTTGGATGTCCATGCATAAATTCATATTTAGTTTTAAAGAAGAAATTTTGAAAATTAGTGTACCGCTTTTTTGCTGATAGAGATGATTTTAATATTTAAAATTAGATACCAATTCCAGACAGACGTTGGCAATAGAAACGGCGCTATGTTAATGACTACTAATAAATGATCTTATCTTTCGATTACATTATGTTTTCTTTCTGGTTAGGGTGCCCTTTTAACTGTCTCTCAGCCAAGACCAAACTTTAGTTTTGAAGTTTTTGAAAAGGGATTAAATAAAATTGAAAAAACTCATGGAACTACAAAACGATCATCAGAAAACTAAAAATGTTTGAAAATATCGATATGTCGGTGACTTGTATCGATATTTAAAAAAATATATCGATTAAAATATCGTCGTATCGATATATCATCGACCTCTAGTTGGCAACCCTGATGGTAAAGAGAAAAAAAATATCGAAAACTAAGAGGAACGGTCATTGTTTACCGCTACTCGCGTCTTATAAAGTTTTACCTAAATTGAAATATCCATATATATATAGTGAAACGTGCTTCGTTACGTGAAGTTTCTGGATAAAAAAAATATATCGATTAAAATATCGTCGTATCGATATATCGTCGACCTCTAGTTGGCAACCCTGATGGTAAAGAGAAAAAAAATATCAAAAACTAAGGGGAACGGTCGTTGTTTACCGCTACTCGCTTCTTATAATGTTTTACCTAAATTGAAATATCCATATATGTATATAGTGAAACGTGCTTCGTTACGTGAAGTTTCTGGATGTTATTCCAACCAATGTAAATGTGAACTTAAGAGCATTTTTGAGATAGTTGAACTGTCTCGAGCAGAGGTATAGAACCTACGTGAGAAAATAACAAGTTATATTCCCCTGGGAAAAAAGACGGTTAAAATATGTCCAGTAAATCGGAAGTTTTGATCATATCCTTTTCCGGATGAATGAAATGGAAGAAGAGGGTTTCGTGATATTTCAAGTAGCCATGAATCTTTCTCTAGTTTCAAAGGTCAAGTGGAAAAATTTCATCAAGATCAGAATAAATTTAAGCTTTCTGAATAAAATGCATACAAACATAAGAAATGTTTCTATGTATATGCGATATTCAGGTAATTTAAGTGTAAATAATGTATCCCATAAAAACAAAGTTTTTACCAATAAAAACAAAGGTTCTAATACAAAACCTTTACTATATGCATTGCCAATTTTTATATTCATTGACACAACGTCGAATCTGTAAACAGCTTGAAGTTTGCATCTAATTTTAAATATCGAAAACATTTCTATCAGCAAAATGTGCGGCAAAAACTAAGATTGCTTAAAAATGAATGTGACACTCACATCCACTACCAAATATTGTCAATTTATTCCGATTGACACAATTTTATTATTTATTTTTTTAAAAAAAGGCAACAGGAGAGATTCTTCAATGGTCGGTTGAATGCTATTTTATCGCGATTGGATGATAGCAAGTTGGTTTATAAGTATTCAGTAAAAACGACCTTTTAGTGACAGCTACACCCCAAAATTTGATAGAATGCATTGACATCGACATCGAATCTATCTGCCAAGTTTCAGCCCGATTGGATGACGGCAAGGGTATTAATAGGCACCCGCAGATTTGATCTCAATTAACACACACACAACATCGAAGTTAATGTAAAGGATTTATAAAGGCGAAGGAGTCATGAAAGAGTCTTATTAAGTTGCAGTCGTAGATAGTTATTAATTACTTAAGCCTGATTTACACGCTACCAATCGGGCCTCCAGTTTAGATCGCCAGTTCTGTGACGTCAGCTAGGCGACAGTTGCGCCGTCTATCGGTGATCACGGGAGAGCGCACGTTATTGGTTGATCGGAGTCGCCGGCGCCAGTAAATAGAAAATGTTTGGTTTACTGGAACCAGTAGCCTGGTGACGTCACATGACGTCACTGACTGGTGATCTAAACTGGAGGCCAAACTGGTAGAGTGTAAATCAGGCTTTATGAGAGGAAGGTACAGTGCCAGCACAGCAGATAGCAAGAGAATGTATTCTCTCTGGAAAACAAGCATGGTATTGAACTGTGGATTTTATTGATTCAGCACAAATGAAGTACTCAAACTGTGGGAAATTAAATCAGTATGACTCAATGATGAGCAATAATAAATATTATGTATGGAACGTACAATTTGGTAAAATGCTGATAATGACTGTAGGAACGTAGGAACGTTATTGAATGCTTGTTTGTTTGTTTTGTGCTCTCATAGATCTATTTTTTCCAATGATGGCAAATCAGCCCGGGACCTATAGCTTAACGTGGATTCATGAACCACAACGAACATACTTGCCTAACTCAGATCAGTGGGCAATATTATTTGCTACCAACTATTTGTGGAATTTTAGACATCAATCAAATGTATTCTAATAACTCAATAGAGGTGGAACTCATATCTAAGAACAGTTACCAAGCGTGTGAGATTACTTGAGTTCAATTCACGACGTTAGCTCTCACTAAACTCTGCTTCATAGAATTGGCTTAAACAGATATTTTGGTACTCAAACTTGCATAATTCGTTCAAAAACGCCAAATTTCAACATTTCCATTTTTTTTTTCCCCGACCAAAAGGCTAAAAGCATCATCTGAATCCATTCAAACCCTCAATTGGTGCCCACTGATGGTCATGCACGTATATATGCGTCATTTGATCCCCAATTTTTCCATCAATACACAACATTTTAAATTTTATAATTAAAATTTAAAATAAAATATTTTTTAAATATTTTTATTCGGATCATTTATAACCTATCTAAAATAAAATAAATAAAAAATAATTTTCAAAAACTATAGATTTGAATTAGAAATATAATTAAAAAATTATTGCAGAAAAAAAAATAATTTGCTGTAGAATTTCGCCCATTCCTTGGACCGTCTGTGTATTAAAAGGATATTTTGGCACTCAAACTTGCATAATTCGTTCAAAAACGCCAAATTTCAATATTTCCATTTTTTTTTTCCCGACCAAAAGGCTAAAAGCATCATCTGAATCCATTCAAACCCTCAATTGGTGCCCACTGATGGTCATGCACGTATATATGCGTCATTTGATCCCCAATTTTTCCATCAATACACAACATTTTAAATTTTATAATTAAAATTTAAAATAAAATATTTTTTAAATATTTTTATTCGGATAATTTATAACCTATCTAAAATAAAATAAATAAAAAATAATTTTCAAAAACTATAGATTTGAATTAGAAATATAATTTAAAAATTATTGCAGAAAAAAAAAAAAAAAAATTGCTGTAGAATTTCGCCTATTCCTTGGACCGTCTGTGGATTAAAAGGATATTTTGGCACTCAAATTTGCATAATTAGTTCAAAAACGCAAAGTTTCAACCTTTTTAATTTTCAACTCTTTCTGTGTCCAAAATGCTTAAAATCATCACCCGAAACCACTGTTGTCTCAATTTGTGTTTAAAATGATACTTTGGTACAATGACAATTATGACAAATCATCTAATCGATTGTCAGATTGCCTGACAGATTTTAGTTTTACTTTTTTAGAAGGGGAAAGGAGGACAATATCCTTTAAAAAGACCTTCCGGAAATGCCACATTGTTCTCTCTTAATACACAGAATTAGACATTACAATGTGGACGTGAAACATAGCCTTCTTGTTGCTCTTGCGCCATGAAAACCAAATGCTATGAACTTCTATATTTGTAAAGCCACCTTCAAAGGTTGTCCAGATAGGATTTTCTTGTTCATTTTTACTGCTTAAACAGAAAGTTTTTTTTGCTTCTTCAAAATAGAGAAAAGGCTATGTCGACATAAATTCATAATCAAATTTCAGTTCCAAGTTTTCCCAAACCCACAAAAACGTTCGTTTGCTGCCATTGAACCAAAAACGAATTCCATTTTTTGCAACAAGTTTTCGAGGGAAAAAAGACATTCTATATTCGAGTCACAGTAAGTTGTTGTGAATGCGTCACTACCCTGCAAATATTTGATACGTTTGGGGAATTGAAACCTCAGTATAGACTTATTCACACCATCTTGAATCTTATCATACAGAATAATCAATTCCAGTCGATATATTTTTTTTTATATTTGAGAAAAACTGTTGCATCATACTAGACTGAGAGGCGACTGCATGTTTAGGTACAACACTGAACATTATTCTGAATTTTTTCTAGAATGTGGAGAAAAGTTCGTAGATTACGAATCCACTGGTCTGCCGTGGCAAAAATGTCCGAAACTGGTCAAAAATCGACTTTGAATGAGTTGAACTAAATTCGATAGCCAAATATGTCATAACTTGCCAAAAAAATTAGCCCACTTTTTCGTCTGGTAACCCATCGCACTTCGATTTTCAATGAAGAAGGGCGCAGACGATTTCCTCTCTCTAGGGCCGACCGAACGGTATAGTGGTTAGCGTGCTAGCTTCTAGACCACGAGGTTGCGGGTTCGAGGCCCAGTGTTATTCATGGGTGTTTGCAAATGTATGTTGGCTTGTCTAATGACGAATGTTTCGGCGCATTACAGCCCTCGTGTTGCTGACGGTGCCATATAATCTGAAAACAAACAATCTGATCTCTGGGTCGGAAAACTAGCATATTTTAAAAGTAAGCCAAATTGGCGATACCAGTTACGTCATTAGTGACGTAATATTTATTGCCAACTTGGCTCATTTTTAAAAGATGCAAGAAAGCCGTCGCCAGGTATCTGAATCGTCTGCATCCTTCTCAATTGAAAATTAAAGAACGAAGGGTTACCACACAAAAAAGAATGCTCATTATTTGGCAAGTTATGGCAGATTTGGAAATCGGATTTAGTTCAGTTCATTCAAAGTCGATATTTGACCAGTTTCGGCCATTTTTGACACGGCAGACCAATAGATTTGTTATCTACTAACTTTTCTCCACATTCTAAAAAAAATTCAGAATGATGTTCGATGGGGTGCCTAAACATGCAGTCGCCTCTCGGACTATACGAATCGAAATGTTCAGATGAAAGTTTAAATATAAGGAAAAAAATAAATAAATATAACAGTTCAGAATTTCAGTTTATTTTACAGTAAACGTAAATCATATTTTTCTAAATATCTTGACAAAATAAAAACTAATACATTTACTTTTAAGGAACAATTTGACAAAATTATGACTAATATGTGCATCGTTGCTGAATTATTTGAAAGGTTTAAAATAACTGAAAAATGTGTCGAAAACCTTACGTGAATAGGCAATTACGAAAACAACTTGAAAAAAGTTAATGTTTTAATGACCTCGAAAGAAAAATTAGGATCTCTTGTTTAGTAATGAAATAACCACGACTCCATAAACAAAGTAGTTTGTTTCAGAATTATAACGAGTAATATTTAAGAAAATTACAAAAGAACTTTGGCCTTTAGATTTACAAGTTGATCTTTTTTTGAAATAGTTGATTCAACTTTTCTTTAAAACACTAGATATCAAAATATGTACAAAACTCTTTTAAAAAGTGGATAATTTTCTGTTCTTAGTCTCAGGTACGAGCAAAAATTAAAAGGGCATATTTTTTTATAAATACAAAAATTAAATATATAGAAAATTATGAATGTAAAAAATTCCAAAAAATATAAATATCTTCTTCGATCATCGTTAATGTATCAACATCAAAAGCTTTCGTGTCCTGTCAATTGCATTTTTACTGTATAAAAACTTTATTTTTCGTATTATTAGCTAATTTAGCGTTAGCCTTTAACTGCTGTAAGCGGTCTGACAGACCGCGATTCATTTGTTGCAGAATGCTTCCACCCCCAAAAATATCGCATATTTGATTTTTATTTTTCTGATACTATGTTTCTTAAACTTTAAACTGATGTTCGTCAATTTGTTTGGCGCAGTATGGACCATGTGTAGCTCTTGCGCAAAAAAAACCACAAACCACCCAACCACAGCAGTTAAAGGTTAAATAGGGAATCATTTCTTAATAGTAGAAAAACTGATGCAAACAAATTTATACAAATAAACTTCCCATACCACATATATAAGCCATCACTTATATCAGCCATTGAGCCCAAAAATCAGAAGACATCCGTTTTAAAAGTCTAGAGCTGTTTTACCGAGTTAATAGCAAGGTATAAAGACTTAAGAAAATTTTTTAACCACCTATATCAGTTGTTGCTCAAGAGTTGGACATAACATAGAAAGATGAGAAGATTGTATTTTTCGGAACCATCAGTTGAAAAGTCAACCATAACCATAATTGTTACAAAAAAGTGTGCACTTGATGCAGCAGTGTAACAAGAATGACATCCGTAGGTTAACAAGAAACTTTTTACGCGTTCAACACTGATCATCCGAATTCAATACTCCGTTGACGATATGTTCTACTACATAGATCTTAACCTATTTTAAGATACTTGACCACCTTGGAAAGCTAAAAAATACAACATTTTCACACACAAAAAAAAAAAAAAAAAATATTTTCCTGAATAAGATATTACAATGATTTTTTTTTTTTTTTTTTTAACTTTTATTTGACTTCAGAAACTTTTTATTTATAGAAAACAAAAATACTTGACTTCTTTCAAATTTCATTTCTTAACAACTATCTAGGAGGCGCCAAAGTCGACGCCTCAAAAAAATGGTGTCCCAAGGCGGACAGTTAATCTCAGGATTGGTGAATCTGAAACAAACAAAAAAAGCGGAATCTTCAAAAGTAAGATTCCTTACGTGACAATTTACTACAAATTGCCAAAAATAGAAAAAAATTAAAAAATGGCTGATGTTTGAAAAAAAAGGTTGAAAAAACACCCCTGTTTTTCACTATTTTTTGCTAAAAAAAACAATGTTACAATTAATTGTTTCGGCAAAATGTGGTAAATCGGCATACAAAACATCTCAACGAAAAAAAACAAGACCAAAATCATTGAAATCGGCCGATTAGTTTCGGAGATTAAGTGTCCGGCATTTGAAAAAAAAGTAGTTTCGAAAAAAAGGAGTTGTAAGTTTTTACGCGCTAGTATAGAGTGCTGGAAGCTTACGCACACTTTAACTACTTTCATTATGTTTGAATTCGAATTTGAAAAAAAAAATTTGGGGGGTGATTTTTAAAAGTATAATGATTGAGAAAATGCAAAAAAAAGTCGATTTTTTTAAATTTATAAGGTGGTCAAGTACCTTAAACATTGAAATGTTCGACTGCTTTTCGATCACTTCAGTGTATGAAGTAAATTATGTTTGACATTAGTATTTTATTTTTTGTTCATTCCATATCCAAATAACAAATTAAGTTATCCACCTAATACCTCATCTATGTAAAAGAGCCCAGGGAAGGCTCATCACAAAAGTTAAAGACAGTCGTAGGAATAAGAACGCTTTCAATCCTTGTCATATGCAGCCTTTTGAAGTTTATGAGGATAAATGTACACCTGGTCTTGAGTACAGGAGTAGCAAAAAGCAAGTGTATGAAAAAGCGAATTATGGGCACATGAAAGCAAACGACATCACGAGTCAAGGGAACAAGCGTGAGACCTATCAGATCAGCGAATATTAATGAAGGCGGGAGAATTAATGAAGTCACGAGTATGTGGGAAAGGTTTGAACTCTTCCAGAGCCTGATTTACCATTAGGCCCACTAGGCCCGGGCCTAGGAGTCCACAAATTTTGAAAGTTTTCTGAAAATTTAAAATATAATGGTCTTTTTATGGGAAGTACTGAACAAAAATAATAAAAATTTTTTAGTTATACATCCGCAAATTCCATATTTTTTTAGAGTCACAGAGAGTTAAGTTAGATAGATTAATCTAATAAAACCTAATTAAGCAAATCTTTCTGGTTCAGCCAATCATATACAACTTCTTCATATGTATACCGAGACAAGGGCTTTACGCCGCTGTTCTCCTTCTCTCGCCTCTTGTACAGAGATGTTCACCAACCAACCAACCTTATACAACTTCTTATATTATGAAATGAAAGAATCTTTGTGATTGATTGGTTTGCAGGCTCTTCCATGGACTTTTTTTAACTTTGTTTGCCCTCCTTTTTGGTGAGATCGTGGAAACACTGGAAAGTTTACTTTGTATTATTTACAATTATTGTTATAAAATTAAGTAATCTTTTTTTATTATATAATTTGTGGACCCTGAGGTAAAATGCAAGTTTAAAATACAGCAAAGTGAGCTTTAAAATCAGTGTTCATGGAGGGGGTTTTGATTAATTCAAAAGTTTTGAGGAAATCAAGATCATACTAATTATAATAAAAAAATCATGTGAAAGTAAACTATGAGTTTTAATTGTAAAAAGTTAGTTTTAACGAATGTAGCTTGATCTGGTAATATTGTGACGTAAGGAAATAAATATTTGCTATTGGGGGGCCCTCTCTGAATGTAGGGCCTAACGTAAAAAAAATTCTAAATCGGGCTCTGAACTCTGCGGTTTAAAAATAGATTGGAAATGAAAATGAAAATATTCATAGAAACTATCTACAGTCAACTCGGGATAACTCGAAGTCTCATAGTCGAAAATTCGTTTATGTCGAAGTTTTCATTAGGTCCCAAGAATATGCCTTCAATAGAAAATAACGTCCGAGTGACTTCCGATACCTCGAACTTCGGATAACTCGAAGAATTTGGCCATTCCCTTGAATTTCGAGTTTTCGCGAGTTAACTCTATTTAAAGGCGCATTAATCATTACATCTATACAAGTTATTTTCGTTTTATGTCCTATAAATACATTATACTACACCCATAAGAAAATATTTTATCATATAATATTAATGAATTTCTCACTTATAATGTCTTACAGTAAAAATCGTTTAAAGAGAGCACATTACTTATACATCAAAATTGAAAGTTTCAAGGAAATTTCATAATTTTAATGCATTTAAGGTATACTTATAGGTTTCAAATTTTTAATTTTTTAATTTTCAATTTAAAAATTAGACCTTTGCACCTTGAAAAGTACATTAATTGTTTAACTGTTTCCAATAAAAAAAATTTAAAATTTCTTCAATTTTAATAATTAATTAACATTTAATCAACTAATTAGGCTAATTTCGAACGGTAAAGACAAAAATTCTAATTCACCCACAGATACAATTTTGGTGTTCAATAATGCGGAATATCCTGCTCTATGTTTTGACCCTATCAACAGAATCTTACAGTGTGTATGTTCTTGCTTTAACTGAATCTATTAGAAAAATCCAAGTTTTTTTTTATACATAATCTTATCTTTAAAATTCAATTAAAATTATATTTATTTACAAATCACTTAGTATTTAGGTTCAAAACATTTAACAATGTATGCAGATTATATAGCAAAAAACAAATTTCAAAAAATATTATTTAAACTGGAATTATTACTGTTTGAATGAAATGCAAAATAGAAAAAACAACAATCTGAGAATAACTTTTAAAAAAGTATTTTTTTATATAAAAAACTATTATTATTATACTAATTATTATATATTTCCTTTTTAGTATGCTCCTTCATCATAGGGTTTCCTTCTTTTGTGTTGTTTTTATTTTGCTTTTGTTTTTTACGGCCTTACAAATCTTCCCCGATTTTTGCGAGTTTTGCGATTTGAAGCCTATACGTATACCTTAAACAAGCTTACAAGTGTCTTTGTCTCCCCAAGCGGCCCATCTATCATCAAGGAAGAAATCTTAGAGAAAGACGTAAAATTATAAAACCCTAGGATTAATTCATCTTTCAGCGGCCCATTCAAGCGCACCCACAGCCTCAAAAATCACAAAAGCTTTAAAAAAACTTACAAAAAAAGGCAGGAGAAAAATATGCATGATAAAACTTAAAAAACGATGACCAAAAGCCGCTCAAGAACTCTTTCTACCCCTTTCGAAAAAGTACAAAGTTCTTTTTATTCTCTAAACTGAAAAGAGGATCCTAGAAAATCAATAATCCTAGTTCTGCCGAGAAAAGTATAGTCCACGTTGAAATCCTTTCCAATATGTTCCGCGAATGTTTGAGCTCATTTTTTTTTTTTTTTTTTTTTTTGTAGTATCCGAAAAAGATCGTGGAAAAGTACCCGCGTAAGTTAGATCGAGTGTTTTTATTGCAACCAAACCATTGTAACCATGTTCTTGGAAGAGCATTTTTAGTGTTCGAAAATCTCTGTCAATTTCACTAACGTTTATAAAAAGGTTATTCTTGCAGTTGTTGTTTCATATTCCAATATAAACTTCACTTGATGTTGATTATGAAACTTAATAATCAATATAAATTTTGATATTTTCGGAGTGTATTAATTCTAAATGGAATGGTGCAGAATTTTTTTATTTTTTTTATATTTCTTAGCCTCAGACTTAATCTAGAGAGAAAATGGTAATAAAATAACCTCATCCCTAAACCCAATCAACTTTTCATCTAGATTAAGTCTGAGACTAAGAAATATAAAAAAAAAGTTTTTCTGCACCTATTATCATTCCATTTAGAATTAATACACTCCGAAAATATCAAAATTTATATTGATTTTTAAGTTTCATAATTAATATCAAGTGAAGTCTATATTGGAATATGAAGCAACAACTGTAAGAATAACCTTTTTATTAATATTAGTGAAATTGACAGAGCTCTTCGAACACTAAAAATGCTCTTCCATGGTTACAATGGTTTGGTTGCAATAAAAACGCTAGATCTAACTTACGCGGGTACTTTTCCACGATCTTTTTCGGATACTACAAAAATAAAAATAAAAAGTGTTCGAAAAGCTCTGTCAATTTCACTAACATTGATAAAAAGGTTATTCTTACAGTTGTTGCTTCATATTCCAATATAGACTTCACTTGATGTTAACTATGAAACTTAAAAATCAATATAAATTTTGATGTTTTCGGAGTGTATTAATTCCAAATGGAATGATAATAGGTGCAGAAAAACTTTTTTTATATATATATTTCTTAGCCTCAGCCTTAATCTAGAAGAAAAGTTGATTGGGTTTAAGGATGAGGTTATTTTATTAATATTTTGGTAAATTTGATTTTCAAGTTCTTTTAAAATATCACAAACTTTGACTGTTCTATCTTACTGCAATACAAGAAAACATTTCATTTCCTTCATCCAAAAAGTTTAAGCCGATTTTCGAAATACTTTATATTACACTTTTAGATAATTTACATCCTCATTCTGTATCTTGTGCAAAGACGATTTAAAGTGAAACTACACAAATTAAAATCTTAAAAAAATGAGAAAAAAAAGTCGACAATTTAAGTCTCAAAATTATATTTTTTATAACAAAGAATACATTTAACTTTAACAAATTAACTTCGGTAGATAAATTTATGATATATGGCAAACGTATGGTAAATGTTTCTTAAGCGAGCCATTAGTAGCCATTTTTTTAAAGTTATGTCGAAGTTTAAAAACGGCATTTTAAGTAAAATGCATTTCATGTGAAAATGTGGCACTGCAAACATCTGTTTACATTTACTTTTTTTTTAATTAATCTTATTTTTCTCTAGGATTAAAAGGAGGGATGTCCAAAATTACAAGTTAAAAGTACCAAACGATTTGAATTTTATATATATAAAAAAATCACGAATTTTAAATTTTTAGCTCACTGAATCATCACTTATTTTCTTCTGATTTTAATCTTACTGAATTTTTAGTTTTCTGAAGTAACTTCTTTAAATTACAATTTTTACTGTAACTTAACCCTTTCAGCTTTAACGAATGGATTCTGTGTTCTACAATGGAAACCCAATTTTTAATCAAAATAAATGCAACAGCCGAAATATGGACATAAAGATTATACTTTCAAAAAATATAACTCGCGAAATAACTAATTACGTTAAAAGTAGCCTGTCACGAATGTCTTGGGAATATTGTATTAGAATAAATCGCATCACATCATAAAATAATTTGGGTAAAAGCTAATAAAAAGTATTAAAAAAGAATTTAACCTTGAAATTCGATATTTTCATCACGAATACGAACACGCGTTTTAGACTTAGAGCGTTCAAAAACACATTTGAAAACTATGCCTTTTACTCCAAAACATGGACATTACACAACCCCTTTAAAAGAATAACTTTTTTAATAAAGTTAGCTGTCTCACGATTAAAAACTAGGGGAGTAGAACATCGCACAACTTTCAATTACACAATAATACTAAGGTCAATTTGTGTCATTTACCGTTTTTATATTTTTACATTCATTTAGAAATATTGCCCAGTTTGGTGATATTTTTTGCCATAAATCTTGTATGGGTCTACTTAAAAAGAAAAGAAAAAAAAAATTGGCCAAAATGGAGATTTTAGCCATATATTTTTCGATAATCCTTATATTATGCTTTATTATGGGTGAAACTAAGGAGAGAAGAAAAAACTATTGTTGATGAGGTATTCTCAAGGAAATAGAACTCTGTGTTAAAGGTATTCGTTTTTCAACTTTTTACGCCATTAAAGCATTTTTACAGGAATTTCGGAGGTGAGAATATTTTAGAACACTTTAAGAGGCATTACCACAGTGAGTTTGGACACAATCGTTTGAGCCGTTTTTTAGTAATTACTGAAAAACATGATTTTTTCAATGGCAGCTACTTTATGCGCAAGCGCGAATTTGAGACGAAAACTTTAATGGTAGATCCATGTGTCATCACCAGTCAGCACACCAAATTTGAACATCTTAAGTCAATTTGGCCAACCAAACGGTATAGTGGTTAGCGTGCTAGCTTCTAAACCGCGAGGTTGCGAGTTCGAGTCCCGTGTTAGGCATGGATGTTTGTAAATGTATGTTGGCTTGTCTAATGGCGAATGTTTCGGCGCATTATAGCCCTCGTGTTGCTGACGGCGCCAGATAATCTGAATACAACCAACATTAGGTCAATTTGTTCGGGAGTTATGATGACCACATACACACACACACACACACACACACAAACATTTTTTCTAGATCACTTTTTTAAAATCAGGATGTTCGAAAATGTGAAGGTTGGTTGTATTCAGATTATCTGGCACCGTCAGCAACTCGAGGGCTATAATGCGCCGAAACATTCATCATTAGACAAGCCAACATACATTTACAAACACCCATGCCAACACGGGACTCGAACCCGCAACCTCGCGGTCTGGAAGCTAGCACGCTAACCACTGTACCGTTTGGTCGGCTCGAAAACGTGAAGAAATGCAACAAAAAAAAGTCAAATTTGTTTTTTTGTCCGAATACTATACTTTAATTATCCTATACAAATAGGTAATTGAAAGTAAAAAACAAAAATGAGTGTTTTTTACTTTGTTTTATCGAAAGGTATCTTTAGACAATTTATAACAACACCCGTAGCACTGAATTTACATATTCCAAAAACTATTGCAATAACTGTAATTAAATACCATGACAATATATGACTCAGGCAAAAACTTTCATATTAAAGAAATATTTCCAGAGCTTTGGCGTTCCTTTATTTAGTATTACGTATTCTTATTTTTCTTGTGCCTTCAAAAATATGCCAAAGAAACAAGAAAAAAAAAGTTCATCAGAAAAATATGTCATCTAATAGTCATAACATAATTTTCCCTCAGGAAATGCAAATAGAAGGTGTAAAGATAAAGATATACCTTCTAGTTTTTCCAAATCGAGTTTAAAAGGTAATGAACTGTTACTATCTCTTTAATTGCTGTTTTGAAAACTAATGAAATGGTGTTACGAAAAACTCCTACCAATAAGTCGGATTCATCTCTTTGATAGTCATATTCCTTTTGGATTATTTTTTGGATCTCATATTAAAAACATTTATTGGTTCAATTAAGAGTACTCATAACACGGTACTTTTTTTTTTAATTTTTTTTTATTTTTCTATTTCATTTCTAATTAGTTTTTCTGTTTTAAATTCTTCATGTTTTCTCAGCAATTAAAGAATTACGTAAGAAAATCCCAAAGCGTTGATATGCAGCTAAGAAGAAATTTAGCAGAGTGACTTTTATCTGAAAAACCTTTTCTTCAAGTTTAAGTGATAGAAAATCTCTCTGGAAAATTCATTAAAAGTTTTTTAAAAATATCTTTGAGTTATAAGTAAATTTGTTTTATTTTTATCTCTTAATCTTATTATTAAGTATTAATATTTTATTGAAGAATAACATTACAAGTTACCACTATGCAATATACTTCGCAATTTATTATTATAATTATTATTATTTAATTTTAGAACTAGACTCACAATTTTCTTCACAATTAAAAAGTGTTGAAAAAATAACAAGTCTTTTTATAAAAATAATGTATAATTTGATGATACTTAATTGATTAATTAAAACTCAATTACTTAATTAGGGTTTAATTGCACAAGTCTTAACTCAATTTCGAATTTAACTAAAATTTTAATTGCAAATGTCTATTATTGGTTAGTTATATATGGTTCCTACTTGTTTTATAAATACAATTTAAATAGCTTTCCTTCATGCAGTTTTCTTTTTAATATTTTTAAAATTCCCCATTTTCCAAAAAACATCAAGATTCAAAATTAATTTAGAAATCAATTATATCATAGATACATTATATCCTAGTAGGTTTCCTTTGGCGCAGTATGGCACTCGTGTTGCCCTTGTGCCGTTAAACATTCACAAACCAACCAGGTTTCCTTTTCAGAACTGTAAAATTGTAATGGAAATTATTTTATTATTTAAATATAATTTTTTTTTTTAAAACCAACCTAGTAGGTTCCCTTTGGGGCAGTATGACACTGGTGTTTCCCTTGTGCCGTTAAGCATTAACGAACACACCAACCAACCTAGTAGGTTTCCTTCTCTGAATTATACGCTTTAAATATAAATTATTTTATTATTTAAATAGAAATTATTTTGTTATTTAAATGGGAATTATTTTATTATTCAAACAGAATTTATTATATTATTGAAATAGAAATTATTTAATTATTTAAATAGAAATTATTTAATTATTCAAATAGGAATTATGTTATTATTCAAATAGAAATTGTTTTAAAACCAACCTAGTAGGTTCCAATTGGCACAGTATGGCACTCGTGTATGTTGCCCTTGTGTGGTTAAGCATTAACAAATCAACCAACGTAGTAGGTTTCCTTCTCTGAATTATACGCTTTAAATATTAATTATTTTATTATTTAAAAATAAATTATTTTAAAACCAACCTAGTAGGTTCCCTTTGAGCCATATGGCACTCGTGTGTGTTGCCCTTGTGCCATTGAGCATTTACAAATAAACCAACCATCCTAGTAGGTTTCCGTCTATGAATTAAACATTATAAATAGAAATTATTTTATTATTTAAATAGAAATTGTTTTAAAACCAACCTAGTAGCTTCCCTTTGGCACAGTATGGCATTCGTGTGTGCTGCCCTTGAGCTGTTAAGCAGTAACAAACAAACAAACAAACCAACCAACCAAACTAGTAGGTTTCCGTCTATGAATTAAACGTTTTCAATAGAAATTATTTTACTATTTAAATAGAAATTGTTTTAAAACCAACCTAGTAGCTTCCCTTTGGCGCAGTATGGCACTCGTGTGTGTTGCCCTTGTGCCGTTGAGCATTAACAAATCAACCAACCATCCTAGTAGGTTTCCGTTTATGAATTAAACGTTTTCAATAGAAATTATTTTATTATTTAAATAGAAATTGTTTTAAAACCAACCTAGTAGCTTCCCTTTGGCGCAGTATGGCACTCGTGTGTGTTGCCCTTGTGCCGTTGAGCATTAACAAATCAACCAACCATCCTAGTAGGTTTCCGTCTATGAATTAAACGTTTTCAATAGAAATTATTTTATTATTTAAATAGAAATTGTTTTAAAACCAACCTAGTAGCTTCCCTTTGGCGCAGTATGGCACTCGTGTGTGTTTCCCTTGTGCCGTTGAGCATTAACAAATCAACCAACCATCCTAGTAGGTTTCCGTCTATGAATTAAACGTTTTAAATAGAAATTATTTTATTATTTAAATAGAAGTTGTTTTAAAACCAACCTTGTAGCTTCCCTTTGGCGCAGTATGGCATTCGTGTGTGCTGCCCTTGAGCTGTTAAGCAGTAACAAACAAACCAACCAACCAACCAAACTAGTAGGTTTCCGTCTATGAATTCAACGTTTTAAATAGAAATTATTTTATTATTTAAATAGAAATTGTTTTAAAACCAACCTAGTAGGTTCCCTTTGGCGCAGTATGGCATTCGTGTGTGTTGCCCTTGAGCTGTTAAGCATTAACAAACCAACCAACCAAACTAGTAGGTTTCCTTCTCTATATTATATATATATATATATATATATATATATATATATATATATATATATATATATATATATATATTAAATTGGTTGATTAGAACTGAAATTATCTCTGATGAAAAAAAAAAGCCTTGCACTGATAAAAACTACTTTCTTACGAATCAATCTTAAAGTCTGTAGTAGTTATCATTTCAAACTGTGTACCTTCAAAAATTTTAATTATTTTCAAAAATGTTTTGAATAGCCCAAAGACTATAGTTCAATTTTAAATCTACTAAGTTCAAGAATAGTTTAGAATCAAGAAACAAAAATGGTATATTTCACCAAATTTCCAAATGTTCAATAGATAGAATGACTCCTAGTATTCTTTTAAGCTCTTTAATTTAAAAGGACGTCTCATATAACTTGGAAAATAACGTATACTTATAGCGTTATAAGTAACGTATAGTAAAGTAACTATGAAAAGAGGTAACATATAGTAAAGTGACTATGGTATATATTTTGAAACGACTTACATCACACCTATAGTGGTGATTTATGGAAGTTACAAAAATAACTAAAAAACTAAAGGAGATAGACAAAAAAGTCCAAATAGAATAATGTTCACAATAATTTTCGTAACTTCAAAAAGAGGCCATGCTAAAATTTAGAAACGTGTTCTCTGGTGTTATCATACAGTATGATGACACCGAAACGATTCAGGACGAGCCCTTTTTCAAGTCGCGAATAGTCCATAAATTCAACCAGGAATTTCACCGCCAATTTTACAGATAGCTTTATGAAACTTTTTTTTCCATATTATTGTGAAAAATTTTTAATCGGACTTCTTAGCCTATATCCTTTATATTTTTTTAGTTAGTTATTTTTGTAACTTCCATAAATCGGAATTAGAGGCACTTTAAACTATCTTAAATTATTTCGCATAGTCACTTTACTATAAGTATAGGTTACTTCCCTGGCTATACGAGATGCCGTTTCAAATTTAAAGGGCTTAAAAGGATATTAGAAATCACCCGATACACTGCTACTTAATAGTACAACTAGTGGCAGATCAACTTAAGTACAGTGTGATCATAAAGTAACTTTGCCGATATATGGGCTTCTAGCGGCAGTTCCGTTCAACAGATCGAGATGAGATTTCAGTTATAGATATTCAGAGGTATGTGCACGAGATTCTGTGACTTAAAACAAAATGCCGCTCACGGTTACGGTTCTTGTTACAGATACTCAAAATTATCGAATAGAAACACCTACTTTTTTTTCCTGTCGCAAAATGCTCAGCGAAAACCCTAAAGAGCGATGGAACGGTATGTGTATCACAAAAAAACGGACGCGTTAACGCGTTATGCACGCACTAATACAGTTCCCATAAATGAATTTTTAATCACACGCTGCTGTCATTTTTAGATAACTATCTAGGAATAAAAATAAAGAAATCGAAAAAGTATTTGATTATCTAATAATATTTTTCTCATGAAATATAATATATTAACAGAAATTATCTTACTCTTTATACTTAACGCACGAAAAGTTTTACTCAAATTTGTAATTAGAAAAACACAGAGTTTTGAAAAGCATTTTACTAAAACAACGAAAATTGAGTTTTAAATTGATCTTCAGCAGTACTGACTCAACAAACATCTTCCTGTTTCCTATTAAACACGGTACTCTAAACTAAATATCTATGATAACAATTTACTTTTAGACTCAATAGAATTAGCCATCAAACTTGATATTTCAGTTAATTTTACTGCACAGCATACTACACCAACGCACAACACCTCAATAGCTCTTTAAAATATCCCTCCCCCTCTCAACTTCCCACTCAATCCAGAGCAACCTAGAAGTAAATAGTTAGCGACATTTTAGCATCATCTTCAATAAACAGTCGAGCACGATTCCACTACAGAAAGTTTCTCAGCTATTTAACTCTTCGACTATGTAATTGATTCTGAAACGCTCTCCAACACTGAGTCTATTTTCGCATTTCTTGAGACTTTCCATAATTCTGTTGACAAAGCAGTCAAAACTACGATGTACCTAAGTGCATTTATCTACACATAAAAAGAAAACGTCGATTTCACTCTCGTATCAAAAATATATATATGCAGTTCATTTGCGTCAAAAGTTTATAGTTTTACAAAGATAGTTTATAAAGTCAGTCTTCTCGTAACTACTGTTACTAATGATGTTATTTACCAAACACGGTTGGAACCGATGAACTCCCGATGAAGTATTTTTAAACTTTCGTGAGATATAAAAGTTGTGAGAAGAGTTCTAATTTAAAGAATGTGTTTGAAATGTTAGGTAAAATTTATTTATTGTCATTTGTCTGCTTTTTATTTCTTAGTGATGTTATTTACCAAAAATTACTAATGATGTTATTTACCAAAAATTACTAATGATGTTATTTACCAAAAATTACTAATGCTGTTATTTACCAAAAATTACTAATGATGTTATTTACCAAAAATTACTAATGATGTTATTTACCAAAAATTACTAATGATGTTATTTACCAAAAATTACTAATGATGTTATTTACCAAAAATTACTAACGATGTTATTTAACAAACACGGTTGGAACCGATGAACTTTCGATGAAGTATTTTTAAACTTTCGTGAGATATAAAAGTTGTGAGAAGAGTTCTAATTTAAAGAATGTGTTTGAAATGTTACGTGAGATTTGTTTATTGTCATTTGTTTGCTTTTTATTTCTTAGTGATGTTATTTACCAAAAATTACTAATGATGTTATTTACCAAAAATTACTAATGATGTTATTTACCAAACACGGTTGGAACCGATGAAATTTCGATGAAGTATTTTTAAACTTTCGTGAGATATAAAAGTTGTGAGAAGAGTTCTAATTTAAAGAATGTGTTTGAAATGTTACGTGAGATTTGTTTATTGTCATTTGTTTGCTTTTTATTTCTTAGTGGTGTTATTTACCAAAAATTACTAATGATGTTATTTACCAAACACGGTTGGAACCGATGAACTTCCGATGAAGTATTTTTAAACTTTCGTGAGATATAAAAGTTGTGAGAAGAGTTCTAATTTAAAGAATGTGTTTGAAATGTTACGTGAGATTTGTTTATTGTCATTTGTTTGCTTTTTATTTCTTAGTGTTGTTATTTACCAAAAATTACTAATGATGTTATTTACCAAAAATTACTAATGATGTTATTTACCAAACACGATTGGAACCGATGAACTTTCGATGAAGTATTTTAAAACTTTCATGAGATATAAAAGTTGTGAGAAGAGTTCTAATTTAAAGAATGTGTTTGAAATGTTACGTAAAATTTGTTTATTGTCATTTGTTTGCTTTTTATTTCTTAGTGATGTCATTTACCAAAAATTACTAATGATGTTATTTACCAAAAATTACTAATGATGTTATTTACCAAACACGGTTGGAACCGATGAAATTTCGATGAAGTATTTTTAAACTTTCATGAGATATAAAAGTTGTGAGAAGAGTTCTAATTTAAAGAATGTGTTTGAAATGTTACGTGAGATTTGTTTATTGTCATTTGTTTGCTTTTTATTTCTTAGTGATGTTATTTACCAAAAATTACTAATGATATTATTTACCAAACACGGTTGGAACCGATGAACTTTCGATGAAGTATTTTTAAACTTTCATGAGATATAAAAGTTGTGAGAAGAGTTCTAATTTAAAGAATGTGTTTGAAATGTTACGTAAAATTTGTTTATTGTCATTTGTTTGCTTTTTATTTCTTAGTGATGTCATTTACCAAAAATTACTAATGATGTTATTTACCAAAAATTACTAATGATGTTATTTACCAAAAATTACTAATGATGTTATTTACCAAACACGGTTGGAACCGATGAAATTTCGATGAAGTATTTTTTAACTTTCATGAGATATAAAAGTTGTGAGAAGAGTTCTAATTTAAAGAATGTGTTTGAAATGTTACGTGAGATTTGTTTATTGTCATTTGTTTGCTTTTTATTTCTTAGTGATGTTATTTACCAAAAATTACTAATGATGTTATTTACCAAACACGGTTGGAACCGATGAACTTTCGATAAAGTATTTTTAAACTTTCATGAGATATAAAAGTTATGAGAAGAGTTCTAATTTAAAGAATGTGTTTGAAATGTTACGTGAGATTTGTTTATTGTCATTTGTTTGCTTTTTATGTCTTAGTGATGTTATTTACCAAAAATTACTAATGATGTTATTTACCAAAAATTACTAATGATGTTATTTACCAAAAATTACTAATGATGTTATTTACCAAAAATTACTAATGATGTTATTTACCAAACACGGTTGGAACCGATGAACTTCCGATGAAGTATTTTTCAACTTTCGTGCGATATAAAAGTTGTGAGAAGAGTTCTAATTTAAAGAATGTGTTTGAAATGTTATGTAAAATTTGTTTATTGTCATTTGTTTGCTTTTTATTTCTTAGTGGTGTTATTTATAAAAAATTACTAATGATGTTATTTACCAAACACGGTTGGAACCGATGAACTTTCGATGAAGTATTTTTAAACTTTCGTGAGATATAAAAGTTGTGAGAAGAGTTCTAATTTAAAGAATGTGTTTGAAATGTTACGTGAGATTTGTTTATTGTCATTTGTTTGCTTTTTATTTCTTAGTGTTCTTATTTACCAAAAATTACTAATGATGTTATTTACCAAAAATTACTAATGATGTTATTTACCAAACACGGTTGGAACCGATGAACTTTCGATGAAGTTTTTTTAAACTTTCATGAGATATAAGTTGTGAGAAGAGTTCTAATTTAAAGAATGTGTTTGAAATGTTACGTAAAATTTGTTTATTGTCATTTGTTTGCTTTTTATTTCTTAGTGATGTCATTTACCAAAAATTACTAATGATGTTATTTACCAAAAATTACTAACGATGTTATTTACCAAACACGGTTGGAACCGATGAACTTTCGATGAAGTATTTTTAAACTTTCATGAGATATAAAAGTTGTGAGAAGAGTTCTAATTTAAAGAATGTGTTTGAAATCTTACGTAAAATTTGTTTATTGTCATTTGTTTGCTTTTTATTTCTTAGTGATGTTATTTACCAAAAATTACTAATGATGTTATTTACCAAAAATTACTAATGATTTTATTTACCAAAAATTACTAATGATGTTATTTACCAAAAATTACTAATGATGTTATTTACCAAAAATTACTAATGATGTTATTTACCAAACACGGTTGGAACCGATGAACTTTCGATGAAGTATTTTTAAACTTTCGTGAGATATAAAAGTTGTAAGAAGAGTTCTAATTTAAAGAATGTGTTTGAAATGTTACGTAAAATTTGTTTATTGTCATTTGTTTGCTTTTTATTTCTTAGTGATGTTATTTACCAAAAATTACTAATGATGTTATTTACCAAAAATTACTAATGATGTTATTTACCAAACACGGTTGGAACCGATGAAATTTCGATGAAGTATTTTTAAACTTTCGTGAGATATAAAAGTTGTGAGAAGAGTTCTAATTTAAAGAATGTGTTTGAAATGTTACGTGAGATTTGTTTATTGTCATTTGTTTGCTTTTTATTTCTTAGTGTTGTTATTTACCAAAAATTACTAATGATGTTATTTACCAAAAATTACTAATGATGTTATTTACCAAAAATTACTAATGATGTTATTTACCAAACACGGTTGGAACCGATGAACTTTCGATGAAGTATTTTAAAACTTTCATGAGATATAAAAGTTGTGAGAAGAGTTCTAATTTAAAGAATGTGTTTGAAATGTTACGTAAAATTTGTTTATTGTCATTTGTTTGCTTTTTATTTCTTAGTGATGTCATTTACCAAAAATTACTAATGATGTTATTTACCAAAAATTACTAATGATGTTATTTACCAAACACGGTTGGAACCGATGAAATTTCGATGAAGTATTTTTAAACTTTCATGAGATATAAAAGTTGTGAGAAGAGTTCTAATTTAAAGAATGTGTTTGAAATGTTACGTGAGATTTGTTTATTGTCATTTGTTTGCTTTTTATTTCTTAGTGATGTTATTTACCAAAAATTACTAATGATGTTATTTACCAAACACGGTTGGAACCGATGAACTTTCGATGAAGTATTTTTAAACTTTCATGAGATATAAAAGTTGTGAGAAGAGTTCTAATTTAAAGAATGTGTTTGAAATGTTACGTGAGATTTGTTTATTGTCATTTGTTTGCTTTTTATTTCTTAGTGATGTTATTTACCAAAAATTACTAATGATGTTATTTACCAAAAATTACTAATGATGTTATTTACCAAAAATTACTAATGACGTTATTTACCAAACACGGTTGGAACCGATGAACTTCCGATGAAGTATTTTTAAACTTTCGTGCGATATAAAAGTTGTGAGAAGAGTTCTAATTTAAAGAATGTGTTTTAAATGTTATGTAAAATTTGTTTATTGTCATTTGTTTGCTTTTTATATCTTAGTGGTGTTATTTACCAAAAATTACTAATGATGTTATTTACCAAACACGGTTGGAACGGATGAACTGCCGATGAAGTATTTTTAAACTTTCGTGAGATATAAAAGTTGTGAGAAGAGTTCTAATTTAAAGAATGTGTTTGAAATGTTATGTAAAATTTGTTTATTGTCATTTGTTTGCTTTTTACTTCTTAGTGGTGTTATTTACCAAAAATTACTAATGATGTTATTTACCAAACACGGTTGGAACCGATGAATTTTCGATGAAGTATTTTTAAACTTTCATGAGATATAAGTTGTGAGAAGAGTTCTAATTTAAAGAATGTGTTTGAAATGTTACGTAAAATTTGTTTATTGTCATTTGTTTGCTTTTTATTTCTTAGTGGTGTTATTTACCAAAAATTACTAATGATGTTATTTACCAAACACGGTTGGAACCGATGAACTTCCGATGAAGTATTTTTAAACTTTCGTGAGATATAAAAGTTGTGAGAAGAGTTCTAATTTGAAGAATGTGTTTGAAATGTTACGTGAGATTTGTTTATTGTCATTTGTTTGCTTTTTATTTCTTAGTGTTCTTATTTACCAAAAATTACTAATGATGTTATTTACCAAAAATTACTAATGATGTTATTTACCAAACACGGTTGGAACCGATGAACTTTCGATGAAGTATTTTAAAACTTTCATGAGATATAAAAGTTGTGAGAAGAGTTCTAATTTAAAGAATGTGTTTGAAATGTTACGTAAAATTTGTTTATTGTCATTTGTTTGCTTTTTATTTCTTAGTGATGTCATTTACCAAAAATTACTAATGATGTTATTTACCAAAAATTACTAATGATGTTATTTACCAAAAATTACTAATGATGTTATTTACCAAACACGGTTGGAACCGATGAAATTTCGATGAAGTATTTTTAAACTTTCGTGAGATATAAAAGTTGTGAGAAGAGTTCTAATTTAAAGAATGTGTTTGAAATGTTACGTGAGATTTGTTTATTGTCATTTGTTTGCTTTTTATTTCTTAGTGGTGTTATTTACCAAAAATTACTAATGATGTTATTTACCAAAAATTACTTATGATGTTATTTACCAAACACTATTGGAACCGATGAACTTTCGATGAAGTATTTTAAAACTTTCATGAGATATAAAAGTTGTGAGAAGAGTTCTAATTTAAAGAATGTGTTTGAAATGCTACGTAAAATTTGTTTATTGTCATTTGTTTGCTTTTTATTTCTTAGTGATGTCATTTACCAAAAATTACTAATGATGTTATTTACCAAAAATTACTAATGATGTTATTTACCAAACACGGTTGGAACCGATGAAATTTCGATGAAGTATTTTTAAACTTTCATGAGATATAAAAGTTGTGAGAAGAGTTCTAATTTAAAGAATGTGTTTGAAATGTTACGTGAGATTTGTTTATTGTCATTTGTTTGCTTTTTATTTCTTAGTGATGTTATTTACCAAAAATTACTAATGATGTTATTTACCAAACACGGTTGGAACCGATGAACTTTCGATGAAGTATTTTTAAACTTTCATGAGATATAAAAGTTGTGAGAAGAGTTCTAATTTAAAGAATGTGTTTGAAATGTTACGTGAGATTTGTTTATAATCATTTGTTTGCTTTTTATTTCTTAGTGATGTTATTTACCAAAAATTACTAATGATGTTATTTACCAAAAATTACTAATGATGTTATTTACCAAAAATTACTAATGATGTTATTTACCAAACACGGTTGGAACCGATGAACTTCCGATGAAGTATTTTTCAACTTTCGTGCGATATAAAAGTTGTGAGAAGAGTTCTAATTTAAAGAATGTGTTTGAAATGTTATGTAAAATTTGTTTATTGTCATTTGTTTGCTTTTTATTTCTTAGTGGTGTTATTTACCAAAAATTACTAATGATGTTATTTACCAAACACGGTTGGAACCGATGAACTCCGATGAAGTATTTTTAAACTTTCGTGAGATATAAAAGTTGTGAGAAGAGTTCTAATTTAAAGAATGTGTTTGAAATGTTACGTGAGATTTGTTTATTGTCATTTGTTTGCTTTTTATTTCTTAGTGTTCTTATTTTCCAAAAATTACTAATGATGTTATTTACCAAAAATTACTAATGATGTTATTTACCAAACACGGTTGGAACCGATGAACTTTCGATGAAGTATTTTTAAACTTTCATGAGATATAAGTTGTGAGAAGAGTTCTAATTTAAAGAATGTGTTTGAAATGTTACGTAAAATTTGTTTATTGTCATTTGTTTGCTTTTTATTTCTTAGTGATGTCATTTACCAAAAATTACTAATGATGTTATTTACCAAAAATTACTAACGATGTTATTTACCAAACACGGTTGGAACCGATGAACTTTCGATGAAGTATTTTTAAACTTTCATGAGATATAAAAGTTGTGAGAAGAGTTCTAATTTAAAGAATGTGTTTGAAATCTTACGTAAAATTTGTTTATTGTCATTTGTTTGCTTTTTATTTCTTAGTGATGTTATTTACCAAAAATTACTAATGATGTTATTTACCAAAAATTACTAATGATTTTATTTACCAAAAATTACTAATGATGTTATTTACCAAAAATTACTAATGATGTTATTTACCAAAAATTACTAATGATGTTATTTACCAAACACGGTTGGAACCGATGAACTTTCGATGAAGTATTTTTAAACTTTCGTGAGATATAAAAGTTGTAAGAAGAGTTCTAATTTAAAGAATGTGTTTGAAATGTTACGTGAGATTTGTTT
This sequence comes from Linyphia triangularis, assembly GCA_963978545.1. Taxonomy (NCBI): domain Eukaryota; kingdom Metazoa; phylum Arthropoda; class Arachnida; order Araneae; family Linyphiidae; genus Linyphia; species Linyphia triangularis. The sequence continues at coordinate 7,232,502 of OZ021729.1, read as the reverse complement.
ATTGTCATTTGTTTGCTTTTTATTTCTCAGTGTTGTTATTTACCAAAAATTACTAATGATGTTATTTACCAAAAATTACTAATGATGTTATTTACCAAACACGGTTGGAACCGATGAACTTTCGATGAAGTATTTTAAAACTTTCATGAGATATAAAAGTTGTGAGAAGAGTGCTAATTTAAAGAATGTGTTTGAAATGTTACGTAAAATTTGTTTATTGTCATTTGTTTGCTTTTTATTTCTTAGTGATGTCATTTACCAAAAATTACTACTGATGTTATTTACCAAAAATTACTAATGATGTTATTTACCAAACACGGCTGGAACCGATGAAATTTCGATGAAGTATTTTTAAACTTTCATGAGATATAAAAGTTGTGAGAAGAGTTCTAATTTAAAGAATGTGTTTGAAATGTTACGTGAGATTTGTTTATTGTCATTTGTTCGCTTTTTATTTCTCAGTGATGTTATTTACCAAAAATTACTAATGATGTTATTTACCAAACACGGTTGGAACCGATGAACTTTCGATGAAGTATTTTTAAACTTTCATGAGATATAAAAGTTGTGAGAAGAGTTCTAATTTAAAGAATGTGTTTGAAATGTTACGTGAGATTTGTTTATTGTCATTTGTTTGCTTTTTATTTCTTAGTGATGTTATTTACCAAAAATTACTAATGATGTTATTTACCAAACACGGTTGGAACCGATGAACTTTCGATGAAGTATTTTTAAACTTTCATGAGATATAAAAGTTGTGAGAAGAGTTCTAATTTAAAGAATGTGTTTGAAATGTTACGTGAGATTTGTTTATTGTCATTTGTTTGCTTTTTATTTCTTAGTGATGTTATTTACCAAAAATTACTAATGATGTTATTTACCAAAAATTACTAATGATGTTATTTACCAAAAATTACTAATGATGTTATTTACCAAACACGGTTGGAACCGATGAACTTCCGATGAAGTATTTTTAAACTTTCGTGCGATATAAAAGTTGTGAGAAGAGTTCTAATTTAAAGAATGTGTTTTAAATGTTATGTAAAATTTGTTTATTGTCATTTGTTTGCTTTTTATATCTTAGTGGTGTTATTTACCAAAAATTACTAATGATGTTATATACCAAACACGGTTGGAACGGATGAACTGCCGATGAAGTATTTTTAAACTTTCGTGAGATATAAAAGTTGTGAGAAGAGTTCTAATTTAAAGAATGTGTTTGAAATGTTATGTAAAATTTGTTTATTGTCATTTGTTTGCTTTTTATTTCTTAGTGGTGTTATTTACCAAAAATTACTAATGATGTTATTTACCAAACACGGTTGGAACCGATGAATTTTCGATGAAGTATTTTTAAACTTTCATGAGATATAAGTTGTGAGAAGAGTTCTAATTTAAAGAATGTGTTTGAAATGTTACGTAAAATTTGTTTATTGTCATTTGTTTGCTTTTTATTTCTTAGTGGTGTTATTTACCAAAAATTACTAATGATGTTATTTACCAAACACGGTTGGAACCGATGAACTTCCGATGAAGTATTTTTAAACTTTCGTGAGTTTAAAAGTTGTGAGAAGAGTTCTAATTTAAAGAATGTGTTTGAAATGTTACGTGAGATTTGTTTATTGTCATTTGTTTGCTTTTTATTTCTTAGTGTTCTTATTTACCAAAAATTACTAATGATGTTATTTACCAAAAATTACTAATGATGTTATTTACCAAACACGGTTGGAACCGATGAACTTTCGATGAAGTATTTTTAAACTTTCGTGAGATATAAAAGTTGTAAGAAGAGTTCTAATTTAAAGAATGTGTTTGAAATGTTACGTGAGATTTGTTTATTGTCATTTGTTTGCTTTTTATTTCTTAGTGGTGTTATTTACCAAAAATTACTAATGATGTTATTTACCAAACACGGTTGGAACCGATGAACTTCCGATGAAGTATTTTTAAACTTTCGTGAGATATAAAAGTTGTGAGAAAAGTTCTAATTTAAAGAATGTGTTTGAAATGTTACGTGAGATTTGTTTATTGTCATTTGTTTGCTTTTTATTTCTTAGTATTGTTATTTACCAAAAATTACTAATGATGTTATTTACCAAAAATTACTAATGATGTTATTTACCAAACACGGTTGGAACCGATGAACTTTCGATGAAGTATTTTAAAACTTTCATGAGATATAAAAGTTGTGAGAAGAGTTCTAATTTAAAGAATGTGTTTGAAATGTTACGTAAAATTTGTTTATTGTCATTTGTTTGCTTTTTATTTCTTAGTGATGTCATTTACCAAAAATTACTAATGATGTTATTTACCAAAAATTACTAATGATGTTATTTACCAAACACGGTTGGAACCGATGAAATTTCGATGAAGTATTTTTAAACTTTCATGAGATATAAAAGTTGTGAGAAGAGTTCTAATTTAAAGAATGTGTTTGAAATGTTACGTGAGATTTGTTTATTGTCATTTGTTTGCTTTTTATTTCTCAGTGATGTTATTTACCAAAAATTACTAATGATGTTATTTACCAAACACGGTTGGAACCGATGAACTTTCGATGAAGTATTTTTAAACTTTCATGAGATATAAAAGTTGTGAGAAGAGTTCTAATTTAAAGAATGTGTTTGAAATGTTACGTGAGATTTGTTTATTGTCATTTGTTTGCTTTTTATTTCTTAGTGATGTTATTTACCAAAAATTACTAATGATGTTATTTACCAAACACGGTTGGAACCGATGAACTTTCGATGAAGTATTTTTAAACTTTCATGAGATATAAAAGTTGTGAGAAGAGTTCTAATTTAAAGAATGTGTTTGAAATGTTACGTGAGATTTGTTTATTGTCATTTGTTTGCTTTTTATTTCTTAGTGATGTTATTTACCAAAAATTACTAATGATGTTATTTACCAAACACGGTTGGAACCGATGAATTTTCGATGAAGTATTTTTAAACTTTCATGAGATATAAGTTGTGAGAAGAGTTCTAATTTAAAGAATGTGTTTGAAATGTTACGTAAAATTTGTTTATTGTCATTTGTTTGCTTTTTATTTCTTAGTGATGTCATTAACCAAAAATTACTAATGATGTTATTTACCAAAAATTACTAACGATGTTATTTACCAAACACGGTTGGAACCGATGAACTTTCGATGAAGTATTTTTAAACTTTCATGAGATATAAAAGTTGTGAGAAGAGTTCTAATTTAAAGAATGTGTTTGAAATCTTACGTAAAATTTGTTTACTGTCATTTGTTTGCTTTTTATTTCTCAGTGATGTTATTTACCAAAAATTACTAATGATGTTATTTACCAAGAATTACTAATGATTTTATTTACCAAAAATTACTAATGATGTTATTTACCAAAAATTACTAATGATGTTATTTACCAAAAATTACTAATGATGTTATTTACCAAACACGGTTGGAACCGATGAACTTTCGATGAAGTATTTTTAAACTTTCATAAGATATAAAAGTTGTGAGAAGAGTTCTAATTTAAAGAATGTGTTTGAAATGTTACGTGAGATTTGTTTATTGTCATTTGTTTGCTTTTTATTTCTTAGTGATGTTATTTACCAAAAATTACTAATGATGTTATTTACCAAACACGGTTTGAACCGATGAACTTTCGATGAAGTATTTTTAAACTTTCATGAGATATAAAAGTTGTGAGAAGAGTTCTAATTTAAAGAATGTGTTTGAAATGTTACGTGAGATTTGTTTATTGTCATTTGTTTGCTTTTTATTTCTTAGTGATGTTATTTACCAAAAATTACTAATGATGTTATTTACCAAAAATTACTAATGATGTTATTTACCAAAAATTACTAATGATGTTATTTACCAAACACGGTTGGAACCGATGAACTTCCGATGAAGTATTTTTAAACTTTCGTGCGATATAAAAGTTGTGAGAAGAGTTCTAATTTAAAGAATGTGTTTTAAATGTTATGTAAAATTTGTTTTTGTCATTTGTTTGCTTTTTATTTCTTAGTGGTGTTATTTACCAAAAATTACTAATGATGTTATTTACCAAACACGGTTGGAACGGATGAACTCCCGATGAAGTATTTTTAAACTTTCGTGAGATATAAAAGTTGTGAGAAGAGTTCTAATTTAAAGAATGTGTTTGAAATGTTACGTAAAATTTGTTTATTGTCATTTGTTTGCTTTTTATTTCTTAGTGATGTTATTTACCAAAAATTACTAATGATGTTATTTACCAAAAATTACTAATGATGTTATTTACCAAACACGGTTGGAACCGATGAAATTTCGATGAAGTATTTTTAAACTTTCGTGAGATATAAAAGTTGTGAGAAGAGTTCTAATTTGAAGAATGTGTTTGAAATGTTACGTGAGATTTGTTTATTGTCATTTGTTTGCTTTTTATTTCTTAGTGGTGTTATTTACCAAAAATTACTTATGATGTTATTTAGCAAACACGTTTGGAACCGATGAACTTCCGATGAAGTATTTTTAAACTTTCGTGAGATATAAAAGTTGTGAGAAGAGTTCTAATTTAAAGAATGTGTTTGAAATGTTACGTGAGATTTGTTTATTGTCATTTGTTTGCTTTTTATTTCTTAGTGTTGTTATTTACCAAAAATTACTAATGATGTTATTTACCAAAAATTACTAATGATGTTATTTACCAAAAATTACTAATGATGTTATTTACCAAACACGGTTGGAACCGATGAACTTTCGATGAAGTATTTTAAAACTTTCATGAGATATAAAAGTTGTGAGAAGAGTTCTAATTTAAAGAATGTGTTTGAAATGTTACGTAAAATTTGTTTATTGTCATTTGTTTGCTTTTTATTTCTTAGTGATGTCATTTACCAAAAATTACTAATGATGTTATTTACCAAAAATTACTAATGATGTTATTTACCAAACACGGTTGGAACCGATGAACTTTCGATGAAGTATTTTTAAACTTTCATGAGATATAAAAGTTGTGAGAAGAGTTCTAATTTAAAGAATGTGTTTGAAATGTTACGTGAGATTTGTTTATTGTCATTTGTTTGCTTTTTATTTCTTAGTGATGTTATTTACCAAAAATTACTAATGATGTTATTTACCAAACACGGTTGGAACCGATGAACTTTCGATGAAGTATTTTTAAACTTTCATGAGATATAAAAGTTGTGAGAAGAGTTCTAATTTAAAGAATGTGTTTGAAATGTTACGTGAGATTTGTTTATTGTCATTTGTTTGCTTTTTATTTCTTAGTGATGTTATTTACCAAAAATTACTAATGATGTTATTTACCAAACACGGTTGGAACCGATGAACTTTCGATGAAGTATTTTTAAACTTTCATGAGATATAAAAGTTGTGAGAAGAGTTCTAATTTAAAGAATGTGTTTGAAATGTTACGTGAGATTTGTTTATTGTCATTTGTTTGCTTTTTATTTCTTAGTGATGTTATTTACCAAAAATTACTAATGATGTTATTTACCAAAAATTACTAATGATGTTATTTACCAAAAATTACTAATGACGTTATTTACCAAACACGGTTGGAACCGATGAACTTCCGATGAAGTATTTTTAAACTTTCGTGCGATATAAAAGTTGTGAGAAGAGTTCTAATTTAAAGAATGTGTTTTAAATGTTATGTAAAATTTGTTTATTGTCATTTGTTTGCTTTTTATATCTTAGTGGTGTTATTTACCAAAAATTACTAATGATGTTATTTACCAAACACGGTTGGAACCGATGAATTTTCGATGAAGTATTTTTAAACTTTCATGAGATATAAGTTGTGAGAAGAGTTCTAATTTAAAGAATGTGTTTGAAATGTTACGTAAAATTTGTTTATTGTCATTTGTTTGCTTTTTATTTCTTAGTGGTGTTATTTACCAAAAATTACTAATGATGTTATTTACCAAACACGGTTGGAACCGATGAACTTCCGATGAAGTATTTTTAAACTTTCGTGAGATATAAAAGTTGTGAGAAGAGTTCTAATTTAAAGAATGTGTTTGAAATGTTACGTGAGATTTGTTTATTGTCATTTGTTTGCTTTTTATTTCTTAGTGTTCTTATTTACCAAAAATTACTAATGATGTTATTTACCAAAAATTACTAATGATGTTATTTACCAAACACGGTTGGAACCGATGAACTTTCGATGAAGTATTTTAAAACTTTCATGAGATATAAAAGTTGTGAGAAGAGTTCTAATTTAAAGAATGTGTTTGAAATGTTACGTAAAATTTGTTTATTGTCATTTGTTTGCTTTTTATTTCTTAGTGATGTCATTTACCAAAAATTACTAATGATGTTATTTACCAAAAATTACTAATGATGTTATTTACCAAAAATTACTAATGATGTTATTTACCAAACACGGTTGGAACCGATGAAATTTCGATGAAGTATTTTTAAACTTTCGTGAGATATAAAAGTTGTGAGAAGAGTTCTAATTTAAAGAATGTGTTTGAAATGTTACGTGAGATTTGTTTATTGTCATTTGTTTGCTTTTTATTTCTTAGTGGTGTTATTTACCAAAAATTACTAATGATGTTATTTACCAAAAATTACTTATGATGTTATTTACCAAACACTATTGGAACCGATGAACTTTCGATGAAGTATTTTAAAACTTTCATGAGATATAAAAGTTGTGAGAAGAGTTCTAATTTAAAGAATGTGTTTGAAATGCTACGTAAAATTTGTTTATTGTCATTTGTTTGCTTTTTATTTCTTAGTGATGTCATTTACCAAAAATTACTAATGATGTTATTTACCAAAAATTACTAATGATGTTATTTACCAAACACGGTTGGAACCGATGAAATTTCGATGAAGTATTTTTAAACTTTCATGAGATATAAAAGTTGTGAGAAGAGTTCTAATTTAAAGAATGTGTTTGAAATGTTACGTGAGATTTGTTTATTGTCATTTGTTTGCTTTTTATTTCTTAGTGATGTTATTTACCAAAAATTACTAATGATGTTATTTACCAAACACGGTTGGAACCGATGAACTTTCGATGAAGTATTTTTAAACTTTCATGAGATATAAAAGTTGTGAGAAGAGTTCTAATTTAAAGAATGTGTTTGAAATGTTACGTGAGATTTGTTTATAATCATTTGTTTGCTTTTTATTTCTTAGTGATGTTATTTACCAAAAATTACTAATGATGTTATTTACCAAAAATTACTAATGATGTTATTTACCAAAAATTACTAATGATGTTATTTACCAAACACGGTTGGAACCGATGAACTTCCGATGAAGTATTTTTCAACTTTCGTGCGATATAAAAGTTGTGAGAAGAGTTCTAATTTAAAGAATGTGTTTGAAATGTTATGTAAAATTTGTTTATTGTCATTTGTTTGCTTTTTATTTCTTAGTGGTGTTATTTACCAAAAATTACTAATGATGTTATTTACCAAACACGGTTGGAACCGATGAACTCCGATGAAGTATTTTTAAACTTTCGTGAGATATAAAAGTTGTGAGAAGAGTTCTAATTTAAAGAATGTGTTTGAAATGTTACGTGAGATTTGTTTATTGTCATTTGTTTGCTTTTTATTTCTTAGTGTTCTTATTTTCCAAAAATTACTAATGATGTTATTTACCAAAAATTACTAATGATGTTATTTACCAAACACGGTTGGAACCGATGAACTTTCGATGAAGTATTTTTAAACTTTCATGAGATATAAGTTGTGAGAAGAGTTCTAATTTAAAGAATGTGTTTGAAATGTTACGTAAAATTTGTTTATTGTCATTTGTTTGCTTTTTATTTCTTAGTGATGTCATTTACCAAAAATTACTAATGATGTTATTTACCAAAAATTACTAACGATGTTATTTACCAAACACGGTTGGAACCGATGAACTTTCGATGAAGTATTTTTAAACTTTCATGAGATATAAAAGTTGTGAGAAGAGTTCTAATTTAAAGAATGTGTTTGAAATCTTACGTAAAATTTGTTTATTGTCATTTGTTTGCTTTTTATTTCTTAGTGATGTTATTTACCAAAAATTACTAATGATGTTATTTACCAAAAATTACTAATGATTTTATTTACCAAAAATTACTAATGATGTTATTTACCAAAAATTACTAATGATGTTATTTACCAAAAATTACTAATGATGTTATTTACCAAACACGGTTGGAACCGATGAACTTTCGATGAAGTATTTTTAAACTTTCGTGAGATATAAAAGTTGTAAGAAGAGTTCTAATTTAAAGAATGTGTTTGAAATGTTACGTGAGATTTGTTTATTGTCATTTGTTTGCTTTTTATTTCTCAGTGTTGTTATTTACCAAAAATTACTAATGATGTTATTTACCAAAAATTACTAATGATGTTATTTACCAAACACGGTTGGAACCGATGAACTTTCGATGAAGTATTTTAAAACTTTCATGAGATATAAAAGTTGTGAGAAGAGTGCTAATTTAAAGAATGTGTTTGAAATGTTACGTAAAATTTGTTTATTGTCATTTGTTTGCTTTTTATTTCTTAGTGATGTCATTTACCAAAAATTACTAATGATGTTATTTACCAAAAATTACTAATGATGTTATTTACCAAACACGGCTGGAACCGATGAAATTTCGATGAAGTATTTTTAAACTTTCATGAGATATAAAAGTTGTGAGAAGAGTTCTAATTTAAAGAATGTGTTTGAAATGTTACGTGAGATTTGTTTATTGTCATTTGTTCGCTTTTTATTTCTTAGTGATGTTATTTACCAAAAATTACTAATGATGTTATTTACCAAACACGGTTGGAACCGATGAACTTTCGATGAAGTATTTTTAAACTTTCATGAGATATAAAAGTTGTGAGAAGAGTTCTAATTTAAAGAATGTGTTTGAAATGTTATGTAAAATTTGTTTATTGTCATTTGTTTGCTTTTTATTTCTTAGTGGTGTTATTTACCAAAAATTACTAATGATGTTATTTACCAAACACGGTTGGAACCGATGAAATTTCGATGAAGTATTTTTAAACTTTCATGAGATATAAAAGTTGTGAGAAGAGTTCTAATTTAAAGAATGTGTTTGAAATGTTACGTGAGATTTGTTTATTGTCATTTGTTTGCTTTTTATTTCTTAGTGATGTTATTTACCAAAAATTACTAATGATGTTATTTACCAAAAATTACTAATGATGTTATTTACCAAAAATTACTAATTATGTTATTTACCAAAAATTACTAATGATGTTATTTACCAAACACGGTTGGAACCGATGAACTTCCGATGAAGTATTTTTAAACTTTCGTGCGATATAAAAGTTGTGAGAAGAGTTCTAATTTAAAGAATGTGTTTTAAATGTTATGTAAAATTTGTTTATTGTCATTTGTTTGCTTTTTATATCTTAGTGGTGTTATTTACCAAAAATTACTAATGATGTTATATACCAAACACGGTTGGAACGGATGAACTGCCGATGAAGTATTTTTAAACTTTCGTGAGATATAAAAGTTGTGAGAAGAGTTCTAATTTAAAGAATGTGTTTGAAATGTTATGTAAAATTTGTTTATTGTCATTTGTTTGCTTTTTATTTCTTAGTGGTGTTATTTACCAAAAATTACTAATGATGTTATTTACCAAACACGGTTGGAACCGATGAATTTTCGATGAAGTATTTTTAAACTTTCATGAGATATAAGTTGTGAGAAGAGTTCTAATTTAAAGAATGTGTTTGAAATGTTACGTAAAATTTGTTTATTGTCATTTGTTTGTTTTTTATTTCTTAGTGGTGTTATTTACCAAAAATTACTAATGATGTTATTTACCAAACACGGTTGGAACCGATGAACTTCCGATGAAGTATTTTTAAACTTTCGTGAGTTTAAAAGTTGTGAGAAGAGTTCTAATTTAAAGAATGTGTTTGAAATGTTACGTGAGATTTGTTTATTGTCATTTGTTTGCTTTTTATTTCTTAGTGTTCTTATTTACCAAAAATTACTAATGATGTTATTTACCAAAAATTACTAATGATGTTATTTACCAAACACGGTTGGAACCGATGAACTTTCGATGAAGTATTTTTAAACTTTCATGAGATATAAGTTGTGAGAAGAGTTCTAATTTAAAGAATGTGTTTGAAATGTTACGTAAAATTTGTTTATTGTCATTTGTTTGCTTTTTATTTCTTAGTGATGTCATTTACCAAAAATTACTAATGATGTTATTTACCAAAAATTACTAACGATGTTATTTACCAAACACGGTTGGAACCGATGAACTTTCGATGAAGTATTTTTAAACTTTCATGAGATATAAAAGTTGTGAGAAGAGTTCTAATTTAAAGAATGTGTTTGAAATCTTACGTAAAATTTGTTTATTGTCATTTGTTTGCTTTTTATTTGTTAGTGATGTTATTTACCAAAAATTACTAATGATGTTATTTACCAAAAATTACTAATGATTTTATTTACCAAAAATTACTAATGATGTTATTTACCAAAAATTACTAATGATGTTATTTACCAAAAATTACTAATGATGTTATTTACCAAACACGGTTGGAACCGATGAACTTTCGATGAAGTATTTTTAAACTTTCGTGAGATATAAAAGTTGTAAGAAGAGTTCTAATTTAAAGAATGTGTTTGAAATGTTACGTAAAATTTGTTTATTGTCATTTGTTTGCTTTTTATTTCTTAGTGATGTTATTTACCAAAAATTACTAATGATGTTATTTACCAAAAATTACTAATGATGTTTTTTACCAAACACGGTTGGAACCGATGAACTGCCGATGAAGTATTTTTAAACTTTCGTGAGATATAAAAGTTGTGAGAAGAGTTCTAATTTAAAGAATGTGTTTGAAATGTTACGTGAGATTTGTTTATTGTCATTTGTTTGCTTTTTATTTCTTAGTGGTGTTATTTACCAAAAATTACTAATGATGTTATTTACCAAACACGGTTGGAACCGATGAACTTCCGATGAAGTATTTTTAAACTTTCGTGAGATATAAAAGTTGTGAGAAAAGTTCTAATTTAAAGAATGTGTTTGAAATGTTACGTGAGATTTGTTTATTGTCATTTGTTTGCTTTTTATTTCTTAGTATTGTTATTTACCAAAAATTACTAATGATGTTATTTACCAAAAATTACTAATGATGTTATTTACCAAACACGGTTGGAACCGATGAACTTTCGATGAAGTATTTTAAAACTTTCATGAGATATAAAAGTTGTGAGAAGAGTTCTAATTTAAAGAATGTGTTTGAAATGTTACGTAAAATTTGTTTATTGTCATTTGTTTGCTTTTTATTTCTTAGTGATGTCATTTACCAAAAATTACTAATGATGTTATTTACCAAAAATTACTAATGATGTTATTTACCAAACACGGTTGGAACCGATGAAATTTCGATGAAGTATTTTTAAACTTTCATGAGATATAAAAGTTGTGAGAAGAGTTCTAATTTAAAGAATGTGTTTGAAATGTTACGTGAGATTTGTTTATTGTCATTTGTTTGCTTTTTATTTCTCAGTGATGTTATTTACCAAAAATTACTAATGATGTTATTTACCAAACACGGTTGGAACCGATGAACTTTCGATGAAGTATTTTTAAACTTTCATGAGATATAAAAGTTGTGAGAAGAGTTCTAATTTAAAGAATGTGTTTGAAATGTTACGTGAGATTTGTTTATTGTCATTTGTTTGCTTTTTATTTCTTAGTGATGTTATTTACCAAAAATTACTAATGATGTTATTTACCAAACACGGTTGGAACCGATGAACTTTCGATGAAGTATTTTTAAACTTTCATGAGATATAAAAGTTGTGAGAAGAGTTCTAATTTAAAGAATGTGTTTGAAATGTTACGTGAGATTTGTTTATTGTCATTTGTTTGCTTTTTATTTCTTAGTGATGTTATTTACCAAAAATTACTAATGATGTTATTTACCAAACACGGTTGGAACCGATGAATTTTCGATGAAGTATTTTTAAACTTTCATGAGATATAAGTTGTGAGAAGAGTTCTAATTTAAAGAATGTGTTTGAAATGTTACGTAAAATTTGTTTATTGTCATTTGTTTGCTTTTTATTTCTTAGTGATGTCATTAACCAAAAATTACTAATGATGTTATTTACCAAAAATTACTAACGATGTTATTTACCAAACACGGTTGGAACCGATGAACTTTCGATGAAGTATTTTTAAACTTTCATGAGATATAAAAGTTGTGAGAAGAGTTCTAATTTAAAGAATGTGTTTGAAATCTTACGTAAAATTTGTTTACTGTCATTTGTTTGCTTTTTATTTCTCAGTGATGTTATTTACCAAAAATTACTAATGATGTTATTTACCAAGAATTACTAATGATTTTATTTACCAAAAATTACTAATGATGTTATTTACCAAAAATTACTAATGATGTTATTTACCAAAAATTACTAATGATGTTATTTACCAAACACGGTTGGAACCGATGAACTTTCGATGAAGTATTTTTAAACTTTCATAAGATATAAAAGTTGTGAGAAGAGTTCTAATTTAAAGAATGTGTTTGAAATGTTACGTGAGATTTGTTTATTGTCATTTGTTTGCTTTTTATTTCTTAGTGATGTTATTTACCAAAAATTACTAATGATGTTATTTACCAAAAATTACTAATGATGTTATTTACCAAAAATTACTAATGATGTTATTTACCAAACACGGTTGGAACCGATGAACTTCCGATGAAGTATTTTTAAACTTTCGTGCGATATAAAAGTTGTGAGAAGAGTTCTAATTTAAAGAATGTGTTTTAAATGTTATGTAAAATTTGTTTTTGTCATTTGTTTGCTTTTTATTTCTTAGTGGTGTTATTTACCAAAAATTACTAATGATGTTATTTACCAAACACGGTTGGAACGGATGAACTTCCGATGAAGTATTTTTAAACTTTCGTGAGATATAAAAGTTGTGAGAAGAGTTCTAATTTAAAGAATGTGTTTGAAATGTTACGTGAAATTTGTTTATTGTCATTTGTTTGCTTTTTATTTCTTAGTGGTGTTATTTACCAAAAATTACTAATGATGTTATTTACCAAACACGGTTGGAACGGATGAACTTCCGATGAAGTATTTTTAAACTTTCGTGAGATATAAAAGTTGTGAGAAGAGTTCTAATTTAAAGAATGTGTTTGAAATGTTACGTGAAATTTGTTTATTGTCATTTGTTTGCTTTTTATTTCTTAGCGGTGTTATTTACCAAAAATTACTAATGATGTTATTTACCAAACACGGTTGGAACCGATGAACTTTCGATGAAGTATTTTTAAACTTTCATGAGATATAAGTTGTGAGAAGAGTTCTAATTTAAAGAATGTGTTTGAAATGTTACGTAAAATTTGTTTATTGTCATTTGTTTGCTTTTTATTTCTTAGTGATGTCATTTACCAAAAATTACTAATGATATTATTTACCAAAAATTACTAACGATGTTATTTACCAAACACGGTTGGAACCGATGAACTTTCGATGAAGTATTTTTAAACTTTCATGAGATATAAAAGTTGTGAGAAGAGTTCTAATTTAAAGAATGTGTTTGAAATCTTACGTAAAATTTGTTTACTGTCATTTGTTTGCTTTTTATTTCTTAGTGATGTTATTTACCAAAAATTACTAATGATGTTATTTACCAAAAATTACTAATGAGTTTATTTACCAAAAATTACTAATGATGTTATTTACCAAAAATTACTAATGATGTTATTTACCAAAAATTACCAATGATGTTATTTACCAAACACGGTTGGAACCGATGAACTTTCGATGAAGTATTTTTAAACTTTCGTGAGATATAAAAGTTGTAAGAAGAGTTCTAATTTAAAGAATGTGTTTGAAATGTTACGTGAGATTTGTTTATTGTCATTTGTTTGCTTTTTATTTCTTAGTGATGTTATTTACCAAAAATTACTAAGGATGTTATTTACCAAAAATTACTAATGATGTTATTTACCAAACACGGTTGGAACCGATGAACATTCGATGAAGTATTTTTAAACTTTCATGAGATATAAAAGTTGTGAGAAGAGTTCTAATTTAAAGAATGTGTTTGAAATGTTACGTAAAATTTGTTTATTGTAATTTGTTTGCTTTTTATTTCTTAGTGATGTTATTTAACAAAAATTACTAATGATGTTATTTACCAAAAATTACTAATGATGTTATTTACCAAAAATTACTAACGATGTTATTTACCAAACACGGTTGGAACCGATGAACTTTCGATGAAGTATTTTTAAACTTTCATGAGATATAAAAGTTGTGAGAAGAGTTCTAATTTAAAGAATGTGTTTGAAATCTTACGTAAAATTTGTTTATTGTCATTTGTTTGCTTTTTATTTCTTAGTGATGTTATTTACCAAAAATTACTAATGATGTTATTTACCAAAAATTACTAATGATTTTATTTACCAAAAATTACTAATGATGTTATTTACCAAAAATTACTAATGATGTTATTTACCAAAAATTACTAATGATGTTATTTACCAAACACGGTTTGAACCGATGAACTTTCGATGAAGTATTTTTAAACTTTCGTGAGATATAAAAGTTGTAAGAAGAGTTCTAATTTAAAGAATGTGTTTGAAATGTTACGTGAGATTTGTTTATTGTCATTTGTATGCTTTTTATTTCTTAGTGATGTCATTTACCAAAAATTACTAATGATGTTATTTACCAAAAATTTCTAGCGATGTTATTTACCAAACACGGTTGGAACCGATGAACTTTCGATGAAGTATTTTTAAACTTATATGAGATATAAAAGTTGTGAGAAGAGTTCTAATTTAAAGAATGTGTTTGAAAAGTTAAGTAAGATTTGTTTACTGTCATTTGTTTGTTTTTAGTTTCTTAGTATACAGGGTATCAATAAACAAACTAGGGTTAATTAGAGGAATATAGAAATCAACAGATATAATCATAAAACTTTGTTTACGTACTACTGAAACCATTGAAAAAATACCTTTAATTATAAGCAATACATTTACTAATTAAATGAAATAATACTAGCAATAATAAAAAAATTCACATTTTCACAAAATTTGCAAGTACTGAAATTACATGATATGCATTCAAAACATGATTGTGTATCCTTTTTCTTTTTGGTCTAAAACTTCATTCATTAGGAAACGGTTTATCCTGTAAAGTTAATTTCCATGAAAGGCTTTAAACAATGCCATCTGGTGGTGAAAAGTTAAACTATTTTTTTTTCTTTCTATATCATTTTCTTATGATCTGAATAATGAATGCCATAGTTTCAGAAGATATTTTTATTCCAACGTTTTCGAGACGACTCTGAACAGGGTCAGTTTAATTATTTAAACTCTACATTAAAAATGAAAGAAGAACTAATAGTAAGGTAGTTATGCATTATCCTGTCGACCGTTGATGAGACAAAAAGTTGACCAAACGGATTACCTGACCCTGATCCGAGATGAACCGGACCACCATGTATGCTAGGTGATTCGAACTTTTTACCATCAACAAAAATCGTCAGTGGCTTACAGGATAATACCTTAAGTACCGAACTTAATTTAAAGTATCCGAAGACAAAAATTGATGTTCACTATGTTTGTATGACTTACTTACTTCGCTTTGGCGATTAAAAACAAAACAAATTTGATGTTGAATTAGTTTACAAACATATATTTTTTATTTGTAGATTTTGTAACTTATAAAATATTTGTTTTCCTGTTAAACATTTCATTCCAACGTAACATTTTATTTTTAACCAATTTATAATGATACTATTTTGGTGTCAGTTAATTTCGAAAACTTTGTCTCTTTTATAGAAACTATTGAAATGTAGATCTCTACTTCATAAATGATTCGGCACGATATTTTTATTTTAAAAATCTAATACTGTCATGCAGTGCTAAACTTGAAATAAAATATATCTTGGAAAAACTACTCTAAAGTCAAAAAATTTTGTATTATGAATAACTGAACTTACTAAATTACTATATGTTATTAATTAAAAAAATTATAAATCCAATAATGTAGTAAGGGTCATCAAAAAAGTTAAAAAAGTAAGTAAAGGGATTAGATATTGAATCATATCCAAAATATATATTTACTCTTTCTCAAGTTTTGTTCATTTTAAAGTTTTTCTTTTAGTCAATATTTGGCTTAAGATTTAATTAAAATCTTAAAAATCGTAATACACAAACGATAAAAAAAAAAAAAATCGAAAGAAATAAAATTAAAAAAAAAATCGAAAAAAAATAAAATTAAAGAAAAAAAAAATCGAAAAAAATGAAAGCTAATTATATCATTGCATATTATAAGAAACAATGGAAAATACAAGTAATCACATCAAAAATAAATTAAAAATCTTTTCGAGCAACGTATAAATTCAAACCGGGAAAAAAACACACCATGAATTAGCAAAATAAGCAACAACACTGACATTAATTTCAGAATGCATTAGTTTGTGCCAATGTTGTTAAAGAATAATTACCGGGAACTTGTAACAAGAATCTGGAATTAAAGCATTAACTACGGTGCCCCATTTCAATATTCTTGTAGTTGTTTTCTAGTACATTTATTTATTAAAGGAATATATTCTTGAGTGACTTTTTGTAAAAAGGTTTTAATTATGTATCGTTTATTGTTATTTTTTTTTTTTTTATGGAATTCCCATTTAATTTATTAGAAATAGAAAGTAATAAGAAAATAAAACCATAGCTAGCAATATAGTCCTACTTAATTGTGACAAAACTAACAGTAAAATACAGTTATTGAATGCTCCTTTCTACATCCAAGTTTTTCTGCTTCCGTAATAGATGTTTTAGAAAAAGGCACTCCAATGGACAAACCCCACATTTTTAATTTTTTTTTTATTCAATTCTAAACGTTTCGAAATGGTCATAAACACAAAAATTTCTGCTCACTTCGTTTATTCTTTTCTTTTTTTTAATTTACAACCTAAGATCGACAGGTTAGATTTTGGAGAGAAAACGACACATTCGGCTAGAATTCAATGCGACACCACTTGATCTGAAACAACTTGGCTTGAAACGCAGCAGCAGATAACAATTTTTCAAATTTCTCGTAAATCGCGCCAACCGGCGTGAGATACGGCATTTGTCTAAGAAACACACACCAACTATTTGGCCAAAAACCTCACGATAACCATACAGAACGGAAGGATGTCGTGTCGTTACAGCTAAAACGTAGCGTTTTGATCGGACTGCCATCGGACGAGGTTTTTCGGGCATTTTCTTTTCTTAGTATTTAAATAACTAATTTCTGTAAAGAACTTTGGTTTGAATATTTGGAATCAGAAAGAAATTCTTCATAAATATAAACTAATTTCACTTGTTTTTAAAATATGCTGGAATTGTCCACCATCATCTCTTTTTCAAAGTACAAATATCACATCATAAAGAAGTTAGACTACAAGTAAAATGATCACATACAACATGTTGCTTTAGTACCGGCGACTCAAGGTCATAGCATCTATTCGAGAAATGCGCCGGTAGCAAGGCATGCCTTATAAGACTAGTTTAGTTATCTTTTAATTCATTTAATGTGTAAAGAAGGAAAAGGAAAATTACCTCGGAGGTAGAAGGATTAGTTCATCAGATACAAATTTAGTGTGAATTTCTCTAGCTACAGGAAAAGCATTGAATAACCTTGACTCGCCACTATTAATGTAACAAAATATAGACCTTAACATCATGATCACTGGCATTTAGACTGAGAGGCGACTGCAATTTTTGGACCCCATCGAACATCATTCTGAATTTTTTATAGAAATTAGAGAAAAGTGAGTAGATTACGAATCCACTGGTCTGCCATGGCAAAAATGGCCGAAATTGGTCAAAAATCGACTTTTAATAAGTTGAACTAACTCCAATTGCCAAATGAGCCATAACTTGCCAAATAATGAGCATTTTTTTTATTTGGCAACCCTCACTCTTTAATTTTCAATTAAGAAGGTTGCAGACGATTCAGATATCTGGCTAGTATCTACTTGCATCTACTAAAAGGGAGCCAAGTTGGCAATAAACATTACGTCACTGATGACGTAACTATTGTCGCCAATTTGGCTTACTTTTAAAAGGTGCTAGTTTTCCGAGCCAGAGATCAGAAATCGTTTGCGCTTTTTCTCGTTGAAAATCAAAATGCAGTGGGTTGCCAGACGAAAAAGTTTGTTCCCTTTTTGGCAAGTTATGACATATTTTGCAATCGGATTTTAGTTCAACTCATTCCAAGTCGATTTTTGATCAGTTTCGGCCATTTTTGTCCCGGCAGACCAGTGAATTCGTAATCTACTCACTTTTCTCCAGTTTCTATAAAAAAATTCAGAATGATGTTCGATGGGATCCAAAAATTGTAGTTGCCTCTCGGACTACTAGCAAAGAGTTCGATATGTAGGCAGTGCCTTTAACATTTTTAAAGAATCTTACAATCCAGATGCACTAATTATTCACATGAATGTCAATATTAAAAAAGATTACTTATATTGGTTAGCGTACCAACAGAGCAGCTATCATGGGCCCAGTAATGATCCATATGTATTGATGATCACCGTATCCAGACCAGCAATGTGTGTCATGGTAGTATGACATAAGAAATCCCCAAAGGACTATACAAAGTGCTGGGAATCCTGTAAAATAAATTATATTATTATAATGGAATCAACGTATTCAAATAAAGAGAAAACTTTACAGGGTATCCACAAATTAGTTGGGCAATGGATTTCAAATAGATCTGTATAGCTCTAAATAACAAGTCAGAAGAAACAATTTTTTGCATATAGAATGACATGGAGAACATAAATTAATTGGGGGAAAAGAATGGTTTTTAAGGCCTAGTTATTAAGAGTTATTCAGATGTATTTGAACTCCATTACAGGACTAACTAAATGCAGTGAAAAACATATTTTAACGTGCACTTTTACTTCAATTGAAAAACGGGTACACATTATTTTTAATTATTATAGATACACATTATTTTTAATTATTACAGATACACATTATTTTTAATTATTACAGATACACATAATTTTCAAATCCTATAAGAATGAATGAGTATTACTGAAACTTTGGTTACACATCCACATTTTCACATCGTTCATAGCTTTACAAAACTAGGAGTGAAGAACATCGCACAACTTTCAGTTACAATATAATACACTATCTACCAATAAGTATTTGGACACTCATTAAAATGAGGATATCTTCTCAGTGGACAAGCATAGACACATGAAATTCACATAGCAAAGACTTCTTTATGTAACATATCTATAAGTAAAACAACTCAGTCGCAAATTGAAATGCAAAGTGTAATGTGGGGGCACATAGCAAAGACATCTTTATGTAACATATCTATAAGTAAAACAACTCAGTCGCAAATTGAAATGCAAAGTGTTCATTTGAAGCATATACAAAAGAATGGAGTGCCATTAGTGTGCAGTTGTACAGATGCATTTACACTAAAAATCACGCAACTCATGGAGTTGACTTTTAGGGTGAGATATGATTTCCCCTGACATCAGTGTTTACTTAGCACTGTATTCTTATACTCAACATGAGTTTCTTGATGAATTCTAGTGGCTAAATTGTTCTTCCAACCTTTTGAACTGTTTGCAAGTGATGGAAAGTTCCCAGTACATTAAATTCTTACACAATGCATATCGTAGAAGCGTTCCACACATGCTTGATGAAATTTGGATTAGAGGAGTGATCTGGTTTACTTATAGGGGTGATATTATTATTTTGTAGTCATTTGTCCAAAGCAAAAGTGAGATTAAATTTTCCATAACCCTCAGTAAACACGATTTAAAAACTGATATTTCACAATTGAAGACTTGTTTAGATCAAGGTAACGCATTTACAGTGAAAAAGTGGAATTTAATTATGTTTTGCGCTGTTGGGAAGCTTATTAAACAATTTCAACCTATTGAACCTAAAGACCGAAATTCTTTTCCCACCAAATCGTTAACTTGAATTGGCATTTACCATGAAATATCATGTTCCCATCGTTTCTACAGATCATCTGATGTCCAATATCACTCATAAGACTGAAAATATTATTTTCTGTAAACAGCATCTGATGTTTAAAACATTTGGTCTTTGGGTGCCATATGTTGCATTGGTTTAATAAGTTCTCCAAGAGCTCAAAAGATAATTAAATTCGACTCTTTCACTGAAATTATGTTAACTTGATCTAGACAAGTCGTTAATAGTGAAATGTCGGTTTTTAAACCATGTTTATTGATACTTATGGTAAATTTTATTCCACTTTTGCCTTGTATAAACTATTAAAAAATATCAATATCGTGACTATAAGTAAGCCAGGTTACTCCTCTAATCTAAATTTCAGCAAGCATGTGTGGGACGCTTCTACGATATGCATTGTGTAAAGATTTAATGTATTGGGAACTTTCTATGACCTGCAAACTGTTCAAAACATGTTACAAACCATTTAGTCACTAGAATTCATCAAGAAACTCGTGTTAAGTATGAGAATACAGTGCCAAGTAAACACTGATGACAGGGGAGATTATATCTCACACTAAAAGTCAACCCCATGACTTTCGCGATTTTTAAAGTAAATGCATCTGTACAACTCCTTTCTTTTGCATATGCCCCGACAGTACATTTTGCATTACAATTTGCGACTGAGTTGTTTTACTTATAGATATGTTACATAAAGATGTCTTTGCTATGTGAATTTCATGTGTCTATGCTTCTCCACTGAGAAGATATCCTCATTTGAATGGGTGCCCAAATACTTATTGGTAGACAGTGTATTGATGTGGATTGGTGCTATTGGTGTATATTTTCCTCATTCATTTAGAAAAAATGACCAGTATTGTGATATATTTATAGCAACAAATTTGGATAATTCTTACATTATAATTTCTTGTAAGTAAATCCGAGGAGAAGAGAATAACTGTCGTTGATGAGAGATGCTCATGGAAAGAGGACTCGGTGTTGAAGACTTTCGTTTTCCAAATTTGCTCGCCTTTATAACATTTTTACGGGAATTTCGGAGGTTATTACCTCAGGGATTTTGATCAAAATTGTTCAAGTCGTTTTTTAGCAATTATTAAAGAACATGATAATTTCACCCAAATTGGCTTAAGCTAGCATGCGCAAATTTGACGAAAACCTTAATGGTAACCCATACATTAAATTTTAACATTGCACGTGTCATTCGAAAACTATGCTGTTCATGTAGACACACAGACACACATTTTTAATTGACCATTTTTTTAAGTCTGGATTTTAAAAAAATCGGAAATTTTTGTTTACTGAAAATAATACTTTTATATGGTAACATATGGGTAATTGGCCGTAATGAATGTCCCGCATACACACACAATCGTATGTAAAATTTTGTTTTGAAATATAGTAAAAACATTTGATAATTTGCGGAAAGTTTTACTTAATGTATACACATACATTGGGCATCGTACAAATTAACTATGGAAGGCATTTTTTTTTTTTTTTTTTAATATTCTCCATTTCATTACCCTTGAAATGATTTCCTATTTTTATTCTAAAACTCAAAATACCTTTTAAATTACAGTGTTTTTTTTTCTGAAGAATTGCTTTTTGGTGTGATATGACTTAACTCCAAAAGGCATAATATACATGGTCCAATATGTAAAATTCTTGTTTAGTTTTGTAGAAAATAGTACTGAGTATATTTCCATGCAAAATTTAATATATATTGCTATAAACTAAGTATTTTTTTTCTTTTTTTCAAAATGTGTATTTAAAAATTTATAATTAATAAATATTAAAGTCAAAATCAAAGTTCTGGTAAAAAGAACAAATATCAATATATGTTTTTTTTTGCAATAAAAATCAGTTCATCACAATTTCATTTATGTCCATTCTAATAGTGTCCTATTTAGTCGTCTAAACTTCAACCAAGTAATTAAATAATGTTTAATACAAAGACAAAATTCACAAATAAAAATTTTTAATCCTTATATTGTGTATAAAATTTTGAAATTCTAAATTAAAAATTAAAGGAAAATATCTCAAATGCGTACCTTAACAAATCAAAAGAAGAATGCTTTTAAGGGTAATGAATCAAATAACTCTAATTAATGTTTTTTAATGTTGTAAATCATGTTTGCCATATGGTCACGATGCAAATAACTTAAATCACTATACACATTATGCATAGTATGTCATCAAAATGAGTTTACAGAGTTTTCATTCAATAAACTAAAAATTACTTTTGACGGTAAAAACATATTCCATTATCCAATTTAAAATACTTTAATTATGTTTATGAAGCATCCAAACTTTTAGCATTTCCTAAACTTAACTCTGGGTTTATACTCTTTTCGTGACAGAACCTTAAGAGTGTTCTCATTAATCATTAATGATAAAAGGAACCAATGAGTTGTTTCCACCCACTTTCGTAGTTTATGATGGATACAAAATCGATATATGATATGGAAAAGACAGAGCACACGAGATATTACAATCTACATTAATGTGGTTATTATGGGTACTTATTTTTAAGAAAGGTATCATTTAAAATTACCGAAATTTAAAATACAGAACTAACAATAACACACAAAATAACTGATTTGGCAAGAATATTATTTGAGGGACTTGGAAGCAAAGGGGCCTAAGTGACTTTTCATAACTTTTGAGAAAATAAACTTTAAAGTTTCTTATTTATATTATACTTTATGAAAACTAGTGATATTGTTGTGCGGATGGGTTCAAAAGACTTGAAGCCAAAGCGGATTAACACTTGAAGAAATTTATTCCGATATAACTCTTCGAAAATTTTCTTACAACTCCAGAACTTCCCGTTCTAATAGACTCAATACAGCTCTTTACAAAACAATGGAGCACAAACAGCAGTTAAAAACTAGATACACAACTGCTAAAATCGTCGCAAAAGACAATGCAATACAGCTCACTTTCGGAACTACTCTGAACGCTCGCTGAGAGACAATTAACTAACTCAGCTTTCTATTGGCCTTATATAGGAAAGCTTCCTTAGCGAATCTTCTAGAGATAGAAATTTGGAGAATTTTCCAGATCGCAGTCGAAAAGCCCTATACAGGTACATGGGAACCGAAAGTGTCGCCAAATGGTGGCCAAGTTTGGCGATATTTGGAAATTTGGTGAGCAAAATTAGTCGTCAAAACCGTCGACAACTTGATTGCCATCAACCATAATGTTAAATGGCCTTCTCCTTATAAAACTCGTTTTCCAACATTATCTCTGTAAAACTCGTTTTCAAGCATTAAGAGACGCATTGCAGGAAAGCGAAGCAAAGACAAACTCTCGCACTGCCCTATGCGAAATGTACATAAATTTTCTTTTTTACATAATTAATACTATGAAATATTTACAAATATACAGAAATTCGTAACAATATGTTCATCCAGAGGTTATTATTTGAAAAACAAATAATTGTCATGCAAATTTGATATAAATAAGAAACTTTAAAGTGTATTTTCTCAAAAGTTAAGAAAAGTCACTTGGAACCCTTTGTTTCTCAGGTCCTTATTTAAAATATATTGTAATCTAGAAAATAAAAAATGTAATGCACAAAAAAAAACAAAAAAAACAAAAAAAAAACATGAATAAAACATTATAAAAATTTTTTTTTAAAAATTAAAAAAAAAAAAAAATCATGAAATACAGTGGATTATTCTAAATATAATTTTAAGCCCTTTAATTTAGAAACTGTGTCTCGTATAGCAAGGGAAGTAACGTATATCTACATTAAAACGACTATGCTAAATTTTTGAGACGCTTCACGGCCCTCATAGAGGCGATTTATGAAAGTTTCGAAAAACCTAAAAAAAAAAAAAAAAAAAAAAAAAACTAAAAGATTCCAGTTAAAAAAAATTCACAATAATATTATAAAACCACAGAAAAAAGTTTCATAGTTATCTGTAAAACTGGCGGAGATATTCGTGGTTAAAATTATGGACTTTTCACGACTTGGAAAAAGAGCTCGTCCTGAAATGAGAACTTCTTTTAAAGTCTTGAATAGTCCACATTTTTAATTACGAACATCTCCGCTGAATCTACAGGGTTTTTTCGTGTTTTTGTCACATAATTGGGGCAATTTTCTAATTAGACTTTTTGTCTACCTTCTTTAGTTTTTTTAGTTAGTTTTTCTTACTTCCATAAATCTCTGCTAGGAGTGCTGTTAGCTGTCTCAAAATATTTAGCATAATAATTATAATATATGAGTATACGTTACTTAAGTTACATACAAGACGCTATTTCAAATATAAACGAATTACAAGGATATTAAAAATCACCCTGATAGAGTTGCATTATGAGATTTTCCTTTAAATTTGTATAAATTAATGGCATTCTTAACAAAGAAATATTTCAAAGCTATTTTTTTAACAACATATGTCATATAAGTGCGATTGAATACAAATACAAATTCTCAACAACCCAACCAACTAATATTAATTTTGTGATAACTCATTTGTTATCGGATGCACAGATTTTTAGCTAAAACTATCACCCAATTTTATTAGACAGTTATTTAATTCTAGTGAAATCATACTCCCTATTTTTTCTTGCTGAAAGAAACTAATGTTATGACAGTGTCTGTAAGAATAGTTATCAATTTATCACATTTTTAAGCATGAATAAATGTGATGTGCATTAAAAAGTAATAACATTGCTTAAAACAAATGCTATCAAATATATAATATTGAAAATAATTGTAATGATTTTATAAACAAGGGAAAATTATTATGAATTTGTCCAGACTAATTAAAGCATTCCATACTTATTAATGATCGTGACATTTTAGGAAAATGATTAAGTTTCAAAAGTTGAAATTATTCCTATAAGCGCTATGTTGAAACAAAATATTGCGAAAGATTCTTTTAAACTAAAAATAAAGATATTTTTTTTTTTGTCTTTAAACAATAAATATTAAAAATAAATGCCTGACCTTTTCACTGTTAATTTATGCTCTAAAATATAACAATATTTCAATTAAAATTTCTTTAACTTCTTGTAAATATTTTTTTTTCTTTTAATTCTAATATGGCACTTCTTGATAATTTTATGTATTGCGCCATCGTTTATGGCAGAACATTCCTTTGAGGAATGTTAAAAATATAAAGCCAGTAAATATATTTTATTTGCTGTCAAATATGTATACCTACCTGCAATAAAGTGTAACATGGCTGCTTGAAACAAACATAATGAACCATTAAGTGGAAAGAACATTTCCTGGCGATACACGCAAAATCCTCATAACCATTTTCAATAAAATTTGACACGCAAACTGAAAAGATCGACCCCAAACATTTCAGTTTTATTTTGTAACATTCCACAAAAGGGAAATGCTCAAATAGGGCAATCTTGAGGTACGAGGGTATGTTGTAGATTTTCTTAGAAAAACATGAACTAAAACATTAAAAAAAAACGGTTTAGTTAAAATTTTGAAAAGAAATGCTTACCCCATCCAATGCAATAGTAGAGCTTGAAGGGAGCGTCTTTCTTGAAGATGTGAACAGTCACTCGACTGTGAAGCAGCAATCCTTCCACAAACATCCAATTGATACTCGCCAGGGCGGAGTACATTTGCAACGTCAAAATACTTTTGCATACCCATTCCTGGAAAATACTTTGCCAGGTGATTTTGCATATTGACATAACAAAGAAAGTAGCATAGTCCCGAAATGATCAATTTGATTCCAATGGGGCTATATAATCAAAATATATGGCATATTAACTCCTTGACATACAAATAAAATTGCCTGGTGTCGAAACATAACTTCAGATAAGATCATGATGCGACCCTAACCTGAACATAGGGTCAGCATGGATTTATTTTAAACAAATGCTTAATTTCCTGTCTTTTATCGTGATTATCTTCTGTCTTCAAATGAATCAAGAAAATGCAATGTGGAGATGGTCTCATTTATAGTTTAAAGTTTGTGAAGTGAAAATACACGGATTATTTCAGTGATCACTGATATAATGACTGCCGCCTTTCATTGCACTTTTTTTTGTTTACTTGTTTGCCGATGCGATTTTTTTTTATCGTTTTCTGTTGAGAGGGGAAAATCATCTTTAACAGTATAAACAAAACAGCATCGATACACGACCGAAACAGATAATCTAATAATATACTGCCCGGTGTTCACCGAAGACAGTTCTTGACGTCTCGGAAAAGTCAAAATCTACAATGTTACATGAAATGAATGATTTATCCGAGAAGTCATTGTATGTCAAAGGGTTAATTCGTATGGGGCTATATAACTCTAAATATCTGCCTATTAACCATTCGTTTTGAAATACTTAATAAACTTATTTATATATACTATACAATTTAATTGCTTATTGCAGAAATCCCATAAATATCTAACGTCTAGTTATGAGATAATTAAAAGAAACTATCTTACACCTTTAAGTATTATTTTCTAAAAAATTTAAAAACGTTGAATATAAAAGTTAAATGGGATCTTAAGAAGTGAGGTTAATTAAACTTTTAATATAAGTAGAAGTGGTAATTTTTTATTTTTTAATTAATCTTAAAACTATACATTTTGTAGTTATGGGGTTTGTGGAATAGGCGCATATGGAGTATGCAAAAAGAAAATTGTAAAATAACGATATAATAGCTCGGTTAAAGCTCTAAAATACCCAAATAATTTATGTCCTTCTTATTCAATTAAACTTTTAAAATTCCGAAAAACTGGTTTATTTTATGAAGTGTATGCTTGATATTCAATGCTTTTAATACATCGTACATTTTTATTTCTCTGTGAAAAAAGTTATTGGAATTGCAGTGTTCTCACAAAAATTTAGTTCTTAAAAAATTTAATTTTAAAGGTTTTAAAAAGTTACAAATAAGTATTTCATTGATGAATAGAAGCACTCCTAGCGATTTAAACTGCTTAAGTGCTTGAATGCATAAAACTTATAGAACTTTGCCACATTCGGCCTTATAGGCAAAAACATAAAAAGTCTAAAAGAACTTTTCACACGTTCTATTTCTTTAGTTATGAGAGATAAGGGAATCACTATAAATTACAAAAATGCTTAAAAGAAATTAATGAACCCTAAATAGTCTGATATTCATATTTATTTAATTTTTAATGCGTTTTTTTTTTTTTTTTTCAATTTTGAAATGGCTGTTATAAGTAAAAAATGAATAGTAAAAATGTTCCTGAGATCAAAATATCAATAACTTTCGAATAAACGCATTCAAAAACGTAATCTACTCCATTTTAGAACATGAAAATTAAAAATTATAACCAAATTGGTTATTTTAATGAAGGATCGAGAGCTACATAATAATTAAAATTTTGAAGTTTTTAAAAAATTGCACATAAAAATCGCAATAATCAAATATTGTAATTTTTCTATTTACTCTGATTCTCTAAGTATAATATAGTTAAAAAGTAACACCGTAATAAGTGTTTAAGGAAGATGGGTAGGTTGCATCTAATCCATGTTAAAAATTGATTTTGTAACATCCAATTTCTCAGAAAGTACTCAGTGCGTTTATTTAAAATTTTACCAACAAATATTGGATCACTTTTACAACGACCGACAAATGCTTTTGTAAAGGTAAATTGTCTACAATTTATGATATCTAGAAATTAAAAAATAATAATAATAATAAATTAAACACAGACACACTTCTGAACTCTTAACAATAAAAGTATTTATATTTCTGTAAAAGCATATGATAATAGTAGGATATTATATATATCTGAGTAGAATATGCATAACTATATACGAGTGGAATATGTAAAAGAAAAATTTCAAAATAAAATATTGAGTAATTTCTGGAGAAAAAGGTACATTTTTATGAAAAACGTCATTTTGAGAAAACACCGTTTAAAGTATACGAATGTGTTAAGTTTTTGTTGTCAAAAAATGATTCAAAATAATTCTAGGGACACATTTTCCATCAAATAATATTTTTTTTTTTTTTTTTTTTAAAAACATTTCATATATTACAATACACTAAAAAATTCAAAAGAGATTTTTACCCTGGGAATTAATCCCAAGGGTATTGTTTCCAATCGGTCAAAAGTGTGGTCCGGTGTCCGTCTCCACTTAATGTTTGGGCATGCGCAGGAAAGGCACTGTGTGCGCATGCGCCTGCTCCACCTGCTTGCATAAAAAGTTACTGATGTTGTTCAGTTATATTGATGTATCGATGTTTCATTAAATTCGAATAAAAATAAAACTTTGTAATGGGCTTGGACTTAAGGTCCAGGATAAACTGAACATCAGCTCTAAGCCGATTATTTATTATTAACTTGTAATCTATGTATGTTTGTTGTTGATATGTTTGATTTTCGATTCCCCTGCCAAGTTTCAAGGTATATTAATTATTTACCATAGAAAATATATCATATTTCAATTATAAAACAAAGAATCTAAAATCTATTTTAATAAATGTAATATATTTTCTTACCGTATGTTTATAAGATGAATTTGTGAGAATCGGTGACGAGGACACAATAAGTAGCAATAAATTGAGAAGGAGAGCGATAGAGAGATTACGGTGCACTTTCAGACGACTGCATTTCAGGCTCCTGTAAGCGATAATGAAGTCATATAATTAGTTAGTAATATTTCCTTCGAAAGCACGATGACATTCATTCATTCATTCATTCATTCATTCATTCATTCATTCATTCATTCATTCATTCATTCATTCATTCATTCATTCATTCATTTATTTATTTATTTATTTATTTATTTATTTATTTATTTATTTATTTATTTATTTATTTATTTATTTATTTATTTATTTATTTATTTATTTATTTATTTATTTATTTATTTATTTATTTATTTATTTATTTATTTATTTATTTATTTATTTATTCATTCATTCATTCATTCATTCATTCATTCATTCATTCATTCATTCATTCATTCATTCATTCATTCATTCATTCATTCATTCATTCATTCATTCATTTATTTATTTATTTATTTATTTATTTATTTATTTATTAATGTATTCATTTATTCATTTATTCATTCATTCATTCATTCATTCATTTATTCATTCATTCATTTATTCATTTATTTATTAAATTCATTCATTCATTCATTCATTCATTCATTTATTTATTTATTTATTTATTTATTTTCATTTTTCCAAAAATTTTATTATAATTACTTCATTTTTATAACAACGCGCAAACAATTAAACTTTACTTCTAATCATTTTTTAATCAGAAATCGTGGCGAAAGTTGTATTTTACCTCGAAGAGTCCAGGAAAATAACTTTCCCGTACTACTGTGAATTTCCCGCACGCCTCGGGCTCAAATTTGATATAGTTTTGGTATAGAAATAACATTTTATGAAGCGATTCATTGATTGGAGTTGCCTACATTATAGAATGAGAGGCGACTGCAATTTTTGGACCTCATCGAACATCATTCTGAATTTTTTATAGAAATTTGAGAAAAGTGAGTAGATTACGAATCCACTGGTCTTCCGTGGCAAAAATGGACGAAACTGGTCAAAAATCGACTTTTAATAAGTTGAACTAAATCTAATTGCCAAATGCGCCATAACTTGCCAAATAATGAGCATTTTTTTTTTATTTGGTAACCCTCACTCTTTAATTTTCAATTAAGAAGGTTGCAGACGATTCAGATATATGGTG
Organism: Linyphia triangularis; assembly: GCA_963978545.1. NCBI lineage: Eukaryota > Metazoa > Arthropoda > Arachnida > Araneae > Linyphiidae > Linyphia > Linyphia triangularis. The sequence continues at coordinate 7,202,872 of OZ021729.1, read as the reverse complement.
ACGGTCTACTTGCATATATTAAAAGGGAGCCAAGTTGGCAAAAAATATTACGTCACTTATGACGTAACTTATGTCACCAATTTGGTTTACTTTTAAAAGATATAAGTTTTCCAAGCCAAGATCAGAAATCGTTTTGTGCTTTTTCTCATTGAAAATCAAAATGCAGGGTTGCCAAACGAAAAAGTTTGTTCTCTTTTTGGCTAGTTATGACATATTTGGTAATCGGATTTTAGTTCAACTCATTCCAAGTCGATTTTTGATCAGTTTCGGCCATTTTTGCCACGGCAGACCAGTGGATTCCTAATCTACTCACTTTTCTCCAATCTCTATAAGAAATTCAGAATGATGTTCGATGAGGTCCAAAAATCGTAGTCGCCTTTCGGACTATATGTATTAAAAATATTTTTTGCACATTATTATAAAAATATATTGTATGTAACACGTGGGGAAATACTTTTTCTAACTCGGTCAATAATTTTAATCGTGTTAACGCACTCGTCAAATAAACCTCGTATCAAAAAGTATTACTCTCCCAACCAGTTGCATAAATAACTGTTAAAGCATTTGACACTTTTCTTTATTTAAAACATTTTATCAAACAGTACTTATTGGTATTAACAAAAACAATCTTAAACGAAATTTTACTCAAAGTTTGCATCCTACCTATACAGTTTATTTATGCATTTTTTTAAACAATTATGTGTTGTTCAGATAAATTTCCCTATTCTCTTTGAAGGCTTTATGCACCAATCCGATGAAAAAAGAACTGTGTTGATCATAATAATATTTCTCTAAATGAGACAGAACCCTATACCGGATATATTATTATACATGGTTACAATAGAGTATTAAAAGAATAACTCATATTTTGGTGTCAACAAAATAATGTCAAACGCAATTTTAAAATTTTAATTCCATTTCGTATCCTTTTTACTTCTACACATAATGCATGGTAGATAATACTCCATTGTGAATCCAGTACTTGACAGCAGTTGACTTAGACTATTCCTTCAACAATTATGCACAATTTACTTAAAATAAGCCTACATTTCTTTGCGTAAAAAATATTTCTTCGCGTGCAATTTTTTCTTTTTACTTCTGATAACCTTTCCTAATGTAATAAAATGACAAATAGACGGAGCCTACTTGATGGTTGAGGGCATAGAGCTCTGGCCTTACATGCCAAAGGGGCCGATTTCGAATCCTGGGTTAAGTAAGTGTCCGTTGTGGTTCGGAATCTACGTTAAACTCTAGGTCCCGACCTGATTTCCCGTCATTGTGCAAAGAAATAGATCGTTGAGCATACAAAAAAAAACAAAGATCAATAGAAGAAATTGATGAGTCATAATTTTAATAGCAAGTGATGCCCAAAATAGAAATATTGATTCGTCTTCCAAATGTAAAACAATCCAACACACATCCTCCTAGGATAATACTAGAGGTCAGCGATATATCGATACGACCATATTTTTATCGATATTTCTAAATAAATATCGATATTAAAAATATCGAAAAAAGTCACCGAATTGTGATATTTTCTAACATTTTTAGTTTTTTGATGATCTTGTTGTAGTTTCCTTTGTTATTTCGATTTTCTCTATTCCCTTTTCAAAATCTTCAAAACTAAAGTTTGAACTTGGCTGAAAGACAGTTAAAATGTCACCAATATTCATTATTTTGCCATGCACTTAAAAGCTATTGAAAATTATCTAAATTTTTCTTAAAATCACTGCACCAGTTAAGCGACAATATATATATATTTTTTTTTTTTTTTTTTTTTTTTTTTTGTAATAGATCCATTTCAGTTGAAAAAGTAGTCACCTTACCAAAAAGCAATCATGAAAAGTAGAAATTTGCCCTGAAAAACTTTGTTTCTGGCAAAATTGAAAATCAAATTTTAAAAAATCATGTATCGATATATCGATATTTTATCGATAATTTTTATAAAGTCAACGATATAGAATCGATATTTATTTGGATCGATATTTCCGACCTCTAGATAATACTATATTACATACATACTTCATTGTACCCTGGAATTACTCACTTGGCAAGAGTGATTCTAATTACTCTGGAAAAGCTTGTCAAATGTTAATCTGACGATCCAACCCAATATTTATATGCCTTATGGCCATTTACTTCTGAAGTTAATTCTTTTATTTAATAATAACTGTACATTTGAACCATTTAATTCGACATATTACGAATAAAATACGTGTGATTTGAGCCTTTCATTACTGTTAAACGCAGTAATTAAAAGATTTAAGTATAATTATTACTCGCAAATTATATTTGAGTTTTATTAACTGTAAGTAATAGAGATGCATATTTAATATGCATGGTTTCCATAATTAAATTTCCTTTGTTAGAGACTATGATAGAGAGAGTCATAGGTTAATCTGACGATACACATTGATATTTATATGCCTTATTGCCATTTACTTGTAAATTGAAGTATTTTATTTATTATAACAGTACATTTGAGCCACTTGATTCGATATATTAAGAATAAATATGTGTAATTTATGCTTTTCATTGCTGCTAAATTGCAGTATTTACCTTAAATAAAAGATTCAAGTACAGTTACTACCTGTAAACTATATTTGAGTTTTATCAACTTTAAGTAATATAAATGCATACAATTCGAGAGGCGACTGCAATTTTTGGACCGCATCGAACATCATTCTGAATTTTTTATAGAAATTGGAGAAAAGTGAGTAGATGAGGAATCCACTGGTCTGCCGTGGCAAAAGTGGCCGAAACTGATCAAAAATCGACTTGGAATGAGTTGAACTAAAACCCGATTGCCAAATATGTCATAATTTGCCAAAAAGATAACAAACTTTTTTGTCTGCCAACCCACTGCATTTTGAATTTCAATAAGAAACAGCGAAAACGATTTCTGATCTCTGGCTCGGAAAATTTGTATCTTTTAAAAGTAAGCCAAATTGGCGACATTAGCTGCGGCATCAGTGACGTAATGTTTATTGCCAACTTGGCTCCCTTTTAATAGATGCAAGTAGACCATCGCCAGATATCTGAATCGTCTGCAACATTCTTAATTAAAAATTAAAGAGTGAGAGTTACCAAATAAAAAAAAAAATGCTCATTATTTGGCAAGTTATGGCTCATTTGGCAATTGGATTTAGTTCAACTTATTAAAAGTCGAATTTTGACCAGTTTCGGCCATTTTTGCCACGGCAGACCACTGGATTCGTAATCTACTCACTTTTCTGTAATTTCTATAAAAAATTCAGAATGATGTTCGATACGGTTCAAAAATTGCAGTCGCCTCTCAGTCTAATATTTCATATACAGAGTTTTCATAATTAAAAATCCCCTTTTAGAGAAATTGTCATAACATACTAGTAGTCGGCCCACGAGCAGCCTGTGCAGTTAAGATCACTTAGTGGACTTACTTTTTTGGAAGATCATCATAGATATTGTATCATATAGCTGAGAGACCTAAACATTCATTAGATTTCATCAATGTGCTTAAATCGGTTTTCTCTTTTCTACAGTACTGCCATCTACTGCATACTATCGCATCTTCCCAAAATGTTTAGACTGTTTATTTTTTTATTTATTTTTTTTTACTTTAATTTCCCCACTAGCTGTTAGTTAGAAGCTGAGATTTTAGCCAATAAATTCATTTATCATTTTATCTAAAGTAAAAAAAAAGGTTTTGTCACAAACAAAAATACCCTCAAGAAATAAAGCATGAGATTTAAATAATGGGTAACTGAAATCTGTAGAAATAACTGAAGTTTCAATACTTGGTGACTTTCTCAAAAATTCTAAAATAATCCTAAAAAACCTAACCATTTGCCAATATGTTAAAGCTTGTATTTCGGCTACAATTTAAAATTATTACATGAATTAAAAGCTATAATTGAAATAAAGCAGAACTTTTTATGAATTAAAATAGCATAGTTTAAGAAATATTTACATTATGTACATTTATTTGCAAAATCGTGATAATAAAACTGTATCAAAAAAATATTACAGTGCCAGTTCCTTGAACTAGAACGGTTTTTTGACTATTTTGTGTACTTTTGTATTTAATTAGAAGTAAATTCCCAAAAAATATATGAATTTTAGTTTATGTAAGATTTTACTATGTCGTAGCGATATTTTCCTAGAAAACTGACTAATCTATCAATACATAAAATTTAACCACTCCTTTGTCAACTCCTTCTAATCAGCCAATTTTACCACCCATCTGATGGCTGTGAGGTTAGCGTTCTGACCACGCATGCCAAAGGTGACGGGTTCGGATTCCGGATTAGGCATGTTCGTTGTGGTTCGGAATCCACGTTAAACTGTAGGTCCTGGCTTGATTAGCCGTTATTGTGCACAAAAACATGTCTTTGAGCGTACAAACCAACCAATCAATCAGCCAATTTTACCACTAAACAAATTGGAGGATTTAATCATTTGAAGAGTTCCAAACATCCCCTTCACATTTATGCCGACCAAACGGTATAGGGGTTAGCGTGCTATCTTCTAGACCGCGAGGTTGCGGGTTCGATTCCCGTGTTTGGCATGGGTGTTTGTAAATGTATGTTGGCTTGTCTAATGACGAATGTTTCTGCGCATTATAGCCCTCGTGTTGCTGACGGTGCCAGATAATCTGAATACAACCAACCCTTCACATTTATCCTTGCGTATTATTCTATTCAACCTCCTGGTACAAAAATGTTAATAATACTGATCCCTCTCTGTATTTGTACAGTACCCAAAAAAAAAAAAAAAAAGAGAACGATGGCTACATCTTTTGTTCTAATTACTGAAATAACAAACAAAAGGTACCGTTGTAAATCGTGAAAAGTTTTTAATAATTGTATGTAGTTTTTTTTATCATGAGGGGTCATCTACATATTAAAACAGAACCAAACTTTAAAAAGTTCAATAGCAACCTCATAATATTATTCCATATTTGGATTCAGCATTAAAAAAGAATGCGAAATATAAAAATTCATAATTTTCTAATGAATGGTTTGTAATTTAAATAATAAAAAGAAAATGATAAATTAATGTTAAATAAAAAAGTTGGTTTTTTGGCCATTAATACTTAAATAATTAATATATTTCAGTAATTTTTTTTTCAAAAGGTAGTTTGTAAATGGCCAAACATAAATAGCAATCAGATTTTGAATCAATTTCTTTTTTAATAATTAATTATTAATTAATAAAGCAATTAAAAAAAAATTTGAAAAGAAACATATATTTTTTTGCTTTCATTAGATTTACCATGGTCTAAACCCCCCCCCCCCCCACATAATTTTTTTCTTTCCATTTTGACTATTAGTTCTCGATTTTTTAGAGAAAATGTAAAAAACGCTCACTTAAGGGACCGTATATTAGACGACTTTTGAAAACTATCAAAGATTAATTCAAGGTAAACTAGAGGTGTGGAAAATCGCATAACGTTCAGTTATCGTATAACCGATAGTTTAAAAACTAAGAAACACGCTTTAATAGGAAAGTGAACTAAAAAGTAGAAGATAATTTTAAATAAGTTTGAAATAAGAATAGTGATTAACAAGAAATATTTATTTTATCGTAAAAAAGCGTGGGGTGCTTGATGTCAATTTTTGTAAATATTTAATGATAGATATTGGTAAAAGTAGAGCCATTATGAAAATATCTTAAAAAGCACCCCACGCTTTTGTACGATAAAATAAATATTTCTTGTTAATCACTCTATTCTTATTTCAAACTTATTTAAAATTATCTTCTACTTTTTAGTTCACTTTTCTATTCAAGCGTGTTTCTTAGTTTTTTAATCTATTGATTATTTTCTACTTTTTAGTTTGATTTTCTATTAAAGCGTGTTTTTTAGTATTTTAAATTATTAATTATTTTTTCTGTAAACTATCAATTTTTTTTTTAATTTGCTTTCTTAAATTCCATTTATTTAAAACAACATTTTTTAAGCAATTTCAATAAGTTATCCTTTAAAAATTTTACTGAATCATGTGACTTTTTCATTTTATAAATAATTTCAACGATCTAGTTACATTTGTGTTTATAGTGAAATATTTCTGTAAAATATTCATGCTTTGCTAAATACTGTTGACTAATGCCTACATTTAATATTTATTAATTTTCTAATTATCAGTAGTATCCGTTATATTTCTGCAATTACAGTTTTCGATATTTTATTTATTTCGTGTGAAGAATGCACATCTTTAATGTTGTAAATAAATTATGTTACTTTTGCGTTTACTTGCTATTTTTGTATTAATCTTAAACATGACACTATAAATCCAAGTAGTTTCTATGCAATTTTAGACTAATACTTGTATTTTTTAATCTTCGTGAAACGCGCCACATTGACCGTTCTATTTCTCCCGCTGTGAAGAAGAACTTTAAAAATACCTTTCGTTTTATGGAAATTCTCCCTGAAGATCGGTCAAAAAATGGTCGAAATATTTTCGCTCGTAAGTGACGTGTTTTTCAACATAATGCATTGAAATTTGGTTTATAGGGTAAATGATGTATTCTGAATCGAATGAAATGATAAAAAATAAGGGTTCGTATTGAAATTTTCGAAGATAGCGTTACTTTTACTTAGTAAACTGTCCCTCAAGAAAAAAAATTGCATCAGATATATAGAAAATTGTAAGCAAAACATTTTGGTGCAAACCGTAAGATTCTACGATAATTAGAACCGAAGATATAGCCATCGTTCTGTGTTTTTTTTTGCGTACTGTACAAAGACTAATTATATTTGTTTGTAATCTCGAGTATTTTGTCACATTTTTGGTAATTTTCTTTAATTGTTAAATGCGTAATTTACTTAATTACCATGATTAAAACTTTAACCTGAAAATATATAAACTTTCTTTCAGCATTTTATCGTGTCAGCTGATTTAGATAATTTGATCTGTCACTGCAAACTATTAAAAAAGACTAATTGGTTTTCGTTTCGCAATTCTTGTGCAAATTTAGTAATGTATTGTTGCACAAATTGTCTGTATATATTGTAAATAGTGACGTATTATTTCAAAATTCTATTGTAATTTATTTTTATCCAATTTTATTTAGTAATTAATAGCGATTATACAAGTTAGAAAAAGGTGGCAACACCTAAAGTAATCGAGAAGTTTCGAGATATTTCTTTCCGATGAATTGGCTGGAAATTTCGAGAATGTCTCACGCGCTTGTATATAAAAGACTGGAGAACGGGAAAGTTTTCAGATTGACTTTGGACTTCGAGGTGAGCTGATCGCTTTGTTTACTGGAGTGAGCTTGTATAATCGCTGTATTCGAAGTTGGTTTTTTTTGCTAAAGCTTGTGTTGAAGCTTGTGAGCGATTACACTGTTGCCTGTGGATAAATTTTGTGAGTTTTCTGAGGAGAGAATAAATATTTTTATACTGTAAAAACTGTGCCATCATTGCCTCAGCGGAAAAATTCATAACAGTATTATTAAAAGTTATTACAAAGGCATTAGAGATTCCTCGTTGAAAAAAATTGCTGTTTCATTTAAAAGAAGATAAAAAAAATCTTATTGATTCTTGTAATTAGGTAGGCCAACGCAACATTTTTAGAGACTTTAGGCAAAAATAATTTAATAATCAATATTGTTACGAATTTTCTCAAAGGATATGACAACATGGCTTTCATGGGAACATATTTTGTATGCAATTGAAACCACTCTATATGAAAAACGGGAAAATTTTATGTATAAAGATTGTCTTCTAAAAAAAAAAAAAAAAAAAAAAAGTCCTAATCTCCAAAGACATTTTCAGTCACAAACTAAAATAATACTTTCAAAGCTATTTTGTTGAGCTAGCAGCAAAACACTTTTTATACGTTATATTAAAATTGGTACGTTTTCAGTGACTTCCCCCCAAAAAAATATTTGAAAAGCCCCCGGAAGATTTTAGCCTTTTAAAGATAAAAACATACCAATGAGAAATATTTCTATCTCATATTTTCATTTTTAAAAAAAAATAATAAAAGTATGTCTCTTCCATTTACGTTTGTTCAGATAAAATCTAGATCAAATAGTCAAATAGAACCTAAGGGAATAATATGGTTCAAGTTAAATAAGTGAATATACGACTATTTCTATTGTTTAGAAAAAAGACTGAATAATCCATCAAATATGTAACGGAATTTAGTACCCTATTAAAGTTCATATTGGGAATAAAATGTTTTCTTTATCCAGTATCTTTTTTTTTTTTTTTTTTTTTTTTTTCGATATTTGATTCTCTCTCTGTAACTTAGTTTAGAGTTTTAGCAACAACAAAAAAAGCTTTTATTCCCTTGCATTTATTTACAATTGTCTTAAAATATATTTTTTATCAATTATTATCAGAAGCCTATTATTTCAAAATGCACATGAATTTAACGAAACATATATTACGCAAATGATGACTATGCCCTAAAACGGTTTCTTCAATTTTTATACATAGAAACAAACCAACATTAAAGTTCCGAAAGCAATATCTAATGGGCTTGCTTCATCAAGAGAGTGCCTCTTTTGAATCGAAAGTCTTTTTCATTTTAAAGCCTATTATTTATGTCTTATGTATGTATTGTTACAAAAATCGTCTGTATAAAATTGAAAATAGTGACGAATTTATTTTAAAGTTCTATTTTATCTCATTTTATTCTGTAAATAACTGTAAATAGTGAGGTATTTCTTTTAATGTTATATTTTATTTTGTTAACAGCGATAAAACAGGTTAGAGACAAAAATCGTCTGTATAAAATTGTAAATAGTGACGAATTTATTTTAAAGTTCTATTTTATCTCATTTTATTCTATAAATAACTGTAAATAGTGAGGTATTTCTTTTAATGTTATATTTTATTTTGTTAACAGCGATAAAACAGGTTAGAGACAAAAATCGTCTGTATAAAATTGTAAATAGTGACGAATTTATTTTAAAGTTCTATTTTATCTCATTTTATTCTATAAATAACTGTAAATAGTGAGGTATTTCTTTTAATGTTATATTTTATTTTGTTAACAGCGATAAAACAGGTTAGAGACAAAAATCGTCTGTATAAAATTGTAAATAGTGACGAATTTATTTTAAAGTTCTATTTTATCTCATTTTATTCTATAAATAACTGTAAATAGTGAGGTATTTCTTTTAATGTTATATTTTATTTTATTTGTTAACGGCGATAATACAGATTAGAGAAAGGTGGCAACATCTAAATCAATCCGGAAATTTCTAGTCATTTCGAGCATGCGATTGGTTAACTAGATTTTGCTAGAAATTTCTGACGCGAACTTATAAAAGAAATCGAAAAAATAGAATCGAGAACAGATAAGTATATTGAATAGAGGTTGGAAATATCGATCAAAATAAATATCGATACTATATCGTTGCATAGAAAAAAATATAGATAAAATATCGATACATCGATACATGATATTTTTTCTTTATTTTTTTTTTTTTTTTATTTTTTTTTTTTTATTTGATTTTCAATTTTGCCAGAAACCAGTTTTTTGGGGCAAATTTCTACTTTTCATGAATTCATGACAAAATTGTTTTAATAAATAAATTATAAAAAATGTTTTTATAAATAAATTATATAATCAATCAAAATAAATACAATACATTTGGGTGTCAGTGCATAAATTCATATTTATTTTTAAAGAAGAAATTTTGGAAAGTAGTTTACCGCATATTTTGCTGATCAAGACGTTATCAATATTTGAAATTAGATGAAAATTCCAGGCACACGTTGGCAACGGAAATGGTTCTATGTTAATGACTACTAATAAATTATCTTATCTTTCCATTACATTATGTTTTCTTTTTGGTTAGGGTGCCATTTTAACTGTCTGTCAGTCAAGTCCAAACTTTAGTTTTGAAGTTTTTGAAAAGGAAAGAAAATCGAAATAACACATGGAACTAAAAAACAATCATCAAAAAACTAAAAATGTTTGAAAATATCAATATATCGGTGACTTGTATCGATATTTTTACTATTGATATAATTTTTAAAATATCGATAAAAATATCATCGTATCGATATATCGCCGACCTCTAATATTGAATGCTGTTTAGAATACATCGGATATTACGGTCTGGTTGCATTATCACTATGTTCGAAGTTGTATGTACCGTAGCTTGTATTGAAGCTTGATTGCTCAGTTGTTCGAAGAAATTTTATGAGCCATCGAATAAAGAATAAATTATAGTTTTTATTTAGTAGAAACTGCGTCGTTATTTCCTCGATGATAATTTCGTAACAATACTGGTGTATTATGTAACAACAAGCAAGGAACAAACTAAATTCTAACTATTTTATAAACATAAAACAAGACTAGTGGATGTCAAACGTTGCGTAACTTTCAATTATTTTTTTTTTAATTTCAAACCATTCGTTATCTTGGAGAGTTTGGAGTAATTTTGGCGATAATTATCACATTATTTTTTTCGGCAAAATGAAACGGAGGAGGAAATGTTCAAGTGAAGATAACTTTGTGTTAAGGGGGTCCAGTACCGAAATTTCTTCAAAAATCCCAAATTTTTTTCTGATTTTAAAAAATAGTTCATACATTCCTGAAGAGAATGATGTTCTTATCTTATTCCTCCGGTGGTTAGAACGCCACAAAATTGCCTGTGATTTAAACATCACTAATGGGCGTAACACATAGAAGCGTATGCTTAAAGTGTGTTTTTCGAGCACTAGTGTTTTTCACAGATGTTGCATATTCAAATCGATATATCTCCAGAACCATTCACAATTGGCTATTCAAATTTTTGAAGCATTTAATTTATATAGTTTTAAATATTTTGTCTTCACAGAATTTTATTTTTTTAATTCTGTTTTGAAATATAACATTTAGCATAAAAGATAACATAAAAAAAAGCAAAAATTTCAATAACTTTGAGAATTTTTTTAATTTTTTTTAATTCACCTATCAAAATTCTGTGAAAACCAAATTTTCTTTATATAATTATGTATTACAGAAAGCTTTCACTTTGAAAAAAAATTTATTTTTTCTTGACTTATATCAAAATACGCAAACATCAATTATTATGGATTTTTCTTGGTTTTTAAATTTTTTTTAAATAACTAAACACAATATTTAAAAAAACATTTTCTCAAAGATATATAAATAGCATCTCATACATAAAATAAATTTTTGACATAAAAATGTACAAAAATAAAGTTTTTTTTTTATTTTCGGTAAAGGACCTCCTTAAAAACATTCGTATTTCAACTTTTTACACCTTTATCGAATTTTTTTTTTAAATTTTTATGAATTTTTAGAACTCCTTAAAATGCATTAATCCTTCGATTTTAATCAAAATCATTTTAGCCGTTATTTATTGATTACTGAAAAACAACTTTTTCGTAGCATCTACCTTATTAACGTTATCTTTCATTACAGCTTATAGTCAATCAGAAATCAAAAAGAATTATATATTTTTAGAGCTAGTTCTAGTAAGAATCATTCTCTATACTCGCTATGTTACAATCTTCTCACCCAGTGCATTTAGAAACTACTTTCTATAAAAACTTGAGATTTGGTGAGTAGGTACGAAAAAGATCACTAAAGGAAATGGAATAAATAAAAAACTCGAAATTAGCGTCTAATAAACTTTATTTTATATTGGAAATCCTTACTTAAATGCATATGCAGTGGCTCCACTGGTTTTATGTCGATTATTATTTTAATTTTCATTTATAATGGATTGATCTTAAATAAAAACAATTAATGCCATTTCATTAAGAAATCTTTTTCGTACCTACTTACTAAATGTCAATGTTTTATACAAAGTAGTTTCTAAATGCACTGGGTGAGAAGATTGTAACATAGCGAGTGTAGGGAATGATCCTAACTAAGGCTTTTTCTTAAGGTATACATATACATTAGGAATCGCGAAATTTGACTCAAGTCTGCGTTTTTGTTTTTTGGTTTTAAAATATTCCCCAATTCATTACCATTAAAATTATACCATTTTCTTTCTGAGACTTAAATTACTTTTTAAATTACAGTAGGTTTTGTGAACCTGTTTTGTATCCCGTTCATTAGTGTAGTAAACTTTAAACGCGTTTTCTGAAGAATGACATTTTGGTGTTATATGACTTTACGCCAACGGTCATAACTTCATAATAAATGGTTCGATTTACAAAATTCAAATTTTGTTTTGTAGACAATAGTTGTGAATGTGTTTTGTATGGAGAATCTAATATATATTGTTTTAAACACATTTTTATGCAAATTTTAATCTTAATTTTGTTGTTAAAAACTATGTATTTTTTAAACTTTTTATTTAAAAACTTATAATTAAATAAATATTGAAGCCAAATTCAAAATTCTCCATAGGAACAAGCGTCAATATAATATTTCTTATTTGCAATAAAAATAATACCTCTAAGTTAATTACAAGTTTATTTATATATGTTCTAATAATGTCCTAATTAGTCACTTTAATTGCAATTAGCTGATTAAAAAATTGACGGAAAAAAATAGTTTGTATATAAAAATGCATCATTTTTAATTCTGATATACTGCCTAAAAGTTTGTAATTATAACCTAAAAATAAAAGAAAATCATTTCAATTGTATATGTATACCTTAAGCATTAAATAGAATTAGCATACATCCAAATCTTACCTTACATTTATACCTACACCATGTTGAGTAGATAAACAATTGCCTTAAACACCATTAATCAAGTATTGCCACGAAAAAAAAAAAATTTTAAATAATTGTAATAATTACAGTTAAGGTAAACATATACGTTGGGAATAGCAAAAATTGACACAAACAGGCATTTTTGTTTTTTTATTCTAAACTATTCTCCAATTCATTATCTTTAAAATGATACCAATAACTTTCTTATAGTTAAAATACTTTTTTAATTACATGCAATTTCGTAAAGGTCGACGTTTAAAACATATTGTAAAAAAGAAATTGTCGAAAACTTAGAACTCAATTTCTGGAGAACTGCTTTTCATTATTGAGTGAATGTACTCCAACGGTGATATCGTAAGAGTTAATTAACTGATTTTTAAAATTTAAACTGTATAATTTAGATAACATTTCAGAGTACGGGCCCTAGCTGTTTACAAAATTTTTGGTAAAAAAGTAAATTTTTTTATGTAATTTAGAATATTTTTATTTTTGGAAAAATTTAATTTTTCTAGTACTTTTCATGTTAAATGTTAAAATTTAAAAAATAGTTATGTTATAATATTTATGTTATACATTATATTTTGCTTGGGCCCGTGTATCAATACTATGTCTTTAATTTCCAGTAAGAAATTTGTTTCAAAATTAATTAGGTATTATTTTATCATCGTTGCATTGAAGCCTTAATTAGTGAATTAAAATTCAATTAATTAAATAAATATTTTATTTTTTTACTTTTCGTTACTCCAAATACATTACATTTTTTGCTCTTGTATTTCTTACAAAAATTTGACACGCTGGCATAAGAATTTAAAAAAAAAATTCCAACGTATATGTATCTCTTAAAGCATATGGCTCAATTAAATATCCAAATACTGTGGCTGACATTACTTACTATCCTAATACAAATTCAAAAACAAAAACTAATTAATATTGGTATCAATTTAGAATTATATTTTCGATAATATCTAATTGCATTTATTTATTTTTATTATTTATTACAAAACTATTTTACAAATAAAGAAACAATTTTTTTAAAACTTAATTATTAAAACAAAAAAATTTAATTGGAAAACAAAACTTTTGTTGATAAAAAATTGTAATCTCTATACATTTCAATTGATTTGATATTGAGTTAATACATTCTACCTCTACCAAACCTCAATATTCAGTTCGTGCTTCAGGTTTAAATTATATTATCATATTATAAATAATTTATGCTTTCATTCCCTTTGTCTTTCAGAGAAATATCCGATTCCCCAACTTTTTTTCAGAATGCTTTGAATTTTCTCCGAATACAATATGATGCAATTGAAAGATTCAGGAGTTCCAATTTTTTTTTTTTTCAATTTTTTTTTTAAAGAAATCTCTTTTTCTAAAAGATAAGAAACGTTACCATTCCGTCATTAGTTTTCTAGAATGGTAGTTTTTGTTTTTCAGATACACACAATCTGTCTCGAATTCCTTACTTCTAAATATTGATCCAACTTCCCTTCAGGTACCATTCTGGCATATTGCAAATTTCTTTATTTCAATATGCAAAAGGATCCTTTAAGCAATGTATCTGCTATCTTGAATTTTACTGCCAATTTCTGACAACCCTCATTGATTTTATGGGATTTAATTGAACGAAATCTTATCTTCTACACATGCGATGATACAATTCTTTTATTCATTTAAGGTATACATATACATTAGGAATCGCGAAATTTGACTCAAGTCTGCGTTTTTGTTTTTTTGGTTTTAAAATATTCCCGAATTCATTACCATTAAAATGATACCATTTTCTTCCTGAGACTCAAATTACTTTTTAAATTACAGTGGGTTTTGTGAACCTGTTTTGTATCACGTTCATTAGTGTAGTAAACTTTAAACGCGTGTTCTGAAGAATGACATTTTGGTGTTATATGACTTTACGCCAACGGTCATAACTTCACAATAAATGGTCCGATTTACAAAATTCAAATTTTGTTTTGTCGACAGTAGTTGTGAATGTGTTTTCTATGGAGCATCTAATGCATATTGTTAAGAGCAAATTTTTTATGCATATTTTAATCTTAATTTTTTGTTAAAAACTATGTATTTTTTTAAACTTATTATTTAAAAACTTATAATTAAATAAATATTGCAGCCAAATTCAAAATTCTCCATAGGAACATGCGTCAATATAACATTTCTTATTTGCAATAAAAATAACACCTCTAAGTTAATTACAAGTTTATTTATGTATGTTCTAATAATGTCCTAATTAGTCACTTTTATTGCAATAGCTGATTAAAAAATTGACGGAAAAAAAAGTTTGTATATAAAAATGCATCATTTTTACTTCTGATATACTGCCAAAAAGTTTGTAATTATAACCTAAAAATTAAAGAAAATCATTTCAATTGTATATGTATACCTTAAAAGTTTCAGATCTTATATATTTTTCAGGGTGACGTTTTTTGTGATGATTTCTTTTTCTCATTTCGTACAAAAAATGGCAAATAACAAACCAATTTAAAGGGTGTGGCTTGCGCTTCTGCCGTTTAGCTTATTTACCATAGCACTTACTGCTATTTGTTTGAAAATTGAAATTAAACTAGGGATGTGGAACATCGCACAGCTTTCAATTACACTATAATACTGACGTCGATTTGTGTCATTTACGGTTTTTATATTTTCATCATTCATTTAGAAGAAATAGCCAGTTTGGTGATATTTTTGCGATAATACTTATATGGGCCTAAAAAAAAAAAAAAAAAAAAAAAAAAAAAAAACACTAGGCCAAAATGGTAATTTTGGAAATATACTTTTCGAAAATTCTTATATTATTTTTTATTATAAGCGAAACTAAGAAGAGATCAAAAAACAACCGTCGATGAGGTATGCTCGAGGAAAGAGAACACTGTGTTGAAAGCATTCGTTTTTCAACTTTTTACGCCATTAAAATTTTGTTACAGGAATTTCGGAGGTGGGGATGTTTAGAACATACCAAAGCGATTTTTATCAAAATCTGTAGAGCCGATTTTGATCATCATTGAAAAACATGATTTTTTTTTTTTTTCAATAGAAGCTACCTTATGCTCATGCGCTATTTTGACGCTAACCCTCATACCAAATTTAAACATCACAGGTCAATTTGTTCGGGAGTTATGCTGACCACAATTCCACAGTCACACATACACACATTTTTGCTAGATCATTCTTTTTAAATCAGGATATTCTAAAACGTTGAGAAATGCAAAAAAAAAAATTTTACCGAATGCTATATTTTCATTACCCTATGTATACATATGGATAATTGAAAGTAAAAAATCAGAAACAGTCCTAAAATTTTGGATAATTGTGATAGTGTACAGTAGATGACAACTATAGAAAAGGAAAATATCAACTTAGACACGCTTAGGAAACCTACGAAACCATATTCCTCAGCACTAAAATACAGTAAGTAACTCCATTTAACTTCTAAATAGTATAATCCTTAAAAACAAAGTTTTTAATGTATATCCTTTATATACATTTGCCAACTTTAACCTAAAATTACAATACATATAAAGCTTCTTTTCATAGTGTTTGACCACTACTAAGAAAACCTCCATTTCGTAATATTTACTAACTTTTTTTGCCCTCGAATCTTGATTGAATACATTGTCATCCACAACGAGTCTATCCGTCTCTTCAGTTCGAATGGATGACGGTAAGTAGGTTAATTAGCCCTTGAAAGATTATACCTCGTCCAACTTAGCAGTGGAGGGTTTCAGTAATGAAATATCGCTAAATTTTTACATGGTTGAATTAAATTTGGCATCTGGCTAATAGAGCTTGTGTAAAAGCTGATATCTCACGTAATGGAATAGTAACGTACGTAAAAGTGACCTTTCAGTGACCGCACCAAAACATGACAGAAAGCATTGTCATGGACAACGAGTGTATTTGCCAAGTTTCAACTCGTTTGGGTGATGGAAAGTGTGTATATTAGTCATAGACAATAGTAGCGTGTGCAAAAAGCAGTCTTTTATTGACAGTGACATCCCCTAAAATTTGTTAGAATGCATTCTTATTGACATAGAATCTGTCTTCCCAGTCTCAGCTCAATTGGATGACGGCAAATGGGCTTATTAATCATCAGAAGCAACAAAAGTAGCGTGTGTAAAAGCGGTGTTTTAGTAACAGTAAAAGCTCTCAAAACTTGATAGAATGCATTGCCATCGAATCTGTCTGCCAAGTTTCAGATCGATTGGATGACGGCAAGTGAGTTAATTGTCCCTCCGCAGATTAACATGCCACAAACACACACAAGAAATCCAAGTTAATATAAAAATGTAAAATGCAATTCATCTAGGCAAGTAATACACTTATGATTAGGGCCCATTAAGAATATTGTAATCGAAAGTCTGATTGAGTTTGCGTCTATAATAATAAAACAAGCTGTGTGTCTGTCTGTGGCTCTATAGAAACCTACTTAAAATCGGAATAGAGCTCTGAAATTTCCAACATAAGAAGTTTTAGGCTTCTAATTGTATACACATGTCAAACAGAGCGTTAAAATTTTAATTAGTTCTTTTTTAAATATATATATTTTTTTACAAAGTGACTTCAAACAGAGATATAGCTCCGAAATTTTAACAAACTTTTGTTTATCCAATCGAGCTAAAACTTGGCAAATAATTTCATTGTGATGAAAATGCAACATTTGGGAGCAAGATATAGTTAGTCCATGGCATGGAATCGATAGATCTCTTCATAGGGTTAAAACACTACTAAATGTTGATCTGAGCTGAAAATCACTTCAATAAGTTAACGGTACTAAGTTGCAAAATGCATATAAGGTTTTATATTAAAAGCTTCATCTTTACAAGATAACTTTTTCATTTCTTGCTGTATATTTAGAGCAAGTGTGGGCAACTGAAATCATGATATTTAAAAGATATACATTATTTTGATTTAAGAATGAGAGCATGCAATTTTAAGGTTTGTTTGTTATAATTCCAGCTACATATTTAAGACTACAACCTAAAGCTTTGTTTCATATTGAACTTATTTTACTAAAAGGATTTGATATAACCTTTTGTAAAAAATGCTCACAGAAACCTAAATAAAAAACAAAAATAAAGATACTAGCTCCGGTGGTAACAAATAAAAATTAATACTGTCTGTCTATCATAAAAATACCTCTCACCACGTTGTCTAGCATTGCATGTTGTCATAAAATAAACAAACCACCATCCAGACTACCTGATAGGAGCTATTCTCCTCGACAAAAGAAAACTACAAGTTGCATGACTTTCTGTTACTAGATGATACAATGATACAATATAAAATACCACATCTGGATATGATATAATTATGATATATTTATCAATAATTTAAAAATAATTAACAACGCTAATTGACAATATACGAAGTTGCTCATACCAAAGAAATACACTTCCAAAACTTTAACACAAAATGCAACACAAACCTTGAATTGATCTTGAAAATTTAAATTACTCACTTAAAGTAGAAGAAAATGAAGAGAGAAATGATGAGAGTAATGATGGACAATGATGATCCTATCACCACAATTAATGCTACCGCCATTGGTGTCCATGAGTTGGGATATAATTCCTGTGTGAAAGAGAATTTAAAACACCTGAAAATTGTCCTTAATAAAAGCAGTATTATATTTTAAAATAATTATAAATCATTTAAAATAATTAACATGCCTAATTGACAATCATATTGACAGGTTGCTCATACAAACGAAATACACTTTAAAAACTAAAAAAAAATTCGTTATTATTATCATTATTATTATCATTTTATTAATTATTATTATTATGAATTATTATTATTATTATTATTATTATTATAACTTATTATTATTATAATAACTTATTATTATTATTAATTATTTATTATTATTATTATTAATTATTTATTATTATTATTATTATCATTATTATTATTATTATTATTATTATTATTATTATTATTATTATAATAACTTATTATTATTATTAATTATTATTTATTATTCTTATTAATATTATTATTAATAATAATATTAATAATATTAATAATAATAATATTAATAATTATAATATTAATAATAATAATATTAATAATAATAATATTAATAATAATAATAATAATAAGTTATTATAATAATAAGTTATAATAATAATAATGATGATGATGATGATGATAATGATAATGATAATGATAATGATAATGATAATGATAATAATTATTATTATTATTATTATTATTATTATTATTATTTTTATTATTTTTATTATTATTATTATTATTTTATTATTATTATTTTATTATTATTATTTTATTATTATTAATTATTATTATTAATTATTATTATTAGATGTATCACTTTTTAATGCTAGGCTTAGGCATGAATGTTAGTTGTGATTTGGAATTCACATTAAGCTGTACGTCTCGTTGTGATTATACTTGTGCACAAAAACAGGTCTTAGAGCTCACAAAACCAACATTCCATTGAGATTCCATTGAAAAAAATAATAATTTTAAGTGAGGATATTTTTGTATTTTGTCGTCTATAACTGAATCAACAAAAATATATGAATTAAAAAAGACGTTTACACTTAAAACACTAACTTAAAATTAACTAAATAAATTATTTCAAACTTCATTTAATGCTTTACTAAATTTAACTCGATGCTTCATAAAGAAAAGTATTCAAACTCAACTATATTTTAACATCGTAATGCATGATCGAAATCGGATGTATAAATTTATGCCAAGACGTGAAGAGTTATTGTATGCAAAATTATATTAATAATAAATTCAATTACATCATCAAACATTTTTGCTTTAATTATATCATATGCATTAATAAACCTTCTAGTCAGTCTCAATGTTGCAATAAATATAAACTAAATTTAGTTATTATTTTCAACTTAAATATTAAATTTCCTTAATAATGCACTAGAGTATACTTGGTAAATTCTGTGATGTACGCACGGGACATTTTTGACTTTTTTTTTTTTATTCGTAAACAGATTATAATTTGAAAATTATGACGAATCTAGTAGTTATGTTTTCGTTTTATATAATATTAGTTGTTGCAAAGTCACATGGGAAAATAATTAGTTTAAGTAGGTCAAATATGCATCTTATAACACCGACTCAAGGGACACGTCCACGTCCTGGGAGCTAATAAATGTGTATTTAACCAAGTTAAATTAATTATTTTTCCATGTAACTTTTCCAAAAACTTCATTTTATATAAAACAAAAACATAACTACTTGATTCATCATAATTTTTCAATTCTAATCCATTTACAAGAAGAAAGAAGAGCAAAAATGTCCCGTGCGTCATCTAGAGAATTATTTTCCCTCTTGTATTCGAACTAAAAAGTAATATTTAAATATTAAAAATGTAAGATTTAAACTATCGAAGTTGAAATGGCCCTCCATTCAAGTACAGAAAACGACATACTATTAAATAAATTGCAATAAAAATTATTGAAGCAAATAATCTGACATTAAATGGTAAAACAAGAAGAATACTATACAAATTATTTCATGCAGCATGTCCCATTATTAACTATTAAATAAATCTTTTCAATAACAGAGATAGAAACCATTCCTTCTCAAAACATTCTTATAAATATTCAATCTCATTCCCAAATTGTTTCTCCAAGAAATTCCTTGGATTCTTTGGCGCAAATACTGCTTTACATTGAATTTCATTAAATATTAATTACGGATACAGAACATATTCGTTTACCTGCATATTGGAGACACACCGGGTAAAGTTAGTGAAATTCCCTAACCATACTCCATCTTCGCCGCAACTTCTCGTAGCTTGCATGTCTATTTAGGAGAAAGAATTATTAAATAGTTTCGGAATACTTTCCATTCCTTGTATCTAAATATTATTCCAGATAAGTAGGAATTGATATTTTACCAGATGGTTGAAATGAGGAAATATAGTTTTGCTTTTTAAGGCGTCTTCTCACTTTAGGCACCTCGAAAATAGGCTATTTTCGCGATTTTTTTTCGAGGATTTTTGCAAACAATTATGGGATAAAATGGATCCTATATAATAAACACATCTTTCAAGTACAAGAAATTTTTTATTTTTTTATTTTTTTGAACAATTATTATAATAAAACAGTAGCATCGAAAAACCCGTGTAGAAATGTAATGTTGATGAAATTTCGGAAACTATCCGGCCGATTGTCATGAAATTTGAATGACATATTCTTCATAGTTATGGCTATAGCGCATATCATCAGATTTTTGAAATTTTGATTTGAAGTATTTTTTTTTACAAAAAACTGCAAAAAAACGCGTTTTTTTTTTTTACTTTTTCGAAAAACGTGCGCCATTTTGTTATTTTAGCGAATATCAAAAATCTGATGATATGCGCTATAGCCATAACTATGAAGAATATGTCATTCAAATTTCATGACAATCGGCCGGATAGTTTCCGAAATTTCATCAACAAGCCACGAACATTACATATCTACACGGGTTTTTCGATGCTACTGTTTTATTATAATAATTGTTCAAAAAAATAAAAAATAAAAAATTTCTTGTACTTGAAAGATGTTTTTATTATATAGGATCCATTTTATCCCATAATTGTTTGCAAAAATCCTCGAAAAAAAATCGCGAAAATAGCCTATTTTCGAGGTGCCTAAAGTGAGAAGACGCCTTAAGTTAAGACGTCTGTAGTTATTTAGCAGTTAAATTATATTTATAACTCGGAAAATAAGTGCTACAGATGCCAGTAAACTTAATTTTAAGAAACTGGAATAAGAATTTTTTTTAATATATTCGCATAAATTGAAGATTTTAGGGACTTAAAGAAGTATCAATTTAATGGATTTAAGGTTCTTGACCACCTTATAAATTTTTTAAAAAAAATCGATTTTTTGTTTTTTTGCGTTTTCTCAACCCTTTCTAGGTTTTTACGGTCCAGGGATCGCAGATTAACAAATTGAAAAACTTGATTTTTTAAAAACTATTTGAAAAAATAGTGAGAAAAAACTTTAAACGCGTTTTTCTCGAAACTGCTTTGTTTCAAATGGCGGACACATAATCTCCGAAACTAGTAGGTCGATTTCAATGATTTTGTGATTTTGGTCTTATTTTGTTCGTTGAGATATTTTGTATGCCAATTTACCACATTTTAATTTATCACAATTTACAAAAAATTTTTTTAGCAAAGAATAGTGAAAAACAAGGGTGTGTTTTCAACCATTTTTTCAAACATTTGTCACTTTTTTATTTTTGGCAATTTGTGGTAAATTGTCACGTAAGAAACGTTTCTTTAGAAGATTCCGTGTTTTTTTTTTTTTTTTTTTTTTTTTTTTTACTAATCCAGACATTAACTGTCCGCCGTGGGACACCATTTTTTTTTAGGCCTTGACTTTGGTGCCTCCTGGATAGTTGTTAAAAAAATTAAATTGCAAAAAATCAAGTATTTTTGTATTCTATTTAAAGTTTAGTTATTATATCTAAAGTTTAGTTATTATTCTAGCTAAAGTTTTTAAAAAAATCCTTGTAACATCTTATGCAGGACCTGAAAAAAAAATTATTGAAAATGTTGTATTTTTTTGCTTTCCAAGGTGGTCATGTACCTTTAGAAAAACGGCCTACCTTTTATGTTAGACGTAATGCTTATACGTAAAAAATGTGAACTTTGGTTGTTCCTTCCGATCTGAAATTCTTAAAATATTTCTATTTACTCCAAAGTAATTTGTTAACGATTTTCTATTAGACTAGTAAAAAAAAGTCTTGGAAGGTTTTTTGATTAGTGAATTGAACTTTAAATTTAAAAATTTCAATACGTATTCCTAATTTTTACCGTTTCATTTGATCTAGAATATTTCTTTTTTCCCTCAAATATAAAATTTCAATGAAATAAATTGAAAAACAAGCAATTTAATAAGGCGAAGGGCAGGTCTCAATATTAAAACGCGTATTCTTAACGTTCCAGGGCTAAGCGTAAACGAACGGCCGAGTGTTTCAGAAAGTTATAAATTTATAGGTATTAGTCTAAATTTACTCTGACACGGATAAGGGGGGGGGGGCGGAACGCTACTTATGTGAGGACATTCAAATCGTATTAAATTTGAATATTTCATTTAGAGATGCTATTCTTTAAATTCAATGTATTCAGTATGATACAATAGTAATTGTTTACTACATAATGCATGGAAAATTGCTCTTAGATTTATCAGTAATTTTGATATATTGTTCAAAATGATTTTTTTAAATTTTAGAAATAAGTTGTTAAAGCACAAAACCTTTAGTTTAGAAACAAATTTGAAATGCAACCAATAGTTTAAGTTTAATTGATAAGTTTGAATAATTATAAAACATTCATACATCTATTAGATGTTCAATAATCTTTAAAAACAAGATTAATTTTGAAATAGCTTATAACTTATTCTATCTATAGTATTCGTATAATTTATCATTTATAAAACCATCACTCAGTTATTTTTTACCAAAAATGTAGATATTTCATTTAGTAAATTATTTTCTTAAAAAATAATAGAAAAATAAACCTAGACTCTTATTCCTTCAAAACAAATTTAAGATTCAACAGTTAGGATTTAACATTTTGAATAAAAAACAAGTTTTGCGGACTTTTTATATCATTTTCTGGCAGTCGATCTTTCTATAACTAGTAAATTTTTAATAAATTTCTTTTAGAAAAGATATCTTTGAAATGGAATAATTTTGGTTAAAACTAGAAATTATTTACAACATCAAATAATTTAAAGTGTCTAATTATAAATAAACAAATAACATTACAATTTTAAATTATTCTTTAAAAAAAAAAACAATGGGATTTTTAAGAAGAAAAAAAAAAAAAACTTGGTTTACTTGTTAAAATTTAAATCTATAACATTTGATATAACCTCTCACCTTCCACTCAGTTTATCTTTGATTTCACCACTAACGGGAAAAAAGTATGAATAAAAATACGCGACAATATTCTATAAAAACTATTTATTCAACCCAGTTGTTCGTTATAACTCAATATAGTTAACCATGAATTAAATGATTTGTAGCAATATTTGTTTCCTAAAAAATTAGTAACGCAAACTCAAATCTATAGTTATCAATATAAAAGCTGTTTCAAAAGCCTTCTTATTTACAAATAAGTTTAGAAATTAAATATCAAAGTTCGGACTAAATACAACATCATCATAATTTCGTAACACTTAATTGCAAATGTTTGAGCAACTAACCTAAAATATATTTTTTTCTAACTGTATTATCTCTTTTAATTGTATAGCCATTCAAGTACATTTCCAAATAAACACAAATCCACTCTGACTTATAGAAATGTATTCATAAATATTCGTTCAATTCGCTTAGAATTAGCTGATAAATATTTCATTAATTTCATTGAACAAATTGTAATTTATAAAGAAAAATTCAAACGACTTAATTGCCGACTTTATTCAAAATAAAACAACAAATGCTTGGGAAAATGGCGTTTATCTGTTTTGATATATGTATAAATGTAAACCTATTGATATTTCATCCATGAAAAAATTTCTCGGAACGTTTAAATTAGATTTTTCGTCAGAATCTTTAAACAAATTGTCAGAGAACCATTGGTATTAATGTATATATTAAATAGAAAATAATTATCCCCAAACAGTTTCCATTTTTAATTCCAATCGCAAGGGAATGAAATTGAGGAATCCTAATTTACGATTGTAAGCTTTTCTTAGTATTCTCTTAGGTAATACGGAATCAATAGGAAAAAATAAATTCAAAAATAATTTAAATTAGAGAATTAACAAAACTCATTTTATTGTTCCCCACACACTGAACAAATATTTTGTTTATATTATAATATTTTTTTCCAAATTACAGCATCTTAATGAGTTTTCATTATTAGCTATTTATATTTCATACAATTCATGTTATTCATAATATGAAACTATTCGATATAAATTATACATTTCCCCCAAAAGTACCAAATTTCTTTCACTTTCGTCGCTTAACTTAATTTCAATAGTCTCCTATGAACATGAAACTTTTTATTTAAATAGATTTTAAGCTATTTCTATTTTTCAATTTGCTTTAATCTTTATGTTGCCAAGAAAACCAAAGCAGTTGATGTTTTCTTTAATTTTTAAAAATAAAATTGTACTTTAATTAATAACTGATGAATTGTTTGATGTACTTATGAATAGAAAATTTGTCGAAGGCTTTTAATGGGAAAAGGGCCTTTTGTTTGTCTGAATAGCATAAATGTTTGATGCACTAAAAATTAAAACAAATCTTGACTAATTTCTTATTTAAAATCTCTGAGCGCGATTTAATTCTTTTTAAATAGAAATGTAAATATATTTTAAATTGAAAATTAATTATTAAATTTTCCCAATTCATTTATTTCAACATGATTAAAGTAAAGAAACCCACATTCGAAAAGCAGTTTTCAAAAGCGATTCATTATTTAAAATTTAAATATTAGTTTTGATTTAACTCACATTGTTTACATTTCTGTAAATATTAACATCGGAATTTAATTAAATGCCTTGGTTTTTTTTAAATCCTTTTCAAAACAGTAATGCAACGATTAATTTACTATGTTATTTCTATAAGAAGACACAACTGCTATTTAATATGGTTCTATAGTATTCTCTAGAATATTATCTTATAAACTTAAATGCTATAATTTGAAAAATTAAAAAAAGGTCCAATATATTTAAAATAATCCCCTATATTGCTCTTAAAAAGGCTTCGAATATACTATTTCTAAATAATATCGCAATACTTTTTTTTACATGCTATGCTTTATATACACTTTGTATGTTGAGTTGTTATTTTAGAGCCGATCCCCAACATTAAAATTGGCATATTTTCTTCAGCTCAATTTACAATGCAATGTCTCATCATTATTTTTAAGCATTTGAAATATAAAATAACATTAAATTATAATTAGGAGCAATGCATGTTAACTGCAACCTTAATTTTTTCCATACTGTTTTGGGAAGTACGTTGGATAAGAATCTGGGTGCAAAAATTCAGGATGAAATTTTACACACTTAGCATTCCAAACAAAAGGGAGATCATTATTTACATTTTTTTTTTCCATAAAACCGCACATTCTTATTTCCTATCCCTAAATGAGTATGATAATCTTTCAGATACTGACAAGATATAACTTTCTAGCCTCAATTGAAGGAAAAATATTTTTGGTACTTATGGTTAGAATTGAAAATTTCATATGCGAGTTGAATATTTGGCCCACTGTTGCATAAAAAATCACATGTGATGAGAAGCTTGTGCAATGGGTATGTCCGCTCATTTGTCTGAGGTCAACATACCCAAACAAGGTGACAATTTCTTGACTAGTATAATATTTCAAATGGTGGTTCTCGTTGCGATTTGCTTCCGTACCAAACTTATTGGAAACGACAATCGGACAAGTCCGTTAACTTGTTAACTTTGATAGATTTTCTTTTATGATAAATACAGTAAATTGGCTCGGTTTTTGATATTGTTGCGTGGATGGGTTCGAAAGATTTGAAGCAAAAGCAGATCAACACTTGCAAAAATTTATTCCAATATAACTCTTCACAGATTCCTTTACAACTCCAGAACTTCTCGTTCTAGTAGACCCAATACAGCTCTTTTCACAACAATAGAGCACAAAACAGCAGTTAAACTTGACACACAACTGCTAACTTGTCGCAAAAGACAATGCAATACAGTTCGCTTTCGGATCTCTCTGAACGCTCGCTGAGACTCAGTATCTCAACTCAGTAATTCCAGTCAACTCACTGACTCAACTCAGTCAACTAACTGACTAGCTAACTCGGGCTTATATAGGGGAAGCGGCGAACCTTCTTGAAACTTCTAGAGGTAGATATTTGGAGAACTTTCCAGATCGTAGTCGAAAAGTCCTATACATGTACATGGGGACCGAAAATGTCCCCAAATGGTAGCCAAGTTTGGAGTCAAAAATTAGTCGCCAAAACCGTAGCCAACTTGGCTCTATCTCGCCAATTTGGCCAGATTGCCATTACCATAATGCTAAATGCCCTGCTCCTTGTAAAACTCGCTTCCCAGCGTTATCTCTGTAAAACTCGTTATCAAGCATTATAAGACCCATATTGCAGGGAAGCCAACTTAAGGCGAACTATTGCACTGCCTTATGCAAAATGTACATACATTTTCCTATTTACAAAATTAACAGTAAGAAATATTTACAAATATACAAAAAATTCGTAACAATATCATATGTCGTCAACCTCGTCCAGGTAATAATTCAGTCATTCAATGTCATCATATAGTAAATGTTTCCGAACATGATATACGAGTTAGAAATATGTGCGAAGGGGCCTTAAGAGGGTCTGGGACTCACATTTTTTTAAATTATTCAAAAAAAATTATTATTGTAAAAAATTATACATATATTTTTAAATAAAATGGCATAATTTTTTTTTCTGTTTATTAGTTGAAATTGAAATGTTGAAGTTTTTGTTACATGGCAACTGTATCTCAGACATGCTATCTTGAAACTTTGAAACAGTTTTTTCGGTGATGGCTTTTTGTCCCTTTTTTGAGTTTAAATTGATATAACTTAAAAATTACTTGTTATAAATCTATGAATTTTTCCACAATTATTTTTCATTCATATTTCTTTAGTTTGTCTTCAGGAATTATGTTTTTTTTTATTTAACTTTTTTTTTTTTTTTAAGTTTTTGGAGCTTACCATACTATGGATTTTATACAGTTTTTGATATTTTTTTTTTTTTCTTATTACTTTATTGAAAATTTATGAAGATAATGTTTTATATGAATCATACGAAGTAATTTTATGCAAAAAAGAAGGGATTTTTCAAAAAAGTTTTTTAGATATATCAAATTTAGGAAATATCAAAATTTTGATGTTTTTTTGATTTATTAAAAAAATACTTCTTAAATTTGAAAATTTTAAATAGCTTTTTTAAGCTTCAAATCATTATACATTACTGCATAAAAAACTTCAGAAAAATAATTCTAAAAATAAAGATTTTAGAATTTTATGTCTCAGACCCCTTAAATAGCAGTAACTCAAATAATCCAACTTGTATGCTTTTCTTTTTCTATCGTTAAGTAGATCTTCCAGCAGAATTCTGTTTAAAACTTGATAATTATTTTCCTGTTTTGGCTATAGAAGGAATACTTTTGTAACACATTTTTCAAATTTAATTGCATATTAATGTTTCAATTTATGCAATCAGCCAGGAAAACATTGCCCTTATTTTATAAAACATTGGGGGTTTTTTTTTACCAAAATAACACCGGATAATTACATGGCAATTAGTTTATAATTAATATTTTATCTATTTTATATCTTTTATCCACTTTTTACATAATGAGAAAAATGTCAACAAAACAAATAGACTTAAAAACCGGCAACTTGTAAAGTCACACCATTTTAATTGTTCTCTCTAATACAGCATTCGTCACTAACTTTTAGAGACCGGCCCCATGACTTATGTTGGAACTTTCCGCGGGCAGTAGATTTATACCGAATACGCCAATAAATATATTGCTGTACTACATATGTTCAATGTTAGAAATGTGATAATTACTAAACTGAAACTATAATTTAACTTTTTTATATTTATAAAATAACAATTGATGTTTGATTCTTATTTCAAATAATTAAAAACATTACTTTCTTGACATCGTAAATCAAAGTCATAAAATAAGTTAATCTTTTGTGACAATATTACAATGTGACTTGACATAAACTCATAATCAATAAAGATATTTAAAGCCATACCTCCTACATCTTCCATTTTAGTCGATGCTAATTGCGAGACGATGACGGCCGGTCCGCTTTTCGCTATCTACTTCGCGTTTAAAACTAGTCTTCGACGCCATTATTGCACTGGAGTCATAGAGATCGCGATTCTTCTTTTCACGTCAAAACAAAAGAGGTATGCATTAAAACACCCAACTCCTGCCCACCACACTCAGAAAAGCTGAGATCGAATTGTGCCATTCACAAATCAAGGGGGTAGGGTATCATAAGTACAAAACTAAGCAATGCGAAGGAATGCGTCATTGGTAATAATTCACACTATTGCTTTTTTTATTTTTTCTGGCAGTCTCAGAAAGAAAAAAAAGGATTTTTCAGACTTACTGACGCGGGCTACTTAATACAAAACGCGGTTTTTGGTAGTAAACACATACTATTGTAGACAAATTAAAATTATTTCCTCAAAATTTGATTTTAGCTCTTCTGTACTGCCGGTGGGCCGGAGAAAAAGCGATCGCAGTCCGCCTAGTGGCTAACACTGCTCTAATAGATTCAAAGTAGACAGTTCCATGAACCTCTAGCAAATTCAACATATAACAATAGTAAGTACTTGCACAAATATGACATCAAATATTTAAGTAACAGCCTAGAAACTTAATTACAAATCATGTCAAATTTTCACAATAAAACACAACTTTATAACTTTATAAAGCTCGTGCTTCATATAATTAAGAAACTACTTCAAGTCTTATGAATGACCAAAATACATTAAGCCATAAACTGAGCTTAAGTCCATACGATGTCAGTAACGTCATGTGTCACTCAGATTTTCACATTTCAGTTGACATGTTGAGTAAATATGAAGCTTTTGTAATATGTGAGGACCAGAGGATAAATACGGTGTAAGTCAACTCTTTTTGTGAAAATAAAACTGAGACTGTTAGCACATTAGTGTCACCAACCAATGAAAGAATGTAGAAAGAGAGAAGCTATACCATCTAATATATAATTCACAGAATGACTTCAAGTTTTAATGTATTTCTAAACTTTTTCCAATCTATAAATTGCTTATCTTATAGTAATGACTTGAACCATTTTCCTCCTTTATTTTCATGTTCAAGCTCTAATTTCTCACTTATAACGAATAAACGAGACACGACACTTCAGTTTTTTCGCACTTGTGCTGAGGCGTTAGAAGACGAGCGTGAATAACGTCTTTCTTTCATAAGATATCAAATTTCAACTGTTTTGTTTGGAAAAGTCGGATTCTTTGAGAACATTAAACCTAAAGATGAAGGAAGTTATTCTTCTTTGACTATATTTTTTGGAGAATTTACACCTATTATAACTTAGAGGAAGAGAGTGCTTGTCAGCAATCTCGTTCAGATTCTCGAAATGACTAAAAAAAGAATGAAAATAACAAATACTTAAAGCAAGTCCTTATTGGTGAATCAAACATGCAGTGCAAGGCGACTCTTTAGAATTTTAATTCAGTTCGTCTTCGTCTGGGAATGTGGTGTTAAATATAATTTATTCACTGTTTCCAATAATGCAATGTATTATTTTTCATATTTTGTAAATAAACAAAAACAAATCAAAACCCAGTATTATAAGCACCTACAGTAAAATGAATCTAGTCCATAAATTATGATTTGGTAGTAATACTTTTTATTCTTCTGGTTCAATCGCATTGGGATTAACATAACAATTTTACCAAATGTAATTAAACTGTAATACTAGAGGTTTGATTCACAATATTCTTGAATAAAAATACATAAAAGAACATTAACTTTTTTAAAAATTCAACTTGATTCAATTTAGATATAAGCTCTTTATATATCTCTACTTACGATGCCCTTTTTTATAATTATTTTCTATCCTGTTGATAATTTTGGCAATCTTTTTATTCATCGAAAATTTTTAAAGATGCCCTGCTTTCAATATCAACCTCTGTTAATATTTTTTTTTATTTATTTTGAGCATAAAATTCTTATTCTAAAATTCCCAGGTAGTTCAACATTATTGACCGATCGTAAACCGGGATTCAGGGTAGATTGGTCATTTCATGCCAAAACTTGAGCATCGTTCAAAAATGTACGATTTTTAGAAAACAAATAGGTCAAAACATTCAGAACCCATCAGAAAACATATTTTTTATCACTCCGTTCTTTATTATAGAAATATATTTCTATTTTTAAACTCTGCACCAACGTTTCAAAACTTTCAGTATATTTTACCCAGCACTTAGCAAGAGAGGTCAAGATCCTTAGCAGTCTACAACGTCTAGTTGTAGACATCGCTAGTGTTGAGCCATATAGGCCAGCGTATTTGTGCTATTGGAGTTGTTTAATTATTAGCTACTTCACCACATTAAAAACAAACAAAAAAGCATAAAAAAATCGATTTACTCATGCAGTACTTTTGAGTACAACACTGTTAAATATAATCTCTGTATATGCAATTTTACAAACATTTGTATTTTTAAATTTCTGACTTGTTTCTAAGGTATACATATACAATTGAGATTATTTTCTTAAATTTTTTAGGGGTTAGCGTGCTAGCTTCTAGACCACGAGGTTGCGGGTTCGAGTCCCGTGTTAGGCATGGGTGTTTGTAAATGTATGTTGGCTTGTCAAATGACGAATGTTTCGGCGTATTATAGCCCTCGTGTTGCTGACGGTGGCAGATACTGTCGTGTTGCTGACGGTGGCAGATAATCTGAAAACAACCAACCAACCAACTTTAATTTTTAGATTATAATTTCAAACTTTTTGGCAGTATATCAGAATTAAAAATGATGCATTTTTATATATTAACTTTTTTTTCCGTCAATTTTTTTAATCAGCTAATTGCAATTAAAGTGACTAATTAGGACATTATTAGAACATACATAAATAAACTTGTAATTAACTTAGAGGTATTACTTTTATTGCAAATAAGAGATATTATATTGAGCATGTTTCAATGGAGAATTTTTAATTTGGCTACAATATTTATTTAATTATAAGTTTTTAAATAAAAAGTTTTAAAAAATACATAGTTTTTAAGAAAAAATTAAGATTAAAATATGCATAACAAATGTGTTTATAACAATATACATTAGATACTCCAAAGAAAACACATTCGCAATTATTGTCTACAAAACAAAATTAGAATTTTGTAAATCGGACCATTTATTATGAAGTTATGACCGTTGGTGTAAAGTCATATATAACACCAAAATGTCATTCTTCAGAAAACGCGTTTAAAGTTTACTACACTAATGAAAGCGATACAAAATAGGTTCACAAAACCTACTGTAACCTACCTTAAAAAGTAATTTGAGTCTCAGAAAGAAAATGGTATCATTTTAATGGTAATGAATTCGTGAATATTTTAAAAACAAAAAACAAAAACGCAGACTTGAGTCAAATTTTGCGATTCTTAATGTATATGTATACCTAATAAAAGTTACAAAACTTTTCCAGAACTTTCCATTGAGTTGATTTAATTACTGTTTGTAAGCAATTCTGAAGCTACATCTTAACTGGGCAACAAAATAGAAAGGATATTTTCTTAAATGCATTGTAAACTTAAGTAACGAAAGGGTTGTTACCTGGATGAGAAGATACTCCAATGACGGTACCAATTGCATCCAAAAGAGGGCACGGTCTAAATAGCATTTCTCCGGGAGCCGCCGGAGGCCAACAAACAAACGAATCCCAAAACACTTCACAAAATGGACCTGAAAATTGCAAGTAATACTGTAAGGCTTATTTCTAAATAAACTAGGGGTGTGGAATATCGCACAACTTTTAATTACACTATTTTACTAATGCGGATTTGTATCATTTACCGTTTTTATATTTTCATCATTTGTTTACCGAAAATGGCCAATTTGGCGATATTTTTTGCCTTAATTCTTTAATGGACTTTAAAAAAAAAAAAATTCTGCCAAAATGATGACTTTGGCGATACACTTTTCAATAATTCTTAAATTATCCATTCTTATAGGTGAAACTGAGGAGAGAAAGCATTTTTACTGGGGATGTTTAGAACACCTTAAGAAACATTACCACAGCAATTTTGTCGAATTCGTTAGAGCCATTTTATAGCAATGATTGAAAAGCATGATTTATTCAAAGACCAAATGCGAATGCGCTATTTTGACGAAAACCTTAATGGTAGGTCCCATGGCCACCACCTACCCGCACACTAAATTTGAACATCGTAGGTCAATTTATTCGGGAGTTATGATGACCACAAACACACAGACATTTTTTCTAGATCACTTATTTGATCACTTCCAATTACCCATATGTATACATAAAAGTAAAAACGTGATGGTTGTAGCTTTAACATCTATATATATAATTCTCTTGCGTAACGTCCAAATTCGGTTGTATTTCTGTGCGCAGAATGGCAATGACTTCAAACAAATCTTCTAAATGTACTTTATGCACGAATTTCAAAATTCAGCAATCCAGCCAATCCTAATATATCTTTTGAAATTTGACTAATACATCTGGCAACAGCAAAAACTTGGATTCGCTATATTTTGTTTATCTTATTACAGTCTACAGATAGAAATTATTGCCTATTTAAAACGTATTGATTTAATAGTTACGATAATGCAAGAATAAATAGATCCAAGATGTGTATATTTCTTTTGTATTGGAATTCCGGATAAATCAGACTTTTCGGAAAAGTTATCTGCTGAAACATGTTCCGGAGGTCACCGGGTTGCATTCAGCGCTAAATCGCCAACTTTCAAAAAGTCGCTAAGAGGCATTGTGCAGTAAATCTGAACCTATATTCATTTCTAATCAATGCAAATTCAGCTATTACGAATTGAAAACTATCAAAATAACGAATAAAACCACCCACTCAACTTCAAAATCTCATATGAAATAAAAAACTTTTGGAGAAATAGGGTTAATTTTCTAGCCAAATTTGATTTAAAAAAATTCCTGTTGATTGAATGCCAGGTAATTGGCCTTTCACTGTTTTAATTTATTTTCTTAGTATCGTAAATAAGATCATGCAAACATATGATTGCTTCGTTAAGAAATTTCGATAAACAACTTTAATTATTTTAGCGCTTCATACGATACCAGCCCGTAAATTTTAATTGTTCAATGAAATAACCGATCTTTTTTAAATATATGTACGATATTGTTTATTTTTGTTGTTTTCCAAGAACTTTCTACAACATTGCCACACTGTCCCTGCTTAACGCGTTTCGACAACAGTAGGATAATGACGTGGAAGTATTCTGGCTCTTCATAAATAACAAAACGTTTTCAATTTCATTGCATTATGCTACTGAAATAGCTTTTTGCTAGGACATATTTTAAATGCTTCACTTGGAGGCGAGCAAAGCGAGCCAAGGGGATTGCATAGCAATCCAGGGGGTTGGCGAGCAGAGGGTGGAGACCCCTAGTAACTATATAATTGGCGTACTCTCTAGCACTAACTAAAAAAAGTTATATACATTGTGATTCCTAATATCATTTTAAACCGTGTTCGACTGTGTTATCATACAGATGTATAATAAAACCATTGAACACTTCTCTCAATTCAGAACGAGCCCTTTTTCAAGTCACGTATAGTCCATAATTTTCAACCACGAATATCCCCGCCAATTTTACAGAAATCTTTATGAAACTTTTCCCTTTGGTTTTGAACGAGTTTCTTTTTTTTTTCCGAGTTGTGAACATTTTTCTAATTGAACTTTTTTGCTCATCTTTATTTTATTTTTTTCAGTAATTTTTTGTAACTTCTATAAATTACCGCTAGAGGTGCTGTAAGCCGTCTCGTTAATCTCTAATTATTTAACATAGACTCTTTACTATAGGTATCGTTACTTCCCTGACTATACAAGACTCCGGCGCCGTTTCTAATTTACAGGGCTTAAAAGCATAATAGGAATCACCCTGTATGATTCTCGTACTTTTTAGCACTAACTAAAAAAAATTCTATATAACTGCCATACTTACTATTACTAATTAAAGTAATTGTAAATAAATAGTGTACTCTCTATGAGTAGCTAAAACATTTTGTACTTTTTTATAGTTTACTTTGTAGACATGTGACGGTACAGTACGCAAAAAAAAAAAAAAAATCCGAACTTTGACTATATCGTAGATTCTTGCGGTTAGCCCCAAAATGTTTTGTTTACGATTTTCTATACGACTGATGCAAAAAAAAAAAAAAAAAAAAAAAAAAAAAAAAAAAAAAAATTCTTTGGGGTTGTATATTAAGTAAATTTAAATCTGTCTTTAAAAGTTTCAATACTAACCCTATTTTTTTATGTTTTTATTTGATTAGACACGTTTACCCTAGATACCAAATTTCAGGTCATTATGGAATAAAACACGTCACTTATTAGCGAAAATGCTTTGGACGATCTTGAGGGCAAATTTCTTTGTAGCGGACTGAATCGAACGTTTTGCATGCTTCAAGACGTAATCTATTACGCGGTCCCTTAAAGTGAGATTTTTAGCATTTTTACTAAAATATCGAGAACCAAAAGTCAAAATGGAAGGAAAAAAAATTCTGGAGGGGTTTATGAACATGATAATTTTGATGGAAGCAAAAAAATATATATATGTGTTTTTATTTAAAATAAATTTTAAAACTTCTTTTATTAATTAATAATTAATTATTAAAAAAGCTGTTTAATACAAAAGTGCATGTTAATTATGTTTGGATTTTAAAAAACTAATAAATTTTTTAAACAAAAATTGCTAAAATATATTAACTGCTTAAGAATTTATGGCTAAATAAAATTTTATTTTTAACATTAATTTGCTATTTTTTAGACATCATTTAAATTACTAACCACTCATTGGAAAATTATGAAATTTGGTACTTAGACGTTTTTTTGGATTCTAAATTTAAATGTGGTATAATATTATAAGGTTGCCATTGAACTTTTTAAAGTTTGGTTTAGTTTTAATATGCAGATGATCTCTCATGATAAAAAAAAAAAAATTATACACAATTAATAAAGACCTTCCACAATTTACAACGGTACTTAACTTTAGTTATTTCATCAATTAGAATCCAAGATGTAGCCATCGTTTTTTTTTTTTTTTAAGTAATGTACCTTGTATCACATACTATAGCGACATTGTGCACCAATGGCATACTTGTTATTGTTTCTAATCTCCATGTCTAGCCTCGCCTAGACTAGATCCTTGAGATTATTCACTTAGAAGTATTAACTTTCTTGTATTAACTTTCTAGTATTAACTTTCTAGTATTAACTTTCTAGTATTAACTTTCTAGTATTAACTTTCTAGTATTAACTTTCTAGTATTAACTTTCTAGTATTAACTTTTTAGTATTAACTTTTTAGTATTAACTTTCTAGTATTAACTTTCTAGTATTAACTTTCTACTATTAACTTTCTAGTATTAACTTTTTAGTATTAACTTTCTAGTATTAACTTTCTAGTATTAACTTTCTAGTATTAACTTTCTACTATTAACTTTCTAGTATTAACTTTCTACTATTAACTTTCTAGTATTAACTTTCTAGTATTAACTTTCTAGTATTAACTTTCTAGTATTAACTTTCTAGTATTAACTTTTTAATATTAACTTTCTAGTATTAACTTTTTAGTATTAACTTTCTAGTATTAACTTTCTAGTATTAACTTTCTAGTATTAACTTTCTACTATTAACTTTCTAGTATTAACTTTCTACTATTAACTTTCTAGTATTAACTTTCTAGTATTAACTTTCTAGTATTAACTTTCTAGTATTAACTTTCTAGTATTAACTTTTTAGTATTAACTTTCTAGTATTAACTTTCTAGTATTAACTTTCTAGTATTAACTTTTTAGTATTAACTTTCTGGTATTAACTTTCTAGTATTAACTTTCTGGTATTAACTAAAAAATTTGCAGACGAATGGCATATCTTTCTAGTATTAACTTTCTGGTATTAACTAAAAAATTTGCAGATGAATGGCATATTTTCATGTTATGATTAAAATAATTTTCTAGTGCTCAGTAAAACATTTGTATATAAATGGTATGGTGTACATTCAAGTACAAAAAACCAAACATGGTGTACTCTGGGCCTAACTACAAGATTTCAATGATGTAGGTTTGTTGTGTCACAAAAGTTCTTTATCCTAGTCTAATTATCTTAGTGGGTATTAGATAAAATATGTATTAGTTTCCTATTAATAATGGTTTAAAATATAAGCAAAATAGTATAACCTTACAATTAACAGCTGCTCCCACTTATTTTTTAGTTAGTAGAAGGCTAGTTCGCGTCTTTTATATGGAAATTGCACAGACTGAATGTCACTTTATTTGTTGTGCAATTTCCTTAGAAAATACAATTATTACAGTGGAAAAAATTACAACTTATGCAATGGATCAGAACTGAAGATTATACTTTGAATCTTAAATTGTTGGTTAATTATCTAATAAAAAAGTGCATATTTTATTTGTATAGTTAGATAAAGTAGTTTTAAATAAATAGTAAACCCAATTTTCAAAGTCAAAACCAAAAATTCTTAAAACATATATGCTTTTATATAGGAAGCATATAGAGGAAGCGTTTCCTTTCAGAATAAATAAAAGTGTGAAGTAAAGTATTCAAATACTAACTTTGTCTTAAAAATTACCAGCAAATAATTTAAATGCAAATTCACAATAAGTTATTTAAACAACGATAGATTTCCAATCTTTGAAATATTACATTTCCCCTTCCCCAACTTAGGATTTATTTTATTACTTTATTAAACATAGTTTTCCAATGCAGTGCAAAAAATATAACTAGAAATTGTATGAAAACAAATCTGTACACTGGAAGTAAAGGACATCATGTCCCATTTTTGTATTTTTTCAGGAGAGCCAATTTTCCATAACTTAGAGCAAATAAAATTTATTTCTTCGTTATTTATAATTAGAAACAGCTTAATGAAAGTTTTTAACATTATTATTGGCATTGATAAGTAATTGGAAGTATTCATCATAGTATTTATTTATTACAATTAATAAAAAAAAAATGGTCTTGGTGTTCCTTACCATCCCCAACTTAGGTCTTATTTTGTTACATAGTTTTCCAATGCAGAGCAAAAAATATAACTAGAAATTGTATGAAAACAAATCTGTACACTGGAAGTAAAGGACATCATGTCCCATTTTTGTATTTTTTCAGGAGAGCCAATTTTCCATAACTTAGAGCAAATAAAATTTATTTCTTCGTTATTTATAATTAGAAACAGCTTAATGAAAGTTTTTAACATTATTATTGGCATTGATAAGTAATTGGAAGTATTCATCATAGTATTTATTTATTACAATTAATAAAAAAAAATGGTCTTGGTGTTCCTTACCATCCCCAACTTAGGTCTTATTTTGTTACATAGTTTTCCAATGCAGAGCAAAAAATATAACTAGAAATTGTATGAAAACAAATCTGTACACTGGAAGTAAAGGACATCATGTCCCATTTTTGTATTTTTTCAGGAGAGCCAATTTTCCATAACTTAGAGCAAATAAAATTTATTTCTTCGTTATTTATAATTAGAAACAGCTTAATGAAAGTTTTTAACATTATTATTGGCATTGATAAGTAATTGGAAGTATTCATCATAGTATTTATTTATTACAATTAATAAAAAAAAAAATGGTCTTGGTGTCCCTTACCATCCCCAACTTAGGTCTTATTTTGTTACATAGTTTTCCAATGCAGAGCAAAAAATATAACTAGAAATTGTATGAAAACAAATCTGTACACTGGAAGTAAAGGACATCATGTCCCATTTTTGTATTTTTTCAGGAGAGCCAATTTTCCATAACTTAGAGCAAATAAAATTTATTTCTTCGTTATTTATAATTAGAAACAGCTTAATGAAAGTTTTTAACATTATTATTGGCATTGATAAGTAGTTGGAAGTATTCATCATAGTATTTATTTATTACAATTAATAAAAAAAAAATGGTCTTGGTGTCCCTTCCCTCCCCAACTTAGGTCCTATTTTATTACATAGTTTTCCAATGCAGAGCAAAAAATATAACTAGAAAATGTATGAAAACAAATCTGTACACTGGAAGTAAAGGACATCATGTCACATTTTTGTATTTTTTCAGGAGAGTCAATTTTCCATAACTTAGAGCAAATAAAATTTATTTCTTCGTTATTTATAATTAGAAACAGCTTAATGAAAGTTTTTAACATTATTATTGGCATTGATAAGTAGTTGGAAGTATTCATCATAGTATTTATTTATTACAATTAATAAAAAAAAAATGGTCTTGGTGTCCCTTCCCTCCCCAACTTAGGTCCTATTTTATTACATAGTTTTCCAATGCAGAGCAAAAAATATAACTAGAAATTGTATGAAAACAAATCTGTACACTGGAAGTAAAGGACATCATGTCCCATTTTTGTATTTTTTCAGGAGAGCCAATTTTCCATAACTTAGAGCAAATAAAATTTATTTCTTCGTTATTTATAATTAGAAACAGCTTAATGAAAGTTTTTAACATTATTATTGGCATTGATAAGTAGTTGGAAGTATTCATCATAGTATTTATTTATTACAATTAATAAAAAAAAAATGGTCTTGGTGTCCCTTCCCTCCCCAACTTAGGTCCTATTTTATTACATAGTTTTCCAATGCAGAGCAAAAAATATAACTAGAAAATGTATGAAAACAAATCTGTACACTGGAAGTAAAGGACATCATGTCACATTTTTGTATTTTTTCAGGAGAGTCAATTTTCCATAACTTAGAGCAAATAAAATTTATTTCTTCGTTATTTATAATTAGAAACAGCTTAATGAAAGTTTTTAACATTATTATTGGCATTGATAAGTAATTGGAAGTTTTCATCATAGTATTTATTTATTACAATTAATAAAAAAAAAATGGTCTTGTTGTCCCTTACCTCCCCAACTTAGGTCCTATTTTATTACATAGTTTTCCAATGCAGAGCAAAATATATAACTAGAAAATGTATGAAAACAAATCTGTACACTGGAAGTAAAGGACATCATGTCACATTTTTGTATTTTTTCAGGAGAGCCAATTTTCCATAACTTAGAGCAAATAAAATTTATTTCTTCGTTATTTATAATTAGAAACAGCTTAATGAAAGTTTTTAACATTATTATTGGCATTGATAAGCAATTGGAAGTTTTCATCATAGTATTTATTTATTACAATTAATAAAAAAAAAATGGTCTTGTTGTCCCTTACCTCCCCAACTTAGGTCCTATTTTATTACATAGTTTTCCAATGCAGAGCAAAAAATATAACTAGAAAATGTATGAAAACAAATCTGTACACTGGAAGTAAAGGACATCATGTCACATTTTTGTATTTTTTCAGGAGAGCCAATTTTCCATAACTTAGAGCAAATGAAATTTATTTCTTCGTTATTTATAATTAGAAACAGCTTAATGAAAGTTTTTAACATTATTATTGGTATTGATAAGTAATTGGAAGTTTTCATCATAGTATTTATTTATTACAATTAATAAAAAAAAAATGGTCTTGGTGTCCCTTACCTCCCCAACTTAGGTCCTATTTTATTACATAGTTTTCCAATGCAGAGCAAAAAATATAACTAGAAAATGTATGAAAACAAATCTGTACACTGGAAGTAAAGGACATCATGTCACATTTTTGTATTTTTTCAGGAGAGCCAATTTTCCATAACTTAGAGCAAATAAAATTTATTTCTTCGTTATTTATAATTAGAAACAGCTTAATGAAAGTTTTTAACATTATTATTGGCATTGATAAGTAATTGGAAGTATTCATCATAGTATTTATTTATTACAATTAATAAAAAAAAAATTCTCTTGGTGTCCCTTACCTCCCCAACTTAGGTCTTATTTTGTTACATAGTTTTCCAATGCAGAGCAAAAAATATAACTAGAAAATGTATGAAAACAAATCTGTACACTGGAAGTAAAGGACATCATGTCCCATTTTTGTATTTTTTCAGGAGAGCCAATTTTCCATAACTTAGAGCAAATAAAATTTATTTCTTCGTTATTTATAATTATAAACAGCTTAATGAAAGTTTTTAACATTATTATTGGGGCATTGATAAGTAATTGGAAGTACAGTAGAACCTCGATTAACCGTCCCTCTTTCATCCGGAACTCTCTGTTAACCGACCATCCATTTGTCGACATCAAAAATCTCCCAAATGAGTAATAAATCATTTGCCCTTTTTAAAACCGGAATAATTTCCTTTACACTAAATTTGCATAAGTAATGGTGAGGCTTTTGGCCGTTTTTCAAAAGGACTGACATGGTTAGAGTAATAATCATATGCAGATCAAACTGAACTATTGCTTTTAAAAAGACTTCGGGATAGAACCGCGAAACAACCATTATCAAGATTACGACAACAAAAACTCATTTCCAACAATTATATCATAAAAAAAAAAATTAAAAGCCCTGCATTCAATAAATGAAAATAATTTACTTTTTATTATTTTTTACAACACTCTATTATCCGGCATTTTCGTTTATCCGACCTATCTTCGGTCCGAATTCAGTCGGTTAATCGAGATTCTACTGTATTCATCATAGTATTTATTTATTACAATTAATAAAAAAAATGGTCTTGGTGTCCCTCACCTTCGGGGTACAGAAATATGAACAGACACTTGCAATAACTACGTAATCAATCGCAAGAAGGTTATTAAAGGAGGCGCCAAAGGCCTCTTGTAAAATCAATTACTGCTATCACCATCAATCGTTTATTCGCTCAACACCTAAAGTATAAAAACCTTCTTGTTTTATTTGTTTTCACCCATCTAGTGCAATCAAGTCACTAATAATCAAAGAACACTAAAAGAGCTTTAAAGATTATGATCAGTCCCATCTTTTCACATGACGCACCAATCGGAACCATTTCCTGATTGGATTTCTTGGTCTAGTTTTGTGATTGGCTGATTGAATAGAATCTCATGACAAGGCGACTTTCCAATTTACCAACATAGTATCTGCTTTATAAATGAACCTCTGATACTGAGTATATATATTGAACAGCCGAAGGGTGTAATGATTATGGATGATAATTTAAATGGATATATATGATCGCAGAGTAAAGTATATTTGGTTTAGGCACATCTTAAACAGAGTGATAAATACCAAGCAAGAATGTGTTCGGTTAATAATTAAAAATGTTAGCTATTCCCTGAGTAAATCTAATGGCATTGTAGAGTATGCAGTTATCTAATCAATGATAATATGGATGGATGGAGGGGGAGATAGCTAAGAATGCGATTGCCTTAGGGTACTTAAAAAGTGGAGCCCGGATGGTTACTCGCATACTCACTTAGTGCGAGGTAAAATTAAAAGATAAGCAGACCTGTCTCCACTTTGTGCGTTCCATCGAGAAGCATAGCTCAATTTTACCTCGCACTATGAGGCTATGCGAATAAGAACTCATCCCGACTCCACTGTGTAAATATCCAAAGGGTATTTAGACAGTGGAGCCGGAATGGGTGTTTACTTGCACAGTGCGAGGTAAAAATAGCACCGAGTAAAATTTGAATCATATAGGGCGAGGTAAAAATTAATACCCAAATGGTATTTACACAGTGGGGCTGGGATGGGTGTTTACTTGCATAGTGAAATGTAAAAATAACACCGGATAAGATTTGACCTCACTTAGTGCGAGTTAAAAATTAATTCCCAAAGGGTATTTACACAGTGGAGCCGGGATGGGTGCTTACTTTTCATAGTGCGAGGTAAAAATAACGCCGGGTAAAATTTGACCTCATATAGTACGAGGTAAAAATTAATACCCAAAGGGTATTTACACAGTGGAGCCCGGGTGGGTGCTTACTCGCATAGTGAGAGGTAAAATTAAACGATAAGCAGACCAGTCTCCACTGTGTGCGTCCCCATCGAGAAGCATGGCTCAATTTTACCTTGCACGAAGAGGGTATGCGAATAAGAACCC
The DNA here is from genome assembly GCA_963978545.1 of Linyphia triangularis. Classification (NCBI taxonomy): domain Eukaryota; kingdom Metazoa; phylum Arthropoda; class Arachnida; order Araneae; family Linyphiidae; genus Linyphia; species Linyphia triangularis. Next base: position 7,160,568 of record OZ021729.1, on the reverse strand, counting down.
ATTCCGACTCCACTGTGTAAATATCCAAAGGGTATTTACACAATTTAGCAGGGATGGGTGCTTACTCGCATACTCGCATAGTGCGAGGTAAAAATAAACCAGGGTAAAATTAAATCTCGCATAGTGCGAATTAAAATTAATACCCAAAGGGCATACTCGTATAGTGCGAGGTAAAATTAAACCATGCTTCTCGATGGGGACGCACACACCTGAGACTGGTCGATTTACAGTTTAATTTTACCTCGCACTATGCGAATATGAAATTAAGAGCTCATCCCGGCTCCACAGTGTAAATGCTCAAATATTATTTACACAGTGGAGCCGGGATGGGTGCTTACTCGCATACTCGCATAGTGCGTGGTAAAATTAAACGGTAAGCAGACCAGTCTCCACTGTGTGGGTCCCCATCGATAAACATGGCTGAATTTTACCTCCACTACGAGGATATGCGAATAAAAACCCAGCATACTCGTATAGTGCGAGGTAAAATTAAACCATGCGTCTCTATGGGAAAGCACACACCAGAGGCTGGTCGGTTTACCGTTTAATTTTACCTTGCACTAAGCGAGTATGCGAGTTTTGGAAGTCCCGGATATCTAACTACAATTCTTGAAGCATGTTGAGGAAGCCCATGGAATTTCTCCATAGTGCCCAAACTAATACTTTTTAATACACTGTCAAAAAATGTGTTCCATCTTGCACCAGAAATTGCTTCCCATTTAGCTTCAACCAACATTTAGTGCTTAGTTTCACGATTCAATGGTACTTACGGTCCGAGGTCGCATCATTCAATCATGAAACTAAGCACCGAATGTTGGTTGCAGCTAAATGGGAACCAATTTTTGGTGCAAGGTGGATCCAAATTTTTGACAGTGTAGATTGCCCTATGTTTACCAAAACACTAGAACTAGTTTGAGGAGAATTGTTAACAAATGTCTTCATGGTTAGTGTTAAGCCTTCTTCGGTTTTAAGTCCATGCAGAGTAACTAGTAGATATTAGTAAGGAAATTAAGGGGACTTGGTACACGTTGTTTTCACAAAAAAATTATTTAAAAAATATCTATTTTCTATTTTTTTACGTGTTTATAATATTTGAAATGATCTCCTTATTCTGGTAAGTTTTTGAGTTGATCCGATAAATGTAATTGCATAAAAATTATATTTTTTATGGAGACTTTAGCATAGCTGCTGTAACTCCTTCGATGTTTCGAACGCATTTATCTCTGTTGGTGTTTTTTTGGAATTTCTATCTTACTCAAAATGTTAAAACTGCAAAAAATATAAATGAAATGACTTGATTTTTTTTCCTGTCATTTTTAAGATCTGTATTACAAAAATAGGCATGGATTTTTGAATAAAATATAAACTTTTTTCACAAATTTAAATGTTAGAAAATATTCTTTTTATTTTATTTTCTTACCTTTAGGTATAGTATTTATTATTTTTTCAAAACTATTTCACTTATTCCAAATCCGATGCTTAAAAGTTTAGAGGATATTACTAGGAACATTTTAAAAATATATATTAAAAATTAAAATATATATATATATATATATATATATATATATATATATATATATATATTTTTTTTTTTTTTTTTTTTTTTTTTTTTAATTTTGAAAATATACAGCCCTATGTGAACTTTTTTTTTAAGGCGGTCGGGGACTCAAAATTCTAAAATCTTTATTTTTAGAATTAATTTTCTGAAATTTTTTTATGCAGTAATGTATGATGCTTTAAATCTTTAAAAACAATTTTAAATTTTCAAATTTTAAAAATATTTTTTTCTAAAAATTAAAAAACTTTAAAATTTTTATATTTCCTTAATTTGATATATCTAAGAAACTTTTTTAAAAAAATGCTTCATTTTTGCATAAAACTATTTCTTATTATTCATTTCAAAAATTGCCTTCATGATTTTTCAATAAAGTAATTACAAAAAATTAAAAAAAAATATTTTGTGCAAAAACTCTATAAATCCATTGTATGCTAAACTCTAAAAGTATTTTTTTTAAAAGTTAAATAAAAAAACATAATTCATGAAGACAAATTAAAGAAATATATAAGAAAAATAATTGTGGAAGTTTCATATTGTTGCACAAATTGTCTGTATATATTGTAAATAGTGACGTATTATTTCAAAATTCTATTGTAATTTATTTTTATCTTATTTTATTTATTAATTAATAGCGATTATACAAGTTAGAAAAAGGTGGCAACACCTAAAGCCATCGAGAAGTTTCGAGATATTTCTTTTCTATGAATTGGCTGGAAATTTCGAGAATGTCTCACGCGCTTGTATATAAAAGACTGGAGAACGGGAAAGTTTTAAGATGGACTTCGGACTTCGTTGAAAGCTGATCGCTTTGTTTACCTATTGGAGTGAGCTTGTATAATCGCTGAATTCGAAGTTATTTTTGTTGAAGCTTGTGTTGAAGCTTGAGAGTAATTAAACTGTTGCCTGTGAATAAATTTTGTGAGTTTTCTGAAGAGAGAATAAATATTTTTAAACCGTGAAAACTGCGCCATCATTGCCTCAGCGGAAAAATTCATAACAATATATTTATATTAAGTAATTTTTAAGTTATATCAATTTAAACTCAAAAAAAGGGACAAAAGCCATCACAGAGAAAAATAGTTTCAAAGTTTCAAGATATCATGTCTGAGATACAAGTTGTCATGTAACAAAAACTTAAATATTTCAAGTTCTTCTAAAAATAGAAACAAAATTTTTATGTCATTTTGTATAAAAATATTTGCATTATTTTTTACAATAATAAAAAAAATGAGAATTTTTAAATTTTGTGTCCCAGACCCTCTTAAATAAATTAATTTATTGTCTAGTAAAACTTGCAACAATGTAAAATTAGGATTTTAAAGTCTTGAACAAAAAAAAAATAGTTTTAAGAGTACAAAGTCCCCTTACTTTGGCCCACCTGATGGCTGTGAAGTTAGCACTCTGGCTTCGCATACCAAAAGTGCTGGGTTCGAATCCCGGGTTAGGCATGGATGTTCGTAGTGGTTCGGAATCCACGTTAGGCTGTATGTTCCGGCCTGATTAGCCGTTACAGTGCATAAAAATAGGTCGTTGATCGTACAAATCAACCCACCAACCCTTTACTTTTATATATATAGTCATATGAAAAAGGGTTACCGGGCTAAAAGTATACAAAAGTTAAGGCCTACTATTACGGAGCTACCTATTAGAATATAATAGAATAAACTGATTCTCAGTGGATTGAAAACCCCTCTGAGATCTTTTTTAACAAGAAATGGATACGTCTAAATTCAGTGTATGGTTAGGAATTCGCGTAAATAGCATCTATGGCCTATTTTTCATCGTAGAGTGCATTGTTATGGGGAGCATTTGTCTTCGGATTAATTAAATCCATTGTGTATAAACAAGAAATTGTAATTGTGGATAGGTTGAAGAAGTGTATCTTTCAAGTAGTTCGTCTAATAACTCCTGGTATGTCACAAGATACTTGGAGAAAATCGTTCAGACTTTCGTCAAATTACGAAAAGTGCACACATCGAAATCTATTGTTATTAAAACTTGGTGAGATGTTCTTTGTATTTAAACGTTTTTTTTTTAATTTTTTTTATTTTTTTTTATTTATTCTAATGGGTAGTTGCATAATAATATAACTCATAAAAACAAAGTTTTTAATATAAATTCTTTATATGCATTACCAATTTTTATATTCATTAACAAAGCACCGTTTCTGTTGCCAACGTGTGCTTGTGGTTGGCATCAAATTTTAAATATCAAAAGCATCCATATCTGCAAAGAATGCGATAAGCTACTTTTCAAAATTTATTCATTAAAAATGAATGAGAATTTATGCACTCACATCCTCATGTCTTTTATTCATTCTGATTAAAACAATTTTTTTTTTTTTTTTTTGTTTATTAAAACGATTTTGGCAACAGGATTGACTTTCTTCAATGATCAGTTAAATAATATTTCAACGCGATTGGATGACGGCAAGTTGGTTTATTAGTAAGTATTCCATAAAAGCGTCCTTTTAATGACAGCGACATAATTTGATAGAATGCTTTATCATCGACATCGAATATATCTGCCTAGTTTCAGACCGATTGGATGACGACAAGGAAGTTAATTAGGCTTCCGCCAATTTATCCGCCATCTACAAACACACACACAAAATCGAAGCTAATATAAAGGATTTAAAAATAAGCTATAACTTTTGGATATATTTTGCCCGTGCACCCTGTATATCGTTAATTTAAAACAAAGTCTAATTTTTTTCTTTCTGTTCAGTATTGTCAGCATAGAATTTAAGACGCTGATTCTCTATTTTAATAGACTAGTTTCGTTAATTTAATTTTTTTTATATATAATTCCTTGCTGAATTAAATGATCGAGTTGATGATTCGTTCTGCTAAATGTTCATTTGTATGAAATATGAAAGCATACCAAGAAAAGCATTTATAAATGCGTTGATTGAGTAGGATTATAACAGTCTATTGTAATATGTTTTTCGTTTAATGATAAAAAATTTAAAATTAGCACTATAAATCTATTTCTAAGTATCCTGATTTAATTGTTTTTATAAAACAACATGAACATAAAAAAATATGTATTAGCTGGATTCTCCACACACACACACACAAAAAATTATGTTGATCTTTTAAAATGCATGGAAATGTGTTCACAAATGACTCAATGCGCAATAACCTTCAACAATTTTAATGTTGCATATTGTTGCGTGAATGGGTTCGAAAGATTTGAAGCCAAAGCAGATCAAAATTTGCAGAAATTTATTCCAATATAACTCTTCACTGATTCCTTTACAACTCCAGAACTTCTCGTTCTAGTAGACTCAATACAGCTCTATACACAACAATTGAGCACAAACTGCAGTTAAACTTGACACACAATTTCTAAATCGCCGCAAAAGACAATGCAATACAGTTTCCTTTCGGAACTCTCTGATTGCTCGCTGACAAACAACCAAGTCAGTAACTCCACTCAGTTAGTATCTCAACTAACTCAGTAATTTCAGTCAACTAACGAACTCAAATAACTAACCAACACCACTCACGGCCGGTCTTTTATAAGAGTCAATACTTCGTGAATCTTATAGAGGTAGATATTTGGAGAACTTTCCAGATCGTAGTTGAAAATTCCTATACATGTACATGGGGACCGAATATGTCGCCAAATGGTCGCTAAGTTTGGCGACATTTGGCGATTTCTCGCCAAATTTTGTGACAAAAATTAGTCGCCAATTTGGCGAGATTGCCATTACCATAATGTTAAATGCCCTGTTCCTTGTAAAACTCGCTTCCCAGCGTTATCTCTGTAAAACTCGTTATCAAACATTAAGACACATATTGCCGGGAAGCCAAGTTAAGACGAACTATTGCACTGCCTTATACGAAATGTACATAAATTTTCCTATTTACAAAATTAATGCTACGAAATATTTACAAATATACAGAAATTCGTAACAATATAATTTCTGCATGTTAATTTTTGCGACTGTCTCTTTTAGCTCTTTTTACAAAACCAAAATTGATAAATTATTTACCAATATCAAAGGTAAGACATCCGCTACTAACTTATTGTTTTATTTACAATTTACATTGTGTTATTTGTTTGATAAACGGAGTTAAAGATATCATAAATAGCACATAGCAGCACTATAAAAAAAAAAGAAGAGAAAACAGATCCAATAGGGAAAGTTTATAGGGACAGATTTGATGTACGTTTTTATACAAATAAATAAGAATTAAATACCAATAATATTAAAGATTGAAATCCGAAGCTAAACTTTATGGGATGCAGACAGTGGTTTTAACAATACAAAAGGGGATTTTTGTTCAACTATTATTTCAGTTTTTATGACGTTACTTGATCCGGTCTATAAATACTAAATTCCAAAAAATGAATCATTCATATGCCATTCTTCTTGACGTTTTAAAATAATAAGTGACATAAAGTGTCTTGCTCATAAATGGGAAGCATGGCCATTTCGATATAATTAATGCATTATGCTCAATCTATTAGAGTTGCATTGTCTTATCTAAAAATATGGGTGGATTTTTTCAGTCAATAAATTTTAGAAAATCAACGTTAGGAATAGTAAGAGCCTGGGCAGTCTTCAAAATGAAATATGCGACCCATAAAATCCAACTTTATAATGAATGCTTCAAGTTTTTATAGACTTTGGCACACTTCAGATGATCGCATCATCATTGAGATTTAAGGGGTTTTAAAACCACTTTTGTTTTCTCTCTATCCTAGCCGAAATTCATAAATAGAAAACTCATCGTAAAACATTAAGTTCTTATGTCAGTAAAAAAGTATAAATTCATTTTTTTTAAAAAAAACTTTTTTATGTAGTTACGTATCATTGCACTTTTTATTTGGACGATATTGATTGAATTTATTCTATATTCTTATTCATTATTAGAAAAATACCCACAATATAATAAATATATTTTCTTAAAAGCAACTAAACGATAATATATTTTTTTGAACTTTTTCACGTTGGAATTTTTATCAGTATATAAAAAGCAATTGAGGGGACTCGACACTCATTGAAAAAATTCAAAAGTTGTATTTTTATCCAACTTCAATGTCCTATAAATTATTTATTTCTCAAGGAATTTACAAACTTTTTTCACTCAATGTTTTGTTAGATATTTTTAAACATAGCAATTGTGTGCAAAAATAATAATAAATATTTATTACTTTGAGTTTACAAGCATTTTTTAAATCATTTCAAAACAGAGATTTTCAACACTTTGGTGCACTTTCTAGACAAAATAGCTTATAAATATTTTTTTTTTTCTTTTAAATTACTAGTGTTAAGTTAACTTTTCGATTAATGAAAATAACCTTTTTTTTATAGACAATATTGCTTTTAATGTTTATGGAAAAAATTATTAATTTTGTATGAATTAGAAGAAATTGTTTTTTTAATAAAATTCCCCTTAAAAAAATATACGCATATTTAAAATAAAAATTTTCTGTCATCAAAATAGAGCTCCCTTTTATAAAACATTCTACTCAAAAATTAGATTGAAATATTGAATAGATTTTTTTAAGCGTACCTGTTGAAAATCACTATTCTGAGTTAATTTCAAAAACTTCTTACAAACTAAAAATATTAATTTCTTTTAATATTTTTGCCTTATTACTATATTTGCAAATATTAAACTACGATTCTATTCTGTAAAAAAAGTTTGTAAATACGTTGAGAGATAAGTAATTTATAGGACAGTGAAGTTGGATGTAAATTCGGCTTTTAAATTGTGTCGGTGACTGTCAAGTCCTCTTGAATAAAAAAAAATCGTTTTATATTTAAAACATTGTAATCGGCTTAGGACTGATGTAAAGTTTACCCTGTGCCTTAAATCCAAGCCCATAACAAAGTTGTTTTTATTTGAATTTTATAAAACATCAATACAACTGAACAAGCATCTCTTTTTACACTGAGCATGCATCTCAGCATGCATCTCTTTTTACACTGAGCATGCATCTCAGCATGCATCTCTTTTTACACTGAGCATGCATCTCAGCATGCATCTCTTTTTACACTGAGCATGCATCTCAGCATGCATCTCTTTTTACACTGAGCATGCATCTCAGCATGCATCTCTTTTTACACTGAGCATGCATCTCAGCATGCATCTCTTTTTACACTGAGCATGCATCTCAGCATGCATCTCTTTTTACACTGAGCATGCATCTCAGCATGCATCTCTTTTTACACTGAGCATGCATCTCAGCATGCATCTCTTTTTACACTGAGCATGCATCTCAGCATGCATCTCTTTTTACACTGAGCATGCATCTCAGCATGCATCTCTTTTTACACTGAGCATGCATCTCAGCATGCATCTCTTTTTACACTGAGCATGCATCTCAGCATGCATCTCTTTTTACACTGAGCATGCATCTCAGCATGCATCTCTTTTTACACTGAGCAGACACATGCCCACACAATGCCTTTCCTGCGCATGCCCAAGCATTAAGTGGAGACGGACACCGGACCACACTTTAAACCAATTGAAAACAACATAGACTGAGAGGCGACTGAAATTTTTGGACCCCATCAAACATCATTCTGAATTTTTTATAGAAATTGGAGAAAAGTGAGTAGATTACGAATCCACTGGTCTGCCGTGACAAAAATGGCCGAAACTGGTCATTTTTTTTTTTATTTGGTAACCCTCACTCTTTAATTTTCAATTAAGAAGTTTGCTGATGATTCAGATATCTGGCTACGGCCTACTTGCATCTATTAAAAAGGAGCCAAGTTGGCAATAAGCATTACGTCACTGATGACGTAACTGATGTCGCCAATTTGGTTTACTTTTAAAAGACACAAGTTATCAGAAATCTTTTGCGCTTTTTCTGAAAATCAAAATGCAGTGGGTTGCCAGACGAAAAAGTTTGTTCTCTTTTTGGTAAGTTGTGACATATTTGGCAATCGGATTTTAGTTGAACTCATTCCGAGTCGATTTTTGATCAGTTTCGGCCATTTTTGGCACGGCAGACCATTGGATTCGTAATCTACTCACTTTTCTCCAATTTCTATAAAAATTTCAGAATGATGTTCGATGGGGTCCAAAAATTGCAGTCGCCTCTCAGACTATTTGAACTTAATGCCCAGGGTAATATTGTTTTTGTATTATCATCTTATCTTATATTAATTGTTTGAAAGAAATTTCCACAGAAAAACCTAATTTCAGAAAAGACTTTTTCGTTTCTTTTCGAATTTTAAATTTGGTTATACTTATAAAATTGCTTATTTTTATTGAATCTCTTATATTAACTTCTATTTTGTGTGTACGGAGCGGTATATGTCGATGATGGGCAAATCTGCAGAGGCCTAATTAACTCATTTGGAGTCATCCAATCGGGCTGAAACTTAACAGATAGAGTAGATGTCAATGACAGGGTATTCTATCAAATTTTGGGGGCTGTCACTTTCACTAAAAAGTCCCTTTTACGAAATACTAATAAATCAACTTTCCGTCATCCAATCGCGCTGAAATGGCATTTAACCGATCACTGAAGAAACTCTTTCCTGTTTCCAAAATTGTTTTAATAAGTAAGTAACAACATTGTTTTAATCAGAATAAATAAAAGATATTTAGATGTGAATACATGAATTCACATTCATTTTTAATACATAAATTTTGAAAAGTAGTTTACCGCATATTTTGCTGATAGGAGATGGAGTTTACATCTAATTTTAAATACTAAAAATAAACAAAAGCTGGCAACAAAAACAGCTCTGTGTTAAAGAATATAAAAATTGGCTTATGTATACAAAGGATTTATATTAAAAACTTTGTTTTTATGGGTTATAATATTATATCCACATATTTACTTACATTCATTTAGAAAAAAAAAATAATAATCATAGTGCTTTTGAGATTATCCTAAAACATATTTAAAGGATATCAAAAATATAGCACTTATATAGTAAATTCCTTTTTAATAATTAGTAAATTCTTTTCATAACTTTTAGTAATATAGAATACCAAAATCAATCAATAATACATGAAAGGCTTATGGTATTGAATTAAAATTGAAATTTTTAATAAATATAATTTAAAAGTATTTCATCACTAGAGTATACGTGAAGTCTATATAATTACCATTTAATGCTCATGTATATGGGTTTAAATACTTAAGCAGAAACTATATTAGTGTTAGAACTATATCTACATATTCTTGACTTTCAGTTTGAAAAATTTTAAATCCAACTTAATACAATATTATAACTTATAAATAAAGCTTAATGATCTATGCATGTATTTTATGTTTTTCATCACAACTCAAAATACTACAGTAGATCTCTTAATACATTTTATGGTTGATAATGAGGATATTATCATGAAATTTTCTCATAGGATATGATGACGAAGTTTTTAATAAATAAAAAACTATACTTTTTTTCTTCTTTCGAACAATTTCGAACATCTTCGAATAACAGTCAAGTTTCTATCAAGCTTTAATACAAGCTTCGGTACGTACAACTTCGTATACAGCGATAATGCAGGCTCAACGAAAGTAAACAAGATCTCGGATCCTTTCAAAGCAGCGCCTAAAACTCAATTGTTTCAAGACTTCTCACCGCAGTCGAACTTTCTCGAAAAATCCAGTCAACCAATCACGTGTTAGAAAAGCATAGAATTTTCAAGATTGATTTAGATGTTGCCACCTTTTTTCTAACCTGTTATTAACAAATAAAATAAAACAGAACTTTATCACTGTTGACAAATAAAATAAAATAGAACTTTATCGCTGTTAACAAATAAAAAAAAAACTTTATCGCTGTTAAAAAATAAAATGAAATAAAGCTTTATCACTGTTAACTAATAAAATAAAATAGAACTTTATCGCTGTTAACTAATAAAATAAAATAGAACTTTATCGCTGTTAACAACTAAAAAAAAAATAAAAACTTTATCGCTGTTAAAAAATAAAATGAAATAAAGCTTTATCACTGTTAACTAATAAAATAAATATAGAACTTTATCACTGTTAACAAGTAAAATAAAATAGAACTTTATCACTGTTAACAAGTAAAATAAAATAGAACTTTATCGCTGTTAACTAATAAAATGAAATAGAACTTTATCGCTGTTAGCAAATAAAATAAAATATAACTTTATCACTGTTAATAAATAAAATAAAATAGAACTTTATCGCTGTTAACAAATAAAATAAAATAGAACTTTATCACTGTTAACAAATAAAATAAAATAGAACTTTATCACTGTTAACAAATAAAATAAAATAGCACTTAATCACTTTTAACTAATAAAATAAAATATAACTTTATCGCTGTTAGCAAATAAAATAAAATATAACTTTATCACTGTTAATAAATAAAATAAAATAGAACTTTATCGCTGTTAACAAATAAAATAAAATAGAACTTTATCACTGTTAACAAATAAAATAAAATAGAACTTTATCACTGTTAACAAATAAAATAAAATAGAACTTTATCGCTGTTAACAAATAAAATAAAATAGAGCTTTATCGCTGTTAACAAATAAAATAAAAATAAAAAAAAACTTGATCGCTGTTAAAAAATAAAATAAAATAGAGCTTTATCGTTGTTAACTTATAAAATAAAATAGAACTTTATCGCTGTTAATTAATAAAATGAAATGGAACTTTATCGCTGATAAGAAATAAAATTAAATCGCTGTTAACTAATAAACTAATTAGAACTTTTAAAGAAGTACATCCTTCTATATAATTATGTACAGAAAATTTGTGTAGCAATATTTATAATGAATCTACAATTGCAAATGTTATAACATGAGACTAAAACTATAAATAATCGGACTTGTTAATCGATTCACCAATTCCATCCCACGAATAATTAGTTCTTGAATCGATAACATTGGCACGTATATAAACTTTCTTGAGAGTTTATTGATCGTTAATTCTTTTCCAATTGAATGCGTGGTGATTAGTTACGATGATCAGATCAATTGGACGATATAACAATTATTTGGGTGGTCCGGCAAAATAAACAGTTTCATTTACTTAAAGATGTATAGGTAAGAATAGTTTCGAAATATTATTGACATCCGAAAAACTAAAAATATTGATTTCCCAGAAATGTATGTATCTAGTGGATTAGTTATTGATATGACAATAATTAAGATATTTGTCTCCTAGTAATTCTTAAATAATAATGTTAAATATGTAAATTTCATATTTGTTTGATTGAATTTCTTTATTCAGCATTATCTGTCAGAAATGTGAATACTTAGTGATAAGCGAGATAAAGGAACGAATGGTTTACAATATGTTTGACAATAGGGGAACTAAAAATATTATTTTCCCAAAAGTGCATATAGTGTGGTTTAGTGTTTGTTATGATAACAAGTAGGAAGTTGAGTAGTTAATAATTAAATTATTAAATTATAGTTTGTGTATATTTAATTGAGTATTGTTAAGGGGACACTCTACCGTCATATTAGTTTGATTGAATTTCTTTATTCAGCATTATGTGTCAGAAATGTTAATACTTAGTGATAAGCGAGATAAAGGAACGATTGGTTTACAATATGTTTGACAATAGGGGAACTAAAAATATTATTTTCCAAAAAGTGCATATAGTGTGGTTTAGTGTTTGTTATGATAACAAGTAGGAAGTTGAGTAGTTAATAATTAAATTATTAAATTATAGTTTGTGTATATTTAATTGAGTATTGTTAAGGGGACACTCTACCGTCATATTTGTTTGATTGAATTTCTTTATTCAGCATTATGTGTCAGAAATGTTAATACTTAGTGATAAGCGAGATAAAGGAACGAATGGTTTACAATATGTTTGACAATAGGGGAACTAAAAATATTATTTTCCCAAAAGTGCATATAGTGTGGTTTAGTGTTTGTTATGATAACAAGTAGGAAGTTGAGTAGTTAATAATTAAATTATTAAATTATAGTTTGTGTATATTTAATTGAGTATTGTTAAGGGGACACTCTACCGTCTAAATTATTTTTACTATTGTATTTTTAAATAAAGAAAAATAGATATCTTCATTTGAATTTAAATAGAAGAACAATATTTCACTAAAAATTTTAATCCTATTTCGTTTTTTTTTTTTAAATTTAAGAATTTCAAATTTTGCTAACATTTTTTAAAATGCTGAGGGTTTTTAAATACTAAAATTTTTTCACACAATTTTTTCTAAAAACATTCTTTGAACTATATTATATAAGAATTAGCATTAAAATCTGGAACACTCATAGTAATTAAATATAATAAAAATGTTTATTCATAATAACACACAAAAATTCTATAAATCTGCAATAATTTTACTTTGTTGTTAAAAAAAATTGAAACTAAAATATATTTTGTTCATTCGAATGCTATGTAATTCTCAAAATAGTCACATTTTCTAACATTTTCTAAAAATTTAAGATTTTTCCATTAATTTAAAAATAAAAGCCTTAGCGTTTCAAAAATCCTAATATAAAACAAAAAACATACAGTGAGAAAAATCGATTTAAAGTATTTATTTCTTAGTAACTAACTTCATCCAGCATAAAATGTCAAATAATTCATTAAAAACGTAGATACAGTTTTAAAATGTCGCTTGCTTATTTAGAAGTTTTCAAACTATAATTTGAGCAACTCAAAAAAAAATCGAAATTTTTGCTATTTTTGGGTAAGAGGTGTGATTTAGGACTATATTTCACAAATGCGCATTGACATCAGAGTAACGATAACAATCCAGAACTGTATTGGCCGACCAAACGGTATAGTGGTTAGCGTGCTAGCTTCTAGACCGCGAGGTTGCGGGTTCGAGTCCCGTGTTGGCATGGGTGTTTGTAAATGTATGTTGGCTTGTCTAATGACGAATGTTTCGGCGCATTATAGCCCTCGTGTTGCTGACGGCGCCAGATAATCTGAAAACAACCAACCAACCAGAGCAACCAACCAACGTAAGCACGAGCCAAACGATTTATACATGCTTACAAGAAAGAAACAGGATGACGCAATGGATGATGAATCTAGGGGTGTGGAACATCGCACAACTATCAATTACACCATAATACTACCGTGGATTTGTGTAGTTTACCGTTTTTATATTTCATCATTCATTTACCAAAAATTACCAGTTTGGAGATATTTTTTAAGAAATACCTTACATGGGTCTTTAAAAAAAAAATTTAAAAAAAAAAATTAAAAAAAAAAAATCTCCGCCGAAATGATTATTTTACCGATAGACTTTTCAATAATTTCGATAATTTTTTAAGAAATACCTTACATGGGTCTTTAAGAAAAAATAAAAAAAAAAAATAAAAAAAAAAAAAAAAAAAACTCCGCCGAAATGATTATTTTACCGATAGACTTTTCGATAATTTCGATATTTTTTTAAGAAATACCTTACATGGGTCTTTAAAAAAAAAAAAAAAAAAAAAATTAAAAAAAAAAAAATTAAAAAAAAAAAAAAAAAAAAAACTCCGCCGAAATGATTATTTTACCGATAGACTTTTCGATAATTTTTTAAGAAATACCTTACATGGGTCTTTAAAAAAATAATAAAAAAAAAATTTAAAAAAAAAAAACTCCGCCGAAATGATTATTTTACCGATAGACTTTTCGATAATTTCGATAATTTTTTAAGAAATACCTTACATGGGTCTTTAAAAAAAAAAAAAAAAAAAAAAAAAAAAAAAAACTCCGCCGAAATGATTATTTTACCGATAGACTTTTCGATAATTTCTTAAGAAATACCTTACATGGGTCTTTAAAAAAAGAATAAAAACAAAATTTAAAAAAAAAAAACTCCGCCGAAATGATTATTTTACCGATAGACTTTTCGATAATTTTTTAAGAAATACCTTACATGGGTCTTTAAAAAAAAAATAAAAAAAAAATTTAAAAAAAAAAAACTCCTCCGAAATGATTATTTTACCGATAAACTTTTCGATAATTCTTATATTATCCTTTCTTGTAGGTGGTGAAACTGAGGAAAGGAGAAAAAAGATCGTTGATGGAGGTATGCGCAAGGAAAGAGAACTCTGTGCTAAGGGGATTCGTTTTATAACTTTTTACGCCATTATTGCTTTTTAACGGGAATTTCAGAGATGGGGATGTTTAGAACACCTTAAGAGGCATTACCTCAGCGATTTTGAAAAAAAAAAAAAACGTTGGAACCGTTTTATAGCAATTAGTGAAAAACATGATTTTTTCAATTGCAGCTACCTAATGCGCATGAGCGATTTTGACGAAAACATTAATGGTAGGTCCCTGTGCCATTACCAACCCGTTCACCAAATTTGAACATCGTAGGTCAATTTGTTCGGGAGCTGTGTATATCACGTACACACGCAGACATTGTTCCTCGATCACTTTCTTGAAAACAGAATGTTCTAAAACATAGTGGAATCCACACACAAAAAAAAATTGACCGATTACTATATTTTTATTACCCTATGTATGCATTATTCATGGATAATTTAAAGTAAAAAAAAATTTACTGAGTGGAGTTTACGACATGGTTATAAAAATAAATTTAAATATAACCCATCCATAACAAAGTTATTAATATAAATCCCAGTTACCCATTCAGTATAGTGGTAGACTGAGAGGCGGCTGCAATTTTTGGACCCCATCGAACATCATTCTGAATTTTTTATAGAAATTAGAGAAAAGTGAGTAGATTACGAATCCACTGGTCTGCCGTGGCAAAAATAGACGAAACTGGTCAAAAATTCACTTTTAATAATTTGAACTAAATCCAATTGCTAAATGCGCCATAACTTGCTAAATAATGTGCATTTTTTTTTTATTTGGTAACCCTTGCTCTTTAATTTTCAATTAAGAAAGTTGCAGACGATTCAGATATATGGCGACGGTCTACTTGCACCTATTAAAAGGGAGCCAAGTTGGCAAAAAATATTACGTCGCTTATGAAGTAACTGATGTCGCCAATTTGGCTTACTTTTAAAAGATATAAGTTTTCCGAACCAAAGATCAGAAATCGTTTGCGGTTTTCTCATTGAAAATCAAAATGAAGTGGGTTGCCAGACGAATAAGTTTATTCTATTTTTGGCAAGTTATAACATATTTGGCAATCGGGTTTTAGTTCAACTCATTTCAAGTTAATTTTTGATCAGTTTCGGCCATTTTTGCCACGGCAGACCAGTGGATTCGTAATCTACTCACTTTTCTGCAATTTCTATAAAAAAATTCAGAATCATGTTCGATGGGGTCCGAAAATTGCAGTCGCCTCTCGGACTATGGTATGTTATCAGACTACCACGCTGTTGGGTCTAGGTTCGAATCCGGGGTAAGACATGAATGTTATAAGTTTGGGGCAACGATTTCCCTCCCCCCTGGATGGTACTTTACAAGTTGCCATCTCTACCAGCCTTGTTATGGCCAAGTGACTGCGAACACTATCAAGTGACTGTACTTGGGCCCGCCATTAGAAAAAAAAATTAGAAATCATTAATATGCATAACCAATTTTTATGTTCATTAACACAGCGTCGATTCTGTAAACAACGCATGCTTGGTGTTTGCATCTAATTTTAAATATCAAAAATTTCTATCAACTGCAAACTACGTTTCAAAATTTATTTATTAAAAATGAACATAAATTTATGCACTCGCATCCAAATATCATTTATTTATTTGGATTAAAATAATTTTTTTACTTATTTATTAATGGATAAAATTTTGACAACAAGAAAGAGCTTTTTCAATGGTTTGTTAAATACTATTTTAGCTCAAGTTTATTAGTATTCCATAAAAGTGACTTTGAAGTGACAGTGACAGTCCCCAAAATTTGATGGAATGCATTGTTATCGACAGTATCTACCAAGTTAAAGCTCGATTGGTTGACGACAAGGGAGTTGATTAGGCCCCCGCAGATTTTCATGCCATAGAATCACACACAAAATCTAATATAAAGTATTTACAAACAGGTTTAATGTAAAATTGTTGCTGCTCAATCGGCCATGCAAACTTGCAAATCATTCTCCCTGTCGCATCATCCAGGCCACCTTTCTTTCCTAAATATAGCACCTTCTTGAGCTGTGCGGCTCTGTTTTCCTCGCAGATGTTCTGTTCTTTCTTGTTAAAATCCTGATAATTATGTTCATGTTTTAATCATCCAATCTAAATCGGAATCTTTTTGCATTTTCCGTTTAATTAAAATTATGTATTTTACCTGCTCAGTCATTTCCCTTATTTATTTATTTATTTATTTATTTATTTATTTATTTATTTATTTATTTATTTATTTATTTATTTATTTATTTATTTATTTATTTATTTATTTATTTATTTATTTATTTATTTATTTATTTATTTATTTATTTATTTATTTATTTATGTATTTAATTAATTAATTAATTAATTTTCATTCAACTAAGAAAAAGTATTCAATGCAACATATTCTAATACGAGTTAACGCTGCATAATTTTAAAAGCGGTAAAGTAAAAATCCAATATACACAATTTATTTAAAAATTATTGATCACACCAAAGCACTCTTATGAAAACCAACTAATTTAAAAATAAAAACTATACTTCTTAAATATTGTATGTTATAAAAAAATGTCTTAACATTTTACAGATAAATTTTTATCACTTATGAGATTTTTCCCGAACTATAGTTTTCGATAATCAACTGAATGATCAATACGATAAACAAATCATTAAAATTACTTAAGTAGATCTTTCAAAAAATGTATTCCTCGCATATTTAGATATAAAATAAAAGTTATAAAAAAAAAAACCATCTTTCATTTTTCCCCAATTTTTTTTCTATAAAAATTAACCACTCAATATAGAAATAAAGCAGTGAAAATAACAACTCTCTAAATACAGCATTATTTAGAATGTAGCACAATAAATAACACTATTACTTACGATATTTCATTAAATTAAAAAAAAAAAATCTTTTAGGCATTCAAAACTTTCAGAATATAATTTTCTTTTACTTCACACAATTTTTTCTAAAATAAATTTCTATACAAAGACAATTTCTCTTTAGATCAAAAGTATATAATTTGTGATGTGTTGGCCAAATTTTAAAAAAAATTTACAGTAGCTGCAAAAAGTAATTCTTAAAAACAGCCAAATTAGTTGTTTGTATATATATCGATGAATACCTAGACTAAATCAACTGCAAATTTACAGTTTTTTTTTTTTTTTTCTTTTTAATAAAATCAGAAATTGAAATAGAGGTATAACAGGAAATTGATCAGCTCCTGTTTCCCACTAATTGCAATATAAAGATAAAAATCTAATTTGGTCTACCTAATGGATGATTCTTTTTTTATGTTTTGATTTCTCAAAAGTGCTTAGCGAAAGTCTTTTTTTTTTTTTTTTTTTTTTTTTTTTAAGGGGGTCCGGTACCGAAAATAAAAAAAAACTTTATTTATGTACATTTTTATGTCAAAAATTTATTTTATGTGTGAGATACTATTTATATATATTTGAGAAAATGTTTTTTTCAATATTGTGTTTAGTTATTTAAAAAAAAAATTAAAAACCAAGAAAAATCCATAATAATTGATGTTTGCGTATTTTGATATAAGTCAAGAAAAAATAAAAAAAAATTTCAAAGTGAAAGCTTTCTGTAATACATAATTATATAAAGAAAATTTTATCTTCACAGAATTTTGATAGGTGAATTAAAAAAAATTTAAAAAATTCTCAAAGTTAAAATATTGAAATTTTCGCTTTTTTTTTATGTTATCTTTTACGCTAAATTTTATATTTTAAAACAGAATTAAAAAAATAAAATTCTGTGAAGACAAAATATTTAAAACTATATAAATTAAATGCCCCAAAAATTTGAATAGCCAATTATTAATGGTTCTGGACATATATCGATTTGAATATGCAACATCTGTGAAAAACACTAGTGTTCGAAAAACGCACTTTAAGCAGACGCTTCAAGGTGTTACGCCCATTAGTGATGTTTAAATAACAGGTAATTTTGTGGCGTTCTAATCACCGGAGGAATAAGATAAAAACATCATTCTCTTCAGGAATGTATGAACTATTTTTTAAAATCAGAAAAAAAATTTGGGATTTTTGAAAAAATTTCGGTACTGGACCCCCTTAACAAAACAAACTACTTCAACGTGGATTTTGTGTCCGGGTTATTTTTGCCAACAAATGGCAGCAGCAACCATTTTTTACTAACAAGTGAATTGCTTATGGTTGCCATAATTTGGCGAGGTGCAATGCAAATGACTTGGTGCGTAATTCGCCCCGGTTTGAAGTCCTACCAAAAACTTTGTTTTACATCGATCTCTATGTCTATACTAAACTTCAACTTAACTAGACATCACTTAGACGGTAGATCGTCACAGTGCTCAATAGGTATTTAATCCATTTTGGCGGCGTGAAAGCATAATGTTCGCCAAACCACAACAGAACAAAAGGCTATAAGGTTTGGCGAGAATTATGTCTTCGCTCCGCCAAAATGGATTAAATACCTAGGAGCACTGTCACGATCTACCGTCTAAGTGATGTCTAGTTAAGTTGAAGTTTAGTATATAAGCTATTCATTTACATCGGGGTATTCAATACAATAATAAAAAATTCTCATTTAGGAACTAATATCATAATTTTTAAATCTTGATTCGTTTTACAATAAATTTTAATGTATGTGCTATATTTCCCTCTTAACACAAGCCCCATTTAGCTTAATTACAAGATTGTTTATGACACATTTCAGTTAATGAGAACTTGTTATCCCAGAAATCAAAACAGATCGAGGAGATTTTTAAAAATATGTTCAAACTAATTATTATGCACATGTTTCATTTTTAGTTTCATACTAATTACATTAGGCATTTAAACAAAAATTCATTTGGCCGATGTCTAAACACTCAACTTAATTCTATCACTACAAATATTCATGTAACAACTTTCTTTCTTTGAGGAGTTTGGCGACTTGTAAAACTAAAACAAGTAGAAAGCTTAAAATTCTAAATTGGCTCTTAGTAATTCTGAGCTCGTATTTTATAAAGCGCAGTTTTTAGAAAGTGAGGCACTTAATTAATTAGAAAAATACGCTACATTTTGTTTTTCTATGATGAAAATGTCAGATGATTGCAACATCATTAAAGAGTATATTATTTTCGAAATAAAAATAGTACCAAAGTGAAACTTAAACCAATTATTTTTATTGGAATATAATAATATTATAATAGACATAGACATAATTTTAATGATTCAGGCTTTGTCTCGTTTTCAATGGAGGCAGACAACTTAATTTCAGAAAAGCAAGATAATTGTAACAAAAAAAGAAGACTTTTGGACGTAGTTAAACAAGTGAGCAAATAATAAGTTAAAAATAAATTATTACATTTATAATAATAAAACAAGTCTGTCTGTGGATCTTTAGAAACCTACTTAAAATTGGAGTTGAGCTCTGAAATTTTCAACATAAGAAGTTTATGCCTTCGAATTTTATGTATGTCAAACAGAATGTTCAAATTTTAATTAGTTCTTTTTTAATTAATTTATTTTTTACAAAAGGACTTTAAATTAAGATACAGCTCTGAAATTTTCAAGATAAGTAGTTTTGGCATTCTAATTGGACTATTGACAAAAATAATGTTGAAATTTTAATTGGTTTTTTGATTACTTTTTTTAATTAATATTTTCCACAAAAAGCGACTTTTAATAGGCCTAGAGCTCTGAAAGTTACAACATTAGTAGTTTTGGCCTTCTAATTTTGCTTTCACGCATTAATATAATCTTAAAGGCGTGTTGTATCATTGTAGTAACAAGATTTTTTTTTTTTTGACAGGAGAAAGGCTTCTAATATTAAGGCTTTACGTAGCAATTAGATTTTAGTGAGTGAAGCGAGCTTATGCTTATGCAACAATGAACCTTTCAGAGAGAGAAGCGAGCCTATTCTTGCATAGTAATGAAACTTTCAACGAGTAAAGTAAGCCTTTACTTATATGTCCATGAACTTTTCAGCGAACGAAGCGAGCTCGATTTTGCGTAGCGAGGAACCTTCCTGCGAGCAAAGCGCCAAAAAACTGGGACCTATACAACAATGACTGATTTCCGGTACGCGAGGCCTCAAAGCTAGCTAAAATATTGCACATGTTAAAATTTCGAAGCGAAGCACGGGTATTCAGCTAGTACAAAATATAAATATATTACAAAACTAAATTTCCCGTTCGATCTCTGAGAAAACATTGCATCTTAATTCTAGAATGGAAGATACAAAATCAAAGATTGAATAATAATAGTTTGCTTCAGAGACAATAAACTTATCTAGGCTCTGTAAGATAAGTTTTCTCTGTAAGATATGTAAAGTAGACATTACTTAAAGATGTCTTCCCAGGATTCCAATGAATGCTGGAAAACGAGTTTTAAAAGGAGAAGGTCATTTAACATTATGGTTAATGGCAATCTCGCTCTCTTGGAGAGATAGAGCCAAGTTGGCGACGGTTTAAGCGATTAATTTTGGTCACCAAATTTGGCGAGAAATCGCCAAATGTCGCCAAACTAGGCGACCATTTGACGACACTTTTAGTCTCCATGTACAGGGCTTTTCGACTGCGATCTAGAAAATTCTCCAAATTTCTATCTCTAGAAGATTCGCGAAGGATTAGATTTCTTATATATTCCTAAGAGAACGGGTGATCGAGTTAGTGAGTTGGTTGTCTCCCAGAGAGCATTCAGAGTAGTTCCGAAAGTGAACTGTATTACATTGTCTTTTGCGTCGATTTTTAGAAGTTGTGTATCTAGTTTTTAGCTGCTGTTTGTGCTCCATTGTTGTGTAAAGAGCTGTATTGAGTCTATTAGAACGGAAAGTTCTGGAGTTGTAAAAGAATCTGCGAAGAGTTATATGGGAATAAACTTCTTCAAGTTTTAATCTGCTTTGGCTTCAAGTCTTTCGAACCCATCCACGCAACAATAAATTCGAATGGGTTAGCCACTAATGTGGCTCAGTATAAGAAGTTCCATAGGATTGCATGTTTTTCTTAGAATAACTTGTGTGAGTGACTGCATGTGTGGCGAGCGTTCACCACGCGAGTGGCTCTATAGTATATAATTTTCAGTGATATCCTAATCTTAAGAGATCCATAAGAAATCCAAATCCAGATTACAACTTTTTAAGTAATAAAAAAATAATAGAATTACTAAAATTTTAATACGATAAAAACGAACACTTTTGCAGCTGAATATTTTTGGTTAAGCTGAAAAGAGAATTGGCAAAAATGTAGAAGAAAACCGAGATGTGTATTTAAAATTTTTATAGTAAAATTATTTGTAAGCATTTACCAAAGTCGAAATCGCAGAATATTCGTTTGGTATTCATATCCGCTTTTGATTACTTGTTCCACTTTCTAATTACTTATTTGTGTTTGACTCAAAGAGATAAATAGCCCAGGTACATGTATTTCATTATTTTAAATTCTGTCATATGAAAATATTGACGTCTTAACTAGCACTTCCCAATTCACATCAATACTACGAGAATGTATTGTAATTGAGAATTCAATGGATTCAAGTTGTTGAAAGCCTTTTCGGTTGTTCGGGAATTTTTTTTATAATTGTATGGTGGTCTCGTGTACGAATAGCAGGTAAAGCTTCTATGCACTGGAGTACTCTTTTGCATAGCGGTAGAGTATCTGTCTACGGATCTAGGAGTCACTGGTTCGACTCCCATAAGCCACAACGCTTCATTGGTGACTACCGGACAATTGAATCATGCTGCCATCTATCGGCGCCTTCTGAAATTACTGCACAACCTCCACATTAAAAACTCAGAAAGCAGCCTCTGGCGACTCACTGCCAAAAAGCAACGTACTCAACTCTCTCACACAACACACTCAACTCACACGAAAGCAACTCAATCGTTCGCTCTCTTAGCGACTCACTGGGAAGGGGCTATGAGGTGGTCTCGTGTACGAATAGCAGGTAAAGCTTCTATGTACTGGAGTACTCTTTTGCATAGCGGTAGAGTATCTGTCTACGGATCTAGGAGTCACTGGTTCGACTCCCGTAAGCCACAACGCTTCATTGGTGACTACCGGACAATTGAATCATGCTGCCATCTATCGGCGCCTTCTGAAATTACTGCACAACCTCCACATTAAAAACTCAGAAAGCAGCCTCTGGCGACTCACTGCCAAAAAGCAACGTACTCAACTCTCTCACACAACACACTCAACTCACACGAAAGCAACTCAATCGTTCGCTCTCTTAGCGACTCACTGGGAAGGGGCTATGAGGTGGTCTCGTGTACGAATAGCAGGTAAAGCTTCTATGTACTGGAGTACTCTTTTGCATAGCGGTAGAGTATCTGTCTACGGATCTAGGAGTCACTGGTTCGACTCCCGTAAGCCACAACGCTTCATTGGTGACTACCGGACAATTGAATCATGCTGTCATCTATCGGCGCCTTCTGAAATTACTGCACAACCTCCACATTAAAAACTCAGAAAGCAGCCTCTGGCGACTCACTGCCAAAAAGCAACGTACTCAACTCTCTCACACAACACACTCAACTCACACGAAAGCAGCTCAATCGTTCGCTCTCTTAGCGACTCACTGGGAAGGGGCTATGAGGTGGTCTCGTGTACGAATAGCAGGTAAAGCTTCTATGTACTGGAGTACTCTTTTGCATAGCGGTAGAGTATCTGTCTACGGATCTAGGAGTCCCTGGTTCGACTCCCTTAAACCACAATGGACAATTCCCGCATTTTTTAAAAACGAGTGAAATTAGTTTATATTTATGAAGAATATCTTTCTGATTAAAAATATTTAAATAAAAGTTCATTAAAAAAATTATTTATTTAAATATTAAGAAAAGGAATTGCCTCAAAATCGTGCCAAAAACAATCCGATCAAAACACTTAGCAAAATACGTGACGTCAAGGGTTTCAACAGTTTTATGGTTATCGTAAGGTTTCTGCCAAATAGTTGGCGTTGGTAGACCATTGCCACATTCCGTACAGGTTGGCGTGATTGGCGAGAAACTTGCAAAGCTGGTTTCCGCTGCCTCATTTCAAGCCAGGATGTTTGCGAAGCCGTGACGTCACATTCAATGCCAACGGAATGAATCGTTTTCTCGCCAACGTCTAGCAAGGTAATTTTAATCGCAAATTTAAAAAAAAGTAAAGCAGAAATTTGTATGTTTATGGCCTTTTCGAAACATTCAGAATTGAATAAAAAAATAATAAGAAAATGCTGGAATTGTCAATTTTTCAATTGTTATACTTGGAAAAATCTCTAGATATACCTAGTTGATTTACAAACCTTGCGTGACGGCAAGTTCGTATAAATTCAACAATTATATGTTAAGTTCAACAAGTACTGTTCGTTTTAAGTTCAACGATTTATTTACATGTGTTGTCATTTAAACTTTCTACTATTAAAATAATTTAAAAACATAGCAAAAGTATTTTTATTCAACACTCACTATCAGTGTATGATGTCGACATTTGCCGTTGTAAGTGAGAAATAAGGATATTTACCATATTTAGAAAATATTTCGGACACATACCAAGCGTCTATGTTAATGCTGGCAATCACAGGAGAATTTTGATAGTTGGAAAATATTGGTATTTCCCAGTAACATATATACCCTTTGTTTATACTCTAGTCACCAAAGCATACAAACATCCCCCTGTTAGCATTCGTAGTATTAATTTCGTGCTAATGTTTCTGCTTCCAAAACACTTACGAATGTTATTTAAATATTTACTTACCTAATAAATTAAGAAGATATTTAAGCCTTCTGTGTAATAACTTGTTATTTATAATTCAATTAACCAAAGCATCCCTACACAAGATATTTTATTCCGGAAAGCTAATGCCATTAAAATTATCCGATTTTTTTTTATTTCCTCTTGCGTGTACAGATATTTCCCATGCAAGTTCATGTTTACATAAATTACGAAAATTAAGCTTCTTCTTTGGAAAACAAACATTCCCGTGGAAAACTACTTCTATATCAAATTCAATTTGGAGGGTTTTCAAAAGAGAATTTTGCTTTTATCAATTAAATAAAAACTGCTTCTTCTCATATTTCAGTTTATGCAATTATTTCATTTCTATTTGTTAGTAATATTAGCTACGTATGTGTACTAACTCAGTTATTATTTTAATCTGATTTACATTATGTTAAATATACTTCTGAAATTATAAAACAAATAGCATTTTTATATACCTGCTTAAATTAAGTCATTCGATAAGTTTATGTTTAAAGCTACAGGACTCATACAGCTTTGAAAAAGTATATAATATAACCCATAAAAACAGAGTTTAAAAAAAAATCCTTAATATGCACTGTCAATTTTTATATTTATTAACAAAGTGCCGATTTCAAAAACATTTCTATCATCAAGTTGTGCTGCAAAACACGTTTCAAAATTTATTTATTAAAAATGAACGTAAATTTATGCTCTTACATTAAAATATCATTTATTTATTCTGATTAAAGTAATTTATTTATTTATTTATTTATTTATTTATTTATTTATTTATTTATTTATTTATTTATTTATTTATTTATTTATTTATTTATTCTGATTAAAGTAATTTATTTATTTATTTATTTATTTATTTATTTATTTATTTATTTATTTATTTATTTATTTATTTATTTATTTATTTATTTATTCTGATTAAAGTAATTTATTTATTTATTTATTTATTTATTTATTTATTTATTCAGATTAAAGTAATTTATTTATTTATTTATTTATTTATTTATTTATTCTGATTAAAGTAATTTATTTATTTATTCTGATTAAAGTAATTTATTTATTTATTCTGATTAAAGTAATTTATTTATTTATTTATTTATTTATTTATTTATTTATTTATTTATTTATTTATTTATTTATTTATTTATTTATTTATTTATTTATTTATTTATTTATTTATTTATTTATTTATTTATTTATTTATTTATTTATTTATTTATTTATTTATTTATTTATTTATTTATTCTGATTATAGTAATTTATTTATTTATTCTGATTAAAGTAATTTATTTATTTATTTATTTATTCATTCTGATTATAGTAATTTATTTATTTATTTATTCTGATTAAAGTAATTTATTTATTTATTTATTTATTTATTTATTTATTTATTTATTTATTTATTTATTAAAAAGAATTTGGCTACAGGAAAGAGTTTCAACAATGATCGGTTCAATGCTATTTTAATGCGATTGGATGACGGCAAGTTGGTTTATTAGTATTCCTTAAAAGCGAGCTTTTAATGACAGTTACAGCCCCAAAATCTGATTAAATAGTCATCGACATCAAATCTATCTGTCAAGTTTTAGTCCGATTGGATGACGGCAAGGGTTTTAATTAGGCCTCCGCAGATTCCGCTCCCATCAAAAAACAAACACACAAAATGAAAATTAATATAAAGGATTTAAAAATAAGTAATTTTAAGGTGTTTTTAAAGACCTCTTTTTTTAGCGATAAAAAATGCTTCATCGATTGGTGATGAGATAAGGGATTTAAGTTTGATGAACATTTTCTTAATATATTTTGTTTAAGGTATACATATACATTAGGAATTTCAAAATTTGACTCAAGTCTGCATTTTTGTATTTTTGTTATAAATATTCCCGAATTCATTACCTTTAAAATAATACCATTTTCTTTCTGAGACTCAATTTACTTTTTAAATTACAGTGGGTTTTGTGAACCTGTTTTGTATCAAGTTCATTAGTGTAGTAAACTTTAAACGCGTGTTCTGAAGAATGACATTTTGGTGTTATATGACTTTACGCCAACGGTCATAACTTCATAATAAATGGTCCGATTTACAAAATTCTAATTTTGTTCTGAAGACACAAGTTGTGAATGTATTTTCGATGGAGAATCTAACATATATTGTTATAAACACATTTTTTATGAATATTTCAATCTTAATTTTTTATTAAAAACTATGTATTTTTTCAAACTTTTTATTTAAAATTTTTTAATTAAATAAATATTGCAGCCAAATTCAAAATCCTCCATAGGAACATGCGTCAATATAATATATTTTACTTGCAGTAAAAATCATACCTCTAAGTTCATTACAAGTTTATTTATGTATGTTTTAGTAATGTTCTAATTAGTCACATTAATTGCAATTAGCTGATTAAAAAATTGACGGTAAAAAATGTTTATATAAATATATGCATCATTTTTAATGCTTATATACTGCCAAAAATTTTGAAATTATTACCTAAAAATTAAAGAAAATCATCTCAATTGTATATCTATACCTTAAGTCAACAGATATATTCTTATTATCTAGATAATTTATCTTGATTATTTTTACTTTTCTTATTAATCAGATTCTAACCTTCTAGTAATTTAAATAAAAATTATTAAGGAAGTATTAAAAATAAGCTTTTAGCTAATTAATTACTATGTACATTTTTGTATTTAATTCAAACTAATTTGCATTTAAATCTATACAAAATGTCAGTGTATAATAACGTATTAAAATAAAACTCATATTCATTATAAAGTTCTTTCATTTTATGCGCAGTTCCAGACATATTTTTTACTTTGAATTAAATTAACGTTGATTTGAGCTTGGATTTTTTTTTTTTTTTTTTTTCAAATTATTGTAAATAATTTTAACTTAAAATATGTTTGCTTAAAGGGTTAAAAGGAAAAAAAGAGAAGAGATAAGTAGCATTTCTGAAACGATTTTTATTGTAAAACGAAATCTTCTTTACAAAAGAAAAAAAGTATTTTCTACAAGAAAAGGACACAAGCTAATCTCGAAAAACAACGTTATTATCTTGCTTATAGAAAAACAACGAAAGGAGAAAATTAGATGCATACCAAATTTTGAGGAAAAGCTTAAAGAAATCAACAAATCTTCTAGAATTAGTTTAAAAAAGAGTTATTTTTCTCAAATATTGCTTTTTGTTTTATTTTTAATTTCTAAAAGTATTGTGATTTTTTTTTAACTCTCTTCAGGCGTCTTCTCACTTTAGGCACCTCGAAAATAGGCTATTTTCGCGATTTTTTTTCGAGGATTTTTGCAAACAATTATGGGATAAAATGGATCCTATATAATAAACACATCTTTCAAGTACAAGAATTATTTTTTTGAACAATTATTATAATAAAACAGTAGCATCGAAAAACCCGTGTAGAAATGTAATGTTCGTGGCTTGTTGATGAAATTTCGGAAACTATCCGGCCGATTGTCATGAAATTTGAATGACATATTTTTCATAGTTATGGCTATAGCGCATATCATCAGATTTTTGAAATTTTGATTTGAAATATTTTTTTTTTACAAAAAACTGCAAAAAAACGCGTTTTTTTTTTTTTACTTTTTCGAAAAACGTGCGCCATTTTGTTATTTTCGCGAATATCAAAAATCTGATGATATGCGCTATAGCCATAACTATGAAGAATATGTCATTCAAATTTCATGACAATCGGCCGGATAGTTTCCGAAATTTCATCAACAAGCCACGAACATTACATTTCTACACGGGTTTTTCGATGCTACTGTTTTATTATAATAATTGTTCAAAAAAATAAAAAATAAAAAATTTCTTGTACTTGAAAGATGTGTTTATTATATAGGATCCATTTTATCCCATAATTGTTTGCAAAAATCCTCGAAAAAAAATTGCGAAAATAGCCTATTTTCGAGGTGCCTAAAGTGAGAAGACACCTTCAGTAACGTTAGTTTCATGAGTAATAAGGTTATTAAGCCTTATACTTTAGAAAATGTGTCAAAGTAGAAGTATAATTTAACTGACTTTTACTACAAATATTAAAGACTATTATAGAATATGTTATAGTGTATAGTGTGTCATTGAATTTCTTATTTTTCTCGTTTTGAAGGATTTATTAAGCTTGTTATTTTTCAGAGTTTATTTAAAAGGTAGACTAATTTGGGATTAATTTATATTCATAAATAAAATAATTTCAATTCATTTTTTTTTTTTTATCTATTTACTGCATGAAAGATTACTTATATCAACGATTTCTTGAGAAAGAATTTTCGAAAGGCAGTAAGCTAAATTGATACTTTAACAAAAATGCGTGATTAACTATTCCCTTAAGGGGGGGGGGGGAGGACTTGCACTGATATTAAGACTTGAATAAATAATGACGTGTATTTTTACATCAATGAAATGTCAATATCATTAATTCTAACTAACAATATAGAATTTATTGTTAAAAAATCTTATTTAAACTAAAAATAGAACCTTTCCGGCAATCTATATTATAATAAAACAAGCTGTGTGTATGTCTGTTTGTGGCTCTGTGAATCTATAGAAACCTACTTAAAATTGGAAAAGAGCTCTGTAATTTTCAACATAAGAAATTTTGGCTTTTTAATTTTATGTATGTCAAACAATCTTACCTGCAAACGTGGCATTTTCTGATTTCATTTCGTAATTATATTCGTATAGCATAAAATTTTAATTAGTTCTTTTTTAATTAATTTATTTTTTACAAAGGGACTTCAAATAGAGATACAGCTCTGTAATTTTGAACATAAGAAGTTTTGGCTTTCTAATTTTATGTATGTCAAATAGAATGTTAAAATTTTAATAAGTTCTTTTTTAATTAATTTATTTCTTGTAAAGGGACTTCAAATAGAGATACAGCTCTGAAATTTTCAAAGTAAGTAGTTTTAGCCTTCTAATTCGACTTTTGAAAATCAGAATGTTAAAATTTTAATTAGTTATTTTTTAATTAATTTCTTAATAAATTAACAAATATTTTTACAAAACGAATTCTAATAGGGCTACAGTTCTGAAATTTTCAACACAAGTAGTTTTGACCTTCTAATTGGTTTTTTAATAAACAGAATTTAAAATTTTTATTTAGTTCTTTTTTAATTAATTAATAAATATTTTACAAAACGATTTTTAATAGGGCAACAGCTTTGAAAATTGTGTCAAAAGTAGTTTTATCCTTTTAATTGGATATTTGAAAAACAAAATTTTAAATTTTTATTTAGTTCCTTTTTAATTCCTTTTTTTAATTAATTAATATATATTTTACATTACGATTTCTAATAAGGCTAAAGCTCTGAAATTTTCGTGAATGAAGTGTGTGAAGCGACCTTATGCTTATGCTGCAATGAACCTGTCATCGAGCAAAGCGAGCTCATGTTTGTATAGCAATGAACCTTTAAACGAGTTAAGTAAGCCTGTGCTTATGTGTCAATGACTTTTTCAGAGAGCGAAGCGAGCTCAGTTTTACGTTGCTATGAACCTTCATGCGAGTGAAGCGCCAAAAATTGGGGCCTATACACCAATGACGGATTTCCACAACGTAGGGGCTCACAGCTGGCTAAAATATTTCACTTGGTAAAATTTCGTGGCAAAACACGGGTATTCAGCTAGTTCTAAATATGACAGAAAGTTTTGCTTTGGCTTGGTATGCCTGTTGGGAGATTTAAAAGTGAGTCTCATTCAAATGCGGCACATTTTCCCCTTGAAAGTCCTTCCGGGAGACATTTCTACTCTTATAGTCCATGCCCACCTGATGGCTGTGTGGTTAGCCCTCTGGTATACCATACCGAAAGTTTCAAGGTCGAATCCCAGATTAGGGATGGATGCTCATTCCGGTTCTGAATCTACGTTAAGCTACAGGTCCCGGCATGATAAACCATCATTGTGCATAAAAATAGGTCATTTAGCGTATTACAAACCATTCAATTTTTTTTTTCTCCTTCTTCTTTCTTTTTTTTTCCCCCCGTTATGGAACATCCTGATCTCAAAAAAGTGATCTAGAAAAAATTTCTGTATGTGTATATGTGTGTATGTGGTCAGCATAACTCCTGAATAAATTGACTTACGATGTTCAAATTTGGTGTGAGGGTTCGTAAGGGCACAAGGATCTATCATTAAGGTTTGCGTCAAAATCGCACATGCGTATAGGGGAGCTGCCTTTGAAAAATATCAGGTTTTTCAGTAATTGCTAAAAAATGGCTCTAACAATTTTGTTCAAAATCGCTGTGGTAATGCCTCTTAAGATGTTCTAAACATACCCTCCACCGAAATTCCCGTAAAATTGCTTTAATGACGTAAAAAGTTGGAAAATGAATGCCTTTAACACAGAGTTCTCTTTATTTGAGAATACCTCATCAACGATCGTTTTTTTTTTTTTTTTTTTTTTTTCTATCTCTGCTCAGTTTCAATTACAAGAAAAGATAATATAAGAATTATATATAAGTATACAGCCAAAAGCACCATTTTGGCGAAGTTTTTTTTTTTTTTTTTTTTTTTTTAGACTTATATAAAAATTATTGCAAAAAATATCGCCAAATTGGCCATTTTTTCTAAGCGAATGATGGAAATATGAAAACGTTAAAAGACACAAATGCAAATACAAATAAAAATTTTAAGACCAACAACAGGCTCAAGGCCCAACAGGGTTGGTCGAGTAAATATACAATACAAGTATATAGAAGTAGAAAATAATTTGCATACGATAGTTACACGATCATACATAAAATGTAGCTTAGTTACAGGATCATGCACACAATATACAATAGTTATAGGATTATACAATAAAATATACATAATACAATGCAATAAACATAATACAATACGCAAAGTTGACACAGCGTTTGACAATCATACTGGAAAAATGCAATACATAATGCAAGCTGACACATTTTATAAAAACCAACAGTACGCAAACATAAGTAACCAAATATGGTAACAAAATAACCTAAATTAAATAGATACAAAGTATAAAATATGAGTTACTTACCTAGCCAGTGTAATCCAATTATTGCCTATTGAGTGCATATGTAATGTTACAGTTAGATATGCCCCAGTGCATATCTAACTGTTTCTTAAAATTCCTTACGCTCTCTGAATTTACATTTGCTGGCAAATCATTCCAATCATTGATAATCCTATTGTAAAAATAATGTTTTCTCCCTTCCCTATTAAATTGAGATTTGAACAATTTGCACCCATTTCCTCGCGTCCTATTGTCAGTGATAAATTCACATTACTGATCAATAATTTAGTGTAATTGAAAGTTGTGTGATGTTCCATACCCCTAGTTAACTCTTATAATTATCAAAATTCAACTCCCCCTTGTGTTCTCTTTAACAATTACAAAACTTTAAATGTGTACAAGTCTCCCTGTAATGAACGGTTACAAAACTTTACAGAACTTTAAATTTGTACAAACAATCACAAAACTTTAAATTTGTACAAGTCTCCCTGTAATGAACGGTTACAAAACTTTACAGAACTTTAAATTTGTACAAACAATTACAAAACTTTAAATTTGTACACGTTTCCCTGTAATGAACGGTTTACATAAGTTTGAAAAAAAGTTTTTAGTAAACGCGCTCACTAAAGTAAATAAAAACTTTGTTTTAAGGTAAAACTTTAAAAACGTGTAAAACAAAGTAACAAATATGTAAATCACAACCTCTAAAACCAAAACTTCAGAATACCTACTTCCCAAATGTACGCACAAACCCCTTGTGTTCTCTTTAACAATTACAAAACTTTAAATTTGTACAAGTCTCCCTGTAATGAAAGGTTTACATAAGTTTAAAAAAAAGTTTATAGTAAACGCGCTCACTAAAGTAAATAAAAACTTTGTTTTAAGGTAAAACTTTAAAAAACGTGTAAAACAAAGTAACAAATATGTAAATCACAACCTCTAAAACCAAAACTTCAGAATACCTACTTCCCAAATGTACGCACAAACCCCTTGTGTTCTCTTTAACAATTACAAAACTTTAAATTTGTACAAGTCTCCCTGTAATGAAAGGTTTACATAAGTTTAAAAAAAAGTTTATAGTAAACGCGCTCACTAAAGTAAATAAAAACTTTGTTTTAAGGTAAAACTTTAAAAAACGTGTAAAACAAAGTAACAAATATGTAAATCACAACCTCTAAAACCAAAACTTCAGAATACCTACTTCCCAAACGTACGCACAAACAATCAACAACCCCCGTTTCTCATTTAGTAAGATGTATACACAACCCAAAATTAGAATGCTTTTGCCTCAGTAATTCCAGAATCCGAAACGAGACTTAATTTGTTGAAATTGCGAAGATTGCGTGGGGGAGGGAACAACAGCAACTATTCCACCCTGACCAGATTCAGAGATATACATCCAGGAGATAAAGACTCGAAATGCATAAAACTTCCTTGTCTTTTGATGCTTGCGAGATTTCTAACTCGGAATGCCAACCTAAAATTTATACTCCAATGAGTGTTGCAGTAAGCTTGAAAGGGTTCTAGGACCCCCCCCCCCCCGGTAGTGTTTCCTTGGAGAGTTCTGAACTTGTTAGGGTTGAGAGAGTGTGGTTTGTCATGTTTGGAATTGAATCTGTTATTTGAGAAGCCATGGGAAACTTAGAGGTCAGCGTTACCAGTTGGTTGTTTTCAGATTATCTGGCACCGTCAGCAACACGAGGGCTATAATGCGCCGAAACTTTCGTCATTAGACAAGCCAACATATATTTACAAACACCCATGCCAAACACGGGACTCGGAACCCGCAACCTCGCGGTCCAGAAGCTAGCACGCTAACCACTATACCGTTTGGTCGGCGACAGCGTCACCAGATCACAGATTTAAAATTCTTAGATAGACAATTGCCGACCAAACGGTATAGTGGTTAGCGTGCTAGCTTCTAGACCGCGAGGTTACTGGTTCGAGTCCCGTGTTTGGCATGGGTGTTTGTAAATGTATGCTGGCTTGTCTAATGACGAATGTTTCGGCGCATTATAGCCCTCGTGTTGCTGACGGCGCCAGATAATCTGAAAACAACCAACCAACTTAGATAGACAATTTTTCACAAGGGCATTTTGGACATAGTTATAGATAGTTAGTTAGACATATATTTTTACTTATTGAAATATCAATAGTACTTTAAAAACTAAGACTTAAGGTGTTCCAGTACCGAAATTTCTTCAAAAATCCCAAATTTTTTTTCTGATTTTAAAAAATAGTTCATACGTTCCTGAAGAAAATGATGTTTTTATCTTATTCCTCCGGTGACAAAACACGCCACAAAATTACCTGTGATTTAAACATCACTAATGGGAGTAACACCTTGAAGCGTCTGCTTAAAGTGCGTTTTTCGAGCACTAGTGTTTTTCATAGATGTTGCGTATTCAAATCGATATATCTCCAGAACCATTAACAATTGGCTATTCAAATTTTTGGAGCATTTAATTTATATAGTTTTAAATACTTTTTTTTCACAGAATTTTATTTTTTTAATTCTGTTTTAAAATATAACATTTAGCGTAAAAGATAACATAAAAAAAAGCAAAAATTTCAAAATTTTAACTTTGAAAATTTTTTAAATTTTTTTTTTAATTTACCTATCAAAATTCTGTGCAGACAAATTTTCTTTATATAATTATATATTACAGAAAGCTTTCACTTTGAAAAAAAAATTTTTTTTTTTTTTACTTATATCAAAATACGCAAACATCAATTATTATGGATTTTTCTTGGTTTTAATTTTTTTTTTAAATAACTAAACACAATATTTCAAAAAACATTTTCTCAAAGATATATAAATAGTATCTCATACATAAAATAAATGTTTGACATAAAAATGTACATAAATAAAGCTTTTTTTTATTTTCTATACCGGACCCCCTTAACGTAGATTTCAGGTATTTTGGCGAACTCT
The DNA here is from genome assembly GCA_963978545.1 of Linyphia triangularis. Taxonomy (NCBI): domain Eukaryota; kingdom Metazoa; phylum Arthropoda; class Arachnida; order Araneae; family Linyphiidae; genus Linyphia; species Linyphia triangularis. Next base: position 7,126,403 of record OZ021729.1, on the reverse strand, counting down.
GCGAGGCAGCTATACAAAGGAGGTTAATTATGCATTAATTTGTTGTTATGTGACCCTTTAAGCACATTACACCCGAACTCAACGGTCAACATATAGCGTCCCTCGGTATTACAAGTACAATTCACGATACTTGCGCCGACCAAACGGTATAGTGGTTAGCGTGCTAGCTTCTAGACCGCGAGGTTGCGGGTTCGAGTCCCGTGTTGGCATGGGTGTTTGTAAATGTATGTTGGCTTGTCTAATGACGAATGTTTCGGCGCATTATAGCCCTCGTGTTGCTGACGGCGCCAGATAATCTGAATACAACCAACCACGATACTTGCATATAGAGTGACTATATGGGGAGAGTGACGACAAGGATCGACGCGGTGATTGGTAGCCTGTCGAAAAAGACCGCTTGAGGGGGTTTTCAGTTTTCACCACCATTGCAAATACATAGAGCGACGAAGAAGCTGGTTTTAAATACCAAATATCGCTAATATAAAGGTACATAAATACTATTTTTTGAATATATTTCAATGTAGAAATGTCTAATGTATGAATAGATCTAGATATTTTTGTATATTTGTTGCAATTCTTTTAATTCGAAACATTTATCTCGGACACCGGCTGTTTTGCGAAATTTGGCTCATATTGGCGACGTAAATGGCGCCAAGAACCATGTGGATACATTCCAGCAAATACGTTCAGTTACCTTTAAAATTCATATATTTAATAATGAAGATACTTATGTTTATATTGGGATTTTGTAGTGTTTCTAATTCAGATTTTTTTTATAACAGCTTATTTTAAAAAGGATTAACATGATAAATTATCTTTTGAACTCTTGTCTTGTTCTTTTGTATTAAAATGGATTTGATTGGGATAACAATATGCTATTTAGGCTTTTGTCATATCATATATACAGACAAATTCTCGTATTTTGGCGTTGATTACGGTAGTCACCCCCTGACGAAGCTACTATAATCAACAAATATGCCTTTTTCCCGTTGTTTACTTTTTGTTATTTATTAATTCTTAGCTGTAATTTCAATAACTACTAATGTTGTCGTGTGGCCAGGGACGACACGAACGGGGGGCGAAAAGGGCGTCTCGCCCCCCCCCCCCCAAAGTTTTAAAAAGTTAAACAGTCGGCAAATTTTAAAATTTTTTTTAGCCTTTTTTTAAAGTTGATCCACAATAAAATCGAATTGAATAAAAAAAAAATTAAAAAAATGTCGAAAAAAAAAAAAATTTTAAAAATACCGACCCACGTTTCACTAATTGGCATTTTTACACTAGAAGTCTATTATAAGGGAGTCGGTGCCTTTCCCCCCCGCCTACATTGATGGACTACGTACACAAATATAATAGGTATCTTGGGAACACAAATCATAGATATCTTCGTTATCTCACCCCGCCAAAGTTTTTATGATGATTGTTTATATGGATGATGGAATTGAAATGTGATGATCTATGATGGAATTGAAATGTGATGATCTATGATGGAATTGAAATGTGATGATCTATGATGGAATTGAAATGTGATGATCTATGATGGAATTGAAATGTGATGATCTATGATGGAATTGAAATGTGATGATCTATGATGGAATTGAAATGTGATGATCTATGATGGAATTGAAATGTGATGATCTATGATTGAATTGAAATGTAATGATCTATGATGGAATTGAAATGTAATGATCTATGATGGAATTGAAATGTGATGATCTATGATGGAATTGAAATGTGATGATCTATGATGGAATTGAAATGTGATGATCTATGATGGAATTGAAATGTGATGATCTATGATGGAATTGAAATGTGATGATCTATGATGGAATTGAAATGTGATGATCTATGATGGAATTGAAATGTGATGATCTATGATTGAATTGAAATGTAATGATCTATGATGGAATTGAAATGTGATGATCTATGATGGAATTGAAATGTGATGATCTATGATTGAATTGAAATGTGATGATCTATGATGGAATTGAAATGTGATGATCTATGATGGAATTGAAATGTGATGATCTATGATGGAATTGAAATGTGATGATCTATGATGGAATTGAAATGTGATGATCTATGATGGAATTGAAATGTGATGATCTATGATGGAATTGAAATGTGATGATCTATGATGGAATTGAAATGTGATGATCTATGATGGAATTGAAATGTGATGATCTATGATGGAATTGAAATGTGATAATCTATGATGGAATTGAAATGTGATGATCTATGATGGAATTGAAATGTGATGATCTATGATGGAATTGAAATGTGATGATCTATGATGGAATTGAAATGTGATGATCTATGATGGAATTGAAATGTGATGATCTATGATGGAATTGAAATGTGATGATCTATGATGGAATTGAAATGTGATGATCTATGATGGAATTGAAATGTGATGATCTATGATGAAATTGAAATGTATATGTTTATATTTATAAAAATTTTTGAAATGTAATAAAAGTTTATTAGTGGATTAATCTGTTGCTTTGATAAACATAATTTCCAGCAAAACTTAGTTTAGTAGCAACAGAAAAGTTAATAAACTTTTTTATAATTATGCTAATTAATATGAATTACAATTGTAAAATTACTTTGTTAATATACAAAAAACTGATGCTATTGGTAATAAAATATTTAGTTTCTTTTTTTAAAATACACTGCAAAAAAGTAAATTAGACACAGAAAGCTGCATTCTTCCTTTATTAAAATTATTTTTAATATCTGCTTAAATTTATGTGAACCTATAATACTTAATCTGCATTTACTTAAATTATGTAATAATTAAGAAGTATAAAAAAATTATGGTGAAAGAAAATTTCATAATGTAAAATAGGATAGTTAATTATATCCTTAAGAAATGTATATGTTAATAAATAATTTTGAAATGAAATAAAAGTTTATTAGTGAATAAATCTTTTGCTTTGATAAAATTAATTTCCAGTAAAACTTAGTTTAGTAGCAACATAAAAGTTAATAATAAAACTTTTTAATAATTGCGGTAATTAATATGGATTACAACTGCAAAATTACTTTTTTAATATACAAGAAACTGCTAATGGTAATACAATATTAAGTTTCTTTTTTTAAAATACACTGCAAAAATGTAAAAGTAAATTAGACACAGAAAGCTGCATTTTTCCTATATTAAAATTATTTTTATAGCAAAAATAATCTGCTTAAATTTATGTGAACTTATAATACATAATCTGCTTTTATTTAAATTATGTAATAATTAAAAAGTATAATAAAATTTTAGTGAAAGAAAATATAATGTAAAATAATATAGTTCGTTATATTCTTAAGATTCTTACAGCCGTAACATACATTGCGTAAATCATTTTTCGAGCGATATCCCGCCAATTCTTACAGCAAGTTTCATTTTAGCAACCCTAACGAAACAAGCTGGACATTTTGGGACTTCTGGCGCATGCGCCCTCGCTATTATATGGTGTCTTGTCGCCACTCTCCCCATATAGTCACTCTACTTGCATATTATACAGCTGAACGTAGGCAAGAAAAGAAGTTCACCAAACGTATTTCCTTATTTAGACGAAACGGTCGGTCCGTATGGATGCCCGTTAAGCTGGAATACGGTTTCTACGGGAAGGCCCCGACGCTGGTCCGTGCCGAACCAGTCCTTTAAGGGGGAGGGGGGGGGCGGTTAGAACTTTTTGTCGCCAAAAAAAAGTTCGCCAAGTGTTGAAGGATATCTAATTCGTTACGTGGGTCCTGGTTGCTAAGGAAACGGTGCAGAATAAGGTTGTATGGCAGGGATAACAATTTCAGTTATCACGAAAATAAATAATGGATCGGGATCACCAATATGCTCATAGACGATCCTACGAAACAAACCACATTTTCTCCTATATACCTTCAACTTCTTCTGGATACAATTTCAACAATCATCAGACGAAACGGTCGTTTCGCCGCCAACCTTAAAAAGGCAGAAACGACAGTAAGTGTCTATTCTCTGCACAACTTCCAGCGAAAAAGCCGAAATTGACTATTTTCTAGCGCGCTTACGAAACTTCACATAATTATACAAAAAATACCATAGATTCGTCTCGGTGATATCTTTCAAAGAAAAAAAAATTGAGTACCTAGGATTAAAGACAACGAAGAAAAAAATATTGAAATTTCCAAAACGGAAATAAAAAATGAGTTCTAGACCGATTTTGATGTAAAAATGTAGACAAACGTCCAGTCCTAACTAAGCTATAGATCTTCAAACGGATTGAATTATAGGATGCGGAATGTTTCAACTTAAAATCATACGCTGGTTTGAACTTCATTAAATAATTCTTTATATTAATTAATTTAAAACCACTTTTTTTCGTTTCATAATTTGGCGACAGATAAAGGCGATCAGCTTGTAATTGTGGTACAGAAATATATGCCAAAAGTTGCCAAACAGGTTTGCTATCATTTTAAAGTTAGTTTTTCCGACATGTTAGGCTTAAGTGAGAATGAACGTAAGTTAAAGTATAGGCAGAAAGAATTAGACTATAATTATATGGCTTCTAACATCTTTAAAATTGAAATAATTTAATTTTTGAAGCGACAGAATTAAAGAGAAATATTTGTTCTGCAAGTTGCATGTGTTATTTGAACTGTATGACAATATAGAGAGAGTTAACTTTCAAAAACATTTTAATTTCGGGAAATCTCCTTTGAAAAATGAAAACAATCACATTTTGTTACAAGACACTATGGGCTGAATACAAAGTATAAATGTGGAGGTTATGCGAGCTGACGTCACAGTCAATTCATTACATTGGACAAAATAAACCATGGATTGCGATTGGCTAATGCAATTTGCAAAAATGTAATTCGTTTTTAAAGATGTGTTGATTTTGTTCACCTTTCCGTTGTAAAATGAAATCGTAGAATCATATATCATCAAAATCGTAATTCCATTGGAAATTTTAAAATTGTTGTTAAGAAAATATTTTAAATTTTGTCAAATATCAATGGGTTATTATGTGAACCAAAATAATGCTTGGTATGGTAAAAATAATTTATACTGCAATATTTAGAATTTAAAAAACTTGTAATATCTATTTGTAACATTTTATTAGAATAAATTTTCATTGGGATGAACATTCTGGCCTTTTGTATGTCAAAGGTGCCAGATTTGATTTCTGGGTTAAGTATGGATGTTCGTTGTGATTCGGAATCCACGTTAAGCTGTGGGTCCCGGACTGATTAATCATTATTATGCCTTAAAATAGGTCGTTGTGCGTACAAACTAACCAATCGAGCTAAACTTGACAGACAGGCTCTTTGTCGATGGCAAAGTATTTCTTTAAGTTTTGGGGGTTGAGTTGCCATACACAAGTTTCTATTACTCGTTCGTGGTCGATTTTGATGGTTATTGCCGTCCGCATTCAACCAATTTGTCAATTTTCAAGTAGATTTTGGCATGTAAGATATCATTGAACTCAACTTGAAGAATTATGAATATTCATGGTACCAGGTGTACCATAGATGATAAATAGAAAAACGATTAAACGGACAAATTCAAAAAATAGAAGTCGCCAGTGTTTAAAAAAAAGTTCTGATATCCCCCAAAAAAACACTTTTGAAAAGTAGAAGAACCACCAACCTCAAAAACATAAAAAACTTTCTTGCAATAAAAAAATCATAAACATGATGAAAATTTTCAGCCACAAATACAGTGATATAAAAAATGGCCAACCTCTGATTACAACTCTCGGTTGTGACTCGCTTAAGAATGTCTGCTTACTTAGTTTATTTTTAAAATTTAAGTTTCGCGCCCATAAAAATTTACGCTGCTTGAGGTTGGCGCCCGTCTTAACCTTTAACTGCTGTAAGCGGTCTGACAGACCGCGAGTCATTTTTTTGTAGAATGTTTCCACCCCCTAAAATATCGCATCTTTGACTTTTATATTAATTTTTCGGTTACTATGTTTCTTAAACTTTAAACTGATGTTCACCAATTTGTTTGGCGCAAAATGGACCATGTGTTGCTCTTGCGCAAAAAAACCTCAAACCACCCAACCACAGCAGTTAAAGGTTAATTACTAACCTTTAAAGCCCCCAGAGAATAAAAACTTTCCAAAATGTATATATCAACCAAACAAAAGCTTACCACAAACACTTCAGTTTCCTACTTAAAAAATTCTTAATAAATATATTTAAATGCAAGCGCTTGAGCACAGTTTCTCTATACTATTTTGAAAGTTACATGAACATGAATATTCACACCACTTTGTATTTCCTACCTATCCAAATGAAATCATAAACTCGAATATTCGTGTAATCTGCCTTAAATTAGTTTAAACCCAAGCATTGTTAATATTCCTATGACGGGCACCAACCTCAAGCAGCGTAAATTTTTATGGGTGCAAAACTTAAATTTTCAAAATAAACTAAATAAGCAGACATTCTTAAGAGAGTCACAACCGAGAGTTGTAATCAGAGGTTGGCCATTTTTTATATTACTGTATTTGTGGCTGAAAATTTTCATCATGTTTATGATTTTTTTTATTGCAAGAAAGTTTTTTGTGTTTTTGAGGTTGGTGGCTCTTCTACTTTTCAAAAGTGTTTTTTGGGGTTTAGTGGTTTGAAAATAAGTCGCCAATTTGGAGACGACATGAGCCCCTGCAATAAATTTTACTTATTCATTCACCCTCTCCCCCAGTCATTAATTTTTCAAAAACTAAAATTTGACAAATTATTTACGGGTAGAAAACCGATTAAATTTGTATTAATATTCTTTAAATAGTCATGTTTTGAATTGGTTCAACTAATACACTTTAAAAAATTATTTCATAGAAAAAAAAAATCTTTACTGACTGTTAAAGCACAAACACAATTTCCATTTTTAGTGTTCGAATTCTGAACAACAATATAATTTTACTTTCAATTACCTACATGTGTGCATAAGATAATAAAAGTACTGTTCTCGGTTTGAAAAAAGAAAAAAAAAATTTTAACTTTTTGGAACATCCTGACTTCAAAGAAGGTGGTCTAGAAAAATATTTGTCCGTGTGTCTGTGTGAACTTTGTGCGAACGTAATCAATTCACACAGACACACGGACAAATATTTTTTTGAAGAACTTGAGCATACTTCTCGAGCGTATTAACCTTCGATGTTCAAATTTGTTGTACGGGTCAGTGGTGGTCATGGTACCTACGTTAAGGTTTTCTTTAAAATTGCGCATGCGCAAAAGGTAACTGCTGTTGAAAATATCATGTTTTTTTAGTAATTGCTAAAAAACTATTCTAATGATTTTGATCAAAATCGCTGAGGTAATACCTCTTAAGGTGTTCTAAACATTCTCTGTATCAAAACTCTCGTAAAAATACTATAAATGAGTAAAAAGTTGAAAATTGAATGTCTTAAACACTTCTCTTGAGCATCGCTCATCAACGACCGTTTTTCTCCTCTCCTCTGTTTCACTTTCAAGATAGGATAATGTAAGAACTATCAAAAAGTATATCGCCAAACTCTCGATTTTGGCAAGTGTGCTATATAAGAATTATCACTAAAAATATCGCAAAACTGGTCATTTTTTCTAAATAAATGATGAAAATATAAAAACGTCAAATAATACCACTCCACCTCAGTATAATATATAAAAGAAAGCTGCGTAATGTTCCACACTCCTAGATGTTAATAGTTTTGGATACTTATTAAAATAAATTAATGTGATTTCTAAAGATTTTTCTAATAAATTGAAACGTGAATCGGAATTGGAGATGGTCCATCCATTAAGTTTATTTCTACTGAATATCATCAAAAATTCAAATTGCAATTAATAACTATGTCCTTATATGTAATTCCCTAATAGGCTAAAAATCCCTAATTGTCCCTATACAACAGAACATGGTTGATATTCAGAACAGACAACCTTCATTAGTATAATGCAAAACAATACCGAAGAAAATGCTCTATCTGTGACCTGTGTACTTTATTTTGTAATACTAATGATGGAATATAAATTTTTTTATTATTATAAAAATCTTCATTTTGATTCGGTGTTCTTATAATTGCTTCATTAGAACGCAAACAGTATATGTTTTCTCCACATTTCATAATTCCCTTTATCAAATAAAACTTGTTTTATTGATATAAATAGCAGGATTTTTTTTCTATTTCAACTTTGATTGTAGTGAAAGAATCTTAAAACAATTGAATTAACAAGAGAAATTTTCAGCGACTTGCATTAAAAATAAATTAATCCATTTTTATGTTTTAATAACATGAATGTGTAACAAACTGCCCCTATGTAACTTGTACATTTGTGTAGAAAAAATAAATTATGAAAAAAAGTCAATTATTAATGTTCAAATTAAAATACTTCTTCGTTCATGCACAAAAATTGTGGTTTTGTAAAAAAAAAAAAAAAATCAAATCATCAAATCAAAATTATCAATCAATCAAATTTAAACAAACCCCCTAAAATCAAATGCTCTTTACAGAAAAATAAGCATTCTCTCTGTATTCAATATTTTAGATATTGCACTGTTTCAAATGATAACTATAACGAAGCCATATTCAATTCAGTTTTGAAAGGACCCCAGTTTTAAAAATGACGGTGGACAAAAAAAACTAAATCCAGTTGATATTGCAATTTTCACATTTTAATTTCAAAGGTTAACTTTTTATGATTGCTTTCATTAAAATTGTATGATCAGAAAGGGTAAGAATTCAATAAATATTTTAATAGAGTTAAAAAAAGTTTCTTAAGACGTATTTTGGGCTTTAAAATATCTTCAGTCAAACAAGTACTGTTTCGTATCTCGAATTTTCAGTTGAAAGAATCTTAAATTGAGGTGTTGTACAAACATTTATTATTAACTCATAATTAAAACCAATAATATAAAATTCTTACAAAAACAAACTAAAATATGAAGGTTACATTGCAAATGTTTAAAGAGATAACTGCTACTTAAGCAAACAGAAACTCGCTTTGTTAAATGTAAAAATAATTCATATGTTAAAAAATTTAATGTTAAAAAGGAAAATTTAAATATATTCAACAGATAAATTCCTAACAAATCTAAATATAAGATAAATATTCTTCGAAAGTTAAAAAATAATTCTAAAACACATTCAAACATTTTTTAATGACTTTTCAAATAAAGGAGACACTTACAGTTAATGTAATTGTGCTAGTAACTAAACAATTTAACTCTGTATCGATATCACTCTAAAAGATTCGTATATAATTTGATAATTTTGTGTACGGAGGCAATAAGAACTATTTGGTTCTTATTGCAATTAAATAGTCATCAAAACGTTTGCAGATTTAAAGAATAGGAACGTTGTAAAATTAGAGAATGAAAATAGAAACAAAAAAAAACTTCTTGATATTAAATTTATAAAATAATCAGTTTGCTTGTTTCCATTCAGAATTAGCTGAATGAAATGGCTGTAACTATTTTATATACTACATTTACATACGGAAACATATACAAAACCCCCAATTGACCTGTATGTTTGAAACCAACATTTCCGGCATAAACTATAAATGCAACTTATGCTGCTATATATCAAATGAAAGGTGTCTACGATGTGAATTCCCATAACAAAACTGAACTAGAAATACAGACATAAAGTCCGAAGTCAATTGGAAAATTGTTAATCCCAGCGTTGCAGTTCTAAAAATAGTTTTACCGGTACATAAGCTTCCCGAGCGTGACAATAAGCCTAATTATAGCAAGTTTTTTTTTTATTATTATTATTTTTTTTTTTTTTATTTATAAAAGGCAAATTCACAATATTTTACATAATTTACCAAAAAAAAAAAAACTTAATACTTTTAAGTTACGTATTTACTTTCTCACTAACTTTTATCGCAATACATGCATAAAGATTTATGAGTTATCATTAATTAGTAGAAGAAATGTAGCGGTACGCTGTACAAGCTCTCAAAAAAGTATCTGTACGCAGCACCGGCGCATACCAGCCCCACTATGTCCCGGTCTTTGCCAGTAGTAACAAATTTATCAATTTTCAAGCGACACCTAATAACAAATCTTAAAAATGTATTGGTATTATTTTGAGAGCCGGTCTCTCTATAAAGTACCGGTACGACGTACCGGCATCACTACACTCCTGGTTAAACCTAAACTATTGTTACGAATCTCTGTTTATTTGTAAATATTTCGTAGTATAAATTATGTAAAACAGAAAATTTATGTACATTTCGCATAAGGCAGTGCAAGAGTTGACTTTACTTCGCTTTCCTGCAATGCGTCTCTTAATGCTTGAAAACGAGTTTTACATGGATCATGCTGGAAAACGAGTTTTACAAGGAGCAGACTATTTAACATTATGATTAATGGCAATCTCGCCAAATTGGCAAAAATCGCTAAATGTCGCCAAACTTGGCTACCATTTGGTGATATTTTCGGTCCCCATGTACATCTATAAGGCTTTTCGACTACGATCTGGAAAATCCTCCAAATTTCTATCTCTAGTAGATTCACGAAGGATTGACTTTCCTATATAAGGCCGGCCGTGAGTTGAGTTACTAAGTTATCTAGTTAGTTGTCTCTCAGCGAGAATTCAGAATAGTGAACTGTATTGCATTGTCTTGTGTGACCATTTTAGCAGTTGTGTATCTAGTTTTTAACTGCTGTTTGAGCTCCATTATTGTGTAAAGAGCTGTATTGAGTCTCTTAGAACGGAAAGTTCTGGAGTTGGAAAAGAATCTGCGAAGAGTTATATCGGAATAAATTTCTGCAAGTTTTGATCTGCTTTGGCTTCAAATCTTTCTAACCCATCCACGCAACACTATAAATATTAGACGCATCCCATTCATCAATTTAAAGATCTTTATAAGATCGAAGTTCACGAGATCAGTTAGAGGATACATAAAATTCGATCGGAAATTACATCCTGAAATGATTCAATGTTCGATTGGAATTCGATTCCATAGCAACTCCTTGGGACGGTCACGTCTTAGAACAGATTAGAACTTAGATATTTGGTGACATGTTTCCACGACTTATCGTCAGACTCACCCTTTAACGGAACTCTAATTGACAACTATTTTGTTGAGTGTTGTCAAACTTAACAGAAAATTTCTGTCATTAAATGTCTCCAATGGTTTGTTATGTTGTTCTCAGTAAAAAATATATACTCCAGTAACTCAGTATAAAATGTGTAGAAGTAATCTAGCCACATTGCCATGGCTTTCCATTTTTACTGTCAATTACCCATATGTATACATAGGGTAATGAAAGTATAGTATTCGGTTTAAAAAAAAAATATCCCCCCCCCCTCCCCATTTCTCCATGTTTTGGAACATTCTGATTTCAAAAATGTTGTCTAGAAAAAATGTATGTCCGTGTGTAAATGGTCCGCATAACTTCCGAATAAATTGACCTAGGATGTTCAAATTTGGTGTGCGGGTTAGTGGTGACCATGAGACTTAACATTAAGGTTTTTGTCAAAATCGCGCATGCGCATAAGGTAGCTGACACTGAAAAATCATGTTTTTCAACGATTGCTAAAAAGCGGCTCTATCGATTTTGATAAAAATTGCTGGGTAATACCTCTAAAATTGCTCTTAAACATCCCTACTTCTGAAATTCTAGTAAAATGCTTTAATGGCGTAAAAAGTTGAAAAACGAATGCCTTTAACACAAAGTTCTCTTTCCTTGATCATACCTCATCAATGATATTATTTTTCTTCTCTCCTTTTCACTTATAAGAAAGAATAATATAAGAATTATAGAAAAGTATACAGCCAAAGACCCATACAAGAATTATCGTGAAAAATATCCCCAAACTGGCCATTTTTTTCTAAATGACTAATGAAAATATAAAAACGTTAAATGACACACATTGACATCAGTATTATAGTGTAATTGAAAGTTGTGCGATGTTCCACACCCCTAGCTTATTACGCTATTGTAACTAAATGTATCTCTTCAAATATACTTATTTCTAGTCATAAGTAGGTGGATAATGAAACGAATTATTATGATTTCATAACAAAACAGATTGTTAGAATAAAAATATTTTTTTTCTGTAAAAATAGTACAATGCTTCTGTCAAAAATCAATAAAATGTCCGCTTTATCCACTTCCATTCATTTAAATCTTTCACCTGTTCTTAAACGCTACTAAACAAAATAAGGAAAAGTATCTATGTTTTCTGGAAGCTTTTTCTCGAGTTTCCTTTATTTCAAAACATTCCTTAATTGCTTTTGTCGGTTAAGCATGGCACCTGCTCCGATGACAAAAAGAGTTTAGCGCTATCCTGAAATGCGTGACATTATGTTGTCAAAACACTTCCAAGTTCACGATACTTCCCTTTCTTTTAGATCATTCATCATTTATTGGCCAACCTGATGACAAAAAACTTGCTCTGAACTTGAATGGTTTAAGAATAGGCATAGTCAAGGTCGTGTTTGAATTCATCGATACATTATGTTATATTGTATTGATACTTTGATAGAGATTCGTATAGGATCAGTAATGAGCTGCTAGTTTTTACATTAAAAAGCTTAATTTATAGTAATTTCCATTATTATTGGCCAACCTGATGACAAAAAACTTGCTCTGAACTTGAATGCCTTAAGAATAGGCATAGTAAAGGTCGTGTTTGAATACATCGATACATTATGTTATATTGTATTGATACTTTGATAGAGATTCATATAGGATCAGTAATGAGCTGCTAGTTTTTACATTAAAAAGCTTAATTTATAGTAATTTCCATTATTATTGGCAAACCTGGTGACAAAAAACTTGCTCTGAACTTGAATGCCTTAAGAATAGGCATAGTAAAGGTCGTGTTTGAATACATCGATACATTATGTTATATTGTATTGATACTTTGATAGAGATTCGTATAGGATCAGTAATGAGCTGCTAGTTTTTACATTAAAAAGCTTAATTTATAGTAATTTCCATTATTATTGGCAAACCTGGTGACAAAAAACTTGCTCTGAACTTGAATGCCTTAAGAATAGGCATAGTAAAGGTCGTGTTTGAATACATCGATACATTATGTTATATTGTATTGATACTTTGATAGAGATTCGTATAGGATCAGTAATGAGCTGCTAGTTTTTACATTAAAAAGCTTAATTTATAGTAATTTCCATTATTATTGGCAAACCTGGTGACAAAAAACTTGCTCTGAACTTGAATGCCTTAAGAATAGGCATAGTCAAGGTCGTGTTTGAATACATCGATACATTATGTTATATTGTATTGATACTTTGATAGAGATTCGTATAGGATCAGTAATGAGCTGCTAGTTTTTACATTAAAAAGCTTAATTTATAGTAATTTCCATTATTATTGGCAAACCTGATGACAAAAAACTTGCTCTGAACTTGAATGCCTTAAGAATAGGCATAGTAAAGGTCGTGTTTGAATACATCGATACATTATGTTATATTGTATACTTTGATAGAGATTCGTATAGGATCAGTAATGAGCAGCTAGTTTTTACATTAAAAAGCTTAATTTATAATTATTTCCACTACTAAACTTCAGTATCACTGCATTTGAGTGTAAGCATTGTAAGGTTTCTGAATTAATAATGCGTTTACATCTGTTTATTGTGCTTGATACTAGCCACGGGATAACAAAAGGCTTTTATAATTTTTTTTAAGTTGTTGCACGAGATAGTATTTTGAAAAAAGTAATGAAATGTGTTTAGATTGTATCTATACTAAACTTCAACTTAACTTGACATCACTAGACGGTATTTCATCACAGTGCTCATAGGCAATTTATCCATTTTGGCGGCGTTAAAGCATAATGCTCACCAAACCACAACCCTGTAGAGTACAATAGGCTATAAGGTTTGGCGAGAATTATGTCTTCACTCCGCTAGAATGGATTAATTGCCTATGAGCACGGTGAAGATCTATCGTCTAGTGATGTCAAGTTAAATTGGAGTTTAGTATAGTTAGTTTTCGAAAAATAAAGTAAAATGGCGGTTCGTTGGTAACCGGATGTGTTTTCTTAAAACTTTTTCTAACATAAACAAAGGCAGCGACTGACAAACATTATAACGTAGGTCAAATGAAATGTTTAATAAATGAAAAACTAATTTTCTTTTTCTTCAGTTTTTAAGTGCTGATTATTTACAAAATCCTCTAATTCAAATACTAGGGCTTTAGATCACGACATGACTTTCAATTACAACACAACTCTGGTTAAAGCTTTGAATTTTTAAAGGAATTCCTTTGCTTGTTTTTAATTGAATTGAAATTTTACAAAAAGTTCCAAATTTGCAACATTTTTGCGCCATGTTTGATGACAAAAATAGTTGATCATCTTAAATGATTTATTATATATTTGCAGACAAAAGTCTTTGCATAAGCTTATCACTACAGATTATTTCTGAAAGCAAAAATTCCCCATTTATTAACACTATAAATTAATATTGGTTTTATGAATGTGCATCGTTTAATTTATTTCGGTTGAAAGGACTTTAAAAATTCATTGTTATTCGAAGATGTTTAATGATTTTCATGATTGAAAAAAGTTCAATTTTCAAGTTTAAATTCCTTAAGGTGATAGAGGCTCAGTGAAAAAATTAATACTTGCCCAAACAACTCAGTAATACTACTTACTAATACTTACAAAAAAAGACGCGAAACTTTTAAAATATAAAATGCCCTTTAACACTCCATGAATGGAACTTTTTCTCCTTAACGATTCAAAATACATTAATATACTGTTGCACAAATTGTCTGTATATAGTGTAAATAGTGACGTATTATTTTAAAATTCTATTGTAATTTATTTTTATCTTATTTTAATTTATTAACAGCGATTATACAAGTTAGAAAAAAGTGGCAACACCTAAAGCAGTCGAGAAATTTCGAGATGTTTCTTTTTCGATGAATTGGCTGGAAATTTCGGGAATGTTCTCACGCGCCTGGTATTTAAAGACCGGAGATCGGGAAAGTTTTCTGATTGACTTCGGACTTCGTTGAAAGCTGATCGCTTTGTTTACCTACTAAAGTGGACTTGTATAATCGCTGTTTTCGAAGTTGTTCTTGCTGAAGCTTGTGAGCGATTACGCTGTTGTCTGTGAATAAATTTTGTACCTGTGAAGAGCGAATAAATAGTAGTTTTCGTCTTAAAAACTGTGCCATCATTGCCTCAGTGGAAAAATGCATAACAATAAGTATTACTTAGTTAAATTGCGAAAAATTTTGCAGGTAATTCCGTACTTTCACTGATCAAATCAAATAATCTGCAGATTACCTAGAAAAAGTTTGTATTAACGAGTTGCGAACTTTAACAGTAAGATGTAAGCGATTTAGCTCATGGAAAAAATTATATATTAAGACCAAAAAGTTAGTTCAATTTTTCAGCAACAGATGACTATGAGGCGTTTTAGGGAGTAATGGGAGTTAAATTTTCAAGATGAATCTTATCGGGTGAATTAAGAATGAAATTTTTAACAAAAAGAAAGCAATCCAATATAGTTTCGTAAATCCGTCACATGTATAAATATACTTTAACCCATTGACGGTCATGCACGTATATATACGTCTTAGGATCCCCAGTTTTTCTAGCAATACACAACATTTTTATGTTTATAAATATAATTTAAAATAAGATATATTTAAGATATTTTTACTAGGATGATAGTCTATAACATATCTAAAGCAAAATAAATAAAAAATAATTTTTAAAAAAATATGTATTTGAATTAGAAATATAATTTTAAATTTATTGCAGGGAAAACAACTGAGGAATTTCGCCCATTCCCATGACAGTCAGTGAAAAAAATTAAATTTTGTCAGATAGTCTTTTTTTCTTTTTTTAAAGAAATTTTAGAGTTCTATTGTCTCAGTAGCATGTATACAAGATTTTATCAACATATATTCAGTTTATTCAGTCACTATAATCCTTTTAAACACAAGAACTTTAATTACAACAACCCTCTATGCATCTACTAGAAATCTCTTACACAAATCTCTAGAAAAGTTCAAATTAAATGTCCTTCCACTTTTGATAATAACTTACCACATTTAGGAAACAGTTGCTTGTAGACTATTAACATATTAGATTTGTGTATGAATTGTTTATTTACCTATGTTAGAGCTATAAAAACGAATGTTTACAAGTTAATGCTTCATTTTTCTCTTAGAGTTAAAATCGTTCATTTCCAATTCAAATCCAAAGTCAAATATTAGGATTTCTGTTAAGTATTTCATCTAACATCAAAGTATTTTTCTCTTTTCCACCGAGATTACTACAAAACAAGTTTAGAGTGAGGTTAAAGTATGTTTTCAAATTGCTGTGAGACTTAGATCCATTAAAACGACGCAAATCAAAACATTCCCAGTTGCTTTCAGAATAAACAAAAGCTTTGGGTTGTTTATTTGCTATTAGAGTTTCTGGAAATACATCTTTTATTCATTAAGAATAAATACATTAACCCGTCGAAGAGAAAGAATTGACATTCAATTGAAACACGAAGTCGATCAGCCTCCATCTGGTTACCTTACTTCAGGACAAGACATTTCAAATTGACAACAATCTTATTTATTTAAGAACTTTATGATCATGGCCAAATATTTTCAAATATCATATATATTATTTCTAGAAAATGTTGTAGTGATTTTTTTTTTCACGATTCCTTATTCTTATCTAATACAAAAACAAAATTGATAAATGATTATATGTACAGTACGCAAAAAAAAAAAAAAAAAAAAAAAAACCAAACGATTCGGTTTTTTGGTTCTATTTATCGTAGAATCGTGCGGTTTTGCACCAAAATGTTTTATTTGCGATTTTCTTTATGTCTAATACAAATAGTTTTGCTTAGGTGAATGCATACTAAATAAATTTAACTCTATATTTAAAAATTTCAATACGAACCCCTATTTATTATGTTTTCATTCAATTTAAAATACCTCGTTTAACATAGATACCGAATTTCAGTTCATTATGTTGAGATACACGTCACTTATGAGCGAAAATGTTTCGGCCGATCTTGAGGGCAAATTTCTTTATAGCGGGCTAAATGGAACGTTTTGCATTGCTTCAAGACGTAATCTCTTACGCGGTCTCCAAGAGTGAGGTTTTTTACATTTTTGCTAATATATCGAGAACTAAAAATCAAAATGGAATGAAATAAATTCTGGAGAGGTTTTCGACCATGATAATTGTAAAGGAAGCAAAAAAAAAAACCACATTTCTATTTTAAAAATTTTAAAACTTGTTTTATTAATTAATTAGCCTTTTATAGACTATCGTTTGAGACAAAAATTGCTGAAATATATGAACTATTTAAGATTATGGCTAAAGCCGGGTTTACACGTTACCAGTCGAGGTTCCAGTTTAGATCGTTAGTCAGTGACGTCACCAGGCTATTGGTTCCAGTAAACCAAACATTTTCTATTTACTGGCGCCAGTGACTCCGATCAACCAATCAGGTGCGCTCTCCCGTGATCACTGATAGACGGCGCAGCGGTCGCTTAGCTGACTTCACAGAACTGGCAATCTGAACTGGACGCCCGGTTAGTAGCGTGTAAATTCGGCTTAAAAAACACATTTTGTTGTAACATTAATTTGCCATTTTTTTTTTACATCATTGAAATTACTAACCACTCATTTGGAAAATTATGAAATTTGGTACTTAGACGGGTTTTTTGGATTCTAAATCTAAATATGGTATAATATTATAGGGTTGCCATTGAACTTTTTAAACTTTGGTTTAGTTTTTAATATGTAGATGACCCCTCACGATAAAAAAATATATACATATACAATTAATAAAGACCTTCCACGATTTACAACGGTACCCTCACGATAAAAAAATATATACATATACAATTAATAAAGACCTTCCACGATTTACAACGGTACTTGACATTTGTTATTTCATCAATTAGAATCCAAGATATAAAAAGACTCATAAATAGCCTAAAAACTTTTCTAGGTTGTGGTTACAGTAGATGGCAGCACCATCGATGTCATAGAGGAATGACGTCATTCTATCTTCTGCCTACTCTCTACTATCGAGCGAGGGTCCACCACCACAAACTCTTGCTGTAATTGGAATCTAACGGGAACTTCCCGAGTTTATGAAAAATGTGTAATAAAAGGTGTTGTTCCTAGGAGCGTTTCTTAAGGTGTAAACTTACAATACACACATCTCCCGATAATGAAATCCTAAAAACAGGACAATCGACAAGAGATCCTTGCAATGTAAACACGTTGAGGAGACCTAAGTAATCTGTATCGGGATTTGAAGGCAACCAACTCCCCTGGATCCCGTTAGATTAATTTGCATTAAAGATATTTATTCTATTACAAATTTTACTAATTGAATTAAATTAAACATATTTCTAAAAGAGTTACCTTGGTTATTGACTCACTCAGTGTCTCACTCAGTAACACTGTAACCGATCATTAATTTCTTTCTTGTTGCCAAAATTATCTTAATCCGAATAAATTAAATATATAAGGATGTGAATGCGTAAATTCACGTTCATTTTTAATAAATAAATTTTGAAACAAGTAATACGGGGCATATTTTTCTGTTAGGAATATTTTTATTATTTAAAATCTCTTTATATATAAAGAAAATCCCACGCCCACTCACACATCACTCATTCTCCCGTTTCCCATACCGTCGCAACTCTGAAAATTGGTACAAACGTCAGCAATGACAAACATAGAAAAAGTAAGCTATTCCGGTCTCCATTAACCAACTTTAAAAGGTCGAAAAAGAGTCAAACGGTCCAAACGAGGGACATTCGAATGTCCACTTCCAATGTAGTCACAAGTCTAATGTTTGGCACAAATGCCAACAAGGACAAACATAGAAAAATTGTTCTATTCCATCTCGATTACCCAACTTTAAAGGGTCGAAACAGAGTCGAACGTTCCAAAGGAGGGATATTCGAATATTCACTTCCAATGAAGTCACAAGTCTAATGTTTGGCACAAATGCCAACAAGGACAAACATAGAAAAATTGTTCTATTCCATCTCGATTACCCAACTTTAAAGGGTCGAAAAAGAGCCGAACGTTCCAAACGAGGAATATTCGAATATTCACTTCCAATGTAGTCACAAGTCGAATGTTTGGCACAAATGCCAACAAGGACAAACATAGAAAAAATGTTCTATTCCGATCTCGATTAGCCAACTTTAAGGGGTCGAAAAAGAGCCGAACGTTCCAAACGAGGAATATTCGAATATTCACTTCCAATGTAGTCACAAGTCGAATGTTTGGCACAAATGCCAACAAGGACAAACATAGAAAAAATGTTCTATTCCGATCTCGATTAGCCAACTTTAAGGGGTCGAAAAAGAGCCGAACGTTCCAAACGAGGAATATTCGAATATTCACTTCCAATGTAGTCACAAGTCGAATGTTTGGCACAAATGCCAACAAGGACAAACATAGAAAAGTTGTTCTATTCCGATCTCGATAAACCAACTTTAAGGGGTTGAAAAAGAGTCAAACGTTCCAATCGAGGGATATTCAAATGTCTCACTTTCATAATATAGTCACATCTCTGAAAATTGGAACCAAGAGCAAGCAGACATAAATAAGCTATTCCGATCTCGATTAACTAATTTTAAGAGTTCGAAAAGAAGTTGCAACGTTCCATACGAGGAATAATCCAATGCCCCACTTACAAAATATTCCCAATTATAAAATTTATAGCAAATGTCTACAATGGCAAGCATAGATAAAGTAAGGTTATGCGATTTTGTTAAACCTATTTTCAGATGTTGAAAAGGGATCAAATGCCCGAAATGTGGAATACTTGAATATGCTTTGATTGTTAAAATACACATAAATTTCGTAGCGTAGCACGTGTATTCGGCTAGTTAGATATAAACACCAAGCACACGCTGACAACAGAAAAGGCGTTATGTTAATGAATATAAAGATAATCGATTTGATTGATGGTAACTCTCAAATCTATTATAGTACGTCAGTGAAAATCCAACTGATGCACTCAATTTCTCTGTTGAATTCCCGCGCAACTTAGTTTTTCAAGTCTATTAAAAACAAACCAATTCTTTTGTCAAATACCTTTTTAAAGGGAGCCTTAATGCCCTATAACTTTCTAGTTTACTAATATTTAAGGGGTCACCGACAAAATTCAAAAGTTGTATTTTCATCCAACTTCAATGTCCTATAAATTATCTATAAATTAGATATTTTTAAACTTAGCAATTGTGTGAAAAAATAATAACAAAATATTTAATACTTTAAGTTTACAAGCATTTTTTTTTTAAATCATCTCAAAATAGTGATTTTCAACACCTTGGCTTTCTAGACAAAATAGCTTATAAATATTTTTTTTTAAATTACTAATGTTAATTTAACACTTCGATTAACGATGATAACCTATTTTTTAGACAATATTGCTTTTAATGTTTATTGAAAAAAATTATATATTTTATAAGAACAAGAAGATTTTTTATTTTTTTTTTTCATAAAATTCACCTTAAAAAAATAAACACATATTTAGAATAAAAATTTTAGGTCATCAATATAGAACTCCCTTTTATACAATATTCTATTCAAAAATTAGATTGAAATATTGAATAGAATTTTTTTAAAAGCGTACCTAAGTGTTGAAAATCACTATTTTGAGTTCATTTCAAAAATTTCTTACAGACTAAAAAGATTCATTTCTTTTTTATTTTTGCCTTATTACTATATTTGTAAATATCAAACAACAATTCTGTAAAAAAAAAGTTTGTAAATACGTTAAGAAATAAGTAATTTATAGGACATTGAAGTTAGATGTAAATTCGGCTTTTAGCTTGTGTAGGTGACTGTCAAGTCCTCCTCAGCTGAGTCCTTATAAACTGAGAGGCGACTGCAATTTTTGGACCCCATCGAACATCATTCTGAATTTTTTATAGAAATCAGAGAAAGGTGAGAAGGTTACGAATCCACTGGTTTGCCGTGGCAAAAATGGCCGAAACTGGTCAAAATCGACTTTTAATAAGCTGAACTAAATCCAATTGCCAAATGCGCCATAACTTGCCAAATAATGAGTAATTTTTTTTTTTATTTGTTAACCCTCACTCTGTAATTTTCAATTAAAAAGATTGCAGACGATTCGGATATGTGGCTACGGCCTACTTGCATCTTTCACAAATAAGCCAAATTGGCAATAAACATTACGTCACTGATGACGTAACTGATATCACTAATTTGGCTTACTTTTAAAAGATACAAGTTTTCCGAGCCAGACATCAGAAATCGTTTGCGCTTTTTCTCATTGAAAATCAAAATGCAGTGGGTTGCCAGACGAACAAGCTTGTCTGGCAACCCACTGTATTTTGATTTTCAATGAGAAAAAGCTCAAACGATTTCTGATCTCTGGCTCGGAAAACTTGTATCTTTTAAAAGTAAGCTAAATTAGCGACATCAGTTACGTCATCAGTGACGTAATGTTTATTACATATTTATGTTATGTCATATTTGACAATCGTATTTTAGTTCAACTCATTCCAAGTCGATTTTTGATCAGTTTCGGCCATTTTTGCCACGGCAGACCAGTGGATTCGTAATCTACTCACTTTTCTCCAATTTCTATAAAAAATTCAGAATGATGTTCGATGAGGTCCAAAACTTGCAGTTGCCTCTCGGACTATTATTAAACCGCATCTCACTCCATTTGTCAAACTCTGAAAACAGTGAAGAAATTTACCTTTTTTCCGTTCCGTCATCCGGCAAAGTCATACTCAAAGTCCTTTTAACAAACCTATGCCCTTTTACTAGTGTGACGTCACTAGTTTACTGCCAATAACTCTGATGAACTTCCAAAAAGGTAATTTCTCGAAGCTATAAATGCGCATATTGCGCACGAGCCCACCAATACCTTCCAAATAAACTTTTTTAAAAATCGATACTTATGTAGTCATGCATACCATTTTGGTAACCCAAGTCTTTTACTACATCCTATAAAAGTCCATTTCCTGATCATTCACTGATAGTAGAGAAATAAACATCGAAAAATCGATTCCTGAATTCACTCATTTAGTGACTGGTTGGACCGTAAAAACAGTTTCGAGTTTTTTTCATAAACGCCTTTCGACATAAAATGTCTTCCAGGTGGTATAAATGTACAGTGATATAGACACAAGATACATAGCGGTATTTTTATATAATGGAGTAGATTTTCGTTTATTTTTATAAAATGAAGTGGATTATTTTAGGAAATGAATTTTATCCCTTTTTTTCTGTAGTTTCATTGAAAATATCATACTTCATTGCGTTTTATGATATTTCTTTATATATGTACCGGCAATGTATTAAATCCTGCAATGTATTAAATCCGGCAATGTATTAAATCCGGCATTATATATAATACTAGGTATTTGATATGATGCCGAAAATTGTTAGGCAAAGTATGAAATAATTAAACATTTCCTAGGCTCTTTAGATATTCTACAGAAGGCCAAATGACAAACCGGCAAGGTATGAAGTACATCGTCAATTTTTGTAAAGTTCATTTAATGACCCTGGTTTACTTTTTATTAAAAATAAATTAAGTGAAAATAAAAATAAGTAAACTTTTTTTTTTTTTTTTTTACAACATTTAGGATAATATTTTATTTTGTTGTTGTTGTTGTTTCTTATCCCAACTGGTCTAGCGGAGCTAGACCAGGTCCATGAGTCCACCCACCCTCAGGAAGTCGAAGAAAAAGACTGGGTCGCGCAGGAAATCTTCTTTTTCAAAATGCATGCAGCTAAGGAACTGAGCCGGGCTAGCTGCACCGGTGATTGCAAGTTGGATAGACCTTTCTTTTATGTTCATATCTCATACACCTTAGGTGACCACTGATAAATCTTGTGTACGCAGTCTGATCACCTCTATCTCCTCTGAAGTTCAAAGCGCGTCCCGGCTTTTCCCTAGAGTACCAGGTGTGCACCGGGGGGAACTATTATTTTTATTTTGTTTAATTCATAAGAAAGACTTAAATTTTGTTTTCTACAACTTTAATTTTTTTACGTATTTTAAATAAGACTTTTTTAATGGCTGACTTTCAATATTTTTTTCAAAAAACATGTAATTTACAGATAAGCACCATGAGGACGAACTCCTTTAACATTAGGGTGTGGAGCATCGCACAACTTTCAATTACATTATAATACTAACCTGGATTTGTGTCATTTACCGTTTGTATATTTTCATCATTCATTTCGAAAAAATTTACTGTTTGGTGATTTTTTTTTTTTTTTTTTTTTTTGTAATAATGAGGAACTTTCACGTTTTTGGGTTTTATTTTTAAATAAAAATAGAGAAAAAATCATGAAAAACAATACCATTCTTTCAAAAATTTGAGCTCGGATAGATAGTTAAAAAAATATTTAGTTTTTCACTTTGCGATTTGGCGGGAAAAAGCCACTTTTGCGTGAAACGTCAACGCGCAGATAATGAACCAGTCTAAAACCTGTACTTTAGGTGGTGTTGCTTTTATCTCTGCGTAACCACGTCACGGTTTTTTTATGCGTTTTGGGTCACGTGACTTTTGCTTTGATTTCAGCTAATTTCCAACTCGATTTTTGATTAATTGAAAGCATAAAGATAAAAAATAATTGCACTGCTCAAATATATTCGTTGGATAACACTAGAAAATACAAAAAATATTCATTTTTCTCACTTGTGCAAGTTCCTCAAAAAAAACTCTTCCAAAATGGTGATTTTGGCTATATACTTTTCGATAATCCTTATGTTATCCTTTGTTATAAGCTAAACTGAGAGGAGATGAAAGATGAAAAAACAATCGTTGATGAGGTATGCTCAAGGAAAGAGAATTCTGTGTTGAAAGCATACGTTTTTCAACTTTTTACGCCATTAAAGCATTCTTACGAGAATTTCGGAGGTGGGGATGTTTAGAACACCTTAAGAGGCATTACCACAGCGATTTTTATCAAAATCGTTAGAGCCGTTTTTTAGTAATCATTGAAAAACATAATTTTTTCAATAGCAGCTACTTAGCGCATGCGCGATTTTGACGAAGGAAACCTGAATGATAAGTCCCATGGCCACCTCTAACCCTCATACCGAATTTGAATATCGTTTGTCAATTTGTTCGGGAGTTATGCTGACCACAAACACACACATTTTTTCTAGATCACTTTTTTGAAATCAGGATGTTCTAAAACGTGGAGAAATGCAAAAAAAAAAAAAAATCTTAAAATTGCTCATCATAAAAGTGTACAATTATTGCATGATATAGCAAGTTGATTATTAATCAACTAATCCTATGGACACATACGTCATTAAATTATAATAGTAACTTTACCATTAATTAGTTTATTTATTTAGAAAGTAGTTGAACTCGTTGGTTGGTTGTTTTCAGATTATCTGGCGCCGTCAGCAACACGATGCGCCGAAACATTCGTCATTTGACAAGCCAACGTACATTTACAAACACCCATGTCTTACACGGGACTCGAACCCTCAACCTCGCGATCTAGAAGCTAGCACGCTAACCACTACACCGTTTGGTAGGCTAAATGAACTAGTAATTAATGTTTATATATTTGTTTTATAATAAGCAAATACGATAAAAATATAAAAGAAAGATCGACAAAAATCATCAAAAACTATTTGATCAAACAAAATTCCTCTTCTTAACTTATTAATAATAATGTCAACTAATATTCCTTATTTTTTCTATTCTAAATAAGTCTATATCTTGTAAAATATAATCAGAATGTCATTTTTTTCACAATGCAGTGTCACAATAAGAAGGCAAGCAGGATATTTGAGGATAAACTCATTAATTCCTTTCAGTTAATGCTCAATGCAACCCAATTGCAGCTCTTTTTATTAAATCCTTTATATTAACTTCGATTTTGTCTGTCTGTTGGTCTACCTGTATGTCTGCCTGCCTATTTGTTTGTTCGTCGATGGAAGCAGAATCTGCGGAGGCCTATATAACCCCCTTGCCTTCATCCAATCGGGCTGAAACTTGGCAGGTAGGTGCCATGTCGAGGACAATGTATTCTATCAAATTTTGGGGCTGTTATTGTCACTAAAAGGTCGCTTTTACAAAATACTAATAAACCAACTTGTCGTCATCTAATCGCGCTTTGGCTATCATTTTACCGACCATTGTTGTGTTACGAATTTTTGTATATTTGTAAATATTTCGTAGTGTTAATTTTGTAAATAGTGAAATTTATGTACATTTCGCATAAGGCAGTGCAATAGTTCGTTGTTAGTTTGCTTCCCCGGAATGTGTGTCTTAATGCTTGATAACGAGTTTTACAGAGGTAACGCTGGGAAGCGAGTTTTATAAGGAGCAGGGCATTAACATTATGGCCAGGGTAATGGCAATCTCGCCAAATTGGCGAGATAGAGCCAAGTTGGCGACGGTTTTGGCGACTAATTTTTTCTCGCCAAACTTGGCGACCATTTGGTGACATTTTCAGTCCCCATGTACACGTATAAGACTTTTCGACTACGATCTGGAAAGTTCTCCAAATATCTACCTCTGGAAATTTCAAGAAGGTTTGACTCCTATATAAGGCCGGCCGTGAGTTGAGTCCGTGATTTTGAGTTACTGAATTAGTTGACAAGTGAGTTGACTGAGTTAGGCAGTTAGTTGAATTAGAGAGTTGAGTCAGTTAGTTGACTGGAATTACTGAGTCTCAGTGAACATTCTGAGTAGTTTCGAAAGCGAACTGTATTGCATTGTCTTTTGCGGCGATTTAGCAGTTGTGTGTCAAGTTTAACTGCTGTTTGTGCTCTATTGTTGTGTATAGAGCTGTATTGAGTCTACTAGAACGAGAAGTTCTGCAGTTGTAAAGGAATCTGTGAAGAGTTATACTGGAATAAATTTCTGCAAGCTTTGATCTGCTTTGGCTTCAAATCTTTCGAACCCGTCCACACAACAGTTGAAACTATTTCCGGTTGCCAAATATTTTTTAATAAAAAAATAATAAAACAACTTTCATCAAAATAAATATTGGTATTTGGATGTGAGAGCATAAGTTCACGTTCATTTTCAATAAATAAATTTTGAAGCGTAGTTTGCCGCACATTTTGCATATAAAAATGTTTTTAATATCTGCGTTGTGTTAATGAATATTAAAATTGACAATACATACATAAAAATTTTTAAAAACTCTGTGTTTATCAGTTATATTATTACAGTCACAATTTCTTGAGTTATTATGGAACAAATAAAATATAATCCTAGTCTGAAAAAATTAGCAATGTAGCCCATGATTCTTCTTATTACGAGTGAAACATATTTCAAAATGTAACGTAAGCTCAATTGCAAGCTGGGATACAAAACAAATGGTATTGATTTTATGACACTTAACATAGGGGTAATTTAAAGTGCGATGCAGGAAGAATATATTTCTCGTGATGTTTCTGATTTCAAGCAGAAACACTCATTTACGAAACGTAGCTCATTAAGCTAGGTGAAATACGGTTTCGTTGTTTGTCTCACAGCTAATTTGTTTGCTCTTTTAGTTTATTTTTAAGGATATTAAAGGCAAGGGGATGATGAGAGGTATTATTCGAAAGTATGAAACTCGGATGTTGAAACTGGTTGTTAGTTTTAGCTGCACGATGTGTGTTTTTAGAAACGATAACACGTGAATATTGAGGATATATTTTTTACGTTTTAACGTCGGTCATTATACCGTATTTAATAAAGAAATCCAAACACTACAAAAATGTTACCATTAATTTTGTCCCATTATGTCTGGTTATAAAGGAATGTAATATTTTATTAATTATATTCTATGATCAAAATATTTCATATAGTAAATGAACTTAATTAAAAGCAGTATTTTAATGCTAAGCAACTTTACATTAATCTACTTCCCATTTTTCATCTTGTTCATCGTACCAATAAAAGTTGCACTTTGATTAAACGAATGCCTTTCGTATCACATTTAAAATGCAAAACCCTCATTTGAAAGACAGTAAAAAAGAAGCTTTATTACACGCTTTTTATTTTCAATTACCCATATGTATACATAGGGTAATGAAAGTAAAGTATTCGGTCAAAAAAAAATCCCCCCTCCCCCCATTTTTCCACGTTTTGTAGCATCCTGATTTCCTAAAAGAGATCTAGAAAAAATGTATGTCTGTGTATATCTGTGTTTACGTGGTCAGCATAACAAATTTACGTACGATGTTCAAATTTAGTGTGCTGATTGGTTGTGGCTCAAGGACCTATCATTATAGTTTTCGTCTAAGTCGCGCATGCGCATAAGATGCCTTTGAAAAAATCATGTTTTTCAATTATTGCTAAATAACGGCTCTAACGATTTTGTTCAAAAGAGCTGTGGTAATGCCTCTTAAAGGGTTTTAAACATCCCCACCTCGGAAATTCCTGTAAAAATGCTTTAATGGCGTAAAAAGTTGAAAAACGAATGCCTTCGACACAGAGTTCTCTTTCCTTGAGCAGAGCTCATCGACGATCGTTTCTTCACCCTTCCGCAGTTTCACTTATAAGAAAGGATAATATAAGAATTATCGAAATAAATGTCGCCCAAATCATTTTGGCGATTTTTTTTTTTTTTTTTTTAAAGACACATATAAGAACTACTGCAAAAAAAAAATATCACCAAACTGACCATTTTTTTCAATGAATCGGGAATATAAAACAGTAAATGACACAAATCCACATCAGTAATGTAGTGTAACTGAAATTTGTGCGATGTTCCACACCCCTAGTTATTGAAATCACATTACCATCAGTGGCGGTTCTTGCACTAAGCCAAATTAACCCCTTTGCTGTCATCCAATGGGGCTGAATCTTGGCAGATAGATTCGATGTCAATTACAATGTATTCTATCAAATTTCGGTGCAGTAACTGTAACTAAAAGGTCACTTTTATTGAATACTAATAAATCAACTTGCCTTGATCCAATTGAGCTAAAATAGCATTTAACCGATCATTGAAGAAACTCTTTCCTGTTGCCAAAAGAGTTTTAATAAATAAATAATAAAATTACTTTAATCAGAATAAATAAATGATATTTGGATGAGAGTCAATAAATGTACGTTCTTTTTTAGTAAATTAATTTTGAAACGTAGTTTGCTGCAAATTTGGCAGATAAAAAATGTCTTTGTATTTAAAATTATATGCAAACACTAAGAACACGCAGTTTATAGAATCTATGCTGTGTTAACGAATATAAAAATTGGCAATGCATATAAAGAATTTATATTAAAAATTCGGTTTTTTATGTGTTATATTATTGCCAACGAGATCAAAAAGAAATTTAAGATTTTCCTGATAGTTATAAATAATACTGGTTTTGATTAACGCTTTGGATTTGTCTGGATTAAATCTGTCTTGGATTTGTTTTGGATTAAATCTGTTGATTGAGGCTTTGGATTTGTATGTAGAGATGTTATTCCACAATTGCAAATTGATTAATTATCACAAAATGAACAAATGAGAATATTTCATTGATCCAGTTTCATTTGTTAGAATTTTTAATAACAGTATGGTTATTTAAATGATGTACTTTCTAAGTTATTTAAAATTAAAAAGTAATTTTGAGCACAATGTGTCATTTAATTTTTTTTAGAAGTACTATGTAATTTTTTTCAATTTTGGATTTTTTATAATAATTTTGAATATTAGAAATACAATGGCCATTTATAGAATATATTTTTTTGTGAAGCAACAACAGCAGAAATTTTGCTTCGATTAAATTACAATTATTTCTAGGAATATTTTCTTAAAACTTTTTTTCTATATCTCAAATCAAATACAAAATTTTATTAAAAAAAAGCAATTCATGATCAACGACTAATAGCAAAATTTCTCTAAATTATACTTCAAAGAGATAAATCTTAAGAGAAAATAACTGAAGTAAATGTCTTCCTTTGAATTATTAAAGAAGGAAGAAAATCTAATTTCCTTTCCTGAACATGAATCAACTAAAATAACTATTTTGATGATGTACCATTAATACAGAATAAATGTTTGCATGGAAAGAGGACTTTGTAGAATGATTGTTGTGCATCTTAATGAACGTATTAATATGTTATTATCTATATATATTAAGATTAAAAGTATCCAAAGAAATTTGCTTGTCTTCCTTTTCTTTATGCATTTTGAGTTTGAAGTAAGCTTTGAGAAAGTGAGTGATTGATCTTGTAGAGTGAGACTTTGGGAAAGTGAGAATTGCGTGTTTGGAGAGTTTTGGTGGCGTGTTGGAGAAGGAGAGAGGTGAGATGGAAGCAGAATTAAGGGTGTGGAACATCGCACAGCTTTCAGTTAAACTATAATACTGAAAGCTACATTTAAATTTGATGAACAGTGTTATTACCATTTTCATATTTTCATTCGTTTAAAAAAAATGGCCAGTTTGGCGAAATTTTTGGCAATAGTTCTTACATGGGCAAAAAAAACCACCAAAATGGCGAATTTGGGGATATAATATTAATAAGATTAAAAGTATCCAAAGAAATTTGCTAATCTTCCTTTTCTTTATGCATTTTGAGTTTGAAGTAAGCTTTGAGAAAGTGAGTGATTGATCTTGTAGAGTGAGACTTTGGGAAAGTGAGAATTGCGTGTTTGGAGAGTTTTGGAGGCGTGTTGGAGAAGGAGAGAGGTGAGATGGAAGCAGAATTAAGGGTGTGGAACATCGCACAGCTTTCAGTTAAACTATAATACTGAAAGCTACATTTAAATTTGATGAACAGTGTTATTACCATTTTCAAATTTTCATTCGTTTAAAAAAAAATGGCCAGTTTGGCGAAATTTTTGGCAATAGTTCTTACATGGGCAAAAAAAAAAACGCCAAACTGGTGAATTTGGGGATATAATATTAATAAGATTAAAAGTATACAAAGAAATTTGCTTGTCTTCCTTTTCTTTATGCATTTTGAGTTTGAAGTAAGCTTTGAGAAAGTGAGTGATTGATCTTGTAGAGTGAGACTTTGGGAAAGCGAGAATTGCGTGTTTGGAGAGTTTTGGAGGCGTGTTGGAGAAGGAGAGAGGTGAGATGGAAGCAGAATTAAGGGTGTGGAACATCGCACAGCTTTCAGTTAAACTATAATACTGAAAGCTACATTTAAATTTGATGAACAGTGTTATTACCATTTTCAAATTTTCATTCGTTTAAAAAAAATGGCCAGTTTGGCGAAATTTTTGGCAATAGTTCTTACATGGGCAAAAAAAAACACCAAAATGGCGAATTTGGGGATGTACTTTTCGATAATTCTTATATTATCCTTTCTTGCAAGTGAAATAGAGGAGAGGAGAAAAACGGTCGTTGATGAGTGACGCTCAAGGGTTGAAAACTCTGTGTTAATAACATTAATTTCTCAATTTTTTTACACCTTTATAGCATTTTAACGGGAATTTTGTAGGTGGGGATGTTTAGAACACTTTAAGAATCATTACCAGAACGATCCTTAGCAATTGCTGAAAAATATGAAATGTTTTCATGTTTTTCTCATGCGTAATACTGGCTAAAACTTTAATGATAAGCCCTATGGCCACCACAAACCTATACACTATATATGAACATCGAATTTCAATTCGTTGGGAAGTTATGTTGACCACGTACATACAAATACATTTTTAGAGCCTTTTTTTGAAGTAAGGATAATCCAAAACGTGGAGAAATCTAAAAAAATATTATTTTTTTTGTCTGGAAACAATATTTTTATTACTCTATGTTAACATATTGGTAAATTAGAAACTATTATGTATTTACATTTAAAGACGCAGCATGGCCCTAGTAAATCCCTTCTGTCATTAAATATCAACCAACCAACTTATTTCTATTTACATTTACAGACGCAGCATGGTCCTAGTAAATCCCTTCTGCCATTAAATATCAACCAACCAACTTATTTCTATTTACATTTACAGACGCAGCATGGCCCTAGTAAATCCCTTCTGTCATTAAATATCAACCAACCAACTTATTTCTATTTACATTTACAGACGCAGCATGGCCCTAGTAAATCCCTTCTGCCATTAAATATCAACCAACCAACTTATTTCTATTTACATTTACAGACGCAGCATGGCCCTAGTAAATCCCTTCTGCCATAAATATCAACCAACCAACTTATTTCTATTTACATTTACAGACGCAGCATGGCCCTAGTAAATCCCTTCTGTCATCAACCAACCAACTTATTTGTACTCAATAAAGTAGTAAAAAGCTTAAATACAGTTTACATCCTTCTGTCTGCATGACCTCAGTATTCCCTTATTAAAGTATTCCCTTATTTCAACATATAAATGCAATATACCAAATGAAAGGTCTTGTCAAGATGATTTTCCCTTTCAAAAAACTAAATCAATATAACAAGAAATCGCGACCAAAGCAACCCAAAGTCTACATTTAGTCTATTAACATAAACTATAAATGCAGAAAGCTCATTATTTATGTAACATATATACACCATAATAGCACCTCAAGGCAAGTAGGTTTGCAAACATTCTGGAAAATTTAAAGTACTTTTGGAAATTACAACCAGAAGTACTTCCATTTTTAATTTTCAAAGAAAGACCTTGGATTCTAGGTTTTACACTTTTTAGGCAAAGTTATTTTTAAACTCTCCGAATTAAGAGCGATTTTTCTTAGTAAAAACTCGAAATTTGCATGATTTGTGCAACCAATAGTCAATAATTTATATAGGCAGATATTTTTGTGACTAGATATCCTCAAAATTTCCCTTTCTAAGCGACTTAATTAAAAATTTCATATGCAGCTGAATAAACTAATAAGAATTTGTAAAGTTCTTATTCATGTACAGTACCTAAATTAGGATGGATTCTTATTCATTAGAATATTTGAATTAGGATGGAGGAAAGATTATGATCCGAAGTATTTTAATACTGTTGCGTGGGTGGGTTCGAAAGACGTGAAGCCAAAGCAGATAAAAACTTGAAGAAATTTATTCCGATGTAACTCTTCACAGATTCTTTTACAACTCCAGAACTTCCCTTTCTAATAGATTCAATACAGCTCTTTACACAACAATGGAGTACAAACAGCAGTTAAAAACTAGATACACAACTGCTAAAATCAACGCAAAAGACAATGCAATACAGTTCACTTTCGGAACTACTCTGAATGCTCTCTGAGAGACAACTAACTAACTCACTCACTCTAAAGACCATATATAAGAAAGCTAATTCTTCGCGAATGTTCTAAAGATAGAAATTTGGAGAATTTTCTAGATAGCAGTCAAAAAGCCCTATACAAGTACATGGGGACCGAAAGTGTCGCCAAATGGTCGCCAAATTTGGCGACCAAAATTAGTCACCAAAACCGTCGCCAACTTGGCAAGATTGCCATTAACTATAATGTTAAATGGCCTTCTCCTTGTAAAACTCGTTTTCCAGCATTATCCTTGTAAAACTCATTTTCAAACATTAAGAGACGCATTGCAGGAAAGCGAAGTAGAGACAAACTCTTGCACTGCCTTAAGCGAAATGTTCATAAATTTCCCTTTTAACATAATTAACACTACGAAATATTTACAAATATACAGAAATTCGTAACAATACAAACATATGTGTGTAGAAGGGATATTTTGGTGACGAAAACTGTCATAAGCTAACTTATTATGAAACGTGTAAGCAAAGAGTAATGTTAGAGTGGAAGAAGATATAAATCATAAAAAAAAAAATCATTTAAAAAAAAAATTTCAGCAACTTAAACATATTAATAATACCTGAAGTTATTATGTATTTATTCTATAAAACATAAAATTAAAAGTATTTGTAATAGATGGAACTGAAAACTAATTACTCTTTTGACACATATATAAAGTATAGAACTCAGAAAAAAACGTATCTTTATTTTTATATCACAATGAATGTGACAAGAAAGGTGTTGATAAAGTTTACGTCAAGTATTTATAACTGCGATAAAGTCAATCACAAGAATAAGAAATCTATCGGGCTGCAAACATTTTTAAGCTAGGGGTGCCAAAACTGGAGAAGAAAAAAAAAATATTTAATATGTTATCGCGAATTTTTTCGATTTCGAAGTTTTAAAGCCTCTTTTTATATTTCTTCATCTTTTTTTCTCAGTTTAGCCTTAGGCAAAAAAAAAAAAAAAAAAAAATAGAAATAAAAAGTTTTCTCGCGAAATGTCTTGTGTTGGGAATATCTATGAATCAAATACTAAAAGCTAAAACCTACTATGTTCATTTATTTACTTCAGAAAATTTTTTTTAAAGCAGATCGATTCGGGACTTAAAGGTATACATATACAATTGCGATGATTTTCTTTAATTTTTAAGTAATAATTTCAAACTTTTTGGCAGCATATCAGAATTAAAAATGATGCATTTATATAAACTTTTTTTTTTCCGTCAATTTTTTAATCAGCTAATTGCAATTTAAGTGACTAATTAGGACATTATTAGAACATACATAAATAAACTTGTAATTAACTTAGAGGTATGATTTTTATTGCAAATAAAAGATATTATATTGACGCATGTTAATATGGAGAATTTTGAATTTTGCTGCAATATTTATTTAATTATAAATTTTTAAATATTAAGTTAAAAAATACATAGCTTTTAACAAAAAATTAAGATTGAAATATTGCTAAAAAATGTGTTAATAACAATATATGCTAGATTCTCCATAGGAAACACATTCACAACTTCGTGTCTTCAGAATAAAATTAGAATTTTGTAAATTGGACAATTTATTATGAAGTTATGACCGTTAGGGTAAAGTCATATAACACCAAAATGTCATTCTTCAGAAAACGCTTTTAAAGTTTACTACACTATAGTGAAAGTGATACAAAACAGGTTCTCAAAACCCACTGTAATTTAAAAAGTAAATTGAGTCTCAGAAAAAAAATGGTATTATTTTAAAGGTAATGAATTCTGGAATATTGAAAAAAAAAAAAAAAAAAACTTGAGTCAAATTTTGCAATTCCTAATGTATATGTATACTCTAATAATCAAGACCAAAAAAGACTACTGCAAAAATAATCCATTGAAATACATTATAATTCTCAAGACTTTTTATGGAACTAGCAAAACTACTTTATCTTTACACTGCTAAACTAAAGATTCATAAAAGATAATTGAAAAGCATACGTTACAGTTTTCACATAGATTATTTAAACATGAAAAAAATGCGTTGAAAGATAGTACTTTTAATATCCCATAGATCAGCACAAAATAGGTTCTGTTGACTAATGTAGCAAAAATTTCAAGATCTTCAATTTGGAATCGCTTTTTTGTCACATCGTCTTCAGAAGGAAAACATGAAGAGCTTAGACAAAAAACAGATTCTCAGTTCTTCACGAAACATGAAAAATATTTAAAATTTCATTTGCCTAACTGAAAATATCGTTATGAATTTTTCCACTGAGGCAATGATGGCACAGTTTTTCGGAATAAAAGTATTTATTCTCTCTTCAGAAAACTCACAAAATTTATTCAAAGGCAACGGTCACTCTCAAGCTTCAACACAAGCTTCAGCAAAACCAACTTCGAATACAGCGATTATACAAGCTCACTCCAATAGGTAAACAACGCGATCAGCTTTTATCGAAGTCCGAAGTCAATCTGAAGACTTTCCCGATCTCCAGTCTTATTTATACTTGGCGCGAGAGAACATTCGCGAAATTTCCAGCCAATTCGTCGATAAAGAAACATCTGGAAATTTCTCGATTGCTTTAGGTGTTGCCACCTTTTTACTAACCTGTATAATCGCTGTTAATAAATAAAATAAGAGAAAATTAATTACAATAGAATTTTAAAATAATACGTCCCTATTTACACTATATACAGACAATTTGTGCAACCAATATGATTTTAATTAATTCTTTCTATTTTAAATAGAATGGGAGAAAACAGCTAAATTTCGGTAAGAAGTAGAGTTGTAAATAACAATAACGATATTACCTCTGAAATTAAGAATCGAATTAACAGGGCTAACAAATGCTAATATGGTTTACGCAACCAGTTTAAATCCAAATTTCTAAACAGAGAAACAAAGAAAAAGATATTGAAGACATTAGTTAGACCAATAGTCTTATATGGATACGAATGCTGGACAATGAATAAATAAGATGAAGAAAAATTAGTGGTTTTTTAACGAAAAATCTTGAGAAGAATTTATGGAGCGATAAAGGGGGAAATTGGAGTTTGGAGAATAATGTATAATCATGAACTACAAGTTAAATTCAGAGAGCCTAACATGGTAAAAGTCATAGGGGACTGTTAAGGCAAAAATTTCAAAAATTTCGATTTTTATATTTTAGTGGAAAAATATAGCTTGACATTCTAGCTTTCAGTAAATACCTTACTTTTACTGATCTGAGAAGAATTAAGAATATTATTTGAGTTTTTGTAAGCTCGCAGATAAGAAATTGTCCGTTTTTCATTTTCTTAAAATACACATGAAGAGAAAAATGCAATTTAAGATTTTTAGGGTATTCAATTTGTTCCTTGCGATTCAAAAGTTGATGTATTTCTTTTAAATTTGGAGATATTGTTAACTATACTATTTTGAATACAATTGTGCATGGATTTTGGAATCTGGTATTTTTTTTATTGTTTAGCAGCAATTTTCGTAATGCTTCTATTTAAAAAGTTTACATTTTTTCGCCGTTGTACCAAAGTTTTACTTTTAAATAATTAACCAATGAGTCAAATTCAAAATCCCTGCACAATTATGTCAATATATATTCGATTATCTTGTACAAAAAAATTGAGACAGATTGCAAAAAAATTGAATCGCAAGGAGCGTTTTTAAAATTACGGAAAAAACGCAAAATTTTTCAACAAAAATTTAATTTCTTGAAAAAAAAAATCAATATAAATTTTTGAAATTTTGGGTTATGTTTTATCTAATTGCTATTGAACTGCACAAAAAAATTTAATAAATTTTGGACAAAAATTGAAGAATTTTTATTTTTGACTCAAAAGTCCCCTTTAAGTATCGCAAATAAGATGGCTCAGATATGTATATAGGTATGAAAATGAAAATCCAGCAAATTAATAGTTTAAAAAACTAAAAAATACGCTTTAATAGAAAAGTGAACTAAAAAGTAGAAAATAATTTTAAATAAGTTTGAAATAAGAATAGAGTGATTAACAAGAAATATTTATTTTATCGTAAAAAAGTGTGGGGTGCTTGATGTCAATTGTTGAAAATATTTAATGACAGATATTGGTAAAACTAGAGCCATTATGAAAATATCTTAAAAAACACCACACGTTTTTTTACGATAAAATAAATATTTCTTGTTAATCACTATTCTTATTTCAAACTTATTTAAAATTATTTTCTACTTTTTAGTTCACTTTTCTATTAAAGCGTATTTTTTAGTTTTTTAAACTATTAATTATTTTCTACTTTTTAGTTTGTTTTTCTATTAAAGCGTGTTTTTTTAGTTTTTAAACTATTAATTATATTTTCTGTAAACTATAATGTTTTTTTAGTTAGTGTACAAAACTCTCCAGTTGTTTCTGTCAATAGTCACATGCTTGTCTCAAATTTAAGTCATGTGTATGCCTTAGTACACGCCGTATTACTAGGCACAAAACACTACCTTGTCTCTGAATATGAAAAATCACTAATCCTGAAGATCCTGGTAAGGATAATGTGACTAAAAAAAACACGCTTTGTATAACCGTTGTTCAAACGACAAATCTTTCAAACGGCACACCAGGGTTCGATTCCGGAGAAGGTTGGTTGGTTGGTAGGAATTTAACGCCGCAAGGGCAACACGAGCTAATCCTTGTGATAAAGCGACAAACTTATTGAATTATTGAATTGTCATCGGTCCTTAATAAGTATGCCAAATTTCGAGTTAATCCGACGTTTAGAAGGGGGTCAAAATCATGTTCAAAGATTCCGTTACATACTAACATACATACATACGTCTGAAGCTAATAATAAAAGCGTATTAAAAAGATAACATTTCAAAACCCAGAAGAAAAAAGAAAAAGAGGTAGGCCATGTACAAGGTGGGTGGACAACGTGGAAAAAATTTGAAGAGTATAGGTGATAATAAATGGAGGAAAGTGGCATCGGATAGGGTAAGATGGTACAAGCTGACTGAGACAGCCTTGGCCGGAAATCGGCTGTAGTGCTAAAGAAGAAGAAGAATCCAAAAATAAACATAACTATCTTCCTATTTTTTAACTTTCAAGATTTTCTGGTTTTTGAACATCACGAAACAGAATTTTTTTGTAAATTCACGAAGTTACACGCTAAGATTCTTCACACTCTCAAAATGAAACCTTTTGTAAAAGTCAAAAATTACAGGTTACGTATAAAATTTAAAGTTACTCAAAAAATTTAAGTTCTTTCAGGGAATAACGGAATTTATAATTTAGTTCCTTAAGAGAGATTTTCTAACCAAAATACATTTTAGTTTTGAGTTGTTCTGAAATTTGGAGGTCAATATCTTTTTATTTATGGTATATAAAAAAATTATTTATCACATAAACTTTTCCTCAATAATGTAATTTATAAAATGGGTTTTGCAATATATCTGATGCAATCATTAAATATAACCCTTCTAAAAATAGGACAGCAAAAAGCTTCAAATAAACAGCAGAGGATTTCTTCTCTTCTGTTTTAGTCAATTTACTTCCCACTAGTACCATGACGTAAATTGCGTTTCCTATTATAGTTGCTAGTAGTAAATAAAACTTAAAACTACGGGCAACGATTTCCTTCGTCTAATAAAAGAAAACATTTAACAAGAATGTTTTCCGCTTTATCTCTTTCACTGCCTAAGTAACTCAAGATTTTTTTTTTTTTTTTTTTTTTTTGCAAAGAAAGGCTATTGCAGAAAATAAAACTTGCATCCTTGTTTCTTTTCAGGATTTGAATTTTTTGTAAACAAGGACTTAAGTTGTTAGAGATTTTGGAGTTCAACGGAACAACGAAAAGGCAGTGCGTAGGATTTGAGCAGTTTATTCAATGAATGTAAATACTTTGAGCCTTGTAAATGTTTAAATCAGTACATGTACCACAACATTTTTTTTTTGTTCAATAAGCGATATATTCAACTATGTTTAAAATACCATTCATTGGGCAGTTTAGTTTTATTCCAATTCTAAAAAAAAAAAAAAAAAAAATTCCCTTATACAATTCTTTTGGAGCGATAGAGTTTGCCTATTGTTAGGAACAGTCAAGTAAATTCTTGTATAGTTTTGAAAAACTTATGCACGCCTCTAACACGTACTACATACTATAATGCTCTCGGTTGTTTGGTTGGTTGGTTTCAGATTATCTGGCGCCGTCAGCAACACGAGGGCTATAATGCGCCAAAACATTCGTCATTAAACAAGCCAACATACATTTACAAACACCCATGCCAAACACGGGACCAAACTTCATCCCGTCTCCACTCTTCTCTCTGGAAATAAATTTACTCATCCACGATTGCATATTTATAACTTACTTATAACGGTCAACATTCAAGGTACCTTTATATATAGTAACACTTCTATCCTCACCTTTAAGGTTGACAGATTGTATGAAGATTCTGTTCTTTCAATTACTTTTCACTCCACTACAATTTTAAATAAAAAAATATACGTTACCCTATATTAATTTCAAAACCTCTATTAGAAAGACAATGAAACAGGGGAAGAACTTTTCAATAAAAGTATATTTACTTCTATAGTAAAAATTATTTTGTCTGACATCAGAAGCGCACTACAACACCCGAGTGATTGGCGGGGTGTTAGAGACCATGTCGGAGTGGCAATACTTAATAAGTTAAAACGACTTTCCGCATCGCATCAGATTCATCTGCAGTGGATCCCCTCCCACGTTGATCTTGAAGGGAACGAGATTGCGGACATGTTGGCAAAGGCTGGTGCTGGCGAGGCCTCTGTTCCGTCAGTGCCTCTCACCTTTACGGAGATTCATTCTCAGATTAAACACAGGAACATGACTACTTGGATTGTCCCCCCCAGAGCACCATTGGTATCAATATCCCCGTCCTGGGGGCTCCCTTGCTCAGGGTTTTAATAGACAGGAACAAACTACTCTTGCCCGCTTTCGAAGTGGCCACCTTCAGACATTGAAATTGATTGAGGGATCCAGGAGCTTCGAAATCTGCAAACACTGCTCTACTGAACAGGCTTCGCCTGATCACATCCTCGCGTGCCTGGGACTATCTAAGAAGGATTTGGATGACGACCCTGTTTTGGTGTTGTATTTTTTGAGGGTGTGCGACATCATGGACCTGGTCTAGCTCTGCTGGCCTCCGGGGGCATTCAACAACATAGTAAAAATAAATATGTTTGTTGTTTTCTTATGCCAATATCAACTCAAGCGAAAGTTTATTTACACGACGGAAAAGGCGAATAATCATTAAGGATCTGAAATGGCAATAAAACTAACAACTCTTACAATTTTAGGTACAGATGGCTTATTCTCCCATCACTATCTCTTTGAGTAAGAACGCTACAGTTTGAAGACAAAAATCAATACTTGTAATTCAATAATTTTCAAATACTATGGTCAGTTATACAAGTAGGGTGACTACTCAAGGTCACTCAATCCCTCAACTGTATCCTTACAAACACGCTTCATGCGAGTTTTATATGCTGGACTAATTTTTCACACTGGATTTTAAGGTACTTGCTTGCGTTGAAAAGGTCGATTTTGATGAAATTTTACAAAACAATATTATTCATGAATATTTTAGCCCAAATCTTTAAGTATCTAAAACTGTCTTCTTTTTAACTCTGCGTCGATTTGAACAAAAATTATGACAATTTGAAACTGATCAAAAACTGTAAATTATAACCGGAAATGACCGGAAATAGCACACCAAAATCAAAAGTTGCCGATTAAAAAATGATTTCCTTCCAAATATTAATATTTTCTTCTTTTTAATAAATAAAAAATATTGAAGATGCATTTTAAGTGTGTAAGTAATATGGTTTATATAGAAATTGAGTGTTTTAAAGTTTAAATGCATTTTTCTCGGAATTGATTTTCACACAAATATTGCTAGTTTGAAATGTCATAACTCAAAACATTATCAATGAATCATTGTAAAAATTTTTGTACTTCTGTTGGTGTTTGTTTTCTAGGGCATCTGCTACAGAAATTGGGATCGATTGGTTATTTTATAAAATACTGCCTTTAGTTTAAATATAAACAAGGTGAAATTGTTAAAAAATCATTAACTAATTTTTCGACTATCCATAAAAAAAGTTTTAATGAATATATTTTTCTTATTGTAGTATATGCCCTAGATATAAGCATGTAGTTTATTTATATACATTTTTTTTCCTAAAAATTTAATAGTTTTTCATTTATCTTATTTTAAGCTTTTGAAATATTTCATTAAAATTTCATGCAAAATTGTTATTTTTGAAAAATTATAATAAAAAATTTGAAATTTTTTCACTGTATTAGTAATCTATAGTAGTACTATATATAAAAAGGTACTTAAAATATTCATACATAAAGCTTTTTTAAAAAAGTACTCCGTACGTAAGCAAGTACCTTAAGAGTGTGCTTGACCTTTTCTGAAATTTAACCACTTCATTAAGAAGAGACCAGATCAACATGTTCTGGCGTGGTTAAAGAATACT
The DNA here is from genome assembly GCA_963978545.1 of Linyphia triangularis. Lineage (NCBI taxonomy): Eukaryota > Metazoa > Arthropoda > Arachnida > Araneae > Linyphiidae > Linyphia > Linyphia triangularis. The sequence goes on along the minus strand of OZ021729.1, from coordinate 7,085,867 downwards.
TATAGTCCGAGAGGCGACTGCAATTTTTGTACCCCATCGAACATCATTCTGAATTTTTTATAGAAATTGGAGAAAAGTGAGTAGATTACGAATCCACTGGTCTGCAGTGACAAAAATGGACGAAACTGATCAAAAATCGACTTGGAATGAGTTGAACTAAAATCCGATTGCCAAATATGTCATAACTTGCCAAAAAGAGAACAAACTTTTTCGTCTGACAACCCACTGCATTTTGATTTTCAATGAGAAAAAGAGCAAACGATTTCTAATCTGTGACTCGGAAAAACTTGTATCTTTCAAAAGTAAGCCGAATTGGCGACATCAGTTACGTCATAAGTGACGTAATATTTCTTGCCAACTTGGCTCCCTTTTAATAGATGAAAGTAGACCGGTCCAGATATCTGAATCGTCTGCAACCTTCTTAATTGAAAATTATAGAGTGAGGGTTACCAAATAAAAAAAAAAATGCTCATTATTGGGCAAGTTATGGCGCATTTGGCAATTGGATTTAGTTCAACCTATTAAAAGTCGATTTTTGACCAGTTTCGGCCATTTTTGCCACGGCAGACCAGTGGATTCGTAATCTACTCACTTTTCTCCAATTTCTATACAAAATTCAGAATGATGCTCGATGGGGTCCAAAAATTACAGTCGCCCCCCTCTCAGTCTATTAACTAAACTCTTTCTCCAGTGTGTTGCCTTGTTTACTGTGTCATAGGGGGATACAAAAATTTGACCTTGAGCCGCCACTACTAATGTAATATAGTATAGTTATGAAGCTTCTGATCATAATAATAAAGGGGATATTATAATACATATTGGAAGCGAGACCGTTCACATTGTTCAAATAAAATAGCTATGTTACTTTGAAGGACCAATTTACATTATATTTTGACTGGGTTAGTAACAATTAAAATAATTCCCTGGCGATATTAAAAATAAAAAGCACATTCCTGCAGAGTTTCATAAGCTTGCAATTAAGCTTTGACAAACTTCGGTGCTATTTGGTATTAACACAAAATAGACGTACTTTGCGAGATAAATCAACCGGAAATTTCCACGTCTAATCAAACGTCTCCCCCCTCCCCCTCGTCTTCATGTCTTTATTAGTTTCCGTTTCCTTGTTTCCTTCAATACTTTTAATTAGGCAATGTCTAAGAACATTGTTCCTGTGATAAGAAAATGACATAACAGCCTCGCTTACTTGTTAATCCGGGTTCTTCAGTTATTGATGCTGGCAATAGGAATGGAAACTGTTGTCAAAGGCCAGTGATAGTTAAGAAATGGTAATCAAAACTTAGCCCCAAAATAAGGCGGTAGTGATTATTTGACAGCCTATAGGATTCATTTTATAAGTATGGAGGATGCAAATTGCATTTTTTAAATCTGAAAAAAATCAAAATATTGTAATAAAAAATATAATTTTTAAAAGGCCCAATTATTTAAATGCTTATAAATATATTAAGGATTACGAATGGGATTCGCAAAATAAAGGAGTAAATAAAAACTTATATAATTAACAAAATAAAGAGTTCAAACTAAAAACATATGGAACCACACTTTTTTTCTCAGACGCCACATAATTCTTTGCTACGAAAAAATTATTTATTGGTAAATATTTACGAAAACCACACAAGATCAAATAAAATGAGAATAAAAAGCTAAATACATATTTTATTTGCAATCGAATAACAATGCAAAAAAAAAAAATACTTCGCTATCCACATAATTATAAGTCCATGTAATTTTATTAATTAATTGGCAACAATTTTTATTTGTTACAGTAAAAATTCGGTCTTTCATGCTATTGAAAAGGGTTTTAAGCATATTTTTGCCCAAATTCTCCCATACACTTTTAATAGCTTGCTTTAATTGAGCAACCGATTGGTAAATCATGTTATTCGTATAAATTGTGCGCAGCGCATAAGTAGGCACCAAACATGTTCAATTGGAATGCAATCTGGTGAGCATGCTGGCCAATATATTACATTCAGTTTTTTAGTAGACAACCATTGCTTCGTGCTTTTACTTACATGTACTGCTGCATTATCTTGTCAGAAGATAGGACGTTTTCGTCGAAACCGACGTAAATACGGCAAGAGATTTTTTTCGAGCACAATTTGATATGCCTTACTATCCATTTTAGATTATGCAAAATCCAATGAGAAAGTTCCATGGGCAATAATAACTCCCCAAACCATACATTTACCTCCTCCAAAATTCCTCTTTAAGAAGTATTTCTTCACCTTTCTGTGGTCATACCAGTACAAATTTAACCCGTCCGGGCAGTCCAGCTAAAAAAAATTCTCATCACTGAAGATGATCTAAATATACTTAAATGAAAATAAGGATAAGTTTGATAAAGAGGTGATATTTATTTAAGGATAGAAAAAGAATTCAAAATCCTACCTTGCCCCAATCTCTGTCTATGTTTTCCCGGGCAAATTCTAGCCTTTTAAGCTTGTGTTTACTGGTCAGATGAGGAGCCTTCTTCAATTTTGCCCGAACAATATATGAACAAGTCCTTATAAGACATCTAACAGTTTCAGAAGAAACATTTAGGTTACAATCATTTCGTATTTCACGTACACAGAGACCATCGAATTAGAAGCTTTTTTCAAAACTATTTGTCTCTCTCAGAATGTAGTGAAGGACGTCGAGAACATTTATTTTTGCCATACTCAGATTTTTTACGCCAGAAATTTCCAACAACATTATGAGATCTTCCAATCACACGTGCAATTTCTCTGACACCTTTGCCGGAGTGATTAAACACCTCAATCATTCCTTTCTCCTGCTCTGTCAATTCTAAAACTCTTGGCATTATAGGAAACACAAAATAAACCAAATCGGTGTTAATTATCTAAGGATTTGTGAGCAAAATACGCACTGGACCTATATATGTGAGCTATTGATGTGCGAGGTTTAGACGAATTTGCATACGGCACGTTGTTAAACCAATCAAAATGTACCAGTCAATTTGCATAATTTTTTTTTTCTTTGATGCGTATTCCTATCGGACAACCAAAATTGTTTCTGCGTTTGAAAATTACATAATAAATTAAAGATATATATGATAGACCTATACTTTAGTGGAGGACTTTATAACATGGTTAATTATGTCTTGTTCAGTAGTGTTATAGTAGTAAAAAACATGAAAAAACACTTACCACTAAAATAAAAGAGTTTCAAGAAAAAAACAGCAAGATTTTGTTATGTTCTTCATCCAGCCACCAAAGACACAAGAAGGATTGGAATTAATGTTTAAGACAGAAGGAAAAGTTCCTTCCATACTTTCAACTGTTAAACACTGAAATACTCTAATGGTTTTGAAAAGCACGTGTATTGCCATCTTTCCCCTGGGTCCAGTTACCTCCAAGCGACCTTAAATCACAATTGATCCTTATTTTTGACATGCCTGATTCACCATTTTTGGTCATTTTGGTCATTTTTAAATCCTTTAAAAATAACTTCGATTTTGTGTGTGGTTGAATATGTCGATGGCGGGCAAATCTACAGAGGCCTAATTAACCCCCTTGGCTTCATACAATCAGGCTGAAACTTGGCAGATAGATTCGATGTCAGTGAAAATGCACAATTGATCCTTATTTATGACATTCCTGATTCGCCATTTTTGGTCGTTTTGGTCATTTTTAAATCCTTTAAAAATAACTTCGATTTTGTGTGTGGTTGAATATGTCGATGGCGGGCAAATCTACAGAGGCCTAATTAACCCCCTTGGCTTCATACAATCAGGCTGAAACTTGGCAGATAGATTCGATATCGATGAAAATGCATTCTATCAAATTTTGGTGGCTCTCACTGTCACTAAAAGGTCGATTTTACAGAATACTAATAAAAACCAAATTATCGTAATCCAATCGCGCTTAAATAGCATTTAACCGATCCTTGGAAGAATCTCTTTCCTGATGCCAAACTTATTTTAATAAATAAATAATAAAATTGTTTCAATAAGAATAAATAAAAGATATTTGGGTGTGAGTGCATAGATTCACATTCATTTTTAATGGATAAATTTTGAAAAGTAGTATACCACGTATTTTGCTAATAGAGATGTTTTTATATTTAAAATCAGATGCCTACACTCAGCACACGCTGACAACAGAAACCGCGCTATGTTAATGCATATAAAAGATTTAACTTTTTTATGGATAATATTATATAAAAATAAACATATCAAAACCATAACAAAACATATTTTTTCCATCTCTATCCTTTTTTTCAACACTATAATTCAATTTTTAAACTCTGCATCAACATTTCAAAACTTACAGCACATTTTAACCTGTACTGAGCAATATTGGCCTAAATCCGTAGTAACAGCCCGAGTATAATGACCCACATCGGGAATGGCCAGTATTGAGCCGATATTGGCCAGAGTATTTCTGGTAAAGGGGATATTTCAATTTCTTTTGAACTGTGCCGATTATTAACCTTGAAGAACAATATTATTAAAAAAATAATAATAATATCATTAGATAGAGACGTAAGATAAAGAAAAAGAAGTGAAGTGTTTTCTTCAAGGTTTACTCTGATGGTGACCAATTTAAAAATAAAGTCACACAAAAGCATCTTAAGTGGTCTACTAAAGGACGCTCTCTGAGAAAAGAAAAAGAAACTTGGCAAACAGACAAAAGCTCGCGGCTAATACAAAAATCTCTCTTTTTTTGTACATGTTAGTAAGGAGATTGTTTTTAATATGGGTTCATACTACGTCTAAACTTACAAAATTATGAGTTGTTTTTATGAATTTGTACCTTGATGACTGATTAATATATTTATATTCTGTTTTTATCAAAAGACAATTGGTCTTTTTTTTTTTTTTTTTTTTTTTTTTTGCATGCCATGCATGCAAAAAATATTATTATTATTACTTTATATTATTGATGTTCTCAATTAAGGGAATTTTAAAATGGCAATTAAGATTAATTATTTGCATCTAATACCTTTGCACGCAAGTTTAACAAAATATTAAACAGTTAATTAATTTCATTCAGCTTTAATTTTACTTTAAAAGGTAAAAACTAAATTGTATAGCTCAAAAATATGAATAAAACTTTTTAAAAATATTATTTATTTTTTAAATATATTTAGATTTTTTAAACCAAATTAGTTAAGTATTTCCTAGTGTCATTATCAAATTTAAAACTACGAAAGAAAAATATTACTTAAATTGAGCTACAATTAAAAGCCATATACATACTCTAAAAATCTCAAGCAAAAATGTTAAAATGTGCATTTAGAATCTCACACGCGAAATAAAAGAAAACATGTTTTGTGAAAATTGAATTCAAAAATTCAGTTTCAATTCACAGATACTGTTCTGATATCTTTTTTTTTTTTTTTTTTTTTTTCTCTAATACTTCAGGAAGTTTTTGTAATATGGGCAACATTTTTATACGAAAATGCACAGCAGAAATCGGTATAAATACAAGTTATTAGAAAATGAAATTTCATGCACATTTTATTACACACAAAGTGTAAGTTTTTCTAAGTAATTTTAATATTTTTCGTGTATTTTCATGTCGTTACAATATATTTAAAAATAAGTATTTATGAAACTGAACCTTTTAAGATAAAAAGGGGGATAGAATAAGAGAATAATATTTAAATTTTTTAAATCCAATGTCTAAAACAGTTGCGTATCTTTTTACTTGTTAATACGCATAATGTAGATGTCATTGAACAATTTATGTTTTTCAGCAATTGCTAAAAAACGACTCAAAGGATTTTGATCCATATTAGTGTAATAGTCTCTTTTAAATTGTTCTAAATATCCCAACTCCGAAATTTTCGTAAAAACTATAGATAAAGGCGTAAAATATGAAAAAACATAACATATGAAAAAACATTTAACATAGAGTTATTGTCCCCATGAGCATTACCCGTCAATGACTGTCCCTCCTCTGTTTCACTTACCCAAAAATAATAATACAATAATTTATGCCAAACATATCACCATATAGGCTAATTTAAAAATAGGCGTTTTTTTATTTATATATATATATATAATAATTTACTCCAAACTGATCTTTTTCTTATTTAATAAAAATAGGAAACCGAAAACGGTAAATACATTAGTCCATATCAAATTGCCAAATTTACATGCAGTGGCCAGTTTTGTACTGTAATTAATAATTGTGCGATGTTCAATTATATCTCATTGTTTTTATTGGTTAAAGAAAGTAATTAAAAATTTTGATATTTTTCCATTTCTCCAAGTTTTGGAACAACCCGACTACAAAAAAATGGTCTCAAAAAATGTTTGTTTGCATGTACGTGGTCGGCATAACTCCCGAACGAATTGACCAAATTAGGTGTATGGGTTGACAATTACCATGCGACCTACCATTAAGGTTTTAGTCAAATGCTTCGCTTCATGTTTGTTTAAACAAATTCTCGATAATCCTCAGTTGTACTACAGGTTCAAAACCTTCCCCTTAGCAACTTTCATTTGCAACCCAACTCGGCAAAATTGAAATTGATTTCTTAAATTTGTAAAATAAGTTCAAAATATAAAGTTTGTAATTGTTTGTGGAATTCATTTGATATTTAAAGAACGAATAACACACCTATTTCATGAAACCGTCTAATGAACAGATAAATGGCTTACCGTTAACTTAAAACGTGGAATATACATTGCCTAGAGATCACGTGGTTTAACTGCTATATAGGATTAATGAATTTAGGGGGATTTTATACAAAGCGCTAAGGACCATTGTTTCGTATCGACTTACTGGAGATTACACTTAGGATTAGTATTAATCTAAGTCTTCTAAATATTCAAATCCAATAAGGAGATACTTGTCAAGAATACATAGTAGCCTTCCTTTCTGTTCAAATTTAAGCTCAATTGATGTCTGTGTGGTTGGCGCTCTGGCCTCGCATGCCAAAGGTGACGAGTTTGAATCCGGGGTTAGGCATGGTTGTTCGCTGTGGTTATGAATCCACGTTAAACTATAGGTCCTGGCCTGATTAACCGTCATTGTGCATAAAAATAGGTCGTTGAGCGTACAAACCTATCAAGCAACCAACCAGGCCAAATTTCGTTCTGCAGTATATCACGAGAATAGTTCCCGCCACGTCGTCTAGCATTGACTGTTGCCATGGAAACAGGACTAGTCGCATTTTCCACGGGGAATTCTAAAAGAAACACATCTACGTTTTTCGTATTGTAACCTTTTAAAACGTCAATTTCCTACAAGCATCACCCCATTCTAAACTGACGAGTATTGTTTCCATAGCAACTACCACCACACCCAAACTATCTGGCGGGAGCTATTCTCCTGAGACAATAATCATAATTCTACCATGTGACATCGGTCAATGTCGATACTGGGAGAAACGAAATTAGGGATTCCCTTGTTCCTTTTAATATCCAATTACCCATACGTTAACATAGGGTAATGAAAGTATTATTTTCGGACAAAAAAAAATAATTTTCTTGCATTTCTACACATTTTGGAACATACTGACTTCAAAAAAGTTATCTAGAAAAAATGGCTGTTTGTGGTCAGCATAACTCCCGAACGAATTGACCAATGATGTTCAAATTTGATGTTCGGGTTAGCGGTGGCCCTGGGACCTACCATTAAGTTTTTCGAAAAAATTACGCATGCGCAAAAGGTTTCTACCATTGAAAACACCTTGCTTTACAGTAATTGCTAAGATACGGTTGAGATGTTCTAAACATCCCCACCTTAAAAATTCCGGTAAAAATAGCGCAAAAAGTTGAAAAGTGAATGTTTTCGACTCTAGAGTTCTCTTTCCTTGAGCATCGCTCATCAACGATCGTTTTTCTTATGTACTCTGTTTCATTTACAAGAAAGGATAATGTAAAAATTGTCGAAAAGTATATCGCCAAAACCGCCATTTTGGCTGTGTTTTTTCAAAGGCCTATACAAGAATTATCGACAAACGGACTGTTTTTTCTAAATGATTGATGAAAATATATAAACGATAAATAACATTAATCTAAATCTGTATTATAATAAAAATGAAAGTTTTGCGACATTACAGACCTCTGATTTCTTCATGACTCTCGTTGTTCAACTTCCAAAGGTTAGAACGCACATACAATGAATCATATTTAATCCTCTATCTCATACTTAGGGTGCTTCTAAAATGGAAAACCTTTCCAAAATCTAAAAACATTTGGGGTGTAGAACATCGCACAACTTTACATTACACTATAATACTGACGGGGAATTGTGCAATTTACCGTTATTATATTTTCCTCAGTCATTAAGAAAAAATAGCCAATTTGGCAATATTTTTAGCGATAGTTCTTATATGGGTCTTTCAAAAAAAACTTCGCCAAAATGGTGATTTTGGCGATATACTTTCCGATAATACTTTTATTATCCTTTATTGTTATAAGTGAAACTAAAGGGAGAAGAAAGATCGATCGTTGATGAGGTACAGTCAAGGAAAGAAACCTCTGTGTTGAAGGCATCCGTTTTTTAACTTTTTACGCCATTAAAGCATATTTACAGGACAAATTATACTATACTTTAATTACCCTATGTATACATATAGGTAATTGAAAGTAAAAAGGCTTCACAAAAAGACATCACCAAGCATTCTTCAAAACAGACCAGTCCCTTACTTACAAACACAACACCTTTGGTAAACATAGATGTTAGTAAAATATGTTTCAAAAAAGAGATGGGAATGTGAAGAGAAAATGACGGAAGGATTGAAGAATATCGCATACTTTTTGACTCAGTATTTCATTTCCGGTTGTCACTTATAAAAATGTACCAGACTATTACAGAGGAAAAAGATTAAAACGAAGTAGGAGGAAGAACGTATGAATGATATTACGTGAGTTTTACTTCGTGAAGCGATGTTGTTTTTGTTAGGTAAGCATAGCAGTGAAATGAACGATTTAATATTCTAGTCTTCATATATTTTTTTTTTTTAATTAATTGGAAAAATACTAAGGAACGTTTAAACAAAAATTACGTGTTTCAGGATAATTTAATAAATTATTTCCTTGTGTAATGGAACGTCAATGGTTAACAGTCTAAATGTTAATTATTAAGATTTTATTTCATAAATTCATTTTTATCTTTGCCTTAGTGAAAAATTTCATTTTAACTCCTTAAATTGTCTGTTTTCTCTTTTTAAAATTTTATTCTGAAAATTTAAGTTTAGAAAAGTAACAGAAATTTAAAAAAATCTTGAAATTAATTTGTTTGTTTGTTTATTTGTTTGTTTGTTCGTTTGTTTGTTTATTTATTTATTTATTTATTTTTTTTTTTTGAAAACTAATACCTCCCATTGATAATATATGGAAAAATCAATTTTAAATTTCTAATTAAACTTGTATTTAAAAATTAATATTCTGCTTAGTAGACAATATTATGTTCTAGCAAGAAAAGGAAAATTTTAAAAAGAGTAAATAATAATTTGAAAAATCTCTACATTACAAAGCTCATGCAAAAAAAAAAAATAATAATAAATGTTTCAATAAGTATTTTATGCATCCAGTTTTCATTTTAATGTTGTTTTAGTTTAAGCTAGAGTCAAGAGAAAAATCCAGTCTTAATTTCATTTGAAAAAATTAAAAAATCCATCAAATCATTATTCTCAAGAGTGGACGTTACGCGTAAGTTAAGATCAATAGTTAAAAATCAAAACAATATTTTCCCGGAAGAGATTTTTAGCAAAAACAAAAGCACTGGAAACTAAAATCATGATTATCTAAATTTTGTAGATCCTCTATAAGTTCTTGGTATTTTTTTCACCTTTGAGTTAATTTTTTTTTATCATGATAAAAGTATATTCTTTTGAAAAACCTATTTTAAGAGAAGTTGGAACCCAAATATTTATAAATAATCAATTATGAGTTTATTATTGTTTATCAAAATTTAAATTCTCCCCTTTAAAAAGATACCTCATTTGTAATAATAACTCAACTAGAAATATTTTTAATAAGTAGTTTTAATAAGTAGTAGTTTTAATAAGTATAAGTTTAATAAGTAGTATTTTTAATAAGTATTTTTTCGAAGACAAACTTGGTAACTATTAGTGTAAGACAAGTTGTCTTCTACTGTCACATGTCAAAACTACATGTTTCATTATTCATGGATCTTTTTCTCAGAAACTGCACAAACTCTCTTCCTGAAATTTTTACCACAAATTCATTTTATGCATCTGCATTTACTGAAGTGAGATTCTATTTATTTATTTATTTATTTATTTATTTATTTATTTATTTATTTATTTATTTATTTATTTATTTATTTATTTATTTATTTATTTATTTATTCATTTACTCATTCATTCATTCATTTATTTATTTATTTATTCATTCATTCATTTTCTTATTTATTCATTTACTCATTTATTCATTCATTTATTCATTCATTCATTCATTCATTCATTTATTCATTCATTCATTTTCTTATTTATTCATTTACTCATTTATTCATTCATTCATTCATTCATTCATTCATTCATTCATTCATTCATTCATTCATTCATTCATTCATTCATTCATTTATTTATTTATTTATTTATTTATTTATTTATTTATTTATTTATTTATTTATTTATTTATTTATTTATTTATTTATTTATTTATTTATTTATTTATTTATTTATTCATTCATTCATTTTTTTTTTTTTTCATTTTTTTTATTTATTTCGGCATAAAAAAACTTGGGATTTTTTGCAAATTTGAGTGACTTTCACGAAAATTCATTTTAAAAAAAAAAAGTAAATGAGTAATAATCAAAAGCTAACTTCAGTAGAATAACAAGTATCTGCTAAATACACTAGAAAAAAATTAGGCTTTAATGGCACTTACTTTCTGATTAAAATGTACATGAAATATGTCATATTAACATTACCGGTATAGAAAGGTATTATTTACTCTTAAAAAAATATACCTATAAGTTTCTTTTTATGTACACTGAAATTTGCAAATAATACATTCAAGTTTCCAACCAAAACCCTTTGAGTAAAAACTCTAACAATTTATACTTTAAACTTGAACATATTCGAGAGATAAAAAATACCTCTGGTTCACGCATTCAGGTTACAGGCAAAAGGAATATAATAATAAAATCATCACGCGGGTAAACTAATTACTTTTTAGAAGTTAAAAAAGGTTGAAAAGATATTATACTAAACGCTTGATTTGTATAAAATAAAGACTGGATAAAAATATTTCTCCCAAGATACAAAATATTTTCCACAAAAAAAAAATATTCTTTAAACATTGAAAAATCCCGCTGTGGGAAAATTAGATTTGCATTATAAATGGCCTTTCCTTAATGGATACGGGTTATTTTTTAAAAAAATCTAAGTGCTCTCAAACATAGAGCTTAATTACTTCAAGGCTACTCTTTGAAAGCAAAATAATTCTGTATTAAGATGATGGTTTGCACTAAAGTATATGAACCTGAATGGTAAATCAAGTTACCTTTCAAGTCAAGTTTACTTAAAAAGAGTACAAAAGATGTATCGACAATCAGAACCTTGTTTCTACCTTGAAAGAAGAGCAATCATTTTAAAGATGCAATTTTGAAAAGTAACATAAGGAAATGTGTGAGCACAGTTGTCGCATACACTACATAACAAGTTGAAGTATCCGGACTTATCCGGACACAAATACACATAGCACAACTTTACCCTGTACTGTTGACTGCATATTGTGAGTATGCCCCCTTTGAATCCTTACTTAAGATCAGTGATCAACAGACTTTTTTGTATCAGGAGCAAAATATTAAATAATCAAAATAGCAGAATTTTTTGAGAGCCTCAAAATAAATATAACAATATTAATTTCAATTTTTAAGTACAAATATTTTTATGGTATAAGAAAAATCATTGCAGAAGACAAATATGTAATTTTTTTAGTGATTGCATACAATTCAGTTTATTATTTCCTAAATTCACGATTTTCACTATCAATTTTTCTCTTCCTTTTAAACAAAAAGGTTGTGTATTTCGAATATAGTCTATCAAAAGCAAAGACAAAGGGGGTTTTAACAGCGAGAACAACCACAGAAAGTGCTATATATCTCAGAAGGAGACGAGAGAACAACCAACATCAACAAAAGCTCGATGCAATTGAGACTGAGAAGCATAGTGAGAGCACACCTATTGCACTTTGAGTTAAGTATTTCGTCTGCGAAGATACCAAGAGAAGCTTTGGACACTGATTTTCAGTTGGTATTTGAGAACGTCTTATCAGTCCCCCTCATATCTCTGCGTTTCGTCACGTTTTCCTTATTTCTTGAGTTTGATATTACTCAGTAAGTTTATAATGAGTTTACCCAAACAAAGCACAAATGTATTAACATTTATTTGCTTTGTCAGTTTATTTTTTGGTTGAGTAACTTAGCATAGATGATTTACTTAGAACTGTTGAACTGCAAAAATCCATGAGAGGAGCAGTGGTCTGCCGACACCTAATCCTAGATTTCCACCTTAGCAATAAAATAGCCGGATGAATTTGTGTTCCCGATAATCTGAATTAGTCAAGAAACTTATAGAAAAAACACAGTTCAAATTAGTTCAGTAGATCTCAAATTATTATAATACCCGTTTAGGGGATGGAAAGTGGAAATGGGGTGGGTTTTTTTTTTCCAAAGTCCCATGTCACCAGTGACCTGGCTCTAGTTTTGAAGATCAAGTGTGCAAAATTTTATCAAGATCAAAATAAAACTACAGATATCTATACAAGACATACACATCCACACAACCACGCAAGGATATTATTCTTTACACACGTCACGACTTTTTCATTCCGTCACACTCTTGTCTAATTCCCTTTAGTAGGACATTAGTGATCGCTTTTGTATAAATGTTATAGTTGCGGGCCTACAAGGTGAGACCGAAAAGTAAGGTGACTGATGTCATAATAATCACTGTATTCTATATTTGCAGATAAATACATCACTGTCCTTCAAAGTAGTTCCCGCCGTCTATAATACACTTCCGACAACGTTCATACAAGTTCTTGAAACTTCTGAAAAAGTCCTCCTTTGAGACTGTCTTAAGTACCTTGGAAACAGCAGCTTGAATGTCTGAGATGCTTGAAAATCGGTTTCCCTTCAGTGCCAATTTCAGTCGTGGAAAGAGGAAAAGATCTGCTGGCGCTAGAAATACTAGTATTACACCCTCCTTATTCCCCTGATCTAGCCCCAGCAGATTTTTTTCTCTTTCCACGACTGAAATTGGCACTGAAAAGAAACCGATTTTCAAGCATCTCAGACATTCAAGCTGCTATTACCAAGGAACTTAAAACAGTATCAAAGGAGGACTTTTTCAGAAGTTTCAAGAACTTGTATGAACTTTGTCAGAAGTGTATTGTAGACGGCGGGAACTACTTTGAAGGACAGTGATGTATTTATCTGCAAATATAGAATACAGTGATTATTATGACATCAGTCACCTTACTTTTCAGTCTCACCTTGTATTATATTTAGTGGGTGCTTTGTCTCGCGATTGATTCACGCTTGGTCCATGTATTCTCCACCCACTCATGGCTATCCAAGAATACAAATCACGACGAATGCCAAGTAATTAATTTCAAATTTTCATACACCACTATGTAAAATCTTAATTATCTCAAAGTAAATTTCGATTAATTGAATATAATTTGTAAAACTCCTTATTCCGATCGCTTTCGAAGCGTAATTTTAAACGGGCTTTTAAAAATAGCAGTTTCATTACACAATTATATCATCACCATCATGTCCATCAAGAACGACAGTCCTTGTTGGACCAATGCTTTTCTTTGAAGACATTTCCATGCATTGCCCTGAGTGACAATTGTAATCAAGTTCCTAACCTTTAATACAACAAAATCTTTTTCAACTGCATCTATCCATTTAGTCCGAGAGGCGACTGCAATTTTTGGACCCCATCGAACATCATTCAGAATTTTTTATAGAGATTGGAGAAAAGTGAGTAGATTAGGAATCCACTGGTCTGCCGTGGCAAAAATGGCCGAAACTGATCAAAAATCGACTTGGAATGAGTTGAACTAAAATCCGATTGCCAAATATGTCATAACTTGCCAAAAAGTGAACAAACTTTTTCGACTGGCAACCCTGCATTTTGATTTTCAATGAGAAAAAGCGAAAACGATTTCTGATCTCTGGCTTGGCAAATTTGTGTCTTTTAAAAGTAAGCCAAATTGGCGACATCAGTTACGTCATCCGTGACGTAATGTTTTTGCCAACTTGGCTCCTTTTTAATACATGCAAGTAGACCGTCGCCAGATATCTGAATCGTCTGCAACCTTCTTAATTGATAATTAAAGAGTGAGGGTTACCAAATAAAAAAAAATGCTCATTATTTGGCAAGTTATGGCTCATTTGTCAATTGAATTTAGTTCAACTTATTAAAAGTCAATTTTTTACCAGTTTCAGCCATTTTTGCCACGGCAGACCAGTGGGTTCATAATCTACTCACTTTTCTCTAATTTTTATAAAAAAATCAGAATGATGTTCGATGGGGTCCAAAAATTGCAGACGCCTCTCAGTCTAATTGCAACCTGGGTCGACCTTTTCTTGTTTGTCCCTGCGGTTTCGCCAACACGAGCCTTTTTAAAGGGCTTGAAACAATTTTCTAAAAACATAATTTGTCCTGTTTAATATATTGATCTTGATGCATTTTTAGATACCTGGGTCCCTATAGAACTTATAAATTTCAGTATTTTGCCGTCTACGACAAAAATAATTTTTCTTTGCACACCTAAAAAAAGTCCTTAAAATCTTTTGCTCAAAATGTACCCAAAAGGGCCTCGTCAAATCTTGTCAATGTCCATATTTCAGAACCATAGACCAAAAAAAAAAGCCTAATCTTTTATATAACAAGAATTTAGTTCTTTGAATGAACTGTGACTTATAAAGATTCCTTAATCGGTAAAAGGCCCCATTGACAGACGCAATTCTGTTTTTTATTTCAGGTAAGGTATTACTTGAACAATTAATTTCTGATCCCAAATATTTAAAACTATGTACAAATTCGAAAGAGTAAATTGCCAAAGTAATATTGGATGAATTCTTACAACAATTACACAATCTCAAATTGTAAATGTTCTTTGACACGTTTTTTCCGTTCTCAGATAATAAGCACTTCAAACACACTTCACCATAGCAACCCATCGCTTCAGAAACTGAAATTACCCGGGCAATGCCGTGGCTCGCAGCTAAGTAAATAAGTAAATCCAAATTGCTATGACAAAATTCAATGTGCCCGTAGAAAAAAAAATCCAAACAAGAACAGAAGTGTAGGTAATAATGCAAATTTTTCAATTTCCTTCGAATTATTTTTGAAAAAGTTTGAGAATTGATTAGGAGGAACACAGAGATAATACGATCAAATTAAAAAGGATGTGTGCGTGGTATTTCTTTAAATGAAGATCCCTGGAATTCTCTCTTTCTGCTTGAATTTCCGTATTTCATAAATATTTCGAAATAATACGAATTCTTTGATTTCAGTTTATTATAGCTCCTCAAGTTAAGAAGAAATAGAACCTAATCTGCACATTCATTTTGGAACTCTCAGCTTCTGATAAAAAATTTTTACTAATTTCATGTTTGCATCATACCAATCAATACGATTTATGTTCCTAAGTAAGTTCCGCTACAGATCAAATTGTAAAAAGTGTTATAAAAATATTCTTAAGGGTTGTTTATTTCTTTATAAACTAGATTTACCAGACCAGTCATTTTGACTGGTCGTGCAGTTTCAAATCAAAATTCCTACTGCATGTAACATTTGCTTTCCGAAATGATGTTATGACGTTTGTAGCTATAAGTAGAGAATACATTTTATGAACTTAATGTTACCTTATATATATTCGTAACAAATATATTTTTTTATTATTGACACTTATACCAGTACCAGTCAAAAAAACTGGTGCATGTTTCTGTGAAGAAATTCTGTGATGAAAGGACATTGGGGACAGCTATAACAATTGATGGGTATTGCAATGTTTTATCGGCACAGAAATTTGATTTCGGGAGAATCATAATTATTATTGACACTTATACCAGTACCAGTCAAAAAGACTGGTGCATGCTTCTGTGAAGAAATTCTGTGATGAAAGGACATTGGGGACAGCTATAATAATTGATGGTTATTGCAATGTTTTATCGGCACATAAATATGATTTCGGGAGAATCATAATTATTATTGACACTTATACCAGTACCAGTCAAAAAGACTGGTGCATGTTTCTGTGAAGAAATTCTGTGATGAAAGGACATTGGGGACAGCTATAACAATTGATGGGTATTGCAATGTTTTATCGGCACAGAAATTTGATTTCGGGAGAATCATAATTATTATTGACACTTATACCAGTACCAGTCAAAAAGACTGGTGCATGTTTCTGTGAAGAAATTCTGTGATGAAAGGACATTGGGGACAGCTATAACATTGGGGATGGGTATTGCAATGTTTTATCGGCACAGAAATATGATTTCGGGAGAATCATAATTATTATTGACACTTATACCAGTACCAGTCAAAAAGACTGGTGCATGTTTCTGTGAAGAAATTCTGTGATGAAAAGACATTGGGGACAGCTACAACAATTGATGGGTATTGCAATGTTTTATCGGCACAGAAATATGATTTCGGGAGAATCATAATTATTATTGACACTTATACCAGTACCAGTCAAAAAGACTGGTGCATGTTTCTGTGATGAAAAGACATTGGGGACAGCTACAACAATTGATGGGTATTGCAATGTTTTATCGGCACAGAAATATGATTTCGGGAGAATCATAATTATTATTGACACTTATACCAGTACCAGTCAAAAAGACTGGTGCATGTTTCTGTGAAGAAATTCTGTGATGAAAAGACATTGGGGACAGCTACAACAATTGATGGGTATTGCAATGTTTTATCGGCACAGAAATATGATTTCGGGAGAATCATAATTATTATTGACACTTATACCAGTACCAGTCAAAAAGACTGGTGCATGTTTCTGTAATGAAAAGACATTGGGGACAGCTACAACAATTGATGGGTATTGCAATGTTTTATCGGCACAGAAATATGATTTCGGGAGAATCATAATTATTATTGACACTTATACCAGTACCAGTCAAAAAGACTGGTGCATGTTTCTGTGAAGAAATTCTGTGATGAAAAGACATTGGGGACAGCTACAACAATTGATGGGTATTGCAATGTTTTATCGGCACAGAAATATGATTTCGGGAGAATCATAATTATTATTGACACTTATACCAGTACCAGTCAAAAAGACTGGTGCATGTTTCTGTGATGAAAAGACATTGGGGACAGCTACAACAATTGATGGGTATTGCAATGTTTTATCGGCACAGAAATATGATTTCGGGAGAATCATAATTATTATTGACACTTATACCAGTACCAGTCAAAAAGACTGGTGCATGTTTCTGTGATGAAAAGACATTGGGGACAGCTACAACAATTGATGGGTATTGCAATGTTTTATCGGCACAGAAATATGATTTCGGGAGAATCATAATTATTATTGACACTTATACCAGTACCAGTCAAAAAGACTGGTGCATGTTTCTGTGAAGAAATTCTGTGATGAAAAGACATTGGGGACAGCTACAACAATTGATGGGTATTGCAATGTTTTATCGGCACAGAAATATGATTTCGGGAGAATCATAATTATTATTGACACTTATACCAGTACCAGTCAAAAAGACTGGTGCATGTTTCTGTGATGAAAAGACATTGGGGACAGCTACAACAATTGATGGGTATTGCAATGTTTTATCGGCACAGAAATATGATTTCGGGAGAATCATAATTATTATTGACACTTATACCAGTACCAGTCAAAAAGACTGGTGCATGTTTCTGTGATGAAAAGACATTGGGGACAGCTACAACAATTGATGGGTATTGCAATGTTTTATCGGCACAGAAATATGATTTCGGGAGAATCATAATTATTATTGACACTTATACCAGTACCAGTCAAAAAGACTGGTGCATGTTTCTGTGAAGAAATTCTGTGATGAAAAGACATTGGGGACAGCTACAACAATTGATGGGTATTGCAATGTTTTATCGGCACAGAAATATGATTTCGGGAGAATCATAATTATTATTGACACTTATACCAGTACCAGTCAAAAAGACTGGTGCATGTTTCTGTGATGAAAAGACATTGGGGACAGCTACAACAATTGATGGGTATTGCAATGTTTTATCGGCACAGAAATATGATTTCGGGAGAATCATAATTATTATTGACACTTATACCAGTACCAGTCAAAAAGACTGGTGCATGTTTCTGTGATGAAAAGACATTGGGGACAGCTACAACAATTGATGGGTATTGCAATGTTTTATCGGCACAGAAATATGATTTCGGGAGAATCATAATTATTATTGACACTTATACCAGTACCAGTCAAAAAGACTGGTGCATGTTTCTGTGAAGAAATTCTGTGATGAAAAGACATTGGGGACAGCTACAACAATTGATGGGTATTGCAATGTTTTATCGGCACAGAAATATGATTTCGGGAGAATCATAATTATTATTGACACTTATACCAGTACCAGTCAAAAAGACTGGTGCATGTTTCTGTGATGAAAAGACATTGGGGACAGCTACAACAATTGATGGGTATTGCAATGTTTTATCGGCACAGAAATATGATTTCGGGAGAATCATAATTATTATTGACACTTATACCAGTACCAGTCAAAAAGACTGGTGCATGTTTCTGTGATGAAAAGACATTGGGGACAGCTACAACAATTGATGGGTATTGCAATGTTTTATCGGCACAGAAATATGATTTCGGGAGAATCATAATTATTATTGACACTTATACCAGTACCAGTCAAAAAGACTGGTGCATGTTTCTGTGAAGAAATTCTGTGATGAAAAGACATTGGGGACAGCTACAACAATTGATGGGTATTGCAATGTTTTATCGGCACAGAAATATGATTTCGGGAGAATCATAATTATTATTGACACTTATACCAGTACCAGTCAAAAAGACTGGTGCATGTTTCTGTGATGAAAAGACATTGGGGACAGCTACAACAATTGATGGGTATTGCAATGTTTTATCGGCACAGAAATATGATTTCGGGAGAATCATAATTATTATTGACACTTATACCAGTACCAGTCAAAAAGACTGGTGCATGTTTCTGTGATGAAAAGACATTGGGGACAGCTACAACAATTGATGGGTATTGCAATGTTTTATCGGCACAGAAATATGATTTCGGGAGAATCATAATTATTATTGACACTTATACCAGTACCAGTCAAAAAGACTGGTGCATGTTTCTGTGATGAAAAGACATTGGGGACAGCTACAACAATTGATGGGTATTGCAATGTTTTATCGGCACAGAAATATGATTTCGGGAGAATCATAATTATTATTGACACTTATACCAGTACCAGTCAAAAAGACTGGTGCATGTTTCTGTGAAGAAATTCTGTGATGAAAAGACATTGGGGACAGCTACAACAATTGATGGGTATTGCAATGTTTTATCGGCACAGAAATATGATTTCAGGAGAATCATAATTATTATTGACACTTATACCAGTACCAGTCAAAAAGACTGGTGCATGTTTCTGTGATGAAAAGACATTGGGGACAGCTACAACAATTGATGGGTATTGCAATGTTTTATCGGCACAGAAATATGATTTCGGGAGAATCATAATTATTATTGACACTTATACCAGTACCAGTCAAAAAGACTGGTGCATGTTTCTGTGATGAAAAGACATTGGGGACAGCTACAACAATTGATGGGTATTGCAATGTTTTATCGGCACAGAAATATGATTTCGGGAGAATCATAATTATTATTGACACTTATACCAGTACCAGTCAAAAAGACTGGTGCATGTTTCTGTGATGAAAAGACATTGGGGACAGCTACAACAATTGATGGGTATTGCAATGTTTTATCGGCACAGAAATATGATTTCGGGAGAATCATAATTATTATTGACACTTATACCAGTACCAGTCAAAAAGACTGGTGCATGTTTCTGTGATGAAAAGACATTGGGGACAGCTACAACAATTGATGGGTATTGCAATGTTTTATCGGCACAGAAATATGATTTCGGGAGAATCATAATTATTATTGACACTTATACCAGTACCAGTCAAAAAGACTGGTGCATGTTTCTGTGATGAAAAGACATTGGGGACAGCTACAACAATTGATGGGTATTGCAATGTTTTATCGGCACAGAAATATGATTTCGGGAGAATCATAATTATTATTGACACTTATACCAGTACCAGTCAAAAAGACTGGTGCATGTTTCTGTGAAGAAATTCTGTGATGAAAAGACATTGGGGACAGCTACAACAATTGATGGGTATTGCAATGTTTTATCGGCACAGAAATATGATTTCGGGAGAATCATAATTATTATTGACACTTATACCAGTACCAGTCAAAAAGACTGGTGCATGTTTCTGTGATGAAAAGACATTGGGGACAGCTACAACAATTGATGGGTATTGCAATGTTTTATCGGCACAGAAATATGATTTCGGGAGAATCATAATTATTATTGACACTTATACCAGTACCAGTCAAAAAGACTGGTGCATGTTTCTGTGATGAAAAGACATTGGGGACAGCTACAACAATTGATGGGTATTGCAATGTTTTATCGGCACAGAAATATGATTTCGGGAGAATCATAATTATTATTGACACTTATACCAGTACCAGTCAAAAAGACTGGTGCATGTTTCTGTGAAGAAATTCTGTGATGAAAAGACATTGGGGACAGCTACAACAATTGATGGGTATTGCAATGTTTTATCGGCACAGAAATATGATTTCGGGAGAATCATAATTATTATTGACACTTATACCAGTACCAGTCAAAAAGACTGGTGCATGTTTCTGTGATGAAAAGACATTGGGGACAGCTACAACAATTGATGGGTATTGCAATGTTTTATCGGCACAGAAATATGATTTCGGGAGAATCATAATTATTATTGACACTTATACCAGTACCAGTCAAAAAGACTGGTGCATGTTTCTGTGATGAAAAGACATTGGGGACAGCTACAACAATTGATGGGTATTGCAATGTTTTATCGGCACAGAAATATGATTTCGGGAGAATCATAATTATTATTGACACTTATACCAGTACCAGTCAAAAAGACTGGTGCATGTTTCTGTGAAGAAATTCTGTGATGAAAAGACATTGGGGACAGCTACAACAATTGATGGGTATTGCAATGTTTTATCGGCACAGAAATATGATTTCGGGAGAATCATAATTATTATTGACACTTATACCAGTACCAGTCAAAAAGACTGGTGCATGTTTCTGTGATGAAAAGACATTGGGGACAGCTACAACAATTGATGGGTATTGCAATGTTTTATCGGCACAGAAATATGATTTCGGGAGAATCATAATTATTATTGACACTTATACCAGTACCAGTCAAAAAGACTGGTGCATGTTTCTGTGATGAAAAGACATTGGGGACAGCTACAACAATTGATGGGTATTGCAATGTTTTATCGGCACAGAAATATGATTTCGGGAGAATCATAATTATTATTGACACTTATACCAGTACCAGTCAAAAAGACTGGTGCATGTTTCTGTGATGAAAAGACATTGGGGACAGCTACAACAATTGATGGGTATTGCAATGTTTTATCGGCACAGAAATATGATTTCGGGAGAATCATAATTATTATTGACACTTATACCAGTACCAGTCAAAAAGACTGGTGCATGTTTCTGTGAAGAAATTCTGTGATGAAAAGACATTGGGGACAGCTACAACAATTGATGGGTATTGCAATGTTTTATCGGCACAGAAATATGATTTCAGGAGAATCATAATTATTATTGACACTTATACCAGTACCAGTCAAAAAGACTGGTGCATGTTTCTGTGATGAAAAGACATTGGGGACAGCTACAACAATTGATGGGTATTGCAATGTTTTATCGGCACAGAAATATGATTTCGGGAGAATCATAATTATTATTGACACTTATACCAGTACCAGTCAAAAAGACTGGTGCATGTTTCTGTGATGAAAAGACATTGGGGACAGCTACAACAATTGATGGGTATTGCAATGTTTTATCGGCACAGAAATATGATTTCGGGAGAATCATAATTATTATTGACACTTATACCAGTACCAGTCAAAAAGACTGGTGCATGTTTCTGTGATGAAAAGACATTGGGGACAGCTACAACAATTGATGGGTATTGCAATGTTTTATCGGCACAGAAATATGATTTCGGGAGAATCATAATTATTATTGACACTTATACCAGTACCAGTCAAAAAGACTGGTGCATGTTTCTGTGATGAAAAGACATTGGGGACAGCTACAACAATTGATGGGTATTGCAATGTTTTATCGGCACAGAAATATGATTTCGGGAGAATCATAATTATTATTGACACTTATACCAGTACCAGTCAAAAAGACTGGTGCATGTTTCTGTGATGAAAAGACATTGGGGACAGCTACAACAATTGATGGGTATTGCAATGTTTTATCGGCACAGAAATATGATTTCGGGAGAATCATAATTATTATTGACACTTATACCAGTACCAGTCAAAAAGACTGGTGCATGTTTCTGTGATGAAAAGACATTGGGGACAGCTACAACAATTGATGGGTATTGCAATGTTTTATCGGCACAGAAATATGATTTCGGGAGAATCATAATTATTATTGACACTTATACCAGTACCAGTCAAAAAGACTGGTGCATGTTTCTGTGATGAAAAGACATTGGGGACAGCTACAACAATTGATGGGTATTGCAATGTTTTATCGGCACAGAAATATGATTTCGGGAGAATCATAATTATTATTGACACTTATACCAGTACCAGTCAAAAAGACTGGTGCATGTTTCTGTGATGAAAAGACATTGGGGACAGCTACAACAATTGATGGGTATTGCAATGTTTTATCGGCACAGAAATATGATTTCGGGAGAATCATAATTATTATTGACACTTATACCAGTACCAGTCAAAAAGACTGGTGCATGTTTCTGTGATGAAAAGACATTGGGGACAGCTACAACAATTGATGGGTATTGCAATGTTTTATCGGCACAGAAATATGATTTCGGGAGAATCATAATTATTATTGACACTTATACCAGTACCAGTCAAAAAGACTGGTGCATGTTTCTGTGATGAAAAGACATTGGGGACAGCTACAACAATTGATGGGTATTGCAATGTTTTATCGGCACAGAAATATGATTTCGGGAGAATCATAATTATTATTGACACTTATACCAGTACCAGTCAAAAAGACTGGTGCATGTTTCTGTGATGAAAAGACATTGGGGACAGCTACAACAATTGATGGGTATTGCAATGTTTTATCGGCACAGAAATATGATTTCGGGAGAATCATAATTATTATTGACACTTATACCAGTACCAGTCAAAAAGACTGGTGCATGTTTCTGTGATGAAAAGACATTGGGGACAGCTACAACAATTGATGGGTATTGCAATGTTTTATCGGCACAGAAATATGATTTCGGGAGAATCATAATTATTATTGACACTTATACCAGTACCAGTCAAAAAGACTGGTGCATGTTTCTGTGATGAAAAGACATTGGGGACAGCTACAACAATTGATGGGTATTGCAATGTTTTATCGGCACAGAAATATGATTTCGGGAGAATCATAATTATTATTGACACTTATACCAGTACCAGTCAAAAAGACTGGTGCATGTTTCTGTGATGAAAAGACATTGGGGACAGCTACAACAATTGATGGGTATTGCAATGTTTTATCGGCACAGAAATATGATTTCGGGAGAATCATAATTATTATTGACACTTATACCAGTACCAGTCAAAAAGACTGGTGCATGTTTCTGTGATGAAAAGACATTGGGGACAGCTACAACAATTGATGGGTATTGCAATGTTTTATCGGCACAGAAATATGATTTCGGGAGAATCATAATTATTATTGACACTTATACCAGTACCAGTCAAAAAGACTGGTGCATGTTTCTGTGATGAAAAGACATTGGGGACAGCTACAACAATTGATGGGTATTGCAATGTTTTATCGGCACAGAAATATGATTTCGGGAGAATCATAATTATTATTGACACTTATACCAGTACCAGTCAAAAAGACTGGTGCATGTTTCTGTGATGAAAAGACATTGGGGACAGCTACAACAATTGATGGGTATTGCAATGTTTTATCGGCACAGAAATATGATTTCGGGAGAATCATAATTATTATTGACACTTATACCAGTACCAGTCAAAAAGACTGGTGCATGTTTCTGTGATGAAAAGACATTGGGGACAGCTACAACAATTGATGGGTATTGCAATGTTTTATCGGCACAGAAATATGATTTCGTTAGAATCATGAGACCGATGATAGCGGCCCATGCGTCTTTCGTTCGTTCCGTTATCGGCATTGAACCGATTACGGCGATTACGCGCAGTATTTACTTAGGACACTAGCCCAGCGTTGCGGCCCACCACTGAATATAACGCCTTTTTTCAAGATTTTTAAGAGACATTTTTTTACGAGCACTTGCTTTGTAAGTGCACGAGGTACGAACAGTCTTGTTTCGAGCTTCATTCAACACACACATGCCGACCAAATGGTATAGTGGTTAGGGTGCTAGCTTCTAGACCGCGAGGTTGCGGGTTCCGAGTCCCGTGTTAGGCATGGGTGTTTGTAAATGTATGTTGGCTTGTCTAATGACGAATGTTTCGGCGCATTATAGCCCTCGTGTTGCTGACGGTGCCAGATAATCTGAAAACAACCAACCAACACACACGAATAACACGACACCAGTCATCCTGACTGGTTTTGGTAGAAATAGGTATATTTAAATAACTAGTAAACCTAGTGTTAAATATTATCGGTAGATATTACAGATCAGTACAGAATGAAAAAATGTTGAAAATATTGTGAAGAATAGTTAACCCTTTGCACTCGATGCCTTTTTCGCGAGTAGAAACCAGTAACTCGAGACGTTTAGCAGCGATTTTGCTGCATCCAATCATGTGGTGAGTGAGAGTAGCCTCTCGAGTGCAAAAGGTTAAAGATTGTTAAATTTCATGAGTAATTAATAATTTCGAACCTGTTAGTAGTTATCATTAGTAAAAAGTGGCAAAAATATTAATGATAATCGTCATGAATGTTTAAAAATGAAACTGATTATAAATATAAAAAGTTAAGATCTTGTAACTGATAAGAATGTTTTAGTGGAGTAAAAAGTTGAAAAATGAAAGCTTTCAACACAGCCTTTCACTCTTGCCTTGAGCGTACCTCATCAAGGATCTTTTTTTCTTCTCTCCTCAGTTTCGCTTATAACAAAGGATAATATAAGGATTATCTAAAAGTATATCGCCAAAATCACCATTTTTGGCGAAGTTTTTTTTTTTTTTTTTTTTTTTTTTTTTTTTTTTTTTTTTTTTTTTTTTTTTTTTTTTAGACCTAAATAAAAAAAAAATTATCGTAAAAAATACTGCCAAACTGATCATTTCCTCTAAATGAAGATATAAAAACGGTAAATGACACAAATCCACGTCAGTATTATAATGTCATTGAAAGTTGTACGATGTTCCACACCCCTAGTTTAAATCAGGTTATCTAGTTAAATATTTTATTTTTTTTCCGACTGAATACTATACTTTCATTTACCCTATGTATACATATAGGTAATTGAAAGTAAAAAGACTTCCCCAAGCATTCTTCAAAACAGACCAGTCCCTTACTTACAAACACAACACCTTTGGTAAACATAGATGTTAGTAAAATATGTTTCAAAAAAGAGATGGGAATGTGAAGAGAAAATGTCGGAAGGATTGAAGAATATCGCATACTTTTTGACTCGGTATTTCATTTCCGGTTGTCACTTATAAAAATGTACCAGACTATTACAGAGGAAAAAGATTAAAACGAAGTGGGAGGAAGAACGTATGAATGATATTACACGAGTTTTACTTCGTGAAGCGGTGTTGTTTTTGTTAGATAAACATAGCAGTGAAATGAACGATTTAATATTCTAGTCTTCATTTTTTATTTATTTTTTTAATTAATTGGAAAAATACTAGGGAACGCTTAAACAAAAATTACGTGTTTCATGATAATTTAATAAAAAATTATTTTTTTGTGTAATTGATCGTCTATGGTTAACAGTCTAAATATTAATTAGATCATGTAACTGATAACAATTAAGAATGCAAAAAAAAAATTAATAGTTATCATTAATAGTATTTCAATAATGTAACCCTCATGGATGCTGAGATATAAAACTGACCATAATTAATGATTTCAAATATTGTAATAGATGACGAAACTGAATGTTGGAATATGAAACTGAATAAAATTTCAAAGTTGGAACATGTGTTGATTGTAATTATGAACTTCAATGACGATAATAGTTATCATTAATAAGTGATACATGTAATCTATAACCATCATGAATGCTGAGAAATGAAACTGATTAAAAATATAAAAATTAATAAATTTGTCTGATAGTAATATTAAACTTCGTCGCCCATATAGTATAGTGGTTAGTACATCAGACTACCTTGCTGTTAGGTCTCGGTTCGAAGCCGGGTTAAGGCATGGATGTAGGACGTGGATATTCTAATAGACTGAGAGGCGACTGCAATTTTTGGACCTCATCGAACATCATTCTGAATATTTTATAAAAGTTGGAGAAAAGTGAGTAGATTACGAATCCACTGATCTGCAGTGGCAAAAATGGCCGAAACTGGTCAGAAATCGACTTTTAATAAGTTGAACTAAATCCAATTGCCAAATGCGCCATAACTTGCCAAATAATGAGCATTTTTTTTATTTGGTAACCCTCACTCTTTAATTTCAATTAAGAAAGTTGCAGACGATTCTGATGTGTGGCTATGGCTTACTTGCATCTTTCACAAATAAGCCAAATTGACAATAAACATTACGTCACTGATGACCTAACTAATGTCGCCAATTTGGCTTACTTTTAAAAGATACAAGTTTTCCGAGCCAGAAATCAGAAATCGTTTGAGGTTTTTCTCATTGAAAATCAAAATTCAGTGGGTTGCCAGACGAAAAAGTTTGCTCTCTTTTTTGTCAAGTCATGACATATTTGGCAATCGTATTTTAATTCAACTCATTCCAAGTCAATTTTTGATCAGTTTCGGCCATTTTTGCAGCGGCAGACCAGTGGATTCGTAATCTACTCACTAATAATCAAAGTATCAAACAATGAAGGAAACTATTTTCGGAAGAGAAAACTAATCTAACTAGATTACCAAACAAAGTATAAAATAATTTCGATGACTAGATTATAATTGTTTTCAAAAAAAAAATTCGTTTGTATTAAGATCGGTATGGGAAAAGTAAATTTTTCATATTTACTCCAACTCAGCAAATTCTATTGAAACAAATAGCCTGATAATCAGCTCTTAATAACTGAATCGTCGTTACAAGTTTCATAGACATAAATCATTGGCTTTAGAGCTTAATTTAAGGGTAATGGTGCCCCGATAAATTAAACACCTTTACGCTCTGTTGTCAAATTAATTAAAGCGAGATATATCTTCCGATAAAATCTTATGTAAAGATAATTAATTCAGCGAACAGCGAAATATTCGCGAAGCAATTTTAATCAAAGTATTTTGGATAAACAATGACACGCCCCATAGAGAGATGCAGCAATATGTTTAGACTAGAAATTTATAAGGCGCCTAAGATGCCCGTTGAAAAATTATAAATAAAACATACATTTTAATTATTAAAAAAATCAATAATTTTTATTTTAATATTATGCAAATGAAAATTGTTTCTGATATTAATTGAAGCGATAATAAAATATTTGACAAAAAAAATTTTAATGAAGAACTTATCACCCATGAACGTATATATACGTCATAGGATCCCCAGTTTTTCTCGCAATACACAACATTTTTAAATTTATAAATAAAAAAATTTAAAAAAAAATATTTTTTAGATATTTTTATTAGGATGATAGTCTATAACCTATCTAAAACAAAATAAATAAAAAATAATTTAAAGAAATTATGCATTTGAATTAGAAATATAATTAAAAAATTATTTCAGGGAAAACAACTGGTGAATTTCGCCAAGGAGGGTTGAAAGCTATACTGAAGCCTCCATCAGAGGGTTGAAAGCTATACTGTGCGTGAATTCAACAGAGATATTAGGTGCATCATTTGGATCTTCACTGTCAACAGAATGAGCACTAAAATAAATTTGAGAGTTACCATCAATCAAAACAATTACCTTCCTATTTATCAACATAGCATAGATTCTGTTGTCAGAGTGTGCTTGGTGTTTGCCTCTAATTTTAAGTACAGTAAACCCCCTTTAACACGAAGTCGATGGAGCCGTCAAAATTGTTCGCGTTAACAAAATTTCATGTTAAACGAGTAAATTCAAGTTAAGTTTTAAGTACGGAGAAAGACTTTCACTTCGCATTAAACGGGATTTCATGTTAAGATATTTCGCGTTAACGGGTTTGACTGTAAGAAAAACATCTCTAACAAAAAAGATGCAATAAAGTGCGTATCAAAATTCTTTTACAAAAACTGAACGTGAAGTTTATACATTTACGACTAAAGGGGACTTGGTATCCTTCAAACTATTTTTTTTTTATTTAAGCCTTTAAAAATATAAATTTTTTATATTTGAAAGTATTACTAAGTAAAAACTACATTTTATATATAAAAAAAAAAGTTCACATTGCTGCTCTAAATTTCCAAAATTTTAATTTTTTTTTTTTAAAAATCATCAAATTTCAAATTCTATCTTCTTTTTCATTTTTCAATATTTTTTCCTGATTTTTGTTAAAAAATGTTCCTATACTAAACTCCAACTTAACTTGACATCACTAGATGATAGATCTTCACCGTGCTCATAGGCAATTAATCCATATTAGCGGAGTGAAGACGTAATTCTCGCCGAACCTTACAGCCTTTTGTTCTCTACAGGGTTGTGGTTTGGCGAGCATTATGCTTTCACGCCGCCAAAATGGATAAATTGCCTATGAGCACTGTGACGATCTACCGTCTAGTGATGTCAAGTTAAGTTGAAGTTTAGTATAGTAATATACTCTAACTTTTTAGGTTTCGGATTTAGAATAAGTAAAATATTTTTCGAGAAAAACGATAAACTGTAACTATATATAAAAAATGGTTATTTTTGAACATGTAAATTTGTAAAAAAAAGTTTTTATTTTATTAAAAAATTTCTCAAATAGATATTGAGAATGACACACAAAATATTTCAAGTCATTTCATTTATATTTGCTCAAGTTTTAGCATTTTGAGTAAGGTGGGAATTTCAAAAATCACGAACTGAGAAAAATGCGTTCGAAACATCAAAGGAGCTATTGCAGCAATGCTAAATTCTCCATAAAAACTTAGTGTTTCTGCAATTACAGTTATCGGATCAGCTCAAAAACTTTCCAAAATAAGAAAAAGGTTTTCAAAAATTATAAACACGCAAAAAATAGTAAATTTATATTTTTATTATTTTTTTGTGAAAACAAGGCGTACAAAGTCCCCTAAATATATTTTATTTATTCTAATTAAAATAATTTTGGTAACAGGAAAGAATTTCAACAATGATCAGTTAAAATTTAACTTACACTGTTATAAAGTGAGGCAATGAGTGAGTGAAGCAGTGATAAAAGTAACTGTTAGTGAAACAGTGATAAAAGTAACTGTTAGTGAAGTAGTGATAAAAGTAACTGTTAGTGAAACAGTGATAAAAGTAACTGTTAGTGAAACAGTGATAAAAGTAACTGTTAGTGAAACAGTGATAAAAGTAACTGTTAGTGAAACAGTGATATAAGTAACTGTTAGTGAAACAGTGATAAAAGTAACTGTTAGTGAAGCAGTGATAAAAGTAACTGTTAGTGAAACAGTGATAAAAGTAAATGTTAGTGAAGCAGTGATAAAAGTAACTGTTAGTGAAGCAGTGATAAAAGTAACTGTTATTTGGGAGATTTTACTATAAATACAACTGTTGTATATTTTTCTAAAATAAAAATACTAAAGAAACTACTGAAAAATTATTACTAGTAGAATGACAATCAGGAGTTAAATCCTATTATCCAGCCACTATTTAAAATAATGATTTACAAAAGCAATGAATAATTCTCGCAATTTTTTTTTTTTTTTTTTTTTTTTTTTTAATTATACAATTCTAAATGTTTCGAAAAGGCCATAAACACACAAAATTCAGCTTTATGAGATGGTTTTTTTTTCCTTTTTCCTCGATTTGCAATCAAAGTTCACCTGTTAGACTTTGGCGAGAAAAAGATTCCTTCAGCTCGAAACTAATGTGACGTCAAGAGATCTGAAATAGCTTGGCTTGAAACGCAGCAGCGAAAACCAGTTTTGCAAGTTTCTCGCAAATTGTGCCAACCGGTATGGGATATTTCAATTGTCTACTAAACACCGATGCCAAACACACACCAACTATTTGTCAGAAACCTCACGATAACCATAGAAACGGAAGGAAGTTTTGACGTTATAACTATAGTTCAGTGTTTTTATATCGGACTGGTTTTGGTGCATTACCTTTTCTTAATATTTAAATAACTAATTTTTTAAAGAACTTTTGTTTAAGTATTTGGAATCAGAAAGAAATTCTTCATAAATGTAAACTAATTTCACTCGTTTTTTTAAAATAATGCGGGAATTGTCCATTGAACATGGTTGGTTGGTTGGTTGTATTCAGATTATCTGGCGCCGTCAGCAACACGAGGGCTATAATGCGCCGAAACATTTCGTCATTTAACAAACCAACATACATTTACAAACACCCATGCCTACACGGGACTCGAACTCGCAACCTCGCGGTCTAGAAGCCAGCACGCTAACCACTATACCGTTTGGTCGGTTCATTGTACATGGTATAACGAAGAATGGAAGGGTCAAAGGGAAGGGATGCGCTTGAACCTCCAAGTTTTCAAAAGTTAACAATAAAGTGGAGAAACCTTAAAACATTCATGGGAAAAAAATACAGAGTAGGTATTAAATCATTCATTTGAACGTAAAACTATTGCATAACTTTTTTATATATATCTTCAGGGTGGTGTTTTTCACTACTATTTTTTTTTTCTCTTTTTATACGCGAAATAAAAATTGATAAAATTATACCATTAAAAAGCAAAGACATCCACATCTATAGAATAGTTTATCTACAGTTACCTAATGTGCTATTAGTCTAAAAATCAAAGAGAAAAAAAAATCAGAAATAGTCGAAATTTTTTGGGAAGTTGTGATAGTATACTGTAGATTGCAGTGCAACAGAAAAGCGAAAATCCCAATTTAATGACGATGATGAAGCGTAAGGAATTCTGTATCGCTCAACAATAGAACACAACATCTAACTCTGATGAACTTCTAAAGAAGTTATTCCTCTAAGAAATTTTAATTGTGCAGACTGAGCAAAGCCCAGCTAATTTAATAACCGTCTACTGCATGATTTCTTTTTTCTTTATATTGCAGCTAGTAGTCATATAATTGTGTTTATTGCAAAAAGTATACTAATAAAAATACTTTTTTTTATAAATATAATCAATCTTACTATGACTGATATAAATGATGGAAATTTCAAATTTCAATAAAATATATTAATTATTTCTCAAATTCTATTTCCAACTTATGTAGCTTATGTGTTACGCTATGCATTAGAGGGTTAATATCTCAGTAAAAAATGCAACTTTCATTTTTAAAAAAATAAAAATTGAAAGAAAACTTTTGCCGCCTTGTAATCCAATGTATACGATTTGCACGCCCTTTTAAATTAACCTGCTAACACCTATATAACAAAGCATTAAGCTATCTTGATTTAATTTTAAAAACTATGCTATTAATTTAAGGTGTTAAACATTCTTTAAACTTTTGCTTGCTTCTGTCTCCCAGCACTTCCTTCGTGCCAACCTGATGGCTGTGTGGTTAACGCTCAGGCATCGCATGGCAAAGGTGCTGAGTTCGAATCCTGGGTTAGGCATGGATTAGAGATCGGAAATATCGATCAAAATAAATATCTATACTGTATCGTTGCATATGAAAAAATGTCGATAAAATATCGTTGTATCGACACATGACTTTTTTTTTTTTTTTTTTTTTTTCCCAGAGTTTTTCGGGGCAAATTTCTACTTTTTATGAATTCATGCCAAAACTGTTTTAATAAATAAATTATAAAAATTGTTTTAGTAAATAAATTGTAAAAATTGTTTTGATAAATAAATTATATTATCAATCAGAATAAATAAAATACATTTGGATGTCAATGCATAAATTCACATTTATTTTTAAAGAAGAAATTTTTAAAAGTTCACTAAAGTTGTTTAAGTTTATCGCATATTTTGCTGATAGAGATGTTTTTAATATTTAAAATTAGGTGGAAACTTTAGGTACACGCTGGCAATAGAAACGGAGCTATGTTAATGACTATTAATAAATTATTACATCATGTTTTCTATTTTATTAGGGTGCCAATTTAATTGTCTCTCAGCCAAGTCCAAACCTTAGTTTTGAAGTTTTTGAAAAGGGAATAAAGAAAATCGAAAAAACACATGGAACTACAAAAAGATCATCATCAAAAAACTAAAAATGTTTGAAAATATCGATATATCAGTGACTTTTGTCGATATTTTTACTATCGATATATTTTTTAAAATATCGATTAAAATTAAGTCGTATCGATATATCGCCGACCTCTAACATGGATGTACGATGTGATTCGGAATCCACATTACGCTGCAGATTCCATCAAGTTTAACCGTCATTGTACATAGAAATAAGTTGTTGATCGTACAAACCAACCAAAAGTCATACTTAGTGTAACAATAATGATAAATGAAGTCACCATTTGCACAAATTAAATTTTTTTAAATTCGCTATAGTTATAAAAACTTCTTATGAAATTTTACTTTCACTCAATTATAAGAACTATTTTACAACAAAGTGCAATATATCCTAGTCTGCATCATTTATTGTAGATTGAGTCAACCACATTGATTAAAAAAAGTTAACGAGGGGAGTAAGAAAAGATCGATATCTATTATCAGCATCAATTTACTCCCCAGAAAAGTTAATTTGCTAAAAGCAGACAAAAAAAATTTAATTAGCACACTTTTCCAATAGCTTAAATATTTCGAAAACACACTAACCGATTTGATTAAAAAAGAAAAAGGTTTTGATTTTAATTGCTTCAAAAATATAATAATGAAAAATACTTCCTGGACTGTAGCTAACACACAAATTAAGGTTATAATGTCACAAAAATAATATTTGAATAGTATAATTCTATTACTATAAGAACTGTGTTTGTGTTAGAAACTTATTTAGAAAGTTTGTTCATTTTTAAAACACATAAAACTGTTTCATTAAGAAAAGGATTTACTTTAAATTGTTCCAATATTAATAAAGACAAATTCCTTCTTCCTGACTCACAAATAAATTTTATAATAATACAAAAATACTTTTGGAGTGGTGTTAAGTAATTTGTGTAAAATTAAGGAAATAATTTTTTTTTAATTGGTCATTTCCAATTTCATGCTTTTATTTTACAAAATTTTTGTTACATTTTTCCAATTGCGTGATTTTATACTAAGTAATTTTTGTAAAAATTTCCAATTGCATGATGTTGTTATTTTTTTGCATATTTTTTTGTAAAAAATTTCCAATTATATCTTTTTATTTTATGTAATTTTTGTTAAATTTTCCCAATCGCATCTTTTTATTTTATATAATTTTGTTAATTAACTGTTTTCAATTTCAATAACTTTTCTCGAATTGTTTTTTTTTTTTTTTTTTTTTTTTTTTAATAGAATAACTTTTTTTCACTTGTTTTTCTGTCCAATGACTTTTTTTATTTAGTTAATTCACTAAGCTTTTAAGAAACATGAACTTAATAATTAATAATAAAATAAAAAGAGAGAGCAACAGTCAACAGGCAAAAAAAAAAAACTTTTTAGAAAACCGAAAAATTAAATCAAAATATATTAGACACAATAACATATAATTGATGCTTCAATGTAAATAATTGTTTCAATAATAATTTTCAAAACCAAAGAGAAATAGAACTCAACCATTTAACAATATTCCGGTTTGCATTTAAAGTGCTTTGTTTTCCTTTTGTTAGTGTTTTAGGAACGGATATAAGTGGTGGTTAAAAAAAGTGTTTGTTGTGACGTGACTTTTCAAACTTCCGTTTGTAAAATTCAAGTGCTCTTCAGTTTCTATTAAAAAGAAAGAGTACAATTTTTTAAGTAATAATAATAATCCACAATTTTTCAAATGAGAGGATCTTAAAACTTATTGAAACTCACCAGTTAGTTTTTCAAAATTCTTCTCGCTACATATTTCCTAATGTATTGTGACTAATCGAATACGAGGAACTTAAAAACAGTTGTAAAAACAGCTTACAAAATTAGATAACAAAATCATAACTACTTTTTAGAAATTATTATTATTATTGTTATTGTAATAGTAATAGTAATAATAATTATAATTATAATAATAAAAAATATAAAATAATAATAAAAATGAAAATAATAGTAATAAAAATGAAAATAATAATAATAAAAATGAAAATAATAATAATAAAAATGAAAATAATAATAATAATAAAAATGATAATAAAAATAAAAATAATTTTTATTATTATTTTTATAATAATAATAATAATAAATAAATAAAAATTATTATTATTTTTATTATAATTATAATTATAATCAAAATAATAATTATTTATTTATTTTTATTATTATTGTTATTATTATTATTATTATTGTAATTATTATTATTGTAATTATTATTATTATTAAAGTTTTTTTGTTATATAATTCCTATTACATATTATTATTTGTATTCAATCCAATCGAAGCCATCCCTCGTTTTTTAATGCAAACATACTTAATTTAAATGAGAGATGAAGTACCCATTCAAAAAAATATATAGAATGAGAAGACATTTTAGTGTAGAAATAATGAAAAACCATTTTATTAAAATTTTCAATTAACGATTAAAATTACATTTCATTACTAAGAATACTGAAAATTTCAGTATTAAAATACTACTTAAATTTTTCAAATGTATTTAACAAATAAAATATTTTGTTCTTCTTTAGTTGCAATAGATTTAGGATTTTGACATTTAAATCTCTAATATTGCAACCTACGTAAAGATAAATTTTTGTTGAAATATGAAGTAATTATATTGGCCAATGAAAGTACAGAAGATCTAAATAATTATACAGCAAATGGCTTAACAGAGTATAGTAACAATAATAAACTTTATATTAAGAATATGAAAATATTAACGAAACCCTTCTGCGCCATCAACTGGCTTTATTATCAAAAGCATCCTACCATGTATGTGCAGTTTAAGACCTTTTATTTATGAAGAGAAATCTAAAAATGCACATGGATCATATACATACAATTAATCTACCGAAACACAAAATCTCTCGAAATTTGTATCAAGTGGATTTTCATTCGAATAACAGCAAAAAACGTTGGACATGAACAACTTGACATTGTTAAAGAGACTTGGTACCCCTTGTTTTCACAAAAAATAATAAAAATATTAATTTTCTATTTTTTGCGTGTTTATAATCTTTGAAACCTTCTCCTTATTCTAGTAAGTTTTTGAGCTGATCCGATAACTGTGATTGCAGAAAAACTATGTTTTTATGGAGAATTTAGCATTGCTGCAATAGCTCCTTTGATGTTTCGAACGCATTTTTCGCAGTTCGTGATTTTTGAAATTCCCACCTTACTCAAAATGCTAAAACTTCAGCAAATATAAATGAAATGACTTGAAATATTTTGTGTGTCATTCTCAATATCTATTTGATAAAATTGGCATGGATTATTTAGTAAAATGGATATATTTTTTATTTTTTTTAACAAATTTAAATGTTAAAAAATACCCGTTTTTTTCGCCCGCTTTTTACAGCAATTATCGTTTTTTTTTTTCGAAAACCATTTTACTTATTCTATATTCGATGCCTAAAAAGTTTAAATATATAATTGGAAACATTTTTTTAACAAAAATCAGGAAAAAGTATTGAAAAATTAAAACGAAGATAGCATTTGAAATTTGATGAATTTTTTGAAAATTTTTAAAAGTTTAGAGCACTATGTGAACTTTCTTTTTAATAAAATTTATTTTTTACTTAGTAATACTTCCAAATATGTAAAAATTATAGTTTTAAGGGTTTAAATGAAAAAAAAAATTTGGTTTAAACCAGGTTTTTTTCTTTTTTAGTTTAAACAGTGTTTGGTGAAAAAAATCTTTTCTAATTACAAGTATACATATTTATAAATAAAATTTGATGTTAACTAGAATAATTAATGTTTAAATAACAAATAATATTCCTTCTGATAATAATTTAAACTAAGTAAATAAACAGTTGTTACTACGTGGACATTCAAATCATATTAAATTTTAATATAATATTTATAAATACAATTTTTTGAATTCAATGTATACAATAGTAATTGTTTACTGCATAATGCATGAAATATTGCTCTTAGATTCATCAGTAATGGTGATAAGTTGTTCAAAATGATATTTTCAAAG
This sequence comes from Linyphia triangularis, assembly GCA_963978545.1. NCBI lineage: Eukaryota > Metazoa > Arthropoda > Arachnida > Araneae > Linyphiidae > Linyphia > Linyphia triangularis. The sequence goes on along the minus strand of OZ021729.1, from coordinate 7,049,198 downwards.
TTTAGAAATACGTTGTTAAAACACAAAACCTCTATTTTAGAAACAAATTTAAAATTCAGCCTATAATTTAATTTTAATTAATAATTTTGAATAATTATAAAACAATAATTATAAACATTAATAGAAAGAAAATCTAGATGCTTTTATATTTTTTATTCCATTTAAAAACAAGTTTAAGATTTAACATTTTGAACAAAAAAACAAGTTTCTCAGATTTTTTTAAACCCAGGCTGTCAGGCAATTTTTATTGTACAGCTCCAAAAGAAAAAAAAAATGTCTCAACATTCGCTGTAGTTGCTTGTGCAGTAAAACTCGTTTCGAAAAAGATATCTTTGGAATGAAAAACTTTTGGTTAAGTGTAGAAGTTATTTACAAAATCAAATAATTTAAAAAATGTAATTATAAATAAATAAAAATACAATTTTAATTGTAATTATTCTTTAATTTTTTTTTTTTTTTTTTTTTTTTTTTGAGAAAAAAAACCATTTGGTTTAAACCATACCAACCCTGTATAGAAATGCAGACAAAATTAGAACGAATCTACAATTTTGCATTCATTTGATGTTATTGCTATTACAGTAAAAGTCCTTTTGTAAAAGATATATTTGGAATGAAAGCTTTTGGTTAAAAGTAGAAGTTATGAACAAAATCAAATAATTTTAAAATTCTAATTATAAATAAATAAAAATACAATTTTAATTTATATATATATATTTATAGAAAAAAAAAACATTTGGTTTAAACCATGCTAAACTCTGTATAGAAATGCAGACAAAATTAGAACGAATCTACAATTTTGCATTCATTTGATGTTGATGCATCAGCGTAAAGCCCTTTTATTAAAGAGATGACAATAGAAGGATAAATCTGATGTCAAAATGCCTTTGATTTGATGCCTTTAGGACAACAAGTATCAAAAAGAAGAATTCGCAAGATGAAGAGCTTGATGAATTAGTCTTAATAGTGCTTGATGATTAGTGCTTTATCAATTTGGCTTAATATAAGGAAGAAATACAAGTTATTATAGTGGATATTCTCTATCTTTATATTGCTAGGGGGTGTTTTGTTTCCCCACGCATAACATCTGACAAAAAATTACTTCAAAACAAATGCGCGTTATTAACCGGTACAGTAAATCACATAGAAGCTAAATAATGATTTTTGAAATGAAATATAAAGTAGATTAATTTATTTTAGGGGAAATAGTTTAAGTCACATATTTTGCATCAAAATTATGCTAAAATTCTTTCTGGGTAGATTTTTTTTTTAAAAAACGTTACTTTACTTAAACACCTAATTTTTTTTTTCTATTATACGTACTCTTTTGCAAATATTAACTCATGCATAGCTTCAAGGTTGGTTGATTTTTTAAATAGTTTTTATAAGTACATGTACTTTTTTCCAAAAACACAAAAAAGTCTAACTTTTTATTCAGTGAATTTATTTCCAGATTTTTTTTTTATGTATAAACTTACGGGTTAAAATATTTAATACTATCCGGTTATTAAATTTTCAAATTTTTTGGATGTATGAATATGCTGTATGTAAGACAACGTTCCTTTTTTTTTTGGGGGGGGGGGGAGGGGAAAAAAACATGTTTCGAGAAAACAAGGATTTGCTGAACAACTAACATTTACTTAATACATAATAAACTATAATTATAAACTAAATAAAAAATACTTCTAGTATATAGCTAGAATAAAATTTTTAAAATATTAGTTGAGTGGTAAAATGTTTATGGTTTTAGAAAATACAAAAATTTAAAAATCGATTAATTAAAATTCATTATTGAAACTATTATACGTATCTTAATGAATTTAAGTAAAAACTAGGGGTGTCGAACATCGCACCACTTTCAATTATACTATAATACTGATATCAATTTGTGCAATTTACCGTTTCTTTATTTTCATCGTTTATTTAGAAAAAAGGCCTGTTTGGCTATATTTTTTATCATAATTCTTGTATGGGTCTTAAAAAAAAAAAAAAAACTTCGCCAAATAGATGACTTTGGCATTATGCTTTTCAATAATTCTTATATTATCCTTTCTTATAAGTGAAACTGAGGAGAGGAGAAAAAATAATCGTTGATGAGGTATGCTCAAGGAAAGAGAACTCTGTGTTGAAGATATTCGTTTTTCAACATTTTACGCCATTAAAGCATTTTTACCGGAATTTCGGAGGTAAAGATGTTTAGAATACCTTAAGAGGCATTAGCACAGAGATTTTGATAAAAATCGTTAGAGCCGTTTGTTATTAATCATTGAAAAACATCCTTTTTTAAATGGCAGCTACCATATGCGCATGCGCGATTTTTGGCAAAAACCTTAATGGTAGGTCCCTCGGCCACCAGCAACCCGCATACCAAATTTGAACATCGTAGGTCAATTTGTTCGGGAGTTATGCTGACCACAGACACACATACACCACACACACAGACAGACCAGACATTTTTTCTAGAATACTTTTTTGAAATCAGGATGTTCCAAAACGTAGAAAAATGCAAAAAAAAAATCCTTTTTTTTTTTTTTTTTTTTTTTTTTTACCGAATGCTATACTTTCATTACCTTGTGTATGCATATAGGTAACTGAAATTAAAAAAAAAAAACAATAAATAACTCTTACGTAAGTATTATTTTATGCGAATAATATTCAATATATAATCCTACATATCATCTAAAAAGTATTGTTATGAATTTTTCCCCAAAGTCAATGATGACGTAATTTTGTTTGATAAAAACTATAATTTATTTCTCCTTCAAACGCTAATAAAGTTTCTTCGAACAACAGTAAACAATCCCTACCAAGCTTCAGTAAAAACAACTTAGAGCACAGCGATAAATTCAAACACACAAAAAGTAAACAGAGCTCAGCTTCTTTCAAACAGACATTCGAAGTTAAACTGACTGCTCCCGATCTGCGGTCTTATATTCATAGAAGCACGTCGGAACTTTCTCGAAATATCCCCTCGATCAGTCAATTGAAACATCTCGAAATTTCAAGTTAACTTTAGATGTTGCCACCTTTTTTCTAACCTATAGTATCGCTGTTAACAAATAAAATAACATAAAATAGAACTTTAAAATAAATACGTCACTATTTACAACTCTATACAGAAAATTTGTGTGACAGTATGTTATTATTCCATCCAATTTCTGATGAAAACTTATCATCAAATATAACTACTAAGCATCGAATTTAAATTCAGGAATTAGAATTCTGTGTCATTACGGATTTATTTAAATACGTCATTACTGTGACTCATTCTAATTCCCAAGTGTATTCATTATTGTCACATATATCCCATATAATTACACCGCTTAACACAGACGGGAATTGTTACCTAGCATTCAATCCTCATCTCGGTCTCTCTGTGGGGAATTTCAGCCATGGTAAAACTAATCACTTTATCATCATTAATTGGTAAATATTCATAAGCAAACATGAAAGGTCTCGTAAACAATGTTTATTTGAAAATACATATTAAAGGCACAATTCATTTATAAATTGGGATTGAAATGCATTTTCAAATACTTTGAGACTTCAATCAGTCGGGTTTAAAATATTAATAAATTTATCTATACGTTCATGTATCCCTAAGTGGGTAAATTAATTGTGTGGTGGTCACTTCTAAACCCCAAAAGTACTCTTCAACAATAGCAATCACTTTTGCCTAGCGGTTAGAGTTTCGGTCTGGAAAGCCTGGGAACCGATTCCTTCGTGGTCCTTATATTCTCCACAATTTTAGTATATTTTCCATGTTACGAGAGCTGCATAACGGAAGTGATTATATTAAATTCAGTAGTAATTCGAGTTCACCTTCCGGGTCACTTCGAAACCCCAAAACTACTCTTCGACAATAGCAATCACTTTTGCCTAGCGGTTAGAGTTTCGGTCTGGAAAGCCTGGGAACCGATTCCTTCTTGGTCCTTATATTCTCCACAATTTTAGTATATTTTCCATGTTACAAGAGCTGCATAAGGGAAGTGATTATATTAAATTCAGTAGTAATTCGAGTTCACCTTCCGGGTCACTTCGAAACCCCAAAACTACTCTTCGACAATAGCAATCACTTTTGCCTAGCGGTTAGAGTTTCGGTCTGGAAAGCCTGGGAACCGATTCCTTCTTGGTCCTTATATTCTCCACAATTTTAGTATATTTTCCATGTTACAAGAGCTGCATAAGGGAAGTGATTATATTAAATTCAGTAGTAATTCGAGTTCACCTTCCGAGTCACTTCTAAACACCAAAACTACTCTTCGACAATAGCAATCACTTTTGCCTAGCGGTTAGAGTTTCGGTCTGGAAAGCCTGGGAACCGATTCCTTCTTGGTCCTTATATTCTCCACAATTTTAGTATATTTTCCATGTTACAAGAGCTGCATAAGGGAAGTGATTATATTAAATTCAGTAGTAATTCGAGTTCACCTTCCGGGTCACTTCTAAACCCCAAAACTACTCTTCGACAATAGCAATCGCTTTTGCCTAGCGGTTAGAGTTTCGGTCTGGCATGCTGGATGTTTTGACTCGGAACCAATTCTTTCCAGGTCCTTATATTCTCCACAATTTTGGTATATTTTCCATGTTGCAAGAACTGCATAAGGGAAGTGATTATATCAAAATCAATAGTAATTCAAGTTCACCTTCCGGGAGGTCTTTTAAAGAGAAATTTCTCCGAAATGTGCATTGTCTCAAATAGAAGTAACTTCAAATATCTCCCTGGTAGTCTGATAAACTCGACGTGATTATATGTCACATCTAGGATCAAGTCTACCAATTTGAGATCAGATTGAAGAGCGTCTGTGAAAGGAGAGAGAGGGGGGGGGGGGTTAAACCCGATAATTTTCGTAAGTTAAGAGACAATTGTGCTTGCGAGCAATGAGTTCATCTATTTCTAAATTGGTCGTAAAATATACTCTAGTGCATCAATATGACCCATCAAATAAAAATAAAGTTTTTAATATATATCCTTTATATGCATCGCATTTTTTATATTCATTAACAAAGCGACGTTTCTGTTGCCAGCGTGTGCTTAGTGTTGGAATCTAATTTTAAATATTAAAAATATCTCTATCTGCCAAATATCCAGTAAACTACTTTTTCAAATTTATTCATAAAAAAAAAATGTGAATTTAGGCACTCCCCTCCAAATATATTTTATTTATTCTGATTAAAGCAGTTTTATCATTTATTTATTAAAACAATTTTTCTAACAGGAAAGAGTTTCTTCAATGATCGGTTAAATGCTATTTCAGCGCAACTGGATGAAGACTAGTTTGGTTATTAGTATTCCATAAAAGACCTTTTAGAGTCAGTGTTAGTCAACAAAATTTGATAGAATACATTGTTATCGACATCGAATATATCTACCACGTTTCGGCCCGATTGGATGACTGCAAAGGGGAAATAATTATGCCTCCGCAGATTTGCACTCTATCGACAAACATACATAAACACAAAATTGAAGTTAATGTAAAGGATTTAAAAAACAGAAATATACAAAATACTTTAGGCATTTGTAAGTATATTTTAATTAAATACTTTCAACAAACAATTTTACGCTTTTTATATAATTTATATACAAAATGCAAAGTTTACAATGGTTGTAAAATGTTTTTTTCCTTCCCAATTCAAAACTTCAAATTTAAATAGTAAAATTATCTATTATAAAAAATTTCAATTAATGTTATCAAATATTTTATCAACGTTTTGCTTTTAATATAGCAACTGTATATTACTAAAACTAATTCAAAATGACACTAAAAATAGTTAAATAAATGAAAAGTTCAATTTTTAACTGCGATAAGAAATCCCCCTATTGCATTAAATTTTTTCATGTTATTCTTATTTCTAGAGTGATTTATGATAATCCATCCATTTAAACGTTTTAATTCAAACATTGAGAAAGTACTTATAGTATTTAGAATAGTAACTAAAAAAAATTTATAAAGTAATATCATTCATTCAGGTGCATATTATTGAAACTGTAGAAAAATATTTTCTTTAATAACGTGCAAAAAACTAAACTTCTTTTAATCATTTTGAATCAAAAATCGTGGCGAAAGTATCACTTTTCCGCTACGAGTGCGGAAAAGTAACTTTCTCGCTCCCCTTGAGCTCAAATATTATATAGTCTTGGCAGTAAAATGACATAGTTTCTAAAGAAATTCATTGACTGGAGTTGCCAACATTAATAAATATATGCATTCAAAATATTTTTTGGGCGTGATTATAAAAATATTGTATGCAACACGTAGGAAAATACATTTTCAAACTCAGTAAAGTATTAGCTTTTTACCTCGTTTGAAAAAATATAACTTTTCCCTCTAGTTCTATAAATAACTATTTAAAAATTAATTTCCAGTACTACTTATCAGTACATTTTGCTCAAAGAAATTCAAGTCTAAAATGAATTTGCAGTACTTTTGAAAATGGGATACAACAAATGTGTACCGATATGCATCAATAAAAATGCAGAAATGAAAATGTGTCTCTAAGAAAATGTAGTAAGGTAAGATTTTCAAATATCCTTGAAACAATTATTCAAGTAAATAAGAAGTGTTTTTACAACTAAACTATTTCATAAATTTAAGCTTCGAATTTTTTTTTCTTTTAATTAAATATTTTAAACAAATATCATCCAATAATTTCATAAAATTGTGCTCAGTATAACTTCGGTATTATCAAATACTGATATATTTGTGTCAACGAATACGTAAACAAAGTTAACTTATAAGATAATTTCATTTACGAATTAAGTATATTAATTGCAAAATTAGTAATGTAAAAGTCTTACCTTCCATTGAAAAGTTTTTGTATTTCTGAAGACATTCAAGTTCTTGCTGATCTGGAGTCATCAAGATTTCTTGTACTTGTGCCATGATTTCACTTCATACGAGTTCAAATGTTTTAATCAAATAATTACTTTCAACTTGATAATTTACTTTCCAACTTCGCTTAATTTCTTTTATCTCTAATTTTTCTTAAGTCCATATATATTCTTTTGTAGCATGAAAATTGCATCAAAATATCAACTGAATTTATGGATATTTAGGTATATTACCCGGATTGTAGTTTTTCTTCGTTTTAATGTTACTTACAGTTTAAGTTAACTTACAGTTTAGTTTCTTTATCTTAGATTCTTGTATAAATCCGTATTTTCCAAATACTTATGAAACAGTACTGACTGAATATTTTTTTTAAAAAACTGAACTTCGTACTAATAATTGGTTAATGCATCGGAATGAAAATCCATTTCAATTATAATCAACTATAATCCATAAAGTCTACTTTTGAAAATGGTTCATCACAATTTACCTTACATTTAATCTAAAGTAATATATTTATCACGAATTAATAATTTACACTTAATTTTGATATTCTTTGAATTATTTAATGTTTTTTTACAAATATCATTGTTTGTAAGAATTTTGAATCAAACTTTTTTCTTCAAATACACCATTCTCTGCATAAACTATGAAACTAATCTCACAAGAAGTTCTTCTTTTAGCTATTAAACGAATTCAAATACTTCCCATCCGAGTTTCGAAAACCAAAAACTTGTTGCTAAACACTTGTTGCAAAATCCAACAAAAATACTTATGCTTCGATCTAATGCATTTAACAAAGAATTACAACGGTAACTGTTTGAAAATTCAGAAAAAACAGCAAAAGTATACTTTAAAAAAAAAAACTTAAAATGTTCTCAAATGGACGAGGATGCAACTGTGCCTCATCTCTTGCAACGCGAGTTCACAAACTCAGCCTCGTGAAGTTTGCGATCTCCGCCCAGAGTGAATTGCGTCGCCAAGAGTGCCAATGTAGTCCCGTTGGTCGCCAAAAGATTTGGGTTGAAAAGTGACCAGGAAGTTTTTGATTGGATGGATTGAAAAGACTCAGAGATATCTATTAATCATATCACACCCTTGCTACAAAAGTGTCACAACTCAATACTCTTGTACTTGTGTACAAAAGTGTGTAAGAAATCTTGGACTGCGTATACAAGATCGTGTACCTGTACAAGTTGCAATGAAGTTAAAACTTACTTATGCTATTTTTCCATATTTCAAGTCCATGTAGTCTGTACTGCCGTACACATTTTAATTAAATCAAAAATGGAAAATTTTGAGTTATGTCACTTTTGAAGCTAAGATGCGTTAATTTTAGTTTAAGAAAAAAATCTGAAATTTTTATTTGAAAAGGTAGTTTGTAAAACTTATGTATTTTGCAATGAAGGGCTATGGAGTTACGTATATATATATACGTAACTCCATAGCCCTTCATTGCAAAATACATAAGTTTTACAAATATATATAGGGTGATACGCCAGTAATTGACCACATGCCAGTAGTTGACCAAAATGACACAAAAAGGAAGTAAACAAGAATTGTTGTGATGGTATTCTAATTTTTATTGGTTAAAATATATCCAATAACTAATGAAAGCCAATGCCAAAAATTATAGGGGTAACCAAGCTTCCAATTGGATGATAAAAATTAACAAACACAAAGGTATGTCACAGGGTCTCATATGAGTGACTGACACTATTAGTGAAGGGTGGTTTAGCTTCTCTTTGATTTTTTAGCATCAACATGAATAATTCCTAAATGGTTTAATACAAATAATGTATGTAGATCATTTATGTTTGTTTTATATTGATATAAAAGTAGTTTTTCTTTAAACTAATAAACAAATTATGAAAAACAGATGGTCAATTACTGATCAGGCTAAGTGTTATATTTTTAGTAATTGACCAAAGTGGTCAACTACTAAATTTTTATTTACTTGCATATTTTCTGGGAAAAAACAAAGTGATAACAAAGGTTTATGCTTTTATTGCAATCTTCACTTACTATTTGTCCAGAAAAATTGATTTTTTCAGTAATTGACCATTGTAGCTAATTGGTGTCGATAAGGGTGTTAAGTATTAGTTTTTCAACTTTAGAATACAAAAGTAAGTCATTTTTAAACTCTAAGATGGATTTTCTTATTGCATGTGTACATTAGATCATTTTTAAATATACTAGGCTTACTTTCTTAACATAATTTTTTTTTTTTTAAAGTCAAGAAATGGTCAAAAGTCAATTTTAAGTATACTTCCACTTTACCCTACACAAATATTATGTAGGTTACTTACAATTTTTATTTAAACTAACACTCTGGTACATAAAATGTCTGTCAGAATTTTATAAATTGTTTTATTTCTTGAAAAATTCAAAAAATCCGATCAAATGGTCTGTTGACAAAGAAAAGCATTGGTCAAAGATAAGCCGGAAAATTTACAGATCACTAACACCCTTGTAAATATCAAAATTACTTTTCACACCTTAATTGAATAAGATATATATTTAGTAATATTTTTTAATATGAACAGGAAAAAATTAAAGTAGAAAATTAACTTAAATATTGATAAGAAATTGAGTTAAATAAATCATTAAGGAAGTTTTTTTACAGGTTTAATTATATACCTAGGCTATAAGAATTCTGAAATCATTAAAATTAAACACTAATGGAAGGGAAAAAATCCTTTCTCAAGTACACTGAAGAGGTCTTAAAATCTATCGCTTTTTCAAGAAAAAATATTGGGAAAATAAGAGAAACTGCCAGAAAATACAGCATTCCTCATTCTACGTTGATTAATAAGCTAAGAGGGAAAACCCCAGAATTTAGAAAAATGGGCCCTCAACAATTCTTACACCCTCAGAAGAAACTCTTCTATGTAATTGGATAAATGCCAATGCAAGAAAATGATTTCCATTAGATAAACGGATGATTTTGAAACTATTCAAGAAATAATATCCTCTACATTCGATTCTTTTCATCTAAATTTATTCAGAATTTAAAGCATAGGATTAGATAATCTTTTCTATATTATTTTGATTTTCTTGTTTTAATTTTTTGAATAAAATACGCATAATTACCAACCAGTAAAACTAACTTTGATAACTAAAGTTTATAAAACCATCATACTATATTTTACACTGATGTTCCTGTATTTTCACGGATTAAAATTGATTATATTTATTTTTACTTTCTTTTTTTAATTCATTTAATAGTTATTTTATGAATATTAGAGCATTTTATAACAGAATTTAACAATTAACTTTTGGTTTTATTCTGGAAATGGAAGTGGTCAATTACTAGCATGGCTGTGGTCAATTACTGGCAAAATTGCTTTTGGTAAGAAATTCTGATGATATTTTAAATTGTAAAAAGGACTGGAACACCATGTTCATTTATTATTGAGCTTCATTAATCAATTGATATTTTGGGAAATTTTCATAACATTCCGTTAATATATATATATATATATATATATATATATATATATTTTCCCTCTTATACACAATATTACACAATATTATACGATTTTTTACCACCATCTATTCATTCACAACATCAATACAAAAGTATATATATATACTTTTGTATTGATGTTGTGAATGAATAGATGGTGGTAAAAAATCGTATAATATTGTGTAATATTGTGTATAAGAGGGAAAAAATATACTTTATTAGCCATTGAATGTATTTTGTAATCTATAATAATAAAACAAGCTGTGTGTCTGTCTCTCTGTCTGTCTATCTGTCTGTCTGTCTATCTGTCTGTCTGTCTGTGGCTCTGTGGATCTATAGAAACCTACTTAAAATTGGAGTAGAGCTCTGAAATTTTCAGCATAAGTAGTTTTTGCCTTCTAATTTTATACATCACAAACAGAATGTTAAAATTTTAATTAGTTCTTTTTTGATTAATATTTTTAATTAATTAATAAATATGTTACAAAACGATATTTAATAGGGCTACAGCTCTGAAATTTTCAACATAAGTAGTTTTGGCCTTTTAATCGGACTTTTAAAAAACAGAATTTAAAACTTTTATTTTGTTCTTTTTTAATTAATTTTTTTTAATTAATTAATAAACATTTTACAAAACAACTACTAATAGGGCTATATGTCTGAAATTTTCAACATACGTAGTTTTGGCTTTATAATTATATACATCACAAACAGTACGTTAAAATTTTAATTAGTTCTTTTTTAATTAATTTTTTTAATTAATTAATAAATATGTTACAAAACGATATCTAATAGGGCTACAGATCTGAAATTTTCAACATAAGTAGTTTTGGCCTTTTAATTGGATTTTTAAAAAACAGAATTTTAAATTTTTATTTTGTTCTTATTTAAATAATTTTTTTAATTAATTAATTTATATATTACAAAACGATTTCAAATAGGGCTGCAGCTTTGAAACTTTCAACATAAATAGTTGTGGCCTTCCAATTGGATTTTTGAAAAACATAATTTTTTTTTTTTAATTATTTAACAAATATTTTACAAAAGGATTTGTAATTGGGCTACATTTCTGAAATTTTCAACACAAGTAGTTTTGGCCTTCTAATTGGACTGACAAAAAGAATGTTAAAATTTTAAATTTGTTTTTCAATTAATTTTTTCACAAAAAGCGATTTCGAATAGGCCTAGATCTATGAAAGTTTTAACATAAGTAGTTTTAGCCTCAAATTTTGCTTTCCACAAACACGTGTTAAAATAATCTTAAAAGGATGTTGTATTATTGTATTAACGGGGAATTTTTTTTTCCTTGACAAGGAAGAGGCTTGCAACCTTAAGTCTCTACGTAGCAATTAGATTTTAGTGAGTGAAGCGAGCTTATGCTTACGCAGCAATGAACCTTTCAGCGAGCGAAGCGAGCCTATGCTTGCATAGCAATGAACCTTTTAACGAGTGAAATAAGCCTGTGTTTATGTGTCCATGAACTTTTCAGAGAACGAAGCGAGCTCGATTTTGTGTAGAGATGAACCTTCCTGTGAGCGAAGCGCCAAAAACTGGGTTCTATACACGAATGACAGGTTTCCGTAATGCGAGGCCTCACAGCTAGCTAAAATATTGCACATGTTAAAATTTCGTAGCGAAGCACGGGTATTTAGCAAGTTTAATATATTTATAGATATTTCAAGAATACACAAAAAATAAATATTATTATTATCCAACTTGCTAGTTGTTTTTGTCATAAAAAGATACAATCAGATTCTAATTAGTTAACAGTTTTCTTTGTTTTCAATTATTAGTAACAACTTGCGATTCCGTGAGTATCAAAAAATTGTCCTAGCATTATTTCACCTAAACCAAGAAATTATCGTAGTAAACTACGATCGAAACGAATCATGCTGAAAAAGGATCATACCAATGGGTAGTTTTAAGAAAAAAACTACTCTCAGAATATATTGAATTGTATCATTCACGATAAATACATTCAATCGGATTCTAATTAGTTAACAGTTTTCTTTGTTTTCAATTATTAGTAACAACTTGTGATTCCGTGTGTATCAAAAAATTGTGCTCGCATTACTTCACCTAAACCAAGAAATTATCGTAGTAAACTACGATCGAAACGAATCATGCTGAAAAAGGATCATACCAATGGGTAGTTTTAAGAAAAAAACTACTCTCAGAATATATTGAATTGTATCATTCACGATAAATACATTCAATCGGATTCTAATTAGTTAACAGTTTTCTTTGTTTTCAATTATTAGTAACAACTTGTGATTCCGTGTGTATCAAAAAATTGTGCTCGCATTACTTCACCTAAACCAAGAAATTATCGTAGTAAACTACGATCGAAACGAATCATGCTGAAAAAGGATCATACCAATGGGTAGTTTTAAGAAAAAAACTACTCTCAGAATATATTGAATTGTATCATTCACGATAAATACATTCAATCGGATTCTAATTAGTTAACAGTTTTCTTTGTTTTCAATTATTAGTAACAACTTGTGATTCCGTGTGTATCAAAAAATTGTGCTCGCATTATTTCACCTAAACCAAGAAATTATCGTAGTAAACTACGATCGAAACGAATCATGCTGAAAAGGGATCACACCAATGGGTAGTTTTAAGAAAGATAAAACACTATCGGAATCTATTGAATTGTATCATTCACGATAAAGGCATTCAATTAGACACTAATTAGTTAGCATTTTTCTTTGTTTTCAATTATTAGTTACAACTTGTGATTCCGTATGCATCAAAGAATTGTGTTCGCACCGTTTCACATAAATTGAACAATTGCTAGACTTCAATTGAATCGATTCATGCTTAAAGAAGATCACTCACAAAAAGGTAGTTTTGAGGGAAAAAAATCTAATTTTTAAAATAAAGGAAGAGGATTGATTTTGCCTTTGTAACAACTTTGTCATCCGTAAATAAAATAAAATAAAATAACGACAATTATTAAAAAATATATGTATACATTTTAGCCTACCGACTAATTCTGTTTTAAGTACAGTGAAAATAAATCAAATTTTCGGCTTGACTTCCTGCTCCGGAACGAAATATGCATCCAGGCGATTTTTGCCAACAAATGGTAGCAGCTGTCATTTTTTACTTTCAATCTCTCTATATATAAGGCAAAGCCCTCACTCACTCACTCAGTCACTCACTCATTCACTGACTCACTCACTCATCACTAATTCTCCCACTTCCCACATAGTCACAACTCTGAAAAGCGGCACAAATGTCAACAATGGTAAAAATAGAAAAAGTAAGATATTCCGATCTCGATTAACCCACTTTAAAGGGTCGAAAAGGGGTTAAACGTTCCAAACGAGGGACATTCGAATGTCCTACTTCTCATTTCGTCACAACTCTAAAAATTGGTGCGAATATCAATAAAGATAAACACAGAAAAAGCATGCTAATCCGATCTCGATCAACCCACTTTAAGGGGTCGAAAAGGGGTTAAACGTTCCAAACGAGGGATACTCGAATGTACCACTTCCCACATGTCCACAACTCTGAAAATTGGTGCAAATGTCGGCATAGGCAAACAGAAAAATTAAATTATTCCTATCCCTTTAAGAGATCGAAAAGGGGTTAAACGTTCCAAACGAGGAATATTCGAATGTACCACTTCCCATATGGTCACAACTCTAAAAATTGGTAAAAATATCAACAAAGACAAACATAGAAAAGTTAAGCTATTCCGAGCTTGATTAACCCACTTTAAGAGGTTAAAAAGGGGTTAAACATTCCAAACTCGAATATCCCACTTCCCATACAGTCACAACTCTGAAAATTGGTAGGAATGTCAATAAAGATAAACGTAGAAAAATTAAGCCATTCCGATCTCGATTAACCCCCTTTAAGAGATCGAAAAGGGGTTAAACGTTCCAAGCTAGGGATATTCGAATGTCCCACTTCCCATTTGGTCACAACTTGGAAAATTGGTACAAATGTCAAAAAAGATTAAACATAGAAAAAGTAAGCTATTCCGTTCTCGATTAACCAACTTTAAGGGGTCGAAAAGGGTTAAATGTTCCAAACGAGGGATATCCGAATGTTCCTCTTACAATGTAGTCATATTTCTGATATTTGGTGCAAATGTTAAAAAAATAAGTCGTTCCAATATCGATTAACGAATTTTTAAGGGATGAAAAGTAGACGCAACATTGAAACTATACGAGGATTAACTTAATGTCTCAATTCCAATACAGCTACTACTTTGAAATTTAGAACTAAGAGCAAACCATAAACACAATAAACTATTCCAATTTACTATTCATTATTATAAATTTCGTTTAAAATGTCAACAAAGGAAAGTTCCTATTTTGATAAATCAATTTGTCGAGATCGGGAGCAAACGTCTGAAAAGTAGAATACATGAATGTCTTTCGATCGCTAAAATGCTAATGGTAAAATTTCGTAGCGCAGCACGGGTATTCAGCTAGTTAAATATAAATTAATAGAACAAATTTTAATTTTTGTTTTCTTTTATTGGATTTATTACGTATGGAGCCCCTATATTCACAGAGAATGTTTTTCTTTCCAATTTGGCTTTTGTCTCAATATTTTAGTAAAAACGTAAAAAAAACTAACTTTTAAGGAGCGTATTCTAGATTACATTTGAAGTTAATTTAAGTTTAAATGAAGCATAGAAATGTTTCAATGTAAACATTTTTAAGTATTTATTTCACCTTTTCAAACTGTTGGAATCATAGTTACTAAATTTTATATTTTTGACTCATTGGTAGAAGTGGAGAGAAAAAAGTGGGGGGGATACCCAAAAGTTGGTGACAAATGCATGCCCCCCCCCTCCTTCTCCCTCAATGATAAATTTTTTAATTTTCTAAATTATAATAAAAATATTAACTTAATAGGAAAAAAAAATAGTGTTGAAAAATTTATCTTCCTAGCACTAACTTTGAACAAGGGTTCAATACTTATTATTATTTTAATGAATATTCTGCAACTTAGTTTTTTTTTTTTTTTTTACTTGGACTTAAGAGATAAAAAGAAATAATAATTCAACATTATATACATAACTGTTTATTTAGATTTAAATAGTGCTTCCTAAATGTGCATACTTTCATGAAATTAAATTAATAGAGAACGAACCTCTTTGTTTTTAAATAGCTTGTCTTTATATGGAACAAGAATAGAAATTTGACTTAAAAGAAAGTTCCTCCAAAGTTAATAGTTGACCAAGCATTACAGTATTCGTTAATAAAATTACTTATATCTTTATACAAATAGTCCGAGAGGCGAATGCAATGTTTGGACCCCATCGAACATCATTCTGAATTTTTTATAGAAATTGGATAAATGTGAGTAGATTAGGAATCCACTGGTCGGCCGTGGCAAAAATGGCCGAAACTGGTCATAAATCGACTTGGAATGAGGTTATCTAAAATCCGATTGCCAAATATGTCATAACTTGCCAAAAATAGAACAAACTTATTAGTCTGGCAACCCACTTCATTTTGATTTTCAATGACAAAAAGCGCAAACGATTTCTGATCTTTGGCTCGGAAAACTTATATATTTTAAAAGTAAGTAAAATTGGCGACATCAGTTACGTCATAAGTGACGTAATATTTTTTGCCAACTTGGCTCATTTGTGAAAGATGCAAGTAGACCGTCGCCAGATATCAGAATCGTCTGCAACCTTCTTAATTGATAATTAAAGAGTGAGGGTTACCAAATAAAAAAAAATGCTCATTATTTGGCAAGTTATGGCACATTTGGCAAATGGATTTAGTTCAATTTATTAAAAGTCGATTATTGATCAGTTTCGGCCATTTTTGCCACGGCAGACCAGTGGATTCGTAATCTACTCACTTTTCTCTAATTTCTATTAAAAAATCAGAATGATGTTCGATGGGGTCCAAAAATTACAGTCGCCTCTCAGTCTATAAGTAAAGAAATGAACTGCTGGTTTTCAAAATCAGAGATGCAAGAGATACTAGTTTCATGAGGCGTTACGTCCCTACAGTCTAGAAATGTTCACACAAATAAAGGAGATTATTTTATTGAAAATTATTACTCATTTCAACGTATACTTTAGGTGATATCAAATATATTTAGGATTAAATTTTTCTGGAAATAAACTATAAAAAACTTCATTCTTTGTTTAACACTGCCTTGAATTTAATACTAATTTTTTTTTTTTTTTTTTTTGTAGTGATTCCTTCCTTTAGTCTGTGTTCGAACATAGTCTTGAAGGTCGTTTAACACCTATTGTATCCCTTAAACTACAGGGTTAACACGCTCCCTAAAAAACCTTAAAACTACTTAATTTTGGAGTGTTCTTATGAAAGGACCTTTCAAGTCCTTATTTTTAATCATAGGTCCTTAAATTTCGATTTTTTTTTTTTTTTTTTTTTTTTTTAAACTTTTTTCTGTAACTATCTTTGATTTTCCTATCTCTTCCTTTGTTTAGAAGACAGGGAATGGCAAACTAATGTTAACAAGAAAAATTGTATTTTTTTGCCATAAATTGTTAAATAATAAATATATATTAGAGATTTCTGTTCCAAACGATAGAGTTTGTTGAATGCCAAACATAAATAACACGCAACTTTTGCATCAAATAATTTTTTAATAATTAAAATATAAATTAATAAAACAAATTTTAATTTATTTTTTTAAATGGAACTTTTGTTTTCTTTTATTGGATTTATTATGTATGGAACCCCTACCCTCACAGAGAATGTTTTTCTTTCCAATTTGACTTTTGTCTCTCAATATTTTAGTAAAAACGTAAAAAAAGCTAACTTTTAAGGAGCGTATTCTAGATTACATTTGAAGTTAATTTAAGTTTAAATGAAGCATAGAAATGTTTCAATGTAAAAATTTTTAAGTATTTATTTCACCTTTTCAAACTGTTGGAATCATAGTTACTAAATTTTATATTTTTGACCCATTGGTAGAAGTGGAGAGAAAAAAGTGGGGGGGATACCCAAAAGTTGGTGACAAGTGCATGCCCCCCCCCCCCCTCCTTCTCCCTCAATGATAAATTTTTTAATTTTCTAAATTATAATAAAAATATTAACTTAATAGGAAAAAAAAATAGTGTTGAAAAATTTATCTTCCTAGCACTAACTTTGAACAAGGGTTCAATACTTATTATTATTTTAATGAATATTCTGCAACTTAGTTTTTTTTTTTTTTTTTACTTGGACTTAAGAGATAAAAAGAAATAATAATTCAACATTATATACATAACTGTTTATTTAGATTTAAATAGTGCTTCCTAAATGTGCATACTTTCATGAAATTAAATTAATAGAGAACGAACCTCTTTGTTTTTAAATAGCTTGTCTTTATATGGAACAAGAATAGAAATTTGACTTAAAAGAAAGTTCCTCCAAAGTTAATAGTTGACCAAGCATTACAGTATTCGTTAATAAAATTACTTATATCTTTATACAAATAGTCCGAGAGGCGAATGCAATGTTTGGACCCCATCGAACATCATTCTGAATTTTTTATAGAAATTGGATAAATGTGAGTAGATTAGGAATCCACTGGTCGGCCGTGGCAAAAATGGCCGAAACTGGTCATAAATCGACTTGGAATGAGGTTATCTAAAATCCGATTGCCAAATATGTCATAACTTGCCAAAAATAGAACAAACTTATTAGTCTGGCAACCCACTTCATTTTGATTTTCAATGACAAAAAGCGCAAACGATTTCTGATCTTTGGCTCGGAAAACTTATATATTTTAAAAGTAATCCAAATTGGCGACATTAGTTACGTCATAAGTGACGTAATATTTTTTGCCAACTTGGCTCCCTTTTAATAGATGCAAGTAGACCGTCACCAGATATCTGAATCGTCTGCAACCTTCTTAATTGAAAATTAAAGAGTGAGGGTTACCAAATAAAAAAAATGCGCAATATTTGGCAAGTTATGGCGCATTTGGCAATTGGATTTAATTCAACTTATTAAAAGTCGATTTTTGACCAGTTTCGGCCATTTTTGCCATGGCAGACCAGTGGATTCCTAATCTACTCAGTTTTCTCTAATTTCTATAAAAAATTCAGAATAATGTTCGATGGGGTCCAAAAATTGCAATCGCCTCTCAGTCTAAAAGTAGTATAAAACATTTTTTTAATAGATTGATACATTCCTTAAATGGGGGGTTGGAGGATTACATTTGAAAACTTTAAATCACTTTTTCTCAGTGACACCACATTTAAAGGTTAATGCTATTTTCTTTAATAGTTTTTAGACAGATTGGGTATTTTTAAAAGTAGGGGGGGGGGGTGGATTTCAGTGGTTTTAGAGGTGGGGAACGCATGGGTATTTTCTTGAAAAGTTAGGGGACGTGTCAACCCCTCATCTACCCACACTTCTAGCAATGTTTTTACTGGTACATTTAAATGGCCCTTTTCAATATTTGTTTTTGACTGTACATTTTACCACTCAAAAGTTTTGGGAGTTGTGCATCAAATTCAATCCTGTGTAAGTTATATCTAGTGATTGATCTAAACTCCTGGATCAGAAGCAACACAATCTCTTTGCAAGTGAGACAACTCCTGTTTAACACACAGTGGCGCTACATCAGTTGTTAAAAGATTATTTTAAATAAAATACTATAGACCGAGAGGCGACTGCAATTTTTGGACCATATCGAACATCATTCTGATTTTTTAATAGAAATTAGAGAAAAGTGAGTAGATTACGAATCCACTGGTCTGCCGTGGCAAAAATGGCCGAAACTGGTCAAAAATCGACTTTTAATAAGTTGAACTAAATCCAATTGCCAAATGTGCCATAACTTGCCAAATAATGAGCATTTTTTTTTTATTTGGTAACCCTTACTCTTTAATTTTCAATTAAGAAGGTTGCAGACGATTCCGATGTGTGGCTATGGCTTACTTGTATCTTTTAAAAGTAAGCCAAATTGGCGACATCAGTTACGTCATCAGTGACGTAATGTTTCTTGCCAATTTGGCTCATTTGTGAAAGATGCAAGTAAGCCATAGTCACACATCCGAATCGTCTGCAACCTTCTTAATTGAAAATTAAAGAGTAAGGGTTACCAAATAAAAAAAAAATGCTCATTATTTGGCAAGTTATGGCACATTTGGCAATTGGATTTAGTTCAACTTATTAAAAATCGTTTTTTGACCAGTTTAGGCCAATTTTTGCCACGGCAGACCAGTGGATTCGTAATCTACACAATTTTCTCCAATTTCTATAAAAAATTCAGAATGATGTTCGATGGGGTCCAAAAATTGCAGTCGCCTCTCGGACTACTACGTTAGTATCATGGGCGTTAGCAGGATTATTTGCAAGGGGGTGCAAGAAAGCTAGAATTTTGTTTAAATCGCTAACTTTACAGAAATGTTGATGACACATGTTAATTAACGATTATGCGTTAGTTTCCACTTTGATAATTAAACAAATTCACTGCGTATATTTTTGAAATCCTCTCCTCTGTAGATTTTATTTGGTGCCTACTCAACACAACTATGTTAAAAAAATATTTGTACTATGAAAAAATGGTAAAAATACAAATATTTTATAGGGATTTTCTTATTTTGTTATGCTTTTTATCTTCCACGTAATTCTTGAGGCATTGAAGTAACAGTGTTTCAAACAGAAAAAGCAGACGACACAGAAAATAAACCATAAAAAAAAATTTCAATATAAATCCCTTATTATGGCCATCCAACTTTTCTGTGCAATTGTAACTTTTTTAACTATCTGCTCATCTGATACCTATTTATTTGTCTATCTGCCAAGTTTCGGTTTGTTTGGATGACGACAAGTGGATTAATTAGGTCTTCGAAGATTTCGCCTTAATAGGGGAAGGTTTCAGCCATTGAACATCGCCAAATTGTACATGTTTAAATTAAGTTTGGTATTTGGATAATAGGACGTGAGTAAAAGCTTATAATTCTAGCTTAAAGCAACAGAAACGTGAGTAAAAGCTTGGCCTTTTAATGACAGTCCCTAAACTAATGACAGTCCCTAACGATAGTAAGCATTGTCAACAACATTGAGTATATCTGCCAAGCTTCAAAGTTTCATCGCAATTGGATGACCGGAAGAGTGTTTATCATAGTAAAAACTAGATAAAATGCATTATCATTGAAATCGAATCTATCTGCAAAGTTTAAACTCAATTAGATGTTGGCTAATTTGTGAACTAGTCATCAAAAGCATGTGTAAAATCGGTATTTGAGTGGCAGATCTAAAACTTGATAGAATGCATTGTTATGGACAACAAATTCATCTGTCAAATTTCAGCATGATTGGATAACGGCAAGTGAATTTATTCGTATTCCAAAGTAAGAATAGTAGCGTGTGTAAAAGCGACATTTTAGTGATAGTGACAGCCCCCAAAACTTGATCGAATGTATTGTCATTAAAGGTCGGCGATATTTCGATACGACGATATCTTTATCGATATTTCTAAAAAAATATCGATGTTAAAAATATCGAAAAAAGTCACCTATATGTCAAACATTTTTAGTTTTTTATTGATCGTTTTGTAGTTCCATGTGCTTTTTCGATTTTATATTTTCCCTTTTCAAAAACTTCAAAACTAAAGTTTGAACTTGGCTGAGAGACATTTAAAACGGCACCAATATTCAATATTTTCCATACACTTAAAAGCTATTGAAAATTATCTCGATTTTTCTAAAAATCACTGCACAAATTAAGCGAAAATATAACTCTTTTTTTTTTTTAATAGATCCATTTCAGTCGAAAAAGTAGTCATCTAACAAAAAAGCAATCATGAAAAGTAGAAATTAGCCCCGATAAACTTTGTTTCTGGCAAAATTGAAAATCAAATAAAAAAAATCATGTATCGCTATATCGATATTTTTTTCTATGCAACGATATAGTATCAATATTTATTTTGATCGATATTTCCGACCTCTAATTGTCATTGACATAAAAAATATAACTGACAAGTTTCAGTTCAATAGTATGACGAAAATTAGGTTAATTAGCCCTCCGTAGATTTGAACACCATACAAAAACATCGAAGTCAATATCAAGGATTTAAGAATACAAAATAGTAGTATTTTATTTCTTCTAAGTTAAAGAAATAATTAAAAAAAAATCAAAAATTAAACACAAGGCGTATAGAAAATGCTCAGTTAAATTCTAAAAATAGTTATCAAGGTCTTAATATATGATGAATATTAAGTAAAAATCAAAACATTTTCTAGGCATTGAGAGAACATATAAAGGATTATACTATGAAAAGAATAAATTAATACTAAGACAACCTGCGCACACTAGGGTATTTGAATCGAAAAGTTGGCCAAAATTATTTTCGTGCCAGAATACGGTTTAAATGCGGTAATACTTTAATTTATTGAAAAAAATATAGAATTTTCTTCTTTAGATGAAAAAAAAAACATACATTTTATTAAAAAA
This sequence comes from Linyphia triangularis, assembly GCA_963978545.1. Taxonomy (NCBI): domain Eukaryota; kingdom Metazoa; phylum Arthropoda; class Arachnida; order Araneae; family Linyphiidae; genus Linyphia; species Linyphia triangularis. The sequence goes on along the minus strand of OZ021729.1, from coordinate 7,027,488 downwards.
AAAAAAAAAATTATTACACTAATATCATTATCATTGGATAATATTACTGTGTAATTTTATGCTAAACTATTCTGTACTTGACTTATCACTAAATTATTATTTATCGTTATATATGTTCCATGTTAAAAAAATATCATTGCATTTTCAAAATATGCATTGAATTCATTATTAATCCCATCATTATTTGGTATTTTAATATTGCTAGTTTTACACCAAATAGCTGATCTTGGCTCTTCATCTGATGACTTATTCGAAGATTTAATTCAGATTCTAATCTAGCATTATTTGGTTTTGGTATAAAATACTCGAGAAAAAGTACGGCCAGTGTATTTTTATGAAAGGCTTTACTCTTTTTAGGGGTATAATACATCTCATATTTATTATGAGCGAAATAGACTCAATAACAGTCTATTCCGAACATCTGTATTCGATTATTTTCTCGATTTTTTTTTTTTTTTTTTAACTAATTAGCAATATACTTTAAACGTGTATTCCTTACCTCCTCAGTTTCTTATTATAACCTCCCAATCAGCAATAATGCATTTTTTATAACTATGGGACCAAATAACAGCGCTTTGTGCATTGCTAGAGTCATAGGATGCCCAAGGTATGGCTGTACATAGAGAGTTTGGCTGTATCCATGGTGTTGATAGAAAATCTCTTTGTATCAGTTCTATAACTACTAGATAATATTTCTAAAATTTTCTTCAATCAGAGAATCAGATTGACATCATATCCCGTGGTTTCAGAAGCCAGACCGTACCGTTGGAAAACCTTCTAATTGTATTACATTTGTGGCGACCTCAAATAACAGATAAAGCTTCTGTGCATGGGAGTACTCTTTTGCACAGTGGTAAAGCATCTGTCCCGAGATCCAATGGTCTCGCGATCGAGGCCCGTCGCCCGCACATGAAAAGCTGCATTACGCTTTAATGGTGACAGCCGGACTATAACGAATCATGCTGCCATCTATCGGCGCTTCTGAAAGGAGACACTACATCGCAACAAGCGATCACATACGCAACTCGCGTGCAACACCGCAACAAGCTGACACAACGATGCAACTAGCATACCAAACCTCCAACTCCAATCAGACGTTGATCAGAACAACAGTATCGCTCCTTCGTCGATGGGAGGAGGCTGTGTGGCGACCTCAAATAACAGATAAAGCTTCTGTGCATGGGAGTACTCTTTTGCACAGCGGTAAGGCATCTGTCTCGAGATCCAAAGGTCTCGCGATCGAGGCCCGTCGCCCGCACATGAAAAGCTGCATTACGCTTTACATTCATTACTGTTACCAAATCTGAGTTTTGGTACTTCAATAGTGAAACCAAGCTCGTTTCTGAACTCTTCTTGGGTTTAAGTTTTTTCTTCTTAACTCTATTTTTATCTTCTAGTGTTCGAAGCTGCTACTTTTAACAGGCCAGTTTGCGCGTTAAATGGGGTATGCTATTAAAGAAACAAATACGCGCATGCAAAATAGATAATCTGAATTGAAGGGCCTTTTCATCAATCTCCTGTGTTTTTGTTAAATCCTTTAAGTTTTTGGATATTGCACCGCATATGTAACACTTCACGGTTAGTTTTGTGTTAGTAACAACATGGAACAACTCTATAGTAAAAGATAATTTTTGTATAACTTCTACACCTCCATCATCTTTTATGTTTTTGAGTTAACTGATTTTTGTTTGGATGTAATGTACCTCACGTTTTGTTATATTTATGGTACCCTTAGTGAACTGTAATCCGATTGTTCACCAATACCGAGGCGATGAGTTGTGGGGTTTTTACAAATAACTTTTTTCTCAGTTGTACTCCAAAGAAATCGTAAAGGCACCAGAGAACTTTGAAAAATATGAACGTCTGACTCTTTAGAATTTTGAAATTTTTGTTGTATATCATTTGTTGGAATCTATCACAACCACATCTATATATTTAATACGCAATACGTTTTTTGGGGTTAGTCCGTCCGCCTAAACTGCTCAACCAATTTCAATGATCAAGGTGTCATTTTAAAGGAAATAAGCTGTAGATTTGCCAAAACGTCCCAAAATAATTTATTAACATTTTATTAATTAGTTAAATTTCAATATTTTCCATCATTAAGCTACTACAAAGCCTCAATGATTTTGAATATATGAATGGCAACATCCTTACGTATGTAAACAACAAACCCATTGCTAATTTTAAAGCTCTTTTTAAACTCTTCGTTTCAAAGTTGATTTTTTCTGTTTTCCTGAAGCATTTTTGTATTACAGTAATTATTATTTTGAAGTATTTCTATCCAGAAAATACCTCGCGTTGGACGTCGTTCTCTAACGGGGCGACGTGAACGAAACAATCACTCTCGGCGTAATACGTATGTTGGCGGATAGTATATTTAACTTTCTATTATGAAACTTGCAATTTGGGTGTTTTCTCTATTAGGCCTTACATTAAATTTATAAAAATTTGGTTACATTTTTTATGGCTGGCAAACCTATTTGAGCGCAGCAAGATGTTTTAACCACGCAGCGAGGCGTTTGGGGGTTGGCGAGCGTTAGTGAGCAGGGGGTGAAGCCCCCTAGTTTCAATATTAATTCTAGTGACTTTCCCCCATAAAAACTAATTGTTTCGATTACTTTTTACAAATTATTAAGTATAAGTGTATTCGTGCGATCTAATTGACCATGCATATTTATTCAGCCAAAGCATCTGCAACGGCGTTCTCAGAGGAGAAGGGTAAAAATCAATTTTTACCAATATTTGTTTTCTTACTTATCTTTTTAAGAATTCATACTCTTTATAAGTGAACTTACTTTAAATGTACCCTTTGATTCTCATTAATAAGCTTAATTTCATTACTATCTTAACTTTCCTTACAGACTTTTCAGTAATAAGCCAAAAACCTATCTAAAATATTCATTATATTTAAACTTTTTCTTCAAATTAATTACTTTTCAGTAGTAAACTAAAAAACTATCTAAAATATTCATTATATTTAAACTTTTTCTTCAAATTAATTAGTTTAGGATTTTATATGATGTTATTCAAATACCATACGTAATTTTCATTGTAAATTTTAAAAAATAATGATAAATAGGAAACAAAAGTGAAGTTTCAGCTAGTTACGTCAAAATGACGTCACCTACGTCAGCACTTGAAATATCTGCATCCTCAAAATTCCACAAAATGTTTTTAAGATATAATGAACTAGAATATGTGGTCTTTAAAATGGTATAAAAACCACTACTCAAAAAGACTCAATCATATAACAAAAACACACGTGGAAATTAAGTATTCTAAGAAAAATTAGCTGAGTTTTGTGACTGAACAAAATTTAATTTCCTCATTGAATTTCGATAAATTTAAATTTTACATGGTAATATCTTTGATTATAGACTTTGAAAAGACACATATATCGAGTTAAAATTCAAATTTAAAAAAAAAAAGTTTAAAATGTTGCTTGTTGAAATATCATGCATTCATATAGGTAATAGATACAGGGCTCCCACTCAAATCACAGAATGAAAATCAATGACTTTTAAGGACCTAATTAATGTTTTTAAGGACCTTAAAAAATTTGTTTTCAGGCATCATGTCTGTATAAATTTTTTTTATAAAGTATATTCTACCAAAACAGTTACAAGTTGGCTCATGTGTAATACAAATATGTTAGAAAACTCCGATATAATGTGGATAAGTGGCGGACAACGCGGGATAGCAAGTCTGAGTTGCATTTTTGTAATTTTGAAGTTGGTCAACATACACAAAAATTAAAGACTTTTGAGGACCTCTAAGCATTTTCAAGGACTTTTAAGAACCTCTAACCATTTTCAAGTACTTTCAAGGACTTGAAAACAGGTTCAAAAATATTAAGCACTTTTAATGACTTTCAAGGATCGTGGGAACCCTGTAGATAAGAGAAAGGCAAACTTCGTGCTAACGTCAACTTTCGATTAATCGCTATGACATTTGGTATCTCAGATTTTAAAAAAAAATGATGCGGGGTAAGGTTCTACATTTAATAAAGTATATATGAGCGAAACTTCAAGTGCCTAGGTGGAACTTTGAAAAATCGACTTTTGGCCAGCTTTTAGAGGCTAATACCTCAGTGAGCGGTGCCTAAAAACACTTTTGGATTGCAATAATATACTCAACTATAAAAAAAGAAGTAGAAAACTAACTGGAGACCTAAAATTATAAAAACACTAGTTTCAAAATGACATGTATGCTTTTTTATCCCTTGGGCACGTTTCTTTCAAATTTTATTTTCAAAAGGGGTGCAAATGCACTCCCTTGCTTCCTCCTGGGGGCGCCCATGGTTAGTATCGATTCAAGATATTCTTTATTTACCAACAGTTCCTTTAGCACTGCCTTCCGTTCAGAATCCTTCACGAATCGTCTTGTTCCGTCAGTATTTTTTTTTTTTTTTTTTTTTTTTTTTTTTTTTCTTCTTTCTTTTAAAACATGAGTTCGTGCACACAATTACAAGTGACGCCAACACAGTTATGCTGTCAAATATAAGTAGATAAAACAGGGATTATGTGTTCTGAGTTATCAATTCGAGGATTTTCCTATCCGATAGTTGAAATATAAAGAAAAACCCTTTCAAAGACAATTCTCGAAGCCATTCTTTATTTTTCCACTGAAATTGGGACTAGCAGGCATATTTTTTGGATAGCCATTTCGTCTCTGATCTCTTTGAGACAACTTGGATTTCGCCCCTGTTTGTTTCTGTACCGAACCATTTATTGCTCTTTTGATAAAATTTTCAACAGCACCTTCTGATCTTTGAATAACGTTATTAATATGACGTAGAGACTTACCTTACTTACTCCTCGGCTCTACAGCCCGTGTAGGGTAGAGGTCGGATATATCGATCAAAATAAATATCGATACTATATCGTTGCATAGAAAAAAATATCGATACATCGATACATGATATTTATTTTTTTTTTTTATTTTTTTATTTGATTTTCAATTTTGCCAGAAACCAGTTTTTTGGGGCAAATTTCTACTTTTCATGAATTCATGAAAAAATTGTTTTAATAAATAAATTATAAAAAATGTTTTTATAAATAAATTATATTATCAATCAGAATAAATAAAATACATTTGGATATCAGTGCATAAATTCACATTTATTTTTAAAGATGAAATTTTGGAAAGTAGTTTACCACATATTTTGCTGATAGAGATGTTTATAATATTTAAAATTAGATGCAAATTCCAGGCACACGTTGGCAACAGAAACGGCGCTATATTAATGACTACTAATAAATTTTCTTTCCATTACATTATGTTTTCTTTTTGGTTAGGGTGTCATTTTAACTGTCTCTCAGTCAAGTCCAAACTTTAGTTTTGAAGTTTTTGAAAAGGGAATAAAGAAAATCGAAAAAACACATGGAACTAAAAAACAATCATCAAAAAACTAAAAATGTTTGAAAATATCGATATATCGGGGACTTGTATCGATATTTTTAGTATCGATATAATTTTTAAAATATCGATAAAAATATCGTGTTATCGATATATCGCCGACCTCTAGTGTAGGGCCTTGGCCTCCTTTCTCACACAGCACCACTTTTTCCTATCTATGGCCTTTATCTTCCCATTTTGCTTTTCATCTTTTTTTTAAATCTCCTTCCACCTATCTAGCTATCTTTTTCTAGGGCATCCGACCTTTCTGAAAGTCTTCTAGTCTTACCCTGTAAATTGTCTTAGTTGCTCTTTCATCACTCATTCGCTTCAGATGTCCAAGTCATAGTATTATTTTTGTTTTTATTATATTTACTATATATTTTTCTTTATAAAGCTTACTTAACTTTAAATCATTCCTAATTCTCTAAACATCACCATCTTTGATTGGTCTACAAATTTTCCTTAAAATCTTTCTCTCAAAAGTAATAAGTATCGTTACGAATTTTGTATATTTGTAAATATTTCGTATTGTTAATTTTGTAAATAGGAAAATTTATGTACATTTCGAATAAGGTAGTGCAATAGTTCGTCTTAACCTGGCTTCCCTGCGATATGTGTCTTAGGCTTGATAACAAGTTTTACAGAGATAAAGCTGGGAAGCGAGTTTTACAAGGAGCAGGGCATTTAACATTATGGTAATGGCGATCTCGCCAAGTTGGCGAGGTAGAGCCAAGTTGGCGACGGTTTTGGCGACTCATTTTGTTCGCCAAATTTGGCAAGAAATCGCAAAATGTCGCCAAACTCGGAGACCAGTCAGCGACATTTTCGGTCCCCATGCACATGTATAGGACTTTTCGACTACGATCTGGAAAGTTCTCCAAATATCTACCTCTAGAAGTTTCAAGAAGGTTTGACTCCTATATAAGACCAGCCGTGAGTTGAGTCAGTGAGGGGACTGGAATGAGTTAGTTGAGTCCGTCAGTTGACTGAAATTACTGAGTTAGTTGAGATACTGACTGAGTGGAGTTACTGACTTGGTTGTCTGTCTCTGAGCATTCAGAGTAGTTCCGAAAGCGAACTGTATTGCATTGTCTTTTGCGGCGATTTAGCAGATGTGTGTCAAGTTTAACTGCTGTGTGTGCTCTATTGTTGTGTATAGAGCTGTATTGAGAGAAGTTCTGGAGTTGTAAGAGAATCTGCGAAGTGTTATATCGGAATAAATTTCTGCAGGTTTTGATCTGCTTAGGCTTTAAATCTTTCGAGCCCATGCACGCAACAGTATTTTTTCCTCATTCTGAGTGGTAATTCAAGTTTCTGCTGCAAAAGTGACTATAGGTCTAATTATTGTTTTACATAGTTTTAGTGTTAACTTTCTTGAGAGCAGAGAGGACTTTATAACGTTATTAATATGACGTAGAGACTTACCATTTCCACGCTAATTCCATTCATTTCGAATTTCAATTTCAGCGAGTTCTTTTCCACGAGGCATTCTAAATCACGTCAGGTCAAAAATGGTATTGAATAAAGATGACAACAAGCTTAAACCCTCAGTTAAAAAAAAAAAAAAAAAAAAAAAAAAAAAAAAAAAAAAAAGGTAAATTGGCATATATTTATTATATTATGACAAATGAACGGAAATAACGTGGAAATAGAAGAGTTGATAATATTTTTTTCCTTCAACTTTAGAGGCTTTGAGACAGTGTGTATAACAAGTCTTCCTTCTTTAGTTGAAGTTCGTCAGTTGAGAAATTTGCTTTTTCTAAAGAACACTTCAATAAGCAACGAAGAGCTTTTACCTATTGAAATTTTAAACTTAGAAACGATATATAATAATTTAGAAAATGGTGAAATTTCATAACAATGTCATTTTCTTAGAAGTACTGTTTTTGCCATTAGAAATATTGTTTTTATACATGAAGGAAGACATTCTAGCATTTTGTTTGAGGTTTTCAGTTAAATTTTTGGAATTTATATTAATAATACAAATTACTTCATTTTTTATTATGTAGTTATTTCATTAAACAACTTTCAGTTCATTAAATTTATTATAATTAATTCGTTTTCTTAACAAATACATAGTAATGTATTTAAATAATTAATTAGAGAAAAATATTGTATTAAAATTAGAATATTATGAAGTCTAATAAATCCCAAATAATTTTTTTGAACAAGAACTTTAACATTAATTTTTCTCTACGCCAACACGTTATTCAAATGATACTTCATTACATTTGCGTTTAAAAAAAAAATGAAATAATGTAGTCCATAAAAAAAGTTTTTAATATAAATATTTTATATGCATTGCCAATTTTTATGTTTGTTAACACAGCGCCTTTTCTGCCACCAGCGTGTGCCTGGTATTAGCATTTAATTTTAAATACTAAAAACATCTCTTTGAGCAAAATGCGAGTAAAACTACTTTTCAAAATTTATTCATTAAAAATGAATGTGAATATATGCACTCACATTCAAATATCTTTTACAGTAGAACCTCGATTAACAGTCCCTCCTTTATCCGGAACTCTCTGTTAACCGGCATTCATTTAGTCGACATCAAAACTCTCCCAAATGAGTAATAAATCCTTTGTTCCTTTTTAAACAGTAATTTTTTCAATTGCTCTAAAGTTACATAAGTAATGGTGAGGCTTTTGACTGTTTTTCTAAAGAACTGACATGGTTAGAGCAACCTTCGGATGCAGATCAAACTGGACTATTGCCTTCAAAAAGACTCCGGGATAGAGCAACGAAACAAAGATTATCAAGATTATTGCAACAAAAACTCATTTCCAACAATTATGTCATAAAAAAACATTAAAAGTCTTGTATTCAATAAATGAAAATCATTTATTTTTTTTTAAACTCTCTTTTATCCGGAATTTTCACTTAACCGACCTACCTTTGGTCCGAATTAGGTCGGTTAATCGAGATTCTACTATATTTATTCTTATTAAGACAATTTTATTATTTATTTATTAAAATAAGTTTGGCAACAGGAAAGAGTTTCTTCAATGATCGATTAAATGCAATTTCAGCGCGATTGGATGATGAAAATTTGATTTATTAGTATTTCGTAAAAGCGGCCTTTTAGTGACAGTAACAGCAACCAAAATTTAATAGAATGCATTTCCATCGACATCGAAGCTATCTGCCAAATTTCAGCCCGATTGGATGACGGCAAGGATGTTCGTAAGGCCTCCGCAGATTTGCCGGACATCGACATACCCAAGCACAAGCATACACATAAAATCGAAGTCAATATAAAGGATTTAAAAAGGATTGTAATACAGTAGAACCTCGATTAACCGTCCCCCCTTTATCCGGAACTCTCTGCTAACCGGCAATCATTTAGTCGACATCAAAAATCTCCCAAATGAGTAATAAATCATTTGTTCCTTTTTAAACCGTAATCTTTTTCCTTGCTCTAAAGTTACATAAGTAATGGTGAGGATTTTGACTGATTTTCTAAAGAACTGACATGGTTAGAGCTACCTTCGGATGCAGATCAAACTGAACTATTGCCTTCAAAAAGACTCCGGGATAGAGCAGCGAAACAAAGATTATCAAGATTATTGCAACAAAAACTCATTTCCAACAATTATGCCATAAAAAAACATTAAAAGTCCTGTATTCAATAAACGAAAATCATTTACTTTTTATTGTTTCTTACAACTCTCTTTTATCCGGAATTTTCGCTTAGCCGACCTACCTTTGGTCCGAATTAGGTCGGTTAATCGAGATTCTACTGTAATTTAAAACAAAATAATGAAAGAGAACGTGGCATTTTAGGCGATTAGGAAAAATATATTCTTAAAATATGTTTTTAGTATGTTTAAAGTGCTGCCGACATCGTTAAAAAATATCACCCAAATACCAAAAACTTCGTTGACGATTAAAAAAATTTCTATGGTATATCCACGGGTCGTGACAAAATAGTGCATGAAACAGGGGTCAGAAACGTAAATAGTGTTGCGTGGACGGGTTCGAAATATTTGAAGCCAAAGCAGATCAAAACTTGCAGATATATATTCCAAAATAACTCTTCACAGTTCTCTTACAGCTCCAGAACTTCTCGTTCTAGTAGACTAAATACAGCTCTTTTCACCTCAATAGAGCACAAAACAGCAGTTAAAAACTTGACAACAACTGCTAAATCGCCGCGAAAGACAATGCAATACAGTTCGCTCAGTATCTCCAGTCAACTAATTCAGTGACTCAAAATTCAAGAACTAACTCAGTGACTCAAAATTCAAGAACTAACTCAGTGACTCAAAATCAGTCAACTAACTCCATCACCCGCTCCCTGAGCTTTTATAAGGGAGGTGAACGTACTTGAACCTTCTTGAAACTCCTAGAGGTAGACATTTGGAGAACTTTCCAGATTGTAGTCGAAAAGTCCTATACATGTACATGGGGACCGAAAATGTCGCCAAATTTGGCGACAAAAATTAGTCGCCAAAACCGTCGCCAATTTGGCGAGATTCCCATTACCATAATGTTAAATGCCCTGCCCCTTGAAACTCGCTTCCCAGAGTTACCTCTGTAAAACCCGTTATCAAGCATCAAGGGACTTATTGCAGGGAAACAAATTAACGATGAACTATTGCACTGCCTTATGCGAAATGTACATAAATTTTACTATTTACAAAATTAACACTACGAAATATTTACAAATATACAAAATTCGTAACAATAGTGTGCGCACCTCTGCAACAGAGAACCATGATCCTCTTCGCATTCAGTCCCTGATTATTGCACAAAAGCTACGTGAATATATTTCATAATATATAAAGAACTTTTACAAAAAAATCATTTTGTATTGATTTTGAACCCTTTTTTAGTATTCCAGAGTGTATTTATTGAACTAAACCAAACCATTGCGAGATCAGCAAATGTCGATTCTGAAGTTATGAATTATGCTGCAGGTATTGTTGTGACGGATAATACTACATTTTGTGATCGTAAAGTAAAATGCTATAAATAACCAAGTTTTTCCTCTTTTGATTTATAAATTTGATTGTTTGAAATTTCTTTATTTCTGATAAAAAAAAAATTTAGTAAACAATATTGTTATGAATTTTTCCGCTGAGGCAATGATGGCACAGTTTTTTAAATAAAAACTAATATTTATTCACTCTTCAAATGCACAAAATTTATTCACAGACAGCAGTTTAATCACCCTCAAGCTTCAACACAAGCTTCAGTAAGAACAACTTCGAATACAGCGATTATACAAGTTCACTCTAGTAGGTAAACAAAGCGATCAGCTCACATCGAAGTCCGAAATCAATCTGAAAACTTTCCCGATCTCCGGTCTTTATATAGCAGGCACGTGAGAACATTCTCGAAATTTCCAGCCAATTCATCGAAAAAGAAACGTCTCGAAATTTCTCGATTTCTTTAGGTGTTGCCACCTTTTTCTAACCTGTATAATCGCTGTTAAAAAAATAAAATAAGATAAAAATAAATTACAATAGAATTTTTAAATAATACGTCACTATTTACACTATATACAGACAATTTGTGCAACAATATTAACATTAATTAATCAACTTTTTCTATATTTAATGTTAATTCATTTGACTAGGTGTCAAGCCCATTTCCAATAAAATCCCGCGTTAAAGGTGCCCCGAAAGTGCACGGGTCTTTGGCCCCAACTTGTTATGGTCAGTCCCTGTTCGCATTCCCCTTCATTGACATCTAAATCCATTCCTACTAAGGTTAGATTAAATAGTTTCAGCATGAACGGCATTTTCGATTGGAGATAGGAACATTTCTACCTCCATGGATGTTAAGGAACATGAATGCCCAAAGGACAATTTGAACAAGAGTGCAGAGCGTATATGTAGTGAGAGGCGATTGCAAGTTTAGGCACTCCATCAGACACGGCATTCTGAATTTATAATGGAATGAGGAGGAATGCTAGTAGATTATGAAAGTGCTGGTTTGTCAAGGCAAAAATAGACAAAACTATTTTTAAAAAATGCGATTGCAGAATACAGCATAAATTGCCAAATAATGAACTTTTTTCTTATTTGGTAGCCTACCACTCTTAAGCAGGGCCTGATTTACCATTAGGCCCCCTAGGCCCGGCCCTAGAAGCCCCGAAATTTGGGGGCCCCCAAATTTTGAAAGTTTTCTGAAAATTTTAAATATAATGGTCTTTTTATGGGAAGTACTGAACAAAAATAATAATAAAATTTTGGTTACACATCCGCAAATTCCATATTTTTTATAGTCACAGAAAGTAGATAGATTAACCTAATAAAACCTAATCAAGCAAATCTTTCCGGTTCAGCCAATCATATACAACTTCTTCATATGTACACGGTGACAAGGGCTTTACGCCGCTGTTCTCCTTCTCTCGCCTCTTGTAAAGAGATGTTAACCAACCATTTACAACTTCTTATATTATGAAATGAAAGAGTCTTTGTGATTGGTTGGTTTGCAGACTCTTCCGTGGACTTTTTTGGCCCTCCTTTTTGGTGAGATCGTGAAAACAGTGGAAATGTTACTTTGTATGATTTACAATTATTGTTATAAAATTAAGTAAATCCTTATTATTATATAATTTGTGGACCCTGTGGTAAAATGTAAGTTTAAAATACAGGAAAGTGTGCTTTAAAATCAGTGCTCATGGGGGTCTTGATTAATTCAAAAGTTTTGAGGAGATTAAGATCATACTAATTTTAACAAAAAAATCGTGTGAAAGTAAACTATGAGTTTTAATTGTAAAACGTTAGTCTAAACGAATGTAGCTGTATATTGTGACGTAAGGAAATAAATATTTGCTACTGGGGCCCCTCTCTGAATGTTGGGCCTACAGTAAAAAAAATTCTAAATCAGGCCCTGCTCTTAAGTTTTCCATTAGGAAAGATGCAGACGATTTCAGATCACTGGCAAAGATCTCGCATCTTTTAAAGCCAAATTGGCCATGAGTATTACGTAACTGATGACAAAATATTAACTGCCAACAACCTTTAAAATATCCCCAAATCAAAAATTTCATTAGTGATGTAACCCTTAAAAATAAAGTTTTTAATATTAATCCTTTTATATGCATTGCCATTTTTTATGTGCAATTTCAACTTATTGAGCTAACTGTCAGTTTTGTCAGCGAAACTTGACTGGATACACTGTTATCCACAACGAGTCTATTTGCTAAGATTTCAGGTCTATTGGATGATAGAAAGGGGGTTGATTAGCCCTCTGATAATTTTGCCTCTCCAACCTTAGTAGGGGAAAATTTCAGTCAATAAATATCACCGAATTGAACATATTTGAATTAAACTTGGTATCTGTATAATAGTACGTGAGTAAAAGCTGGTATTGTAATGTGAGTTGAGAAAATAGTAACGCTATCTTATTACTTAAACTTAAAATTCAACATTAAAGCTTGGCGTCCACTATCGCTGAGCAGAGCAGAGTGTATTGAATTAGAGCCAATTACAAGTCTGTCATCGTCCATTGTAGCACGAGGCTCGTGCTACAGTAGACGTTGGCAGCCTTGTAATTGGCTCTAGTCCACTCCGCTCTGGTCTGCTCAGCGCTAGTGGACACCAAGCTTAATAGCACATAAGCTCTATACACATAGCAGCCATTTTACAATAATGGAACATTCATATTTTGTTGCCAAAACGTCCATAGTTAAAACGGTATTGACACTGTGATGATAGTATACTACATTCAGCCCCACCATAAAAGTTAATTTACTATATAGTCAGACAGATAGACAGGTTTTCGTTTCAGTCTTCCAGGACGTGGTGTTTCATCACAAGAGGTTTTCTCTTCAGGTTTAGATTGTTCCGGAAAAAACACCTTCACAAGGCAATGCACATTCTTTGGAATTTCCTTTAGTTCCTCCCAAATTCTTTGTCGAACATTTCAAATGACCATCAAACTCTTCACCACTCTGATCAATGAACGACTCTTTCTCATCGTAACTCATGTAGGTAAGTTCGATGTTTTCCCCTCTTGGAGCCAAATGCAAATGCCGTATGGACACGCTAGACTCAAGTCCATCGGGAAACCTTACAAATGCATATTGGATTAGCCATCAAAAGTTCAACTTCCTGAACCAGTGGCTCATACTTATTGGTTTCTGGAATGATTTTTCATCAACACTGGGCCTGCCTGAGAAAGCCAAGTTGGTAAAGAGTTCCCATTACATGACTTCTTAGGATGAGAGAACATGTGCTCATGTGGAGTAACGTTAGTTGTTGAACATAAAAGGTTAACATTTTGTATATTTTTTTTAACATGTACAAAACACCGGTAAACATATTCAACAAAATATGCTGAGTGTCTATAGTGCAGCTCTAGCCTCTGTTTTAAACATAATCAAGAAAATATATTGTGTTCTTAATTTTTGTTTTTAAATCAAACAAAATCTGTACTAAGAGAAAAAATTAGCAGGCATTGAAACGATAGCGTTATCTACCAAATTGTTCACCTACTGAAAAATTATCGCCAAGTGACATGGATATTATGTAATTGTACCAATATTGGTGAACGCGGTGCCACACAACACAACAAATGATATACGTAGGTGTTTCACATTAGAATGCCTTCTCACGTTAGATCTTGTAATGGACACATTCTGGAAAAAAGATACAATAGATTTATTAAGATGACCAAAATCCGACTGAAAACATCTCATAATGGCACAAAAGTAAAAAGGTAAATTATGTTGGTGAACGATAAACGAACTTTTAGATGTTAGATATATATGATAACTGTAATGCAGAATATATTTGCTAGTAAAATACAAAGAAATTTAACGAATTTATTTTGCTTAAATGTTAATACTCATTAAATAAAATTGCAATACTCGCTGAGCACAATACATCTTTGACGACAACACAAAATGTTAACAAAAACAGGACGAATTCAAAACATAGAAAAATAAAACGATGCATAAAAAATGCTTTAAAATCGCACATGCGCAGAAGTTTTTTCACGGTATCGACTGACAGTAAATATATTGAAATATTTCAATAAATTTCAAACCGCTTGTAGGACAGACAATTGTAATACATAAAAATCATCAGAAAGATAAGGGGGACACATTAAAATAGCTTTTGGATTTATTCTGATGTAATAAAAAAATGTCGTTGCCATTCCAAGAATTTTTTTTTAATGTCATTAAATTTTAATGAAAGCAACTTTTAATCGATTTTAAAAGTTGTTCTCTGCAATCTCCATGTACTAAAACTTCTATGTACCAAATTTCGTACCTCTAGGTGCAAAACTGTGGATTTGTATAAGGTTCAGACAGCTCACTTTTATATATACAGATTAATATATAGTTTAACGAGAAAATAAATACGTAAATTAAGATTATTTAGGGGGTTTTTTTCTGTATGGCAAGTTATGCAAAATATTGTAAATTTGAGCTATACAATTTAAAAAAATCCCAGTTGCAGTTGGAGCTATTGCCACTATCGGGAAGTTAGCCTATCGATAAAGATTTTTATAGCACTTCAGCCTTGATATACAGATAGTGATTCTGATTCATCATTTGGGAAGACATGTCTTCCACGTTAAGGGGACGACTTATCAACAAATAGAAAACAATACGTCAGAAACGGAAAACAATCGGCAGTCTAATTTTATGTCGAAATCTTATTATGACGCAAATATGTGGAGATATATACTTTTTATTACGAGGCACGTGTTTAACCATTTTGAGAGGGTTTTTTTTTTTTTTTTTTTTGGAGTGGGGGGGGGGGGGGGCAGGGAAGGGGCTTCTCAAGTTATTTGAATATTTCTGTGAATTATTCAAATGCTCATGGAAATAAAAATATATTAGCATCGCGAGGTACATACGAAACTTTTTTTAAAAAATAAGTGGTATTTGGGAATATCTGATTTCGTTTACAAGAACCAACCAAATGCTTAGAAAATTTAAAAAAAAAAAAAACGTATTTTTTAAAAGGCTGTAGATTTTGAACAAAATCGTTAGCGCCGTTTTTTAGCAATTACTGGAAAACATGATTTTTTCAATGGCAGCTACCTTACGCGATTTTGACGAAAACATTAATGGTAGGTCCATGTGCCATCACCAACCCGTACACCAAATTTGAATATCGTAGGTCAATTTGTTCGGTAGTTATGCTGACCACAGACATTTTTTCTAGATCACTTTTTTGAAATCAGGATGTTCCATAACGTGGAGAAATGCCAAAATATGAACAAATTTTGACCAAATGCTATGCTTTCATTACCCTATGTATACATATGGGTAATTGAAAGTATGTATACGTATGGGTAATTGAAAGTAATAAAGGTTTGTTTCCTGCAGCATAGGCAAATATATCAGGATAGGTAGGTGGGTTTTTTGCCAAATATTTTTAGCAAATATATAAAAATATCATCGGAGCATTAATGTACAAGATTTCAAATTGATCAGTGATGTAAAATACTTAGGTATGTTTATTTTTGTGGATCAATATCCTGGGTATATACCCAGGTATTTACTAAAATTGGTATTTTAGTGAATATTTATAATTTTTCTTCAGATTTAACTGCCCATTACGCAATAACCGATTCATTGCTTCAACAAACATTTTGTTTTTTAATGTCTGAAAAAAACTCGAGGGTCGAAATTTTTTTACTGTAATTTTAGGGTAGGCATGGTTACATGAAACAAACCAATTATTTCCCCCTTTTGCCTGATTTATAATTCCTATAACTATTAGAGGGTTGCAACAGCAACTCTTATAACATACTGTATATATTAAGGAAACATATTAACTTAGATTTGGCGTCAACTGGTACCCGTCTAATGTAATGGAAGAGTTCCCATTTGGTATCAAAGTATCAATTTATTAAAATTCGTATAAGTTGATGGTTAACTTTGTGTGTTGGAACTCTTTGTTAAAAGTGGTACTGCGTTCTACAATGCAAGTGGAATAGTACTTACTAGTGGTGAATTAAATTGAGATAGTCGGGATACATGAAATATTTTTATTGACTGTTAAATTTTGAATAAAAGATATGAGAAACGAATACAGTAAATTACACCTATCTCCTATTTTTTGTAGTTTTAAATCCATGAGATAGGAAGTTCGATGAGGGAATTTTAAAGCAAAAAATAATTTGTACTTTAAAAAAGTAGTTTCGGTATATGTAATATTCTTATAAAGAATCTAATTGCAAGTTTCCAAATCTTTCTTAACCAAAATTAATGACTAACACTTGTGCTTTAGGAAAAAAATATGTTGATCGGTATGTAAATAAGCAGGAAATGTATGTACATAAATACGTGTTATAAACGAGCAAGAAAAGAAAGCTCCATCAGAGGATTAAATAAAACTGTTCCGATAAAAACGTTTGCTTCTGTAATCGAAAAAGTCAATTTTACAGATATTTCTCAAGTTACTGGGCAACACTCATTAAAAAAAACATACGAAATAACTTTGCTAATCAGACATTGTGACGTCATAAGTATATATTACCCCATCACCTCAAAACATTACCAGATTATCAGAAACTGTTATAATAGACTGTTAGTTGCTTTGGCGAGTAAAAATAATCAAAGTAAAAAATGTCATGGGAAATCTGTTTGTATGCTGTGTTGCTGCACAGCAATGTATAACAACAAAAAGAAAACAGGATCTTCTCTGAAATTCTTCCATACAGCGTAAATACAAGTTTTCAAAACTGCATTTTTTAGAACGAACTTACTGTAGTCCAGAAGTAGAGAAACTCCACTTCTGGTGAATTTTAACTGTGGACTCCTTATGTAGCTTGTGATATTCAGATATGACATATAAAACAGGTACAACAGTTTTCAAAACTGCATTTTTTAGAACGAACTTACTGTAGTCCAGAAGTAGAGAAACTCCAATTCTGGCGAATTTTAACTGTGGACTCCTTATGTAGCTTGTGATATTCAGATATGACATATAAAACAGGTACAACAGTTTTCAAAACTGCATTTTTTAGAACGAACTTACTGTAGTCCAGAAGTAGAGAAACTCCACTTCTGGTGAATTTTAACTGTGGACTCCTTATGTAGCTTGTGATATTCAGATATGACATATAAAACAGGTACAACAGTTTTCAAAACTGCATTTTTTAGAACGAACTTACTGTAGTCCAGAAGTAGAGAAACTCCACTTCTGGTGAATTTTAACTGTGAACTCCTTATGTAGCTTGTGATATTCAGATATGACATATAAAACAGGTACAACAGTTTTCAAAACTGCATTTTTTAGAACGAACTTACTGTAGTCCAGAAGTAGAGAAACTCCACTTCTGATGAATTTTAACTGTGGACTCCTTATGTAACTTGTGATATTCAGATATGACATATAAAACAGGAGTTTGATATAAGATACTTTTTATTCTTTGATAAGATGATTCAACTCAGTCTACACGAAAATTATATTCTTAACAAGGACACATCAATTAAATCTCACATAATTCTAATAATATGTACACTAAGAACCTATGACTATGTTGGTTTGTAGCACAAGACAAACTGTACACACATTTACACTCCTAATTTTATTTTTATAGAAAAGTTTTAAATTCATGACACACAAGTTTAGAATATTTTACACTGACAAATGAATGTGTCATTCTCCAATTTTGTAGTATGAAATATACAAATCCCAGTATTTATCTGTAGATGAGGGGTTCTCATTTAAAAACACGAGCCAGAAGTCATTCAAAATTTCACATAAACGATATGTTTCTTCTTGAACAAGAAAACACACAAAATTTATAATTACTTTTTTTAGTCAAGCCTCATTTTAGCATAACTTTAAATTTTTTAGTCTCATGAATTGGGAACAACCAACAATGAGGGTCGACTAGAGTTAAAACTTGCAGATTTCTTTTTGAAGCCATTCTTGCATGTACCAAGAATGAAAAATTCTTACCATAAAGTTGGTACAAATTCCAACATTCTTGTACAATTGTAGAAATATAAGTTTCTCTATTTTTCTTTATATAAGCTTTTTCTAGATTCTTGAACATGCTTTCTTAATTGTCACATAATTTATTAATACATTTACATATTGTTTGTAGAGTAAATTATAAACTAAATGTGGTAAACAGTGTTCATTTGTTTCAAACATAGGGGTGAAAAAACAGTCAAAATGTAAAAAAAGAGGAAAATATATGCAGCGTTATTTTAAACTGCGAATATAGCTGAATAAAAATATATTTGGGTGCACAGAACAATTGTGTGGCTAGAAATATTTTTTGTGAAGGGTTTTAGACAAATTCAATCTGATAACAGGATTCCCACTCAAATCACAGAATGAAAATCAATGACTTTTAAGGACCTAATCAATGTTTTTAAGGACCTTTGAAAATTTGCTTTCAGACATCATGTCTATATATAAATTTTTAATAAAGTATATTCTGCCAAAAAAGTTAAAAATTGGTGAATGCGTAATACAAATATGTCGAAAAATTCTGATACGGTGCAGATAAGTGACGGTCACACGGGGATAACAAGTCCGAGTTGTATTTTTATAAATTTGATGTAAATAATTGGCCACACAACATCTGCAAAAATTAAGCATTTTCAAGGACTTTCAAGGCCTTGAAAACAAGTTCAAAAATATTAAGCACTTTTAATGACTTTCAATGACTGTGGGAACCCTGGATAAAGTCTACTACAAATAACAAAATTGTAAAAAAGCAGAACTTCTCAGAAAGAAGGGGGGGAAAAAAGAAAAATCTGCATAAAGGCGGAGGATTTTCACACCTGTAAACGATAAAATTTTAATGAGACAATATTTATTACACTGTACCAAGCTGATTACAGTTGGAACTCCACAGGTTAAAAGTTACAGTCCTTTATAATCATGATTTTAAATATCAAAGTTTAGAAGTTGTTAAACATGTATTGCACAGAATACTAAATTTACTAGTTTTCAGTTACTTGTGGGTTTCTATACTGGATTAGTCAACAGCAAAGAAACACAAGTGACATAATTATACATTAATAACACAAAACAATGATCTTAGCACATCAATACAATTACGCATAAATATTCTGAAAATTCAGTTATCAATAACTTAACAACCAATCATACACATACATTGCATATAGATCAATCTGTTTGAAAATCAAACACATTTAAGAATAAAGTTTTAAAATAACTAAGGTGAAAGTGAATCTTGTTTCACAAAAAAAGAGGACATTTTTACAAAACATGTTTCTTAGGTAAACAATGATATAAAATTTTGTAATAACTTTTTTAAAGAAAAAAAAAACAGAATTTTTTCGATTTTTATAGTAACACATTTGTAGTAATACAAACTCAACAAAAATAACGAATGTAGCACACATTATGTGATACAATAGTTTATACAAGGACTAGAATAAATGTTCATACATTAGACACTCGTAATAAAACAAATTGCAGACTCTGTAAACTGCACCAAAACTGGAAACTATCACATTTTAAAAATGGCAGTGCATATGTACAAAACAAGTGCAACAAAAATGTACCTCATGTGCTTAGACACCAAAGTATATGTCTAAAGACAATAACTTAAACAGAAGAAATCCACGTGTGATTTAATTACTTCATTAACTAATATTGCACAAATGCTTGCATAAATCAATTTTTACATCATACTTAACATAATGATTTGCAATAAAATAATCTTTAGTGAAATTGAAGCTTCCAGATTAAATTTATGCTCCATAAAATTTAAAGCATTTTATCACAAATAATGTTTATTTTTAAACCTTTAATTCAGAATTAAAAACCTTGACAAAACTATGCAACTGCCATTTTGTTATAACTTAGGTGATAATAAGCCTAGATGAAACTAGGAATACTCCTCACCATAATATAGAAGAGATCAAAATTTAACAAAACTCTAAACCAATAACTTAAATTAATTTACTATGTTACAATAATTTTCATCTAAATCAAACATATGTACATTGATGCTGCATTTAATACAAAAATGACTTTTGAACATTATAACACCATGAAAATAGAGTAACAACAATAGTACAGACGACAATTTCTTACTTCATCAAGCGATTTTATGGCTTTGAAAATCACAGTACTGAAACACATGCACTGGGGAAACAAAATCTTTTCGACGAGTCCTGTACAATGCAAGAACAAAAGTATTTACAAGTATGGAGAGAGATCACAAGATCAAGACAACCGAGAGGATGATCAATGAGTTTCTCTTCTTGTCTGTCATAAAAAAGCAAAAAAACTAAGTATTATTACCCCAAAAAATAATAATTTTTGCATGAAAATGCAATAAAGTTATGGTATAAAAACAAAATATTAAACTCTTAATAAATGCAATGCACAAAAATGGTGTACATGTATTTACAAAGCAAGATGTATTAATTTAAAAATAATAACTCCAGACTGTTTAACAAGGGTCTGTTTAATAATTTGCATATATCATTTCCACGGAAAATAGTTCAATTTACAAATAGTGGGGGGGGGGGGGATCTTAAATTCTCGAAGAAAAAAGCTTAGAAATATTTCATACAAAGTTATTTTTTCCACAAGAGAATATGCGATTCAACAAAAAATGAAAATATATATCAACTACTGGTTCTAAAGTGCCATTTCAACACAGATTTTGTAAAATATCTTGCAGTTATTTGAGCTAACCCCTTGATTTAACATACGAGTTTTATTAAGTGCATACATCATAATTTTATTGTGTCACACTTTCTATGGTAAACACAGCATTTCTTAAATTATGGGCCATGCAACAATTTTTGGTATTTTATAACAATTACTAAAAGTTTTTTATTAATGCAAAAATTTCACATATGTAACAGATTTAACATCAGAGAAATTCTACTAGAAGCAAATTTAGTTTTGCATGTGTTTCTATCAATGTTATTCGACAATCTAACATTTGTATGCACATCGAATATAAATCATTTATTTAAATTCTTAAAGTGAAACCGGAAAATAGATTCCATTTTTGGGGAAGTAAAAGTTAGACCGTACCACTTTTGGCATTTACTGTCTTAAAATTTTAATTTACAGTTTGGCAGATTAATAATACCGCAACTTTAAAGTGTTATAATAAATTGGGCATTTGCAGTTTAAGTAAAAAAAAGTGTAGTCACACATCTAGCAATTTTATAAATATTAAATGAATGGCACAAAGAATTCTATACCCAAGGTAGAGCATTAACAGGGGTCAAAGTGACAAAATAAGAATATATAGGATTTTTTCAAAAAAAATATAGGACAATATAAAACATCAAATAACTGCACACAGTTGCTACTGAACTTCAAATTTAACTCTTTATACATTTATATACTCATTATATTGAATTTAAGAATAGAAAACACACCTTTAAAAAAAAAAGAAATCGCCTTATCCTGAATACGATCCGTTATTGACTCAATATTCCATCCCTAAATCGAGTTTTATTAATTACATTTGCAATCATGAGTCTTTTGCTTCCAGCATTTTTAACTGTTCCAAATTTCTTTAAGTATTTTCTTTTTATCCCTGTTTGCAGTCTTTTGTTGATTCAGATTTACTGTTCAGTGTCGGCTGGATTGGCGGCGAAAAGTGGGAGATTTATCGTCGAATGTGGCGAACCTGGCACTTGGTTTTAAAGCAACCCTAGTGATCGTTTGGATTTGACAACACAACGTATTGACGTAATTTTCAATTTTGGCGACTTTTATGAAAAAATCATGGCTAATATTCCGAATCCGGTACGAATTCTGCGCCAAGGCGATTTTTGCCAAAAAATGGCAGCACTGCCATTTTTTAAGAGCAAGATAAATAACTGCCTATGGTTGCCATAATTTGGAGCGGTTTGATGTAAACAATTCGTGGCGCAGAATCCGTACAGGATTCGGAATTAAAAAAAATCGCCATTCGACATCATACAGTAAATCTTAACCCTTTTGTTTCTTTCATCAATTATTGACTGAGCACTCAAAATGTTCTTTAGTAGTCCTGCAAGTTAATCCCAAGTTGTTTTTATCTGTTTTTCCCGAGGCAGAATTTTGTTGCATCTCTCTCTGCATCATGGCCAGTTAATTTATTACGTTGGAGGAGAAATCAGATCAGAAATTCAAGACCGATTGTTATGGAAATGTTCACATGTTTACAACTCCCACCGGTCCAGTAGAGTTGAGTTGTAGGTTATGAAGCATGTGACGTCACAAGAGATAAAACGCCGCGCCGCCATTACAAACATCGTTTTTGTCAGGTCTTTTTCACCTAGGATCGCGCCAAAGAATCCGAAATATTAAAAAATGGCAACAAACGGCGCCGTTATTACGAATTCGAAGAAAATATAGATCGAATCAATGTAGAAATATAGGATTTAAAGGACAATTGTAAAATATAGGACAATATAGGACGTTTTTACCGATTTTTTAAAAAATATAGGATTTATAGGACATATAGGACGTCTGCGACCCCTGCATTAAGGCACAGTGAATTGAAGTATGATTTATTTTTAAAGTTTAAGAACTTTAACATAAGAGTTTCATAAGGACATTACTACTCTATAGAACATCAACAATTGGATTACCACGAGATTTTCATAAAAAACTTTCTTAGATTTGCTTGCAATGGAAGAACCCCTCCCCCCCTTCTCCCAAAAAAAACCACTCACTTGGTAGCCCAATTAACACAAAATCATAAAACAAGAATTTAAAAAGTAAAAACACAGTTTAAACCATTGACTTGAACAAGTATTTGTGTGCATCAAATATATACCTTTCATGTTGTTTACTTTAGTCACAGCCATGCTAAATACACAGTTTTCTTTACATTAAATCATATTTATCAAGTATTTTTTATCCATCAACCATTTCTTTAAAATTAGGATCTACAGTAATGGATAACTTAAAATAAGTTTGAAAAAAAAAAAAGTTAAAAAAAATGAGCAATACAATTACAACTGAAACTATTCAATCACAAAATTATGCTAAAAAAAAGATAGGAAACTTCAATTACCTTCTAGTGACGGAACAATCATGACTAAAAATTTCTGAGGTATTAACTCTGCTCCGAAATCTGTGCAGACGTGGATGTGACTGCAGTCAGAACATTGACATTCTCTGCAGATGAGGTAACATTCACAGGAGATTCGGAGTTGGATTCCGTGACTATCGGAGCCATCGCAACTTGAATGCCATGGGCCTGTACATCGGTAAGCTGACTGATGTTTGCCACCACAGTCTGGTACATCGACACAGGTATCGATACCATGCCAGACACGGGGAATGCTGGAAAAAATAATATATTGAAAACACAGGGTGACCACAAAATTCACAAAAAAAAAGTTCCCCTAACTTTTCCAGATATGTGGACACTCTGATCAAATAGAGTGTAAACAGTCTGATCAAATAGAACATGTATGCAAAAGAGATAATACAGCAATTTTTTTTATGTAGTTTTGCCAGTAACGAAAAGTTTAAACTATTCCATAACATAAAATTTCTAACGATTACTGCAACAATTCTACGGGTAAATGGCCCCAAAATACAGATGGGAAACACACTTTCAAAACAATAGTAAATTTTCCTGATTTTGGTTAATTGAAACATATTTTTTTCCCCTTCAAAAATATGTTAATTAAGATTTACTAAAATCTATTGTTTCCTAAACAGAATGCCACTTAACTATCTCTATGAATTCAAGTTCCAGTAGTACTATTTTTTAAATCGGGTTGTTAGTGGAAACCCCGAAAGCAGAAAGTGCCTAAAACTGTGACGTACGTCGCAGAACAATCAGAGTTCTTGCAGAAAAATTTTAAGTTTGGAACAAATGCCTGCGCGTGAGGACCTGGACACAAATCTTTAAGAAAACATCTTAAAGCAGCCCTTATTTCTTTGCATGGACCAACTTACCACAAACATTTTATACATAGCGGTTCTGTATCAATGTCTAAATATTCAACTTCCAAAGTCATTGATAAAGTTACAAATTTTGAATGTATGCCTTGGAAAAATAGTTTTTTTCGTCATTATCATTTTGTAATAAATGTGTAGTATTAATTTTATGGGTTTTTTTTTTCTTTTATATCATACTGGAAATTTTGAAAAAATGTCTGCAGAACATTTGCAACTGTCAAAAGTCCCATTGCAGAACATTATATATTATTCTGCTTCTGGGGTGGAAACAAAGGTGTATGAAAAAGCCAAGGACAACAGCATCTTTTAAAAAAGAAAAACACGCATGGTCACAGAATAATCATAATCTTATCCTTACATATTCCCCATCTGGTTAAAGTTGCATTACCTCAAAGTTCATTATACAAAGCAATAAAAATAGCTACATACCACTCTGCGTCCCGTCTTCTCCAGTAAGAATGATCTGTCCATCTTGGTTAATAGTTGCTTCAGTCAATGTAGCCACTGCCTGAGCACCTGCTTCTCCATTCAGGTCAATGCTAACTGGAGTGACAGTTTGGCCATTCACTTGATGCGATGTTGTAAGTTCACCGTCGGCACCAGAGCCAAGAACCTAAAATTATAAGCAGAACTTTTATTTGACAAATTGTCATAGCTACCAAGGCAGTATAAATAACTTTCCACTTATAATAAGTACCAAAATAACAGTTTTGTGTTATAATAAAACATAGTTTGTACACTTAGAGGAGAAAAAAATGCAAGGACTTTTCCAGGATCATTATAACACAAATACATTAAAAAAAAATCAATTTTTTTATTGATAAAACACTGCATGTAAGAATCGGGCAGATACAAAAAATGTTCTTTAGATTTCAATAGAAGAAATTTTTAAGTTTGCAATAAAAGAAAAAACCTTCAAGTATAAGAGGGAAAAAAAATTCAAGGACTTTTTAAGCACTTTTCAAAGATGCATTATCAACACAAATACATTAAAAAAAATCAATTTTCTTTTATTGGCAAAACACTATATGTTCAAAATTGAGCAGATACAAAAAAAAAATTTCTTTAGATTTTAATAGAAGAAATTTTTAAGTTTACAATAGAAGAAACCTTTGAGTATACCAAAAGCAGTACTATGTCCCATAGTACTGCTACTTTCCCGCAAAAACAGGAAGTAGTATTCACTTTGTTATTACGCTAATATCAGATGTGAAAATCCATTTGTTTTACTTGTTTCCCTTTCATCACATTAGTGCTTTGCCAAATAATAATAAAAAATTCTTATTGAACTGCCTTCTAATACACTCTGAAGGCTTGATTTTAAATACTTCCTAATATGCAGTTTTTTTTCTCCACATGAAAATTTTGATGCAATCGTGCTATCGGCGAGCATGCAATGAAATAATTTATCAATGTTTTCATTCGATCTACAGGAGCTGTGATTTCTTATGGTTTTCAATGTCCTTGGTATTCCAGCATCTAAAACTTCGTTTTCAATTACATGCGCATCCATCGTACTCGTTCGATAACAATGTTGATTGCCTTGGACAATATTCATTTTCGGGGTATTTTTTATCATTTGAAATAGTTCCAAGAACGCTCATCGAACTTCCTATAGAAACTAAATTCCAGTGCTTTTTGTTCTTCACATTGGTTTTTAGAGCCCTTTTCCCTATAGATGCTCGATGAAATTATTGGCAAACAAAGTACATCATACAAAATACGACATGAATTATATTCTGGCTTTTTAACTAGCCAGAAGAGAAAATAAATTTTCCAGCCATTTTTAAACAGTGTGCAAAGTATTAACACATACAATAAAAAAGATCATGCGATGTCAGTTTCAATTTGTCAATGTTGCGCAGGTGCATGTACTCATCGAAGGAAGGAATGACGCAATTTTTTCAATGTTCAACCACGCCGTTTTCCAAGATACTGATTGGCTTAACTAAATTCAAAGGAATTTGCTCATTTTGTTAACCAAAATTTTTTAAAAGGCTATTTTTTTAGAAAATAAAATAAAATGCAAGCACTTTAACCTTATTTTGAAAAAATTCAAGGTTTTCAGACACTTGAAAATGAAAAAAAAATGTCCAGCACTTTTCAAAGGTTTTTTAAAAACGTACGAACCATGTAAAATCATAGTAAGTTTTCTCACAAAAAACACAATGAACATTTTAAAAATAAATCTCAGAGAAGTAAAAGGAAAATTAACAACAGATTGACGTATCAAGAGCCATTATCTGGTACTGTTAGAACCTGATAAGTCTGCATAGCACTATACAACCAATTATCGCCATTGGCAATGTCTTGCATGCTTTGATTCAGCTCAACTTATGACATGCTTAGACTAGGGACAAGAGAGGTAATCTAGTAAAAACGAGGCTAGTGAGTATTTTCTAGTTATTGCACTGACTTTCAGAAATTGAACTTCAGTTTAATATATGAAAAAGGATATTTGACTATCAAATCTGAATTTCAATCAACTTATCTGCAATGCATCATGTGTAGCCTTTTTTCTACTACAGGTCACATCTCTTTGGTAATTTTTACTCAAAAGTTATTATGATTGACACAACAGCGGATAACTAATTAGTCCCCTAAGCAAACAATTAGATTTTAAAGCAAAAAATTTAAACAGTTATGTTTAGGGATACGATTATGAAATGAAACACCAGGTAGATAACTTTTATATCAATAAAACCTACCAATAAATAAAATAAAACCTTGAGAGCAGCATAGAATTTAATTAATATACAAGTTTTGCTTAATGCAATTTGTCTTATTAGAAGTAATACCATGATTAGGTACTTACAGTTCGGAGTTGTGCTTGAGTCCCATCTGGCAGTGTCACAACCGTGTTCGTTGGATCCACTTGTATGAGTGAAACTGTGCCATCAGGATTGCTTATTGTTTGAACCATAGTTGGGTAACCATGAGCTGTTAGTGGTTGGGCATATAAAGTTTGCTGCAAGAGAAAAAAAACACAAGTTAGTGAAAGAAACATAACAATTCAGTTTAAACTGCATTAAAAGATACAAAACAGATTAATAAAAATATTTTGATAATCTTGGATTAAATAGGGCCTGGCTATTCTAAACTTCAACTTAACTCGACATCACTTAGACGGTAGATCGTCACAGTGCTCATAGGTATTCAATCCATTTTGACGGCTTGAAAGCAAAATGTTCGCCAAACCACAACCCTGTAGAGAACAAATGGCTATAAGGTTTGGCGAGAATTATGTCTTCACTCCGCTAAAATGGATTAATTGCCTATGAGCACTTTGATGATCTATCGTCTAGTGATGTCAAGTTAAGTTGGAGTTTAGTATAGAAACTTTCAGAGTCGTGTTTCCAGGACGTTAAAAAGTATAAAAATATTGGAACCCTCCAAAAATACTGGAAAAGTTTATACATGTTTCGTAAACTTGAGGAAGAAGAAAAATTCAAGGGCTTTTCAAGTATTTTTCGAGGATGCGTTATCAACACAAATACATTAAAACAAAATTTCATTTTTTTTTATTGGCAAACAGTGAATATTCAAATCGAGTAAATAAATAAAAAAATTTAATGTTTCAATGAAAGAAAATTTTAAGGTTAAAATAGAAAAGAAAAAACCTTGTGATAATTTACTCAGTATGATGTGATGAGTAAGGCAATGAAGCAACATCTTTCTTGTGAAAACATGCAATTCAATAAACTATGATGGATTTTACAGAACCTAGGGAACATTCTTTGAAACCTAAAGACATAATGTGAAATCTCTTTTCTCAAATTATGTGAATACTTTTGAACACTAATATAATAGTTGCTATTGTTTCCCATATTCTTTCAATCCATGACTTTTCAAGACTGAAGCAAATAATTTTCCCAGACTCAAGAAATCGAATCACAAAAATAATAATAATAACCTATATGAATTTTGCCAACACAAGCATAGTAAGTAAATCAATGTACCATAAAATGATTTTTATAAAGTTTGTTTTAAATTAAGAAAAAAATCCTTGTTTTAGAAACGAAGATTCTTCAAAATATAATTTTCCATTCTTTAATATTTCAGAGTTAAAAAAGCTAATCAATATTTAATAATAAAGAAATATTTGAAGAAGGAATTAATCAATAATAATAAATTATATCAAAAATCAAATGTCTTGATATCAACAATGCAAAACCGCAGAAGAATTAAAAAAATATATATATAAATATATATATATAAAATATATAAATATATATATATATAAAATATATAAATATTTATATATATAAAATATATAAATATTTATATATAATATAAATATTTATATATAATATATATTTATGTATATATATATCAAAATGTAAACACGAGCTAGTCAAATCAGTTCTAATATTGAGAATTTTTTTCACCTACAAGACCTTGCTTATGTGATGTCACAAATTCGGAGTTCAATAATGCTTTAACTGTGACCAGTGTTTTGGTCAAAACGTAAATGAATTTTCGATGAGCTGAATAGCGATCACGGCGTTAATGATGTCATAATTATGTTATTTTACTTTAAATGTTAGGAATCCACGAAATTCACTGTATTTCCATGACTTAAGGCATTTTTACTCAAATTCCTGACTTTTATTCCTGACTTTTCATGACATTTCTACATGCGCGAAAACCCTGTATAAAGTAAAATTCCGTAAAAACTAAAGAAAATCCATGGAAAAGTTGACATCCGAGTTATTAAAGTAAAATAATTTACCTACCTTATATACTCAAATTTCACTAATGTCTAATGTTTTACAGAACGATATTTTGGCAATCTGTTAAAAATATCATAAGTATAGAGTACTGAAATTTCATTGAAAAATCCAAAAATGTTTTTTAAAAACAGTACATACATTTTTGAAAAGAATGATTTTTTCATCATATTCCCCCGGTGATTAGAACGTCCAGATATGACCTGTTATTTAAACATCATGAATGGATTTAGCGCATTGAAACATTTGCTTAAAGTGTGTTTTTCGAGCACTAGTGTTTTTCAGAGATGTTGTGAATTCCAATTGATATATATCTCCAGAGCCATCCACAATTTGCTATTCAAATTTATGGAGTATTTATATTACATAGATTTAAACAGTTTCTCTCTCTCCTCACAGAATTTTATTTTTAAAAACTTTTAGCATAAATAATAGCGCAAAAAAAAAGAGCAAAAATTTCAATATTTTAACATCGAAGATTTTTTAAAAAAAATTCTAATACACCCATCAAAATTCTATGAAGGCAATATTTTCTTTATGTAATTATGCATTACAGAAAGCTTTCAGTTTGAAAAAAAAAATCTTTTTTTATAAGTAAAAAAGTTTTTTAAATATCTTATTATAAATTTCTCTTTGTATTTAATTTAAAAAAAAAAAAAAAAAACATTTAAAAACAAATTATCTCAAAGACATAAATAGTATCTTAGACCCAAGATAAATTTTTGGAATAAATATATTTATATATTTTTTTTTTTTTTAATTTTTGGTATTGTACCTCCTGAACACATTGAGTGCCATCAGCATTTTTAAGGAAATCCTCATCAGACGATTCGCTACTTAGAAGCGCTCGTATTGTACAATCTTCTAATAAATAAAAATTAAGTACATTTTAAATAAATTTTAGTAATTACTAAAACCAATGCAAATTTTTTAGTTTTATATCATATTGTACACTGACGGTACTGTGTGGCAAGGTGACTGATGCAGCCTAATCCCGAAGTTCAGTGTCAGCCACCGATGGCTGACATGGCACTAGGTATAAAAGATATAGGTTCTATTTGACACAACTCACAAATGTTTAAATATACTTACACCCTGGGCTCCTGTGAGTGTTTCAATTGCAGATGTAGTGGCTTGTATTGCAGCTTTGGTTTTCTCTTTGTCATCATCATTAGTAAATGCCGGCAGGAGGTCTTCCCGACCATGGTACTTATAACAATTGATCACAATCTGTCGCAGAGCGTGCGTCCAAGAAACCTGGTAAGCAAGCAGAATTGCTTTTTTAAATTACATATACTTTAAAGTGACAAAATAAGGTTCTTAGAAATATCAATAACAGGGTGGCCATAAAATTCAGGGGGAAAGTTCCCTCGATAGATTTCTAAAAAATTCCCTGATTTTACGACAAACAATTTTCAATTTCCCCCAACTGTTCCAGATGTGTAGACACCCTGAACACATAGAACATTTATGCTAAGGAGATAATACGACAATTTTTTAAATATAGTTTCGGGGGTAATGAAAAGTTTAAATAATTCTGTAACATTAAACTTCTAATGATTACCACCACAATTCTTTGGGTAAATGGCTCCAAAATATGGACGAGCGGGTAAACGCATTTTCACAAAGAAAGAAAAATAAATATATATAAATAAAAAAAATTTAAAAAATGAAAACAATTGAGAAATATTTGCCCATTCTAAAAACATATTTGTGTGATCTTTTGGATTATGTCTATTGTCAACTCCATCTTATGTCTGTTTTGAAGTATTTTTCATTAGATATAGCCTACATGAGGTATTTTTCATTAGATATAGCAACATGACCTAAGTCTATTAAAAATGTATCTGCTCAATGAGTCTAAGGAGCATTGTACTAAGCTAAAAAATCTGATTAAAAAAAACAATTAGATAACAGAAAAGGCTTTATAGAAAAGCATAGAAATAAAAACCCACATATAAAAAACTGAAGGTATTAATTTTCACAAAAGGCAAGTTTGATTTAATAATTATAAAAGTTTATTGGTTTTGTACGCTCAGCGACTTATTTTTTCTTTTTTGCTCAGTAAAGGCTAGGACCAGGTTGGGACCTACAGATTAACGTGGATTCTGAACCACAACAAACATCCATGTCTTAACCCAAGCAGGGGTGGGAAGTGCTAAAGCCCAGTTTGGAGCAATTTTGGAGCAGCAAAATTTAACGTTTGGAGCAGATTCGCAAAAAATTGGAGCAGCAAAATTTAACTTTTGGAGCAGAATAAGAGAAAATGTAGCAGCAAAATTTGAAGATTAATAGTAGAAATATAATAAATTGTAGCCGATTTAACAACAATTACAAGAATTAAAATTTAAAATTGTATAATTTCATTTTTCTACAAAAATCATGTATTATTAAATTTAAAATTATAAGATATACATACAATTACAACATAAATATAATTTGTAAATTAGCAAAATTAGAAGGTCAAAACTGCTTATATTGAAATTTTCAGAGCTCTAGATCTATTAGAAGTCACTTTGTAAAATTATTAATTAAAAAAACAAATTAAAATTTTAAAATTCTGTGTTTCAAAAGTCTAATTAGAAGTCCAAACATATTTAGGTTGAAAATTTCAGAGGTGTACCTCTATTTGAAGTCACTTTGTAAAAAAAAAAAAATTATTTAAAAAAATAATAATAACGTTTTGACATTATGTTTGTCAAATGAACAATTTGAAGCTCAAAACTACTTATGTTGAACATTTCTGAGCTGTAGCCTTATTGGAAGTAGTTTTGTAATTTTTTTTTTATTAAAAAAAAACTAATTAAATTTTAACATTCTGTTTTTAAAAAGTCTAATAAAAAAAGGCCAAAACTACTTACGTTGAAAATTTCAGAACTGTACCTCTATTTAAAGTCAGTTTGTAAAAAAAAAAATAATTAAAATTTTAACATTCCGTTTGTCAAAGGCCAAAACTACTTAGGTAAAAAAATGTAAGTAAAGTTTTACACCTATTTTAAGTAGCTTTCTATAAATCCACTGACTCTTTGTTTTATTATTATATAGGACTCATTTGTATAAAAATAGCAATTCTTATAGCAAAAATAGCAATACAGTAAAATTAAAATAAGATGTTTTTAAATTTTTTGTAAATGTTCTAAAATTTTGTGAATTTTTTATTTTATTTTTCAAATCGGGTCAAATTCAGCGTCAAAACCGCGATTTTATCCTACATGCCGTTCTATAAACTTATAAAAAAGTGTTTTTTTTTTTTTTTTAACCGGAAACATTCAGGGATTTTGATTACATTTCTGTGATACTTAATTCCAAAAGTAAAACGGCCGTTTAAAAGTTAATTACCAACAGCCGACAAGTAAATTAGAAAACACATCCCTAATTTTAATAGAAGGTATCGTCATTACGCGTGTCGGAGCGAAAATATTCTTTTTAAATGCTTAGTAAAAACATTTGATAGTTATACACCTTTAACTTTTTACCAATTCCTTTCTTCTTTATATTTAGAGCAAAAGAGGGTGTGGTAAAAATCCGGCGAAACACACTTAATCAAGGTACGTACGAAATGGCCATCCGTGCTAACTAGTAATCGGAAATTTTGAGGCTGCCCCTTAAATATTATCTAGCAATAACGCTCGAGATATCAGCTATCAGCACTCGGCGATTTGAATTTGTCCCGATGCAAGGCGCGTTTGAACATGAATGCGCATGCGTGAATGTCGATTTCAGAGGGATAATCCATACATTGCGCCCTTGAGGTTGCCGTAATTTCATCTCCACATAGATTTAGCGTGCGTAATCTGGTTTGGCGCTTTAGCGTGAACGTTTAAAGAAAGATTTAAAGCAAAATTGGCGCAGAATTGCACTTAAATGTGGTTTTGTAGCAGGTTGGAGCAGGATACCACTTTTGGCGCGCGCTGGCGCAATTGGCGCAGAATTCCCACCCCTGCCCAAGGTTAAAACCCGGCACCTTTGGCATGCAAGGTCAGCATGTCAGGTGGGCAATAACTTTAAAGGATGCAATAGATTCAATACTAACAATTATATTTAAATCAATAGAAAGATTGCATTTTTGAAATCTAGTCAAACTAAGAGAGCTTGTAATAATAAGCAAGATCAATTGAAAGCATGAGAATCAAAAGTGGATAAGTGACAAATTTTCAAGATTGGGGTTAACAAATAAAATGGGTCCCTTAAATAGAGATCTATCACTTAAAAAGCAATAGTTGTATTGGTAACAAATGCCCATTATAACAGTTACAGTTTTGGATTAAAGATCCAAAGGAGATAAATCCTGTACTTATTCCGTTTTGAAACCCAACTCAGCAGTACCAATTTATTTGAACGGCAAATGTGTGAAGCATGTATTACATATTTCGTGCTAAATGTGAAAACAGTTGCGTAAAGTACGAATACTACTTAAACCACTTTAACAGTGATCATAAGCTTAGATTTATTCGGACACCAGTGGATGTTTGTTCCATTCGAGAGGAACTTAATATTAAGATAAAGAGCAAATCACTGAATGCTGCCACAAAACGAGTTGCAGCTGCAAAAAAGATTGTCCATTCCAGAAGAGCTGAGGAACTCTATAAAAAAAAAAATACACGAAATAGTTACGAAATGCAAAAATGATCCTACGGTAACTAGTTTATGTTTTGATTACATGCAAAATCTCCCACAACCACACATCCCAGTTCAGAAGATGTTTTATCTCTGTCAGCTATAGGTAAATGTATTCTGTATTCAAAATGTTGGAACTGATCCATGTAAGATTTCATGTGTACCATGAAGGACAGGCAAAGAAGGAGCCAACTGAAGTTTCTTCATTCTTTTTGGACTATATTGAACAACATATGTAGGAGTCTTATGAAGGAATTTCTTTTGCAACTGCATGTTAGGGGCAAAATCGGAACCATGTACTTGGCCTTTTGCAACTTGCTATTACAGCCCAAGAAAAATTTCACCACATACTTCCAATACTTTCCCATCAGGCACTCCTTTTTCTCTTACAATAGGGATTTTGATATTTTAAAGCAAGTATTTCAAAAGGTGGACAGAGCTTGTGTACCTAAGGAGTATGCTGAAATGATTGAAACAGCACGAAAAACAAACCCATTTAAAATTAAACTCTTCAAAATGAAAATTATCGTTGATGTAAAAAAATTGTTGCCTTTTCAGATATCGTTGATGTAAAAAAGTAAGGCAACCATAGTTAGGATACAAGAAGTCTTCTGTATCCTAACAAGCACATGGAACATGTGTTGGTGCAAGTTCCTTGTGCTTGAGACAAAAACAAATGTTAACCCCTGGCAATTAATCTATTCAATAACAGAGTGGACACAAAATTCAGGAAAGAAAGTTCCCTGATTTTCCTGACAGATTTCTAAAAAATTCCCTGATTTTAGGGCAAACTTTTTTTTTTTCAAATTTCCCCAATTTTCTTAGGTTACCCTGATCAAATAGAACATAAAGAGATAATATGCAATTTTTTTAAAAATAGTTTTGCTGGTAATGAAAAGTTTAAACTAATCTGTAACATTAAACTTCTAATGATTACCACCACAAAATAGAGCCAAAATATGGATGAACGTGCCTTAAATACAAAATTTCTCCGATTTTGATGAAATTTAAAAAATTCCCCGACATTTCCCCGATTTCCAGCTACTCTAAATAATGTAATTAAGCTAAAAGTGTCTAGGTATGATCTATTGTTTTAGCAACTAACATTTGTAGTACAGGTGTAACCAAAAGAGTAAATGTTTTTTGTGTTTTTCTCATTAGGTCTTCCTGGAATTATCCCCTTTCGATTCTTATGCATTCAATTTTAAGATAACTAGAAAAATGTAGCAACATTTCATAAAATACATATAACTTCCTAGCATTTGCCAAAAAACAATTTAACATTCAGTGTTGGGAGGGATAAGTGGCTACCTACCTTCCAAGAGCTTTTTACAATGGGTACTTGCAGGGTTCATACTCAATCTATGATAGTAAATAGTTGTTATTAATGTAATATGTCGTTATTAAGGAGTTTTCAGGAGTTAATGGGGGGAGGGGGGAGGAGAGAATGACATGTCTAATAATATAGTTTTCCCTCCAAGCACCTGGTTGTCGAGAATCGCCTCATGCTGGGACTGTTAGAATATTTTTCTTTTCAACTGCAGTGACGAAGCGCATGTGCAGTAGACTCTGAAGTAAGGTAAGAATTTCGAATTTCAGAGACGTTTTATCAAGAAAAAAATGCTACGTTTTACTTTTACTGATCTTTTTACCCTTCGAAGATAATTTTTAAGGAGACAAAAATAAATATCAGGAGTAGAAACACAATTTTCAGGAGTTCTAAGGGCCCTTATAAAAAAAGAGTTAATTTCAGGAGGCGTACGAACCCTGCACTTGTCAAAGGTTCCAGTACATTAGACAAAAGAGGTTTCTAATAGCTGTGTGCACTCTAACATTAGATTTTAATGTATAATCAAATGGTATTCAGTTACGATGTGACAATTCGTGTTGGCCTCGGAGAATCCTTGCCATGATTGGCCAGTTGCCGGACCATAGGCACTGTACATGTGTCACATGTATTATATAAGAACGGCTTTTGTCCTTTGCTCTCCCCCTTATAGTCTTGTTTCCATAAAAGAGTTGAACGCCGAGCTGGCGTCTTTCGTTACAGCTATTCAGTAAACCGTTGTTTTAGTTTTAGTGTCCTGGGAGCTTCAAAGAAACCACCAGCCATTCCACCCCAAGTGCAAGGTCTGGAAGCCCTCGAAAGTTGCTGTTTTTCTGTCACAGTGAGATGTTTACCATCTTAAAATTGCCCTCCCATACTCAGTTTATTGTTTGCCAATGCACTACAGTGTCAATAAATATTTATGCTTAATCTTCTAAACCACCTTGTGTATTTAGTCAGTGTAACCACTTTTAATGAAGAAAAAATTTAAGGACTTTTAAGGAGCCTTTTAAGAAACTTCAAGAACATTCTTAAGAAAATTCAAGGACCATAAAAAGACACTCTTTCGACATAAAAATACAAAATGGAGGCGAAAAAAAGAGGCAAAGATTATCGATGGTTGCTTAAAAATTTAAGGACTTTCCAAGACCTCAACTTTTTTTTCAAGGACCCGAGAACCAAATTTCATTAAAAAAAAATTTCAAGGACCATGGGAACCCTGTTATTGCATATCAGGGTGTGTTACAATGTGCATACCCCCAACATTAGAAGACTTCAACGACGATGCAAAAAAAAAAATTACAAAAAAAAAATTGAACTCGCAACCAACCTTTTGCTTATCCTCGTCAGTTCGGGCATCGCTTCTAACGTTGGCCCAGGGCAGCTCTTTAGGCCACCACGCAGGTCTCGTTGATTCCCGACCCCAACCAGGCTTCCCTCTTCCTGTAGAGTACTTTAACATTAAGGGGATGAATGTGCGCAATTGTGCCTGAGGAAAAAACACAGCAATAAACTATATAGTACATTTTAAACCAGACTTGGAAACAGACACTTATGAAAGTATTAACAAGCTGAGTTGCCTTCTTTCAAAGCTTCCTGTAAGATTAAGATATTAAAAAAATATATATATTTTTAAGGCTTTTCTGTTAAGGCAATAATTAGATTACGAGCAGCAAAAAATCAGATTTGATTGTGATCTTTTGGAGAAGGTCAACACAATTTAGGCTTCTAATATATTCAAGGTTTCTGCCAAAATTAAAGATCACGGATCCATGACTTTTCATGATTTTCCAAGACTGAAACAAATAATTTTCTATGACTCAAAGAATCGCATCCCGAAAAAAATAAAAATGTAACATGTATGAATTTTACTAACACAGATATAGTAAGAAAATTATTGTACCATTAAATTATTTGGTGCTCATGACGTCATAGTCACACGATTTGATGTTAAGGAATCCACGAAATCTGTTGTTTTTTCGGCAACTTGTGTTTTTTTTTTGCTCAAAATCGTAACTTTCCGTAACAAAATTTAACCAATGTCCAAATTCATGACATTTCAATATACAAGGAAATCCTGTATATTAGTTGCATTTCTCGTACCGATAAAGCATTGAAT
Source organism: Linyphia triangularis (assembly GCA_963978545.1). Classification (NCBI taxonomy): domain Eukaryota; kingdom Metazoa; phylum Arthropoda; class Arachnida; order Araneae; family Linyphiidae; genus Linyphia; species Linyphia triangularis. The sequence goes on along the minus strand of OZ021729.1, from coordinate 6,990,444 downwards.
TACAGTTACGAGTGTCGCAGATCAAAATCACTTTCCAAAGATTCAACTCGGAAATTTTAAATGATGACCTGAAAAGCAAAGGGGTCCAAAGTGACTTTTGGTAACTTTTGAGAAAAATACACTTTAAAGTTTCTTATTTATATTAAATTTATATGAAAATTACTTGTTGCTCAAATACTAACCTCTGGAATGAAGATATTCTTAGTTTTCAAAGAATTTAATATAAATAAGAAATTTTAAAATGTATTTCTGCAAAAGTTAAAAAAAGTCACTTAGACCCCTTTGCTTCTAAGGCCCTCAAATAGCATTTATCAATATTTTATAATTGAATTTAAGCCTTTGATGCTATCCATTGGCGCCAAAGATAAGACAAACTCTCCTTACTTGTGTCATTTTTTCTACCGGTGTTGGTATCCCATCTATTACTAATGGTGGTAATTCATGCAAAGTTGGATCATCTTGCGTTTGGGGCGGAGCTTGTTGAGCCAAAGCAGACTCCAATTCTTGCATTATTACACTTTTACAGTTTCTCACCTACAGGAAAAAACATACAGCAACTTTAATATCCATAGCAGCTAAAGTGAAGGAAACTTTAAAATGATATACAAGATCTATAAACTAAATTTTAAAAAAAAAAATCAGACATCACATCAAGGGCATTAAAATATGTGCCTAAATCAAATAAAAAGTTTTAAGAATATCCATATTGAAAAACTTGATGGACACATAATTTTTAAGGTTTAGAAGGAATTCATTCTTGATCTTTATTTTATGCAAAATTCTAATCTAGCTTGTTTTTAAAAATTCCTTTATGTTTTCAGAAATGATTTTTCTGATTTTCCGCATTGCTGAAAATCTCGCTTATTACTTGGACAATTAAGACAAAAACTAACATCACCAATCCCCAGGGTTCCCACTCAAATCACAAAATGAAAATTAATGACTTTTCAATGACTTTTAAGGACCTAATTAATATTTTTAAGGACCTTTGAAAATTTGTTTTCAGGCATCATGTCTATATATAAATTTTTAATATAGTATATTCTACCAAAAAAGTTACAAGTTGGTGGATGCGTAATACAAATACGTCGGAAAATTCCGATACGGTGCAGATAAGTGGTGGTCACGCGGGGATAGCAGTCCAAATTGTATTTTCATAAATTTTGCAGTTGTCCACACAATATCTGCAAAAATTAAGGACTTTTAAGAACCTCTAAGCATTTTCAAGGACTTTCAATGACCGTGGGAACCCTGATCCCATACAATCCACAATTTTATCATTCAAACAAAAAGGTTAGAAAGTTGGGATCTTTTCAAGGAACCACATTTTATAAACAATTCTTAAAAGCTTTGTACATATCATAAAATTTTATTAGAATTTCTGGGTATAAGAAAACAAAATTGGCAGTATTGGCACTTACCACATTTTCTAATGGGTGAGCACCAAACACTTTAAAATTGTTTTGTGGTTTTCCGGGTGTGACAACAAGCACTACAGCTTGCTGCCCCACCCTAATAGTGTATTCATCAATGGTTGCTTTGAGTTTCCTACAAATAGAAAAAAAAGCTGTAAAATAAAACTCAAAAAACAGACATTAAATATAATTTTTTTCCCCCCGAGTAATTGTCAAATATAGTAGCTATGAATAAAATCTGCGATTCCCAATTTTACGCAAGTAGCACTTAGTGAAAAAAAAAAGTTTAATTTTGAGGAAATTAAATTATTTTAATTTCAATTCGAGGGTAAAAGTAAGCTGTTGCCGCAATGCTAATTTATTGAATAGTCTAATAGTGATAATTCCAAAATACATCAAGGTTAAGTGCAATTTACACTATCACAGGGGGGAAGAAAAAAAATTCCAAAATGTTATAACTTTTCTCACTCGATCCTGATATTATATTTATCTTATAATATTAAACTTTTATTAAATTTTTGATAATTACAGACAACAAAAGCATAACTTGCGTTTCAGCATTTTTGCTAAAGAAATTTTTTACTTGATTTTAAATCCTGATACAAGTATAAAATGAATATTTATGCGAGGGCTATTTTAGAAAAGAATGTTCGATAGAAACATTTTCAATCAATATTTTATATTTTTTAAATGAGAATTCATCTTTTATTTCAATAGAAAGAGATTTACCTTGCAAAAGCAGACATTCTAATTTTAAAATATGTTATACATTATAGTGCTATAATAAATTTTCTAAGTTTGCTTGTCCTTCACCTAAAATCATTTAGAAAATTTGCTACAATAGAGACATTATTCCCAATTGTTGTTTTTGTTATCAGTGAGAAAATTAGGAACAATTTCATATTGATTGCACATTGTGAAATTAAAGAAATAATAATAGCCAATTAAAGTAGAAGAACCAGAAAACTACCTGCTCAAACTTAAATTTTCTTTATTTTTAATAAATTGATTGATAATTAATTGATTGGGTGATATTTACAAACTTAGTTTCTCAGCCATTTTTTCACAATGTCAACAGCACCTTGACATGCTGCACATTCGAAAACTTAGGATTTCCTTTAAAAAACACCAGCATGTATAGCATACTAAAATATTAGAAATTTTTCACCTTTTGCAAGGTAAGAAATTATTTTATTGTCTTCTGCTATTCGACTACTCAGAAAATTATTGATTAATGATCCACAAATTATACACACATTAATTTAAAATTAATTTTCAACCCCAAGAGAATTAATCTATCATAATTCACTAAGATTATAATAAAAAGAACAATTACAATCACACCATAAAATAGACTTGTAATAAATACAACTAGAGAACTTAACTTTGAATAGGAAAAACTTAATCAGTAGGTGTTTTTGTTTCCAGAACCAAACTTACTTTCTGGAAGTTTTTAATACCCCACTGGTCAAAACTTTAAAGGGGGTTGTTTTTAGCCTATTCAAAGTAGTACCTTAATAACCTTGTTTGTTGACGTTTTCGTATCGAAGGGTTTGTTTCAAAGGAGTGTGGTCGCTTCCTTTTTTTGGCAGTAGCAATAGCGGCTGCAGCAGCCATCCCGATGGGACCTGTAAAACAAATTCATAATGTATCCAATGAGCACAATGAGTTTTCTAAAAAAAATTAGGCAGGAATTTTAAGGATAAATCCTAAAATTTTAGGCATAATTTTTTAAATTTTAAGGATAATTCAAAAACATTTAGGTATATTTCTTTTGAAGCTGATAGGCTCCTAACACAAACATTCTTTCCAAAGCTTGTTTCAATACAGGGAAAAAAATATCCAATTTTCAAAAAATTATACTTTAAATAAATATTTAGTAAAATAACAGTTGCATAATTAAACAATGAGCAACTTTAATGTTTTTTGGTTTTATTTTTAAATAAAAGTAGAGAAAAAATCATGAAAAACAATACCATTTATTCAAAAATTTGAGCTTGGATAGATAGCTAAAAAAATATTTAGTTTTTCACTTTGCGATTTGGCGGGAAAAGGCCACTTTTGCGTGAACGTCAACGCGCAGATAATGAACCAGTCTAAAACCTGTTTTAGAGTGAGGTTTCTCCTTCGTTTAGCGATTTTATCTCTGCGTAATAAAGTCACGTTTTTTTTATGCGTTTTTGGTCACGTGACTTTTGCTTTGATTTCGGCTAATTTCAAACTCGATTTTTGATTAATTGAAAGCATAAAGATAAAATATAATTGCACTGCTCAAATATATTCGTTGGATAACACTAGAAAATGCAAAAAATATTCATTTTCCCCACATGTGCAAGTTCCTCATTATACTATTTTGACAAATATGCAAATTTAATTAAATCCATTTTTTACATCTGGAAGAATATTGGGGGTTTTCATGAGTATTGAAGAAAAATCGGGGAATTTTCAGTTTAATTTTTTTAGGAGTTATCAAAATTAAGGAATATTAGGGTGAATGCAACCCCTGTGTATCATACATGTTGCAAGATCCAAGCACACATGACAGTAAAAATGTGGTAAAAATGCGTTTTGCTGCTTGAATATCACTAAGTTTACATTCGAATGTTTCATTAATCAGGCTAATTAACTTAATTAATGAGATAACCTTCTCACAATTTTAAATGTAGATTCTTATTAAAAAAAAAATTGAAGTACACCCAAAATATTGTGCAAAACTGGAGAAATATAGGCATATAACAGCCATAGCAGTACATGAAATTTAATGACTAGTTACAACTTAATAATGAGAAATAATGTATTGTGCAGTGTTTCACTTTTTTTGTTTATAAAAATAGCCTTGAAATAAATTACGATTTCATAATAAAAAAAAATGGTATTTTCTCTTCAAATTTCATTCTACATTTTATTACTGTCGTTCTATAGGAAAAGCCCTACCATTATTTTTACAACGGCTACTATCTCGAGACAGACTAATGTTTAAGCTAAAGTACAAAATTACTTAAGCGAAAAAGCTAAAATCACAATTTTCAATTTCGCAAAATGCTAAAACGATTATGAATTCCATCACTCAAGATGTTTAATTTGTTAAAGCACTTTTAACTTTTAAATATAATTGTATTTAATATCGAATATCAGCAGGAAAATACTTTCACCACTCAATTTACTTATTTTTTAAAGTCGATGACTAAACTTGAGATCACAAAAATGGCGATTTTGCACATTTTGTGTCAAAAGGTAATCACTAAGAGAGGCCTAATAGTTAAAAAAAAAAAAAAAAAAAAAAAGGAAAAAGATGGTACAATTAAAGGAGGATAGGGTTAAAATGGGAGGTGAGGGTGCTCAAAGTGATATTATTTTGGGTACAAATGTCTATAAACGGTTGGTTGGTTGTTTTCAGATTATCTGGCACCATCAGCAACACGAGGGGCGAAATCACCTTGGCACAGAATCCGTACCGCACTTGGAAGTTTTACACATATTATATATATTGCCAAAGGATCCCTTTAATGGAAAAATACCGAAAATGTCCCATATTTTTATGACATTTTAAAAAATTCCCCGATTTCCAGGTTCTGTGGCTACTATGTTTTTTGGGCAAATAGTCATGAGAACTAGTCAATTGCCGTGATCTATTAGCTTGTACCTAATGAAAAAAAAAAACATTCTGCTTTGTGTAATTTTGGAATTTTTGTATGCATAACGAATTATTATTTTGATAAATACAAGATTTTATGATCCTGTTACTATTGCATTCAGATGACTTACCAGCAGCAGCAAGTTGTGCAGTAACATCGGCAACATTAGAACCCAGCAAGTCAGAATCTTCAAAAGTAGGACTGTCCAAAGAAGACGATGGATCACTCATATCATCAGGGATGATAGAGTGATTTACGGTCGACGTCACATCTGTATTGATTGCAGAGCCCGTGCTCATCCTGAAGATGAAATATTTCAATCATAAAGTTGTAATTATTGAGACTGTACACAGACATTGATGGAATATAAAAAATTGATTTCTAAATATAAAAGTCTCATGTTAGCTCGTTTAAAATTAAACTTATTCAGGCATCATTACTTCAAAACATACTAAACATTAATTGAGACCTTCAATAAACCTTGCATAATGGACAAATCATACGAAAGTTCAACGCCTGAAATATCTTGTGCAGACTACGTCATTTTAACAAAAGTAGGATTGAAAAATGACCTAGATTTATATGCCAAAGTCTTACTTTCCTTTTCAAAGCGCTATTGAAAAAGCAGCTGTGCTGCATAACTTTACAAGATTTTCTCCAATAAACCTTTGGAACTCGAATTCATTATGTAGAAAAGTGGAGTAAATTGAATATACTCTTAATGAATAGTAATGCTGAAACATGCACGAGGTTTAGATTTCTCCGACAGTATCCCTATGTCAAATATTTTCCATTACTTCAGCAACATTAAACGATCTAATAACCAGACTGAAAAGCAAACAACTAAACTTAGAAAAAAAAAGATTTAAATTTATCCAAAGATCAAGGCGAAAAACTGCAATTAGGACTGACACCTTGAACATGGCAGAATATACTTACCGACTGAACAAAAAGACCTTGTCTCTGGGTAAGCCTTCCAACTGCTTTGCGGTCAATAAAACCTTCGTCTCCGTAACATCCCCTTCGAAAGACATGTCCCCTGAAGAAAAATACATTACAACTTCTACAAATATAAATCCCTAATTAAAAGCTTGAGTAACTCAGCCATTGAAAAGTAATCAAAATCAAATTACGAAAAATTGCAAAAAAAAACAGTAAAATACTTTTCAGTAATAGTTTGTTTCTTACCAAGTCCGTAGCCAGGATTTGTTTTCACGGGGGTTATGGTTAAGATTTAACTAACAACATAAAGCAGATTTTTCCACCTAGTAATTTTTTCAGAATCAAGAGACTCAAACTCGTATTACAACTGTGACCTGAATAATTTTTAGTATAAATACTTATAAAAAGTTACACAGAAAAAGAAGGGAAGTGGTAAAACAAAATTTCACACAATTTCGGGGGGAGTAGATCTGTCGCCAAGGAATTTTCGATGAATCAAAGGATTCATGTTTTGTCACTATTGAACCATCGACAGTCCTGACCAGTAAAAAAGTTATAACTAGAAACAGGAGTGTGTACTGGTCGAAACCAACTAGTTATTCACTGTCGGTAACTAAGCCAAATCGGGTCATTTAAGCTTTCCCTTCGGCCAGTTAGGGAGAGCAGGGCAATAGTAGTAAGTGTTTAAATGCACAGTGGCGTTTTGCTTAAAAAGAGCATTGCAATAATAGTAATTGTTTTAATGCACCGTGGTGTTTTTGCTAAGGATTTACATTAGGTAAATATGTTTTCATAAAAGAATGTTCTTTTGGGGAAAAAAAATTATTTACTTAATGTAAATCCACAAGATTTCTGGTTCAGCGGCTCGGAATATACATGCAGGGTTATAAAAGTAGGGAAATACAGGGTTACGGAAAAGTGGGGAGATACAGGTTTAGGAAAGAAACAAGAAACAATTTCAGTGACCTTTTCAAATAACCAGGAGACTTTTCCCCAGGCTTATATATCATTTTAAATATAATGAAGATTAACAAGAAATTGCGTGCACACAAACAATAGGGATATGATCAGGAATTTCAGCAGGGGGAGATATTTTTTAAATTAAAATTGCTCATGTATGAAAATAAATAATAATTCTACAAAAGAATTTTTCCAGGTAACAAGTAAAAATTTATGTCAGTAATATCAATGATTCATTATACAGAAAATATCACATAGTTGGTTAAGGTTGCATTGGAAATCAATAACGAGCACCTTCAGAGACGATTCTACCTTTGAACGAGAGAAATCCCTTCCACTGAGCAAACCAACATTCAAGACGAGCCATCGTTATAGTTGTCGTGTCTAATAATTTTTAAAATAAGGGAATAAGGTCATTTGTTTCTAGGAATGAAATGGTAACAAAACATAGGTTAGAATATTGATGTTTTTTTACCATCATTAATGGATGATTGCAAGTAGAACATCATTGGCTTGGTGATATAGACATTCAATAAGGATATAAAAAGACCTCTTGGGAACTAGGATACATGAATAAATTGAAAATTAGATTTTGCATAAACACAAAGCCTTACACTGAACATTTTGAATACAATAAATAATTTACTTTCATTCAATTTCTTTTTCAAACAGTCACAGATCCAGAATAATGAAAAGGAAGATCAGAGTTGGGGATTTCTAGTTTTCTTCTATAATGCAACGAGGAAACTATAATTTTGAGAAGAGATATATCCCTTATCCCACCCCCTTGGTTACATGCCTGGGTATGACATTGTTTAAATCATCAATAGCTTTGTATAGGTATTACTAAAACTTTCAAACCATATTACTAATTTCATTACCTAAAATATACTGGAATTAAACACTGCAGACAACAGCTAAAAAAAACTGGTTCAATAGTCTCCAAGGTTACACCATCTTAATTTTCCCATCAATAATAAAAATACTTTCGAGGGAAACTTTTTAAAAAAGTACAAACAATTTTAAAATGAAGCAGAAATTTATCCAACCAGAGACAATAAGACCGATCTTGGGAAGTTCTTCCATTGAAACTTTATGCATTCTTCAAGTTTCCAAGCTGCGGAGGAAAACAACAAAAAAATAGAAAATAAACATAAGGGAAAAAAAATAAAATAATAAAAGCTACCAAAATAGAGCCAATTATATTTCAAATGAAAATAAGAAATAATAAGACAATAAAAAACAAAAAGCATGCAAAGCATAAAATAGCCAATTTTAAATTATCACAAACATAAAGCACTACAAGAAACCATAACAAAAACAAAAATGCTGCGACTATGCTTGCTATTATCATATAATTAAAAAAAAGCCCTGGGTACATTCATCTATATTAATTACTATCTAATGCAGATTAAAAAAATAAAATTTAACTGCATCACAGCTGAGATTCTTCCAAAAAAATGTATACATGCATTAACATTTAGTGAACATCGAAATGTTAACTTGCCACCAAAAAAAGAACAAGAAACAATAAATCGATTAAAAAAAGTTATTTTTATTTGTATAATACATAAGCTTCGGATAAATTTTTTGGAATTAAAACTATAGAGGAGAAGCTAACTGGAACAAAAAAACGTAGTAACGTAAGTAAACGTAGGCGATTATTGCTCTCATTGGCTGGAGGGTTCTACAAGGTCCGGCTATTAATTTCCAGGACTGACGTAACTGTAGGAGAACGAAAAGCCGGAAGATGGCGCTAATGATTGCATATTGAAGAGCGTTTTCTTGCGCATGTGCAGTGCAATCGGCGCCATTCTTAAGTAAGTGGTTCTCGTGGAAAGGCGCATTAAAACGTAGCTCTTTAATTCCTGTTGTCGAAGTGAAAATGGAGCAAAGAATTAACATTAAATTTTGCTTCAAATTGGGCAAGACAGCTGCGGAAACCTACGAAATGTTAAAACAAGTTTACGGCGAGGAAGCATTATCCCGCTCAAGAACTTTTGAATGGTTTAAACGCTTTCGGGACGGGCGCGAAAACGTCAAAGATGATTCACACACAGGTCGGCTGCAGTCCGTACGCACGCCGGAAGCAATTGAAAAAGTTCGCGCAATGGTGAAAGGTGATCGTCAATTGACTATTCGAGTACTCGCCAATGAATTGAACATGGACAAAGAGACGATTCGGCGAATTTTGATGCAAGACCTAGGCAAACGCAAGATTTGTTCCGGATTCTTTCCTCACCATTTAAGGGACGAACAAAAGCAATAGAGACTGGAAGCATGTGGCGAACTTATCGACAACACTGATACTGACCCTGCGTACCTGGATAGGATACCCAATTTGAAGCAAAATTTAATGTTATTTCTTTGCTCCATTTTCACTTCGACAACAGGAATTTAAGAGCTACATTTTTATCCGCCTTTCCACGAGAACCACTTACTTCAGAATGGCGCTGATTGCACTGCACATGCGCAAGAAAACGCTCTTCAATATGCAATCATTAGCGCCATCTTCCAGCTTTTCGTTTTCCTACAGTTACGTCAGTCCTGGAAATTAATAGCCGGACCTTGTATTTACAACCAATTGAAGCCTTCAGTGTACCTGTTTTCAAACATTTCCCAACATATCAAAGGTCCTATAATGCAGTAATATTTTGGTTAAAATTCAAAGTACGGGACAGATTCTGTGCCAAGTTGATTTTCGCCAACAAATGCAGCTTCTGCCAATTTTTTAATATCAAGTGAACTGCCTATGGTTGCCATAATTTGGCAAGATCTTATGTAAATTCTTGGCGCAGAATTCGTACCATACTTGGAAGTTTTACCAATATCTTTTCTTTTTTTTAATAATCTGCAAAAAGGCCCTATCTGGTAAATTATGGCAACTCTTGTCTGAAGCTAAATAAAACAGTTGTAAACCAATTACAGTTGCAACAAGAATGTTTAGGGTGAGGTATTTTAAATAAAGCTAAAGAAAGTTACCAATTATCTGCTCACTTAGCTACATCTGTACCGAAAATTTACTCAATCATTCAGATGATAGAGAAAAAAGGGTACAGATGTAGTACAGTTAACTCGCGATAACTCGAAGTATAAGGGACTGGCAAATTCTTCGAGTTATCTAAAGTTCGAGTTATCGGAAGTCACTTGGGAAGTTATTGTCCATAACATTAAATTGTCTTGGAACCTAATGAAAACTTCGATACAAACAAATATTTGAATTACGAGACTTTGATTTATCGCGAATTGACTGTATAAGACATTTCTTTGGCGCAATTTTATTTGGCATTTTTTTCCAGGATAAATGTTTCTGCCTACTGATTTTATTTCAAGATAAATTCAAATTTATATAATAAATTAAAATTAATTACTGTGTTTTTAATTTCGGCGAATTTTCTAACCGTCAAATGAAAAAATTGCCGAATGTACTATATTAGTAGCTGTTTCAAAAACAGATTACCTATGCATCAGTAAAGATTTCAAACCAAAATCTGGTCAAAAAATAATCCACAAAAAATTGTTCAAAAAGAGTATTCAAATATATGCATTAAACATTTAATCGAAAACAGAAAGTTGACTTTTTCCAAAAATGTTCGTTAAAAGACGCGACAGGTTTATTCCGAAACTAGACTTCAACGTCAATCAAAATGTAGGTGTTTTGGAAATATTCGATTGACAATCAGTCGAATAAAGATAACTCGTAAAACAGTTATCTTAAATGTATTCGGATCACTATTAAACAATAAGAGCACTTTAAATTTACATATAATAACAATTGTAACGCTAAAATTGACTGACAAAAAGGGAGGAGACAAATGACACTAGTTTACCTGGTAACTGAAGCATCATTATTCTTTATTTCGCTGCCGTTACTCTTCTGAAGACCAATATATATCTGTTTAAGGTCACAAAGAGTTTAACCATCCTTTTTAAAACACAAAAAATGCCGGCTTTTCAATCGTAGGTTAACGAAATTCAATATCGATCCACAGCACAAAAATACGCAGACGGCTTCTTGTATGCCAGAAGCCATGGCTACACCAGCTTGCACAATCATATTCAGAGATGGTTTTCGGTGTGAAAAGGGAAAACGCGATACACTTAGGATAAAAGAAATTAAATCCACTTTCTGAACAAAACGCCCACTTTTCGGCTTTACAGCTGAGCTTTTATTTATGATGTTAAATCGGAAAACTGAGCACCTCCATTGAGCAGTATGAGTGTGCGTCTGCGCCAAATTCCCTTGCTAGATCACTCCTTCGTGTCGGTAGAAGAGGTCAGCTTATCCAGGAGCTACATAATTGCAAAAAACCGAACAAATGGTAAGTGCATTTTACACACTACAATCATTCTTAGAGCCTTAAATCTTTTGTTTTGCCATATTAGAGGGTTTTTAGCATCCAAAATCGTCCATAATATGGGACTTAACTAGCACTCGTGAACCATTGCATCAGCTAGCGCCATTTTGTTTTCTGCGACTGCGCCGTAGGATTTCGAAACTGAGATACATCTCTATACCAATTTAACAATATGTTTGGCTGAAAATTTGTGGTGGAAGAGACTTTATGTAATATTTTATGATTTTTGTCGTGTTTAATTGAGTTTGAATAAATAAAACTTACCTCTCAAAGCTCAGAAATTCACTGAGTCGTCATGCGCGCGACAGCCAAAAAGATTTTAGTCTGAGCAGGTAATGGCATGGCGATGGCGTAAACCGTGTTTTCCAACCTTTGCAGTTGTAAAATTCGACCAAGGCAGTCGATCGATAGCGATGAAATGCTGCAGCGCCATCTTCTGTAGAGGTTAAAAGGGAAATCATTACAAAACACTTTGAAAAGAACAAATGGTTCATTAAAAAGAAAAATCGATAATAACTGAAATCTATGTTGAAGAACTACATTAATTTTTTTTTCGTTCCAATAATTAAATTTTCTTTTAAATAAGTTGAAGGAAAAGTTTCTACAGTAAAAGTATATACAGTTTTTATTTTAAAAGGGAATTATCGTATCATTGACATACTTTTAGAAATTGAAAAATTAAATATTTTGAAATATTTCTAGAAAAAGGAACGATATAAAAGCCTATTGCCATATCCACAAACTAATGTTTAGTATGTAAACAGAAAAATGTAAACAATAATAAAGTTTCCTCAGCTGCCTGAAGTAAAGTGTTGTAAGATATTAGTAGAATATTTAATTTACACTTTTTCAAATATTTTAGAATAGAATTACTTTTCTTTTCAGTTCGAAATATACAAACTTGTGAAGTTTACTTCTAAAAAAGTAAAAAGACGTAATCTTTTTGAAAAACATAAATATACAAATGTTTTTTAGAGAGTTGAATTTTTTCGTTCGAAATAATTTGTATTTTTTTTTTTTTTTTTTTGCAAATTTAAGCAACTAGAAGTAATAGAGAAATTGTTATTATTTATATAGATTTTAATTTTGTAAAAACTGACTAACTAAAATGTTTTTCATTGGGAAATGAAAGCAATATAACATTTATCCGATGATCAACTTTCAAATGACATAGCTGAAACTAAATTGAATTAGTTAATTTATCTTTTTTCTTTGTATTAAAAAATAGAAATTATCATTTTAAGCATATTTATCAACTATTTTCAAACAAATTTGCTTCTTTATCTTGATAATTGTGCTATTCAAAGCTCATTGATTCAAACAAAGGTTATACTAAATAGTAAAAATAACTGTAATATAACTTAAACCTACTATATCTTTTTAAATTTAAATGAAGAACAAGACTTTAAAAATTGAGTAATCCCAAATCAAAGAAACTAACGAGAATATGCGAGTCTTGTTAATTATAACAGATACTTAAAAAAATTCATATAATGTTTCACACAAATTTTTTGTTATAACATTATATAAATCAGGGCTCCCACGGTCATTAAAAATGCTTAATACTTTTGAACTTGTTTTCATGGCCTTGAAAATGCTTAGAGGTCCTTAAAAGTCCTTAATTTATGTGGATGTTGTGTGTGACCAACTGCAAAAATTGATAAAAATACAACTCAAACTTGCTATCCCTGTGTGCCTGCCACTTATAATTCCTTAACAGTGCAGATCTTACATATTTGTATTATACATGCTCCAACTTGTAACTTTCTTGGAAGACACTTTTTTAAAAATTTACAGTAAAATCTTAGATGGGCCCACCTCTTGGAGACTTATTTGAAATCTCGCCAAGTTGACTACTGATTGAATATTTGTTATTATTATTATTTTTCAATTAAAAAACGATACTTGAAGGCCAGAAATAATAATAATATTTTTTTTTTTTTAAATAACACTTACCTAAAAACCTTCCAAGAGATTACAAGCATAAATGACGGAAACAATTAACCTTTTTACGTCTTTTCCAACGAAATCCAACTATCACGTATGAATACAGATTAATTAACCAATCAGGCTTCAGAATTTTGTTGCGTATTTCGAATAGTTTTGGCAAGAAAACTTAGGCAAAACGCTGTTTCGATCGGACGTTCAAAAAAGGCCCTCCGTAAGATTCTAGACAGTTCTCCTCCATAATCCGTCTAGGTTGCCACATTGGCAACATTATCGCCACTAGTTTGGCGAGAATTCAAAAAGACGCATAAAAATGGGCTGTGCTAAGATCCACCCAAAATTTACATATGGACATGATGCCGGAAAACAAATTTTCAAAAGTCCTAAAAAACATTATTTAAGTCCTGAAAAGTCATTGATTATATCTGTGATTTGAGTGGGAACCCTGTAAATTTATATTGTAACAAACAATATAAAAAAATTCTATCAAAGAATTTAGCTTTTTATTAGCTTTAGAAATAAATCAACAGAATTTTTCATTTGGAACCCTTTACTACTATATTCTTAGCAGAAATTAGCCAGTTAGTTTGGATTCTTGAATATTACTTGATAGTTTATAGATGCCTTACCTGGTAATTATTTTGGAAACTTTGTTTTAAGGTTAATGATTTAATATTATTCTTTATCATGTTCTAATACCATGGCAACCATAAATAGTGATTGGCTTGAGCTCTTTGCTTCATTGTGCATTGTTAGCAATTTATTTGTACATTTCCTTATAGCACTGCCTTTTGCAATAATTTTTCAGTTGGTGAATAATTTGGTTTGCAAAACGTGTTTGTTTCCTTTGCAGCAAATTATCTTCAAGTGGCAGTGCTATAACTTAAAAATACCTTAATTTAGTATAAAATGGTCGTGCAGTTAACAGAGACTGATATTATTCGGATTATTATGGATAATTTAGGCTGTGATTGCAAAGTCAAGAAAATTGTGATTAATTTTTTATGGGTATTTTCATTGTACTAAATAAGATCCACATATATTTTTCAAAGTCGTATTTTATTTCCATCCAAAGTCCTTATATTGGTGTGGAGATTGGGATGGCAGTTCAGGTGTCATAAAACCAAATTCGCAGTTACGAAAGGGATTTGCTTATATTGTTGCTGTGTTTTGGCAGTGTTGCCTTTATTTAGCTCTTGCACAATGATATTTACAAAACCATTTTATTTTATCGTCTGCTGACTCGGCACTATGTTACCTGACTGAAGATCTTATTTTCCAAATATTGTAACTTTATGGGCCCTACTTTAAAAAAAAGTAACTGATACGTTAGATGCTACAAGCATTGTCTTGTCTTCTTGTTTGGCAAGACTTTTTCCATTGCACAGCAAAACTCTAAAATAAACAGCAAAAATGTCTCTTGCAATTGTAATGTACACTTCTATTGTTAAAATCTTTATAGTGATTAAATTTTTAAACAGAAACTGCTCACTTTGAAAGTATGTTTTATAAGGTTCCCATGGTCCTTGAAAATCCTTGAATTTTTTTTTATGAAATTTGGTGCTTTAAAGTCCTTGAATTTTTGAGGGACCACCAATAATCTCCATTGTGTATTTTTATTTCTAAAGTATGTCATTTTATGGTCCTTGAATTTTCCTAAAAAGGTCCTTGAATTTTCTTAAGAAGGTCCTTGAAAGTCCTTGAATTTTTTTCTTTAATGAGAGTGGGAACCCTGTTTTATCATATTATAAGATGTATCTGTATAATTAAAAATGCTTTTTTAGTGCTTTTGACTTTCATAAAGCTGCCAGCATATTCATTGTCGTTATAGTCATGTAACCATGAGCCAAACTTTGAAAATATCTGACTTCAACATTTATCAGGACATGTCTATGCTTCAACAAAAGATTGAGTTAAATGCTAAAACCTGAAAAAATTCAACTACTGGCTAATTTAGTTTCAAACCATTGAAGACACATCTGATGATTGACAGATTATCACTAATATGCCTGACTGCCTTCTGATATTCGTCAAAGTTTTGTCCAACACGATTCACATGTGATGTATCTGTTCAAGTGCTGTTAAAAGTCTGACTCTCTAACCCAAATGGTGTCAGGTTTGTTTAAAAAGTCTCCTTGTTTTTAATCATTGTCTCTTTGAGATTGATGTTGAGTTGAGTGTGCAAGTGAGATTAACAACAGTATACTAGTATATCGCTCAGAGAAAATGTAATTGCATATGTGATCGCTTGTTGCGAAGAAGTTTCTCCTTTCAGAAGCGCCGATAGATGGCAGCATGATTTGTTTTTTAGTCCGGGTCATCAATAAAGCTTTAGTAAGCTTTCGCTGTGGGCGACGGGCCTCGATCGCGAGACCATTTGATCTCGAGACAGATGCTTTACCGCTGTGCAAAAGTGTACTCCAGTGCACAGAAGTTTTTATCTGTTGTTTTAGGTCGCCACAGCCTTATAATTTTGAAATAGCTCGATGCTGAATTGACACTCAAGCTAGCACCTTGCTTTCCACAATGGAAGGATATGACAGCCACTACAAATGTAATGTATAGCAACCACCATCATGTTACACCCTACCTGATTGCTATGCGGTTAGCGCTCTGTCCTCGCATGCCAAAGGCGCTGGGTTCGAATTCTGGGTTGGCATGGATGTTCGTTGTGGTTCAAAATTCACATTAAGGTGTAGGTCCCGGCTTGATCAACCATCATTGTGCTTGAATATAGGTCGTTGAGCATACAAACCAACAATCATTTTATGTATCTGTTTTAGCAAACCGTATTGCCAATTCTATGTTGTTTACATATCAATTATATTTTATGTAATCACTCCATACATTGTCTTTTGGTCTTGGGAAAATGAGAACTCATCTTGAATTACATTTGACTGATAATTCTTGAGGGTAGTCTATAAAATCGTAAAGTTAGTTTAAAAAAAAAAATCTTTCGAGATTCCTATTTATCCATGTTAAATTAATGTATGAACCAGTTCTAGAAGTGTGGGTAGACGCGGGATGGAGTGTCCCCCCCACTTTTCAAGAAAACACTGAAATCCATTCCCTTATTTTTAAAAAAATTCAATCCATCAAAAACTGCTAAAGAAAAATAACATTAACCTTTAAATATAGTGACACTGAAAAAAAGTTATCTAAAGTTTTCAAATGTAAAAAACAAAACTTTGGTATATATATATCATACTATTATAAATATGTATTATTCTACTTTGTATAAAGATACAAGTGTTTTTATTATTAACTAATACTGTTAGTTACACTTAGTCAACTTTTGCTTTTGAAGGACTTTATTTTAAGTTAAATTTCTATACTTGCTATATACAAAGACAAGCTATTAAAAAATTAAAATTTTAAGGTTCTCTATTAATTTAATTTCACGAAAGTATGCACATTTAGAAACACTATTTAAATCTAAATAATATAATGTTGAATTATTACTTCACTTTATCTTGTACTTCCAAGTAAAGAAACTAAGTCCCAGAATATTCATTAAAAATAAACAAATTTTGTATCCTTGTGCAATGTTAGTATTAAGAAGTATAAATTAGTATTTCCTTCCTAGTAAATATAAAATTTATAATTGAGGGGGGGGGGGGGGTGCAATTGCCACCAATGTTTAGGCAACCCTCCCCCCCCCACACACACACTTTTACCACTGGTATGAACCATCATTATCCTGATCCCTGATAGTTTATTCCCCTACCAATATGAAATACATTATAAGATGGTATATGTAGTGTATATGCGTATGATGACTTTTCAAAGTTATTCACCTTGCTTTCCCTATCCTTTAGGTATACTGTAAATTATTTGTAACCCACTCATTAACTGATTTAATTCTTTTTTTAGTGCACAAACTCTCTATTTACTCACATTCAAAGTAAATAGCCCGACTTCCTATTTATTTCCAAAATGTGAACCTTCCTTTAAACCCTACACTCAAATATGTAAAAAAAAAAAAAAATTATTTCAGAAATCTAGGTAAAAGAGAACTTATTCCACTCTGATATTTTCTTGACCCATATACAGGGTTTCCGCGCACATGGAAAGTCAGGAAATGTCATGGAAAGTCAGGAATTTGAGCAAAAAAAAACGACCATAAGTCATGGAAATACAGTGAATTTCATGGATTTCTAAACATTTGAAGTAAAATTACGTAACTGTAACATCTTAAACGCCATGATTGCTATTCAGCTTATCGAAAATTCATCAATGTTTTTATTTACGTTTTGACGGAAACAACGGTCACAATTAAAAACCGTGGTCAATGAAAACATTCCTGAACTCCAAATTTGTGATATCACACGAGTAAGGTCTCATAAGAAAAAAAAAATTAATAATATGAGAACTGAAATGAACAGTTTTGATAAGCTTGTGTTTCCATTTAATTTTTTTTTTTTTTTTTTTTTTTTTCATTCTTTTGTTTTGCATTGTTGATATCAAAACATTTGATTTTTGTTGATATAATTTATTATTATTGACTTTCTTCAAATATTTCTTTACTGTTAAAGATTGATTAGCTTTATTAACACCTGAAATATCAAAGAATGGAAAATTATTTTTCACTTTTTCTTCTGATTTGGAAATTACTGAAACAAGGATTTTTTACTTAATTTAAAATAAACCTTTATTAAAATCATTTTATGGTATATTGATTCACTTTCTATGTTCGTGTTAGTAAAATTCATATAGGTTGTTATTATTATTATTATTTTTATTATTTTGTATTGCGTTTTGATTTCTTGAATCATGGAAAATTATTTGCTTCAGTTTTGGAAAGTCATGAAAAGTCATGGATTTATGACATTTTATTTTGGCAGAAACCCTTCATATAGTCCTTCCTAAACATATTGCCTGTCGAAATATTTCTTCAAAGTCTACATTTTTGTCTTCGATAGAACAAGCAAAACAGATAGTTGTAATGCTTATTTATGAAAAAACTAGTTTTTTTTTTTGTTGAAAAAATGAAACATTAGGTGTGTGGAGCAGGAACAGGCTGATGTCCCCTCTTAATAACAGTTAATAGTTAAACACTCAGAGAAATTTGAATAATTAAAAATTGTGTAGTTATTATTGTTCAATGTGGCAACACAAAGATACAAAGATTTAAAACTTTTTGATGGAATAGTTCAACCGCCAATCTTGTCTGGAAAGCTTTGCATTTTATTTCAATGAGCTCTTTTTCCAGGCAAGGAATCCTTTTTTTTTTTTTTTCAGGTGAAATTTTGTGATGGGTAATTTTTTTTAATATGTTGGGTCCTTTTATAGAAAAAACAACATGCATTATTCCTAAATGGACAAGGTGTTATTTTCTATAGAAATATTTTATAAATACGTCAGAGGGGGGGGGGGTAAACCACCCCATCTGTCAGGCGGGGGAAATCACCCCCATCAATCTATTAAATTTATTTCAACTAGGGGGCTTCGCCCCCTGCTCGCTAACGCTCGCCAACCCCAAAACGCCTCGCTGCGCTCGTATTGAGCGGCTTTGCCGCTCGAATTTGTGGTTAAAACATCTTGCTGCGCTTGAATAGGTTTGCCAGCCATAAAAAATGTAATCAAATTTTTATAAATTTAATGTAAGGCCTAATAGAGAAAACACCCAAGTTGCAAATTTCATAATAGAAAGTTAAATATACTATCCGCCAACGTACGTATTACGCCGAGAGTGATTGTTTCGTTCACGTCGCCCCGTTAGAGAACGACGTCCAACGCGAGGTATTTTCTGGATAGAAATACTTTAAAATAATATTTACTGTAATACAAAAATGCTTCAGAAAAACAGAAAAAATCAGCTTTGAAACGAAGAGTTTAAAAAGAGCTTTAAAATTAGCAACGGGTTTATTATTTACATGCGTAAGGATGTTGCCATTCATATATTCAAAATCATTGAGGCTTTGTAGTAGCTTAATGATGAAAAATATTGAAATTTAACTATAATTAATAAAATGTTAATAAATTATTTTGGGACGTTTTGGCAAATCTACAGCTGATTTCCTTTAAAATGACACCTTGATCATTGAAATTGGTTGAGCGGTTTAGGCGGACGGACTAACCCCAAAAAACGTATTGCCTATTAAATATATAGATAATACTTTTGCTGCATATTAAATGCATTTCAACAATGTTAATTGAACGTATGGCATAATTTTTAAATTTTCGCCAAAATTATGCATATGTTGATAACACTATTTTACCCCATAGTGGGGAAACTTGGGGTAAATCTAAATTAAGTGTATATTTAAATAGAAATATATAATACTAAGTATAAAATAAACTTAGTTTAGTGTATTAGACGTACTTGTAACAAAAAATTACAGAAATATATTATTTCTAGAATATTTAAATAAAGAAATAATAATGACTATTGAATTCAGGTTTATTTAATGTGGCAAATACAACTTTACACCATATAGGGCACTTCATCATCAATGTTAGGAAAAATATAATAATTCCCTAAAATTGACTTTTATCATATTGTATACTTTAAAACTCATTAGGGTTTTCCGTATGAATGGTATTTTATAAACATTTTATAATCTCCTCTCAATGTTTTGTGCTTCTATCCAGAATTCCACCACACATAATCAAAATTCATTCAGAGAATCTGCAATCATAAAATGCTCCTCGTGATCCTCTAATAACCCCTTTTCGACCCTTTTTCGGCCGACCAAACGGTATAGTGGTTAGCGTGCTAGCTTCTAAACCGCGAGGTTGCGGGTTCGAGTCCCGTGTTTGGCATGGGTGTTTGTAAATGTATGTTGGCTTGTCTAATGATGAATGTTTCGGCGCATTATAGCCCTCGTGTTGCTGACGGCGCCAGATAATCTGAAAACAACCAATCGACCCTTTTTCGAGGTCGAACGCTCTTGCTCGTTCTATGTTGCAATCTTCTATACTAAACTTCAACTTAACTTGACATCACTAGACTGTAGATCGTCACAGTGCTCATAGGCATTTAATCGATTTTGGCGGCGTGAAAGCATAATGTTCGCCAAACCACAACCCTGTAGAGAACAAAAGTCTATAAGGTTTGGCGAGAATTATGTCTTCACTCCGCAAAAATGGATTAACTGCCTATGAACACGGTGAAGATCTATCGTCTAGTGATGTCAAGTTAACTTGTAGTTTAGTATGATATATTTTATATTTAAAATCCTTACGCCAATGTCTATGCAGTGGCTCCATCTAAAATTGTCTTGCTTTTTTTTTTTTTTTTTTTATGAAATAAAATATATTAGGCGCTATTTTCGAGTTTTGAAATACTCTATATTAGCTTCGATTTTGGGTGTTGATGGCGGGCAAATCTGCGGAAGCCTAATAAACCCACTTGCCATCATCATATCGGGCTAAAACTTGGCATTGGCACATAGATTCGATGTCAATGACAATGCATTCTATCAAATTTTGGGGATGTAACTGGCACTTAAAGGTCGTTTTTTACGGAATGCTAATAAACCAACTTGCCGTGATCCAATCGCGCTAAAATAACATTTAACCGACCATTGAAGAATCCCTTTCCTGTTGCCAAACTTTTTTAATAAATAATAAAAATTACTTTAATCGGAATAAATAAAAGATATTTGGATGCGAGTGCTTAAATTCACGTTCATTTTTAATAAATAAATTTTGAAACGTTGTTTGCCGCACAATTTGCTGATAGAAATGTTTTTAATATTTAAAATATGCAAACACCAAGAACATGCCGATTACAGAATCGGCGCTGTGTTAAAGAATATAAAAATTGGCAATGCATATAAAAGATTTATATTAAAAACTTTGTTTTTATGGGGTTTATTATTAATTTATGTAATAGCTCGCCAAATTTCAAGGTTTTCTACAAAATAATTTCTAAGTGAACTAGGCTAAAAGATTATAACCTAGAGGAATGATCCTTACTAGGATTTCCTCATTACATATACCACGTTTGGAACTTTTAACCCCTTTTCGACCCCTTGAAATTTAATTTTCGAGATCGGAATAGCTTTCTTTTTCTTTGCTTATAGTCCGAGAGGCGACTGCTATTTTTGGACCCCATCGAACATCATTCTGAATTTTTTATAGAAATTGGAGAAAAGTGAGTAGATGAGGAATCCACTGGTCTGCCGTCGCAAAAATAGCCGAAACGGATCAATAATCGACTTGGAATGAGTTGAACTAAAATCCGATTGCCAAATATGTCATAACTTGCCAAAAATAGAACACTTATTCGTCTGGCAACCCACTTCATTTTGATTTTCAATGAGAAAAAGCGCAAACGATTTCTCATCTTTGGCTCGGAAAACTTATATCTTTTAAAAGTAAGCCAAATTGGCGACACCAGTTACGTCATAAGTGACGTAATATTTTTTGCCAACTTGGCTCCCTTTTAATAGATGCAAGTAGACCGTCGACAGATATCTGAATCATCTGCAACCTTCTTAATTGAAAATTAAAGAGTGAAGGTTATCAAATAAAAAAAAATGCTCATTATTTGGCAAGTTATGGCGCATTTAACAATTGGATTTAGTTCAACTTATTAAAAGTCGATTTTTGACCAGTTTCGGCCATTTTTGCCACGGCAGACCAGTGGATTCGTAATCTACTCACTTTTCTCTAATTTCTATAAAAAATTCAAAATGATGTTCGATGGGGTCCAAAAATTGCAGTCGCCTCTCAGTCTATTAGCCTTGTTGACATTTGCATCAAATTTCAGAGCTGAAGCTATTATGGGAAGTTGGGGCACCAGTTAATGACGAGTCAGTCATTGATCTCTTTTTATGTGCGAATATTCCTAGGTGTTCTCTAAATGTGGATAGCGAAAAGCCACTGGAGGGGAAAAACACATACTGAATGTATTATTTTTCTGCCTTAGATATTGATGAGGAAGTAGAATGGTCAGGAGTTTATGTCCGGGAATAAAACTTAATTTGGATGATTGCCAGTGGCTTAATTTTATCATCATTATGGCTTCTTAAAAATAGATGGAACAGCGACAACGTTTTTGCATTATCACGCTGAGCATAAAACTTTTTAAACAAGGTTTGATTTTTTTTTTTTTTTTTTTTTTTTAATGAGTCTGTTAACGAAGCGAAGAATTTTTGTGCTAGGAGTGCGGAACAAATTCCAAAGTAAAAAAAAAAAAAAAATATTGTGTATCATCCACAAAGGTCACAAACAGAATATTTATTGCAGTGATTCTCAATTTTTTTTTTTTTTTTTTGTTTTTGTTTTGTCGCGGCACACTTTTAACTATTTCAAAATTTGGCGGCACACAAAGAAAAAGATAAGTTTAAAAGTTGTTTACTTTACCTACCTATAATACACTGTAATACACCTATTATACACTGTGTTAAATAGTTTATGATAATAATTTGGAATGTAAAATAATATAATATAATATGTACTACAAAAACAACTGTACGTTTATTAAGGGATTAATTACAAATATACATTTCTAAAATTTGGCTGCACACTTTAAGAATTTGGCGGCACAGTGGTTGAGAATCACTGATTTATTGAATCACTTTGATGTAACTTCTGTCCGTCAGAAACTAGACGTTTTCAATATAATTTGGCACTCATACCTACATAAAGACAGATATTTTTTTTCTTTTCAATTTTACAACTGTTTATTAAGTTTGAAAAAGAATATATCTAATAAAGTCGTGTATAGTGGCAAATGAAAGCTACAGAAAATTTCAAAAATATACAGGATGTTCACAAATTAGTTGGGCAATGGAGTTCAAATCTATATATATAATTCTCTTGCGTAACGTCCAAATTTGGCTGTATTTCTGTGAGCAGAATGGCAACGACTTCAATCACCAATCTTCTAAATGCACTTTATGCACGAATTTCTTGCCAATCACAATATATCCTTTGAAATTTGACTAATACATCTGGCAACAACAACAACTTGGATTCTCTATATTTTGTTTTTTCTTATTACAATCTACAGATATAAATTATTGCCTATTTAAAACGTATTGATTTAATAGTTACGATGATGCAAGAATAAATAGATCCAAGATGTGTACATTTCTTTTAGATTAGAATTCCTGATAAATCAGACTTTTCGGAAAAGTTATCTGCTGGAACATGTTCCGGAGGTCGCCGGGTTGCATTCAGCGCTAAATCGCCAATTTTAAAAAAAATCGCTAAGAGGCGTTGTGCAGTAAATCTGAACCTATACTCATCTTTAATCAGTGCAAATTCAGCTATTACGAATTAAAAACTATCAAAATAACGAATAAAACCACCCACTCAACTTCAAAATCTCATATGAAAATTTAAAAAAAAAACTATTGGCGAAATATGGCTAATTTTCTCGCCAAATTTGATTTTCAAAAAATTCCGGTTGATTAAATGCTGGATAATTGACCTTTCACTGTTTTATTTTATTTTCTAAGTATCGCAAAAAAGATTAAGTGAACATATGATTGCTTCGTTAAGAAATTTCGATAAGCAACTTTAATTATTTTGGCGCTTCATACAAAACCAGCCCGTAAATTTTAATTGTTCAATGAAATAACCGATCTTTTTTAAATATATCTACAAAACTGTTTATTTTTGTTGTTTTCCAAGAACTTTCTACTACGTTGCCACACTGTCCCTGCTTAACGCGTCTCGACAGCAACAGAATAATGACGTGGCAAGTATTCTGACTCTTCATAAATTATAAAAGGTTCAGTTTCATGGCATTATGCAGCTGAAATAGCTTTTTGCTAGGGCATATTTTAAATGCTTCTCTTTAAGGCGAGCAAAGCGAGCCAAGGGGATTGCATAGCAATCCAGGGGGTTGGCGAGCGTCAGCGAGCAGGGGGCGAAGCCCCCTAGTAGATCTGTATAACTCTTAATAACAAGGCGTAATAGACATTTTTATTTCATGTAGAATGACATGGTGAACATAAATTAATTGGGGGAAAATAATGGTTTATAAGGCCAAGTTATTCAGATGTATTTGAACTCCATTGCCCGACTAATTTGTGGACACCCTGTATAATATGTGTGTAATTAAAAAAATTTAATAACAAAAACATCTTCAAATACCACCACCTCCGAGGAATGGTTTATTTACAATTCCTCAATGTCTTGTTAGTTTGAAAATCGAAGTTAAAAGAAAGTTCAGAAACAGTACAAAAATGTTGGGTTGGTTGTTTTCAGATTATCTGGCGCCGTCAGCAACACTAGGGCTATAATGCGCCGAAACATTCGTCATTAGACGAGCCAACATACATTTACAAACACCCATGCCAACACGGGACTCGGAACCCGCAACCTCGCGGTCTAGAAGCTAGCTCGCTAACCACTATACCGTTTGGTCGGCACGAAAATGTTGGGATATTGTCTTTCCTTGCTAACGTTAACGAGCATAATCGTCACCATGTTGGCGAGTTCGTCGAAAAAACGTTTCACCAAATATCCGTTTTAATCTCAATTTTCAGCCAAGTTACATACTTATGGAATCACTGTTGTTACCTTCAGACAATAATTTGCGAATGCATATTAGTATGGGAACTCGTTTCGACTAGACCTTTCATTTGACATATCGCAAGTATCTGTAACATTTGTAGTTTTCTCTGTTGTCACATTTGTAATTTTGTCTGCGAAGATTGACTCAGTAGACATCAGATATCCTTACATAAGGTTCTCACTAAATTACTGTAGAAGATGAAACGTCAGGATACTCCACTGTTTCCCGAAGCAATATATCAAGACAGCGGTTCCCAACCATCGATATAAATAAACAACTGGATAGAGTGCTTAACGCTGGGAAAATGAAGCCGTTGGTGGGATAAAAAATACGGATTGCCGAGGGATTGAAAATAAAATTTTGGGTTGTACACAGCAGAAATGTCAATAGTAGACCTTAATTAGTAATAATGTGCAAAAAAATATATACTCTAGCATTTTACAAGGTTTTTCGCAATTCCATCCAATTATAAAAGTGAACTGTGATTGGTTAATCTTCCCACCAGCTTCGCAATCCCCGGCGCGTTTTTCTCTTTGCATTGACAATGGAGAAGTCTATCCAGTTGTTTATCTATATCGATGTTCCCAACTCATGGGCATCGGCAAACAGGTGAGCCACGGGTAGTGTGATACTGACCCATGGGCGGTGGTCGAGAGTCTAAGCCAGGATAGGATAAATATTATAGGAGATTCAGCACTAGAGATGAGAACAATTGATTGTTAACAACAATCGAATTAGTCGATGGTGTAACAAGTAAATAATGCATGAATTCAACAGCATGGCTAAAACTAAACTAAATTCATTGGCGCAACAGCCCCGTGGGGGGCCTTGGCCTGCTGTGTCCAAACCAGCTTACTTGACAGTGGGCCCCGGGGTGCCATACAGTAATCCAGTTTTAATGCAGATTGACTGTCTCATGGGGAACAAACAGTGTCAAAAATCCCATTGACTTTTTTTTTTTTTTTTTAACTTTGATCGCTTGTTTTTTAGTTTTCTTATAGCTGTGACAATAAAGTGAATATAACCAAGTTTTTTTTCTTTATAAAAAAAATACTGTTTAATCCTTTTTGTACAGTATGTTTTACTATTTACTGAAGCACGCGCGCACACATTCTATTAGCTAGTGGGCCTCAACTTGGCATGTTCTATCCAATTCTGTAAAATTTAAACACTGCATACCTGGTGAAACCCCATAAACTCAAACAAAATTAGTAGATTTTTTATTTATATCTATATATATATAGTTTCTTTTCTTGCAGGGAGCATAAGAAAATAAAATGGCCGCAATTCCTATCACGACCTTCTGCGTCCTTCGCAGAGGATTAGCCACCAAGGCTTTTCAAGAGACTAACACATACAGGCGCCGCAGTCTCCAAGATAGGATTCTGCGCGTTGACCACGCGGGCGAATTCGGCGCCGACAGAATATACGCTGGCCAGATGGCCGTTTTGGGAAACAGCAACCTCGGATCCGTCATCAAGGAGATGTGGGAGCAGGAAAAGGACCACCTCAAGAAGTTCGAAGAGCTTCTGCCGAAGTATCGAGCTAGGCCCTCGATGTTGCTGCCTATCTGGAACGTTGCTGGTTTCGCACTAGGAGCTGGTATGAATCATTTGATTACCTTAACGTATTATTAGGAATGACATTATGACAATGGGGATTATTGCGCACTCGCTTAGCCCACACCAACATATTCGTTCTATAAGCCCAGTATCTCCCTCCCATCTCCCAGCGTTGCAAGGGTATAGTGATTAGCGTGCTAGCTTCTAGACCGCGAGGTTGCGGGTTCGAGTCCCGTGTAAGGCATGGGTGTTTGTAAATGTATGTTGGCTTGTCTAATGACGAATGTTTCGGCGCATTATAGCCCTCGTGTTGCTGACGGCGCCAGATAATATGAAAAACAACTCAGCGTTGCCAGGCCGACCAAACGGTATAGTGGATAGCATACTAGCTTCTAGACTGCGAGGTTGCGGGTTTGAGTCCAGTGTAAGGCATAGATGTTTTTAAATGTATGTTGGCTTGTCAAATGACGAATGTTTCGGCGCATTATAGCCCTCGTTTTGCTGACCAGATAATCTGAAAACAACCAACCAACCCAGCATTGCCAGACGTAGTATTTTTAATACTACCTCTGTTGCTTTTCCCACACTTATATTTCGATATACTGCCTTTCTTAATACTTTTTAAAATTCAAGAAATCTTAATTTTTAGAATACTATTGTTTTTTCAGTCGGTAAAAATATTATTAAATATACTATGCCCAAAATGCCCTTTCGAAAAATTGCCTACCCAAAAATTTTAAGTCCGAAATCTGGCAACGCTGCCCGTCCCCATCCCCCTCTCCCCCTTCCTTCTCTCATCACTTACCGAAAAGTTTTCTCCAACTCGAGGTACAAATGCAAGGTACCTTCTCTTTGAAAGGCCTCTGGTAATGTATTTTTTTCCATCTGCCAACATATTTTGAAGTCATATTTTTTTATGCTTGCTTCCCATAGTAATGACATTTGTTAATTATTTAGAATGGGGTTTGTGTGAAACTTCTAAAAATATGTGTATTAGTCTTGAACTTAGTCCTTTTTTGCACAGCAAACTTTGATAATGCGTATTTATATCTAGATAAGAAATGTTACTATTATAAGCAAAAAATAAGTTTCTTTTTATTAATTTTGTATCTAAAAAAGTTGTAGAGAAGTATCGTTATTGCTTTGTATACAGAAGTTGTGTGGTAAGATATTAGTGATACTATTTCAGTCATCTCTTCTGTCAAGCTGTTATGAAAAGTGATTGTGGATGCTAACTAAGATTGACAATTTTCAGGCCTCACTCATGTCGTCTTTAGAAAACTGATTAATTTTTGTTGATCGTTTCACTTTAAGGGAATAAGTATAGTATAACTGCAAGGTTCCCACTGTCATTGAAAGTCATTAAAAGTGCTTAATATTTTTTAACTTGTTTTCAAGGTCCTTAAAAATGCTTAGAGGTCCTTAAAAGTCCTTAATTTTTGCAAATGTTGTCCAACTGCAAAATTTATAAAAATTCCAAGACGGACTTGCTATTTCTGCGTGACCGCCACTTATCTGCACCATATCGGAATTTTCCGACGTATTTGTATTACGCATCCACCAACTTGTAACTATTTTGGTAGAATATACTATATTAAAAATGTATATATCGACATAATGCCTGAAAAAAAAATTCAAAGGTCCTTAAAAACATTAATTATGTCCTTAAAAGTCATTGAAAAGTCATTGATTTTCATTCTGTGATTTGAGTGGGAACCCTGAACTGAAATCCATTTCCCCATCTAAACAGGTACAGCCCTGCTCGGCAAAGAAAGCGCCATGGCCTGCACCGTCGCCGTCGAAGAAGTAATAGCTGACCACTACAACAGTCAAATACGGGAGCTCCTGGCCGATGATCCCGAGCAGAACAAAGAGCTCTTGGACGTCTTGAAGAGGTTCAGGGATGACGAGCAGCATCATCACGACACGGGACTTGCGCATGACGCTGTCAAGGCGCCCTTTTACAAATACTTGACGCAGACTATAAAGATGGGATGCTTCGGTGCTATTTGGCTGGCGGAGAGGTTGTGACTTGTTTGTTTAGATTTTGATGGTTGATACTTAAGGAGTTTAG
Organism: Linyphia triangularis; assembly: GCA_963978545.1. NCBI lineage: Eukaryota > Metazoa > Arthropoda > Arachnida > Araneae > Linyphiidae > Linyphia > Linyphia triangularis. The sequence continues at coordinate 6,962,072 of OZ021729.1, read as the reverse complement.
CGGTCTGAATAAAGTTTTACTTTTTTTGTAGATGTTGGTATGTTGTTGAGTGTTCATTTGTTTACAGATGTACGTTGATTTTAAGTGTTACAAGTGGTAAACTTCTTTTGTTTAGAGGAGTAATCATCAGATATTTTCTGCATCATGGTAATAATGCAATATTATTAACCCTTTGCACTTCAGAGGTGACTCTCACTCACCACATGATTGGATGCCGCAACTCGAGAGGACCACTAGGTTTGATGCGGAAATTCGATCCAAGGTCAATGACTGTGTTTAGTTTCTTTGAAGCGGATCTTTAACCCTGAACCAACCAAAAATGGCGGGAAACCTCTCAAGTTGTTGGTCCCTCCGCTCGAAAAAGGCCTGGAGTGGGATTTTTTTTTTTTTTTTCTTCTTTTTTTTTTTTTCCCAACGATTGTTTTTCTCAATTTATCCAAAACCAAAATTAATATATGCTATAACTATTTAAAAGAGGTAAATGACAAATAGTTTATTTACAATTACTCATTGTGTTATTTACTTAATATTCAAGTTAAAGATATCAGAACTAGTCCAAACATTTTGGGAAAGTTATGATAGCATATAGTAAATAACAGCACTGTAGAGTAAAAAAATCGTAATTTAAAGACGTTGCGGAAACCATAAAAATCTTATATCTCTTAACAATGGAATACCATATCTAGCTCTGATGAAATTTCAAAAAATATTTAAATATTTTCAAAGTAATATTTAGAGCTATCCATGAGTGAGCTGACATTCCTTTCTAAGCACACTGGCTCGTACTGGCCATAGACTTGTCCGCTGTAATCACCAGGCCGGTAAGTGTCTGCAAAAAATGAGCCGGTCTTGCATATAAAAAAAAATTTGAGGTGTTTTAATTATTTTTTAGTATAAGTAAGTGACCTTCCTTAGCGGTTTCTTTTGAAAGTCCCCAATGCTTTTGCATCCCAATCACATCCACTAGAATCATCAACTATTGTTGACACTATTAATTTAGGTCTATTAATATACACTGGTCACGCACAAAAAAATTATAGGAAAAACAGTTTTTTTCCTTTTTAACTACTCAGTGGTGAAGCATAAACACATGAAATTCAAATCAAAGAGACATCGTCGTGTTACATAACGATAGGTAAAACAACTCAGTCGCAAAGTGTACAGTGGGGGCATATGCAAAAGAATGGAGTATCATTAGTGTACAGATGCATTCGCATAAAATATCACGCAACTCAAGGAGTTGACTTTTTGGGTGAGATATGATCTTCCCTTACATTAATGTTAACTAGGAATTGTGTTCTCTTACTTAACATGAGTTTCTTGATGATTTCTAGAGGCTAAATTACTCGTCCCACCTTTTGAGTTGTTTGCAAATGATGTAATGTTCCCAATACATTAAATCTTTTCACAATGGACATCGTAGAAGCGTCCTACATATGCTTGGTGAAATTTGAATTAAAGGAATGACCTAGCTTACTTATAGGGGTGATATTCATATTTTTAATCGTTTTTCCAAGTCAAAAGTGGAATAAAATTTGCCATTAGTATCAATAAACATGATTTAGAATCCGATATTTCCCCATTAAAGACTTGTCTAGATCAAGTTAACATAATTACAGTTGAAAGTCGAATTTAATTATCTTTTGCGCTCTTGAGGAGCTTATTAAACCAATTTAACGTATTGCCCCCAAAGACCAAATCTTTTTAACATCAGATACTGTTTACTGGAAATAGTCTTTTCAGTCGCATAAGTAATATTGGACATCAGAAGATCTGTTGAAAGGTGAAAGGTGGGAGCATGATTTTCATGCTAAATGCCAATTCAAGATACCCATTTGGTAGGAAAAGAGTTTTGATCTTGAGGTTCAATATTTTGAATTTGTTTAATAAGCTCCCCAAGAGCGCAAAAGACAATTAAATTCCACTTTTTCACTGTAATTACGTTAATTTGATTTAGACAAATCTTTTATTGGGAGACATCAATTTTTATATCGTAATTATTGATACTTATGGTAACTTTTATCCCACTTTTGCTTTTGGATAAACTATTAAAAATATGAATATTACCCTTATAAGTAAGCCAGATCACTCCTCTAATCCAAATTTCATCAAACACGTGGACGTTTCTACGATATGCATTGTGTAAAGATTAAATGTATTTTGAACTTTCCATCACTTGCAAACGGTTCAAAAGGTGGGACGAACAATTTAGTCACTAGAATTCATCAAGAAACTATGTTAAGTATGAGAATACAGTGCCAAGTAAACACTGATGACAGGAGAGATCATATCTCACACTAAACGTCAACTCTATGAGTTGCGTGATTTTTGCAGTGAATGCATCTAATGCACACTAATGGTACTCCATTTTTTTTTTTTTTTTTTTTTTTTTTTTTTCATATTGCATTTTAATTTGCGACTTAGTTGTTTCACTTACAGATATGCTACATAAAGATATCTCTTTGATGTTAATTTCATGTGTCTATGTTGCTGCACTGAGAAGTTATTAAGGAAAAACTGAATTTTCAATATTTCAGAACTTTTAAATGTTGGGTTTCGTAATCTACGCACAGTACACAATATATTCAGGAAAGCAATTAATGAATTCGAGGCGAAATTTTGGATTTCTTTGTAGACTTGCACTACATATTCAACAGTGCCCTGTCAGAGTTGAGGAATTGAAAGATTTGCAAGATGAATTTGGGGGAGGGGAGGGTTATAAGAATGCTAAACTATTAAAGCAAGTTGAAGGTAGGTGGCTGACTCTAGGCCCTGCTATAGACAGGCTTGTTAACCAATGGTCTCTAGTTTTCGAATATTTTTTAAAGTGGTTGCCCAAGTGAGACTCGGAGGTTTCAAAATACACTCATTATTTGCATATTGTTATGCGCCTGAAAAGCACCAACTCCACTTTGGTAAAAGTGCACTTCCTTCTAACATTGGCGAATTCCCTATACAACTATTCTTGGTTCTTTTCCAGTGAAAAGAACCTTTATCACTCTTGTATTTAAAAATAGTATGGACGTTTCTAAGGTGAACAAAAGTTAAAAGAAATTAGATGAAAATGGTGTGAGCGTCTTGAAAGATAAACAAGTTAAAAGAAATTAGATGAAAATGGTGTGAGCGTCTTGAAAGATAAACAAGTTAAAAGAAATGAGACCTGAGCTTTAGCTGATAGAGTTTCCGTCAATGAACTTTGAATTTAGTAATAATGAACTCACGAAAGAATTTGACGAAGCAAAAAAAAGGACACTTTTCAAAAAGGTTTGGCTTCATTAATAAGATGTCTCAGAAACTTAGTCTAAGGATTGCTGGAAAAGATCCTTTAACTTAGCATTGGGATAGAAGAAGCAAGGTGTCAGAAGCCAGAAAATGTTTGAAAATCCTAGTCTTTACTTACAAGCAGTTCAAAATATAACATATAATGTTCACCTAAGCCCTCCATTAAATATTGATTTAGTAGGTGCTAAGTGGAGAGTTTTTCAGTGTGAAAACGTATAAAAAAACTGTTATTCTTATAAAATTGGTGATGACAGTATTTCCGAGAAGGATTGATTATTGCTGTTTCAACTTCAACCACATCCTCTCTCTGAGAAATGATCTGGGCCAGGAAGAATATCCTGATGATCTGACGAGATTTCTGCAGGTTTTTCTTGTTCTTACACGTGGAAATACAAATGTAAGATGAGAGTTTTTCCAAACAATGAATTACTTAACAGAAACCAGAACATGTCTTTACCAAGCATCAATCAGAAGCAATACAACAAATGTCATCCACTCCCTATTTCTTGTGATTTTTTTTTTTTTTTTAATGCTACTGCATATAAATCTTTGGAAAGAATTGCGACCCAACTTCAACAACAACAAAAAAAATAGAACAGAAGGGAAAAAGACTAGGAAGAACTTGAAAGAATAAAAGATATTGAGAAGACACAGATCGCTAAGGAATCTATTCTTAAAGAAAGTCCTTTACAAAAATTTAAAGCAGAAGTGACAACTGAGATGGAGACCTACAAATCATGTTGATAAAGCAAAATGAAAAGTTTAAAAATGCCCTGAAAAATCAAGATTTAAAAGAAGTGAAAATTGGACAAACGATGCTGGCGGCTGTTTTTTAAAAAATTCATGAAATGGCATCACATTTAAATCAAAATCAGAAATGAACAAAAAAAAAATCAGAAAGACAAGTAGAACGGTGCTAGACTTTTTTTTGCTCTAGTCAAAGTAAACTAGGGGTGTGGAACATCGCACAAATTTCAATTACACTATATTACTGATGTTGATTTGTGTAATTTATCATTTTTATATTTTCATCAGTCGCTTAGAAAAAATTGCTAGTTTGACGATATTTTTTGTAATACTTCTTATATGGGTCTTTTTTTTTTCCCCCTTCTTTTAAAAAAAAAAAAATCGAAAAAATGGAAATTTTGGTGATATGCTTATCGATAATTTTTATATTATCCTTTCTTGCAAATGAAACTGCGCAGAGATAAAAAAAAAAAAAAAAAAAAAAAAAAACGATCGTAGATGAAGTGTGCTCCAGGAAAGAGAACTCTGTATTAAAGGCATTCGTTTTTCAACTTTTTACGCCATTAAAACTTTTTTACGGAAATTTCGGTGGTGGGGATGTTTAGAACACCTTAAAAGGTAATACCACAGGGATTTTGAACAAAATCGTCAGAGCTGTTTTTTAGCAATTACTGAAAAATACGATTTTTTTCAATATCAGCGATTTTGGCGAAAACCTTAACGGTAGGTCCCATGGCTAACACCAACTCGCACACCAAATTTGAATATCGTAAGTCAATTTGTTCGGAAGTTAAGCTGACCACAGACACATTAACACACATACATACACACAGACATACATTTTTTCTAGATTACTTTTTTGAAATCAGGATGTTCCAAAACATGAAGAAATGCAAAAAAATAAAAAATAAAATTTAAAAAATTGACCGAATGCTATACTTTCATTACTCTATGTATTATACAAATGGGTAATTGAAAATAAAAAGAGATAAATTAGCTTTCATAACAATGTGCAAAATTTTTTTTTTTTTAATCATTTTGAATCAGAAATAGTAGCGTAAGTAACACTTTTTCGTGAGGAGTGCGGAAAAGTAACTTCCTCGCACTAGTATGAAAATATACTTTCTCGTACACACGTACGTACGTAAACTTCATCACATAGATTCTTCAAAAAATTTTCCTTATAACTTAAAGATAACGAAGTCATTTAGAGAAAAAACCACTGGAACAATCGGGTTTTCTGCCAGGCGGAAATTATGCTCCTCTCTTCACATTTATTCAATTCTGCAATCTTGATTACTATCTTGAAGGGAGTAAATAGACGCTTCTTCTGTTGTTGATTCTTGTGTGGAAAGTAATCTTGCCAAAAACAGCTTTTTAATATCACTTTTCAAGTGTTCCGATTCACCCCGCAAATCTCAAAATCAAGACGAGGCAAAACATAAAAATTCATAAAATAAAAAGTTTTTAAAACCAAGTTAAATTATGTATGGCATGCTGTTATGGATGTTTATACTTATCTAAAAATATATAAGTTAAGTCTATAACAGGTACATGTTAGTTATTACCAGATAAGTTTTAGAGAGGTTAAAACTCACTGGATTGTATGCACGCTGTTCCAGAATATTATTTTTAAAAAAGGACAGTGTTGAAAACCCACAAAACATAGGTTCCAAGATTGCAAACATGTTAGCCAAATAAAAAAAAATATATAATTAATAAAACTGCTTTGCTTGTGTAAAATAATAATTTCTTTGTAATTTCATGAAGTTCCTATTCACCCCATTTTACGGTATACAATAGTGTAAAGAAAACTTTAGGAAAGGGAAATTCCCGAAAGGAGTGTGCCAAGGTCATGTAATACGTCACCAACAAATATTTCTTATCATGCTAATAACTCTCAACTCAAAATACATCACAAAGAGGAAATATATATTGGAGTCTATCTTGAACTGAAAAGGACGGGTTAGGTTTCGGATCAGAGATGATAAGCAAAGATAAGACATTTCGCATACTTGGTATATCATATCAGTAAGCTGTGAAAGTCAATTGCAATTATTTAGAACTGCTCAGTGTTTGCTCTTTTACACTGATTAAACAGCGAAGGTTTCTTGGATTGTAAATGCGCTGCAGTAACATCTTGTGACATATCTAATTTGTGAATTGCGGGCTGTTTTATAAACAATGTCGGAGGATAAAAAAGAATTTTCTTTCATATGGAAGATTGAAAATTTCAGCATGCTTCCCCATCAGACTGGAGAATCATTGGAGAGTCCATTGTTTATGGGTGACACGTGGGAAGGAGTTGAATGGTATTTGGACTTATATCCTAGAGGTTTGGAGAATGAAGATTATTTGTCGTGTTATTTGTGTGTGACAGATACAAAAATAGAACATTTAAACGCCAATTTCTCTGTGACACTTGAATCAACTGATTCTAATAAGGAAATAACGAAAAAAAACGTCCAACAGTTTGACAATATAATTTGGGGTTGGAAGAAGTTCACTTCTTTGACTGAAATGCATGCAAAGAACTATCTTTACTTACCTCAAGATATTTTATCACTCCGTTGTCAGATTCGACCCTTAGATTCAAATAATGAGCAATCGACTGCGAACAACGAAATAGAATGCTCTTCAAGTTTTTTGAAAAAAACTTGTGTTTCTCGGACTGGTATTCAAGTGCAGCAAAGGTCTATCACATGGTCCATACAGAACATAAGCAATTGCGGAGAACGTGTGGAAAAATCCTTCAGTGAAGTGTTGAAAGATTCACCTGGTTTGAAGGTGACATTAAATTTTAGTGAAATCACAAATAATGTTTGTGTTCCGATCGAAATACAACAAACTGGTAAAGCACCATTGGATAAAAAACAAGAACGACTTTTCGTAAAATGCAAAATAACCGTTGACGCTATTAAAAAAGAGTATCGTGATTCCAAAGAGAGCACTCATCTATTCAACTTGGGATTTAATGATGTCTGGCAATTCCCCCTGTTTCTCAAAACCAGCAACCTGACCCAGGGCAAATACTTAAACCAGAAGGATGCATTACTTCTTCAGTGTGACTTCGTCTTCTCCTACAAAGATGGAATGTATACATGGGATGAAAGCCATGCGCCTTTTGCTTTTGGATCGAGAAAGTTGGAAAAGACGAGTGATTGGTGCATCAGTGTACAAAATCTTTGTGAATCTGGAAAATTCAGTGATGTCGAACTCAGGGCTGGTGGTGAGGCATTTCCCGCCAACAAGCTTGTTCTTTGTGCCAGATCTCCAGTATTTAATGCAATGTTAGAAAATGACATGAAGGAAAAGGTTTCTGGTGTTGTTGAAATTGACGATGTAGACCCGATCACTCTAAAAAGAATGTTGACATTCATAAATTTTGATGATATAAAGGATGATCTGTCCCTTGAAGATGCCTTAAAGTTGTACAAGGCAGCGGATAAGTACAACATCGTATCTTTGAAGAGCTGGTGTAGGACATCTTTGATGGCCTCTCTATCTGTGGAAAATGTGTGCGATGTTCTGGTTTTGGCAGACGCTCATCATGACCATCTCCTGATGACCGGTGTTCACAATTTTATCTCCTGTCACGAAACCGAAATTTTTGATTCAACACATTGGAAAAGTTTCATGGATAACAATCTCAAGTTATCCGCTGAAGTCATGCACAAAGTATTACTAAATAGGAAGCAGATTTAAAATTATTTTGAAATATTGAGCTTGTATATTGCTCCAAGTATCAAATACTTGTTTGAAAGTTTTATTTTCTAACAGTAAAAAGGAATTATTTTGTAATAATCAACTTCCATATTTGTGTGAAAACACTCATTTTTGTATGTATTCTTTCTAATTTTTTTTCTGAAACTATTTCTTAAAAAATCTGGTATAGATGTATAATAAGTTCCTGGCATATTTGTAGAATATTGGCTAGAGATTTATTATTTTGTTCCTTATCTCTAACGAGTGCTATACTACACATGTATTGTGATTAGTTGATGGTCGATACTATTTCTTGACTTCAAATAAAAATACTGTTTGCCTAACTAAGCTGTATTATTGCATTAAGAATGATAACTAAAGTATTATGTGCTTATAATAATTTTAGGTAATAGTTGAATGTTTGTGATAATAAGTTGTGCAGTTACTTAAGTGCCCAGTATCAGTATACCGAACTTATATTTACAGATATAAAACTGAAACTTTTTAAAATTGCATAAAAAGTAAGTTTAATGGCACACAATTATCAGACTTGTACAGTCATTTTTTAAGTTTTGTATAATTTGTAAATAATTCAGTACACATTGAATATATTTCTAAAAATAACTTGGTAGTGAAAGAACTGAAAAGGTTAATATTGAAAACAATAACTGCTTTTTTTTTATTATCCTTGACGGGGACCCTTCCTGGCCTGATAAGGCCTGAAACGTCCACTACAGCGTTAAAATGTGTGAAAAGGTTTTCGTTTCCATTTTGCAGGCTTTTGAGAATTCCTAATTTTTTTTTTTTTTTTTTTTTTTTTTTTTTTCCATATACGCCCCAGATTATTCATGCTAATTATTATAATTTTAATGTATACAACTTCTTCGTAAGATGTATGATTTACACAATCATGCAAAAAAGTGGCCTAAAATAAATGTCTATGTGTTTGTGTGTACGTGGTCAGCATAACTCCCGAACAAATTCACCCACAATATTATATTTGGTGAGCGAGTTGGTGGTGGCTATGGAGACCTACTAATATGGTTTCGTCAAAATCGCTCATGCGCATATGGTTGAAATCATAAAAAACCATGAAAAAATCCTGTTTTTTAACAATTATTAAAAAAACGTCTGTAACGATCTTGATTAAAATCTCTGTGCTAAAGCCTTTTAAGGTGTTTTAAACGTCATAACTTCCGAAATTCCTGTAGAAATGTGATAAAAGCGTAAATGTTGAAGATTTTGCCATACAGAGCTCCACGTGCTTGATCATCGCGTATCAACGATTCATTCCTTTTGTTTCACGAAAAAGAAAGGACAATGCAATAACTATCATATATAATCTCCAATTTCAACAATTTAACGTGTTTTTTTTATTTATTTATTTTTTTATTTGCTCCAAAAAAATATTGCCAAACCGGACATTTTTTTAAATGAGTGGAAATGGGAAAACTTTAAATAACACCATATAAAATTTTAATGCAATGACCAATAAATAGTGTAATTGAAAGTTGTGCGTTGTTTGACACCCTTAGTTTTTATTATTTTACAAAAATTCCATATCAAAACAATATTATCACGCATATAAGAGGGGGACCAAGATTCAAAAAAGTAACGGAAACTTGACCCACGCACCATTCCCCACTGATCACCTGATTGATTGATTTTCTTATACATATTTATAGATGTGCATGCCCTCGCAATATGTCTACAATTAAGTGGAATTCAATAACCCACCCCATCATCTTCCTTTTTGTCTTTAAACATTTAAAAAAAAAAATAATATTTCAATAAACGTGGGCCAGAATTTAATATTAGGAAACACTTTAAAATCTAAATTACTATGAGTACTCTTGAATAAAATAACTCGAATCAAGTGAACTATTAAATCGACTTTGAGCAGAACTGTGGTTAAGCAAAATGGCTTTCTAACCATGCCAATTGATTGGTTGGTTGTTTTCAGATTATCTGGCGCCGTCAGCAACACGAGGGCTATAATGCGCCGAAACATTCGTCATTAGACAAGCCAACGTACATTTACAAACTCACATGCCAACACGGGACTCGAACCCGCAACCTCGCTGTCTAGAAGCTAGCACGCTAACCACTATATCGTTTGGTCGGCACCATGCCAATTGAAAACTCGAAAAAGAATATGTGTTCATTGGATCATAAAAGTAGATAGTTTTTGAAATATTTACAGAAAAATATTTCACGGATTTATCTTCCCGCTTCGTGAATAATTTAAATAGGACTTATAAAAATTTGGTTTATGGAATTTTAATTTTTATATTTATAATCATTTTTTAAATTAGAATTATTAAAATAACGAAAATTTTGAAATGTTTTAATAAAATTTCAGATTTAACTCAAAACAATTCACGTTTACAAGTACTCAATTTCAACTGTAGATGGCAGCACGATACAGAATGACTTCTCTTATGTGCTATATTCGAAATAAAGCTATTCTGTGCTTAGAGGAGATTCTGTGAGGTTTTCTTTTCTTTTAATAAAAAGTCGTTGACTATACTAAACTCCACCTTAGCTTAACATCACTTTGACGGTAGATCTTCACCGTGCTCACCGGAAATTCCTCATTTTGGCTGAGTGAAGGCACTCTGGGAAGCTCAGTCCAGCGACCCTGTATAGAAGAAAAGGCTATACTGTTTGGCGAACATGATGCCTTCACTCTGCTAAAATAGATAAATTTCCTACGAGCACGGTGAAGATCTACCGTCTAATTGATGTAAAGTTAAGTTGGAGTTTAGTATAGTAATTGAGTTCTTTTTTAAAAACATCCACACAATTTTAACAATTCTGCAAGAGAATCGAATTTTCTAAATTAAATAAGTATTAAGATTTACTACTATTCGCTAACATTAACCCAGGGGTCGATTTAGATGTCTGTCAAGGGTGTGCGGTGACTATTATTGTCAATTTAAAGCGGCAATTGGGTGAAAAAATGGGGGGAAGGGGTGCAATCGCCTAATTTTTTCTTCCAAACAATTCATATAAATAGTCACCTCTAAAATTAAATTAATTAAAAAGAAAAATTATATTTTTATGCTATAAAAAACACCGTAACAAATTGAGCAACTTCATGTGAAGTACCTCACGAGGTTTAATAAAACTGAAGGTGTCACCTTTTAATATCTTAAGTATAGTAAACAGGGTGCTCCCGGATAACCTGGCCGAAATTTATTTTCGACACCGTTGGGTTGGTCATAAATGCATAATCCCAATTGAAAAAATCACAATTATGGTATTCGGTCAAAAAACGTTCACCAAGTTTTGGAACATTCTGATTTCAAAAAAGTGATCTAGAAAAAATGTATGTGTGTGTGTCTGTGGTCAGCATAACTCCCGAACAAATTGACATACGATTTTCAAATTTGGTATAAGGGTTAGTGGCAGCCATGGGACCATACCATTAAGGATTTCGTCAAAATCGCGCATGTGCATAAGGTAGCTGCCATTGAAAAAATCATGTTTTTCAATGATTGCTAAAAAACGCTCTAATGATTTTGATAAAAATCGCTGTGGTAATGCCTCTTAAGGTGTTCTAAACATCCCCATTTCTGAAATTCTCGTAAAAATGTTTTAACGGCGTAAAAAGTGGGAAAATGAATGCCTTCAACACAGAGTTCTCTTTCCTCAAGCATACCTCATCAACGATCGTTTTTTCTTCACCTCTCAGTCTCGTTTACAATAAAGGATAATATAAGGATCATCTAAAGGTATATCGCCAAAATCACCATTTTGGAGATTTTTTTTTTTTTTAATTTTTTTTTTTATTTTAGACCCATTCAAGAATTATTGCAAAAAATATCGCCAAACTAGCCATTTATTCTAAATGAAGGATAAAAACATACAAACGGTAAATGACACAAATCCTTGTCAGTATTATAGTGTAATTGAAAGTTGTGCGATGTTCCACACCCCTTGTTTCAAAGCAGTTTCTAATAAAACACCAACTTGTTTGCCATAATTTAACCTAGTCTAGAAGCTCGTTGTTATTCCGATAAGACGATATTTTCTCATTTCAATTCATGTAAGGGCTCCACAAATAGCGTTAAAATTTTAAACTCCAATAATATCCTAGCTATTGGTCGGACAAATTTTAATTTTTTTGTATTTGAAATATTTTTTCACGGACAACATTTTTCTAAATATGAGTTGGGGAAACTGGGGACAGTATAAAAATTTAAAATCCGTAATTTTTAGACCAATCCCTTGGTAACTTAAAATCTATTCCGTAAAAATAGTTTAACGATTTAAAACAGTTCTTAAATTAGGTTGGTTGGTTGTTTTCAGATTATCTGGCGCCGTCAGCAACACGAGGGCTATAATGCGCCGAAACTTTCGTCATTAGACAAGCCAACATACATTTACAAACACCCATGCCTGACACGGGACTCGGAACCCGCAACTAGATGCTAGTCTAGATGCTAGCACGCTAACCACTACACCGTTTGGTCGGCCTTAAATTAGGACTATGCATCTAGGACCACAGTGTCGAAAATAAAGGTACGCCAGGTTATACGGGGACACGCTGTAGATATTTTCAACATACATTATGTCAGGGACAATAAAGGTAGGATGTTGAAGATAATTTTTAAACAAATTATAGTAGTTAAACCATTCTCAAAACGCACTTAATTCAGACAACATTATAGACAACCTCATTTTTAGGAATCTTTTATATCCACCAACTATATTTTACATTAAATTTAATTTCTCTAACTTTTAATTTCATGTCGGTAAAACTAAAAGAAACTAGGGGTGTGGAACATCGCACAACTTTCAATTACACTATAATACTGATGCATCAGTGGCGGTCCGTGATAGAAAATGCTAGTGCAGCCGGAAACATGAGTCCCCCCTCCCCTCCTCCCCCCCCCCCTTCCACACCACACACTTTTTACAATCATTCATGAACGCTAAGTCTTTAATCTTAATAATCATTAATACTCAAACTCAAATCGAAGTTTCCTTTCAATTTTTATAAAATGATTAATTTTGAGAAAGAAAACACTAACTTACTTTTGGAAAACAAAATCAATCCTCCTTTCTTTTAAACTTGCGAATCAGTCAATGATGTCGTCATAAAATGGCGTCGTTTCGGTAACACACTCACCCCACCCAAGCAGATTCCCATATGCTGAGCCAATCAGCTCATCGAATTCTCAAGGGCAGCCGAAGTTAGAAATAATACTCGATCGGTAGCACCGCTATTACAATACGTAGAGAGAAGGCTACTAATTGCTTTTCATTGGTTACGATGGCAACATGGCTGCCCGAAACACGTTTCAGGAAACACGGCTGCTGTGTTCGGAGGAAGATCACTTTGATTGGAAGCGGGGGTGGGGTGTCGTGAATTATTCAGGCTAGAAGATTGCCGTTTTTTTGAATTTTTTTTCATTTATCGTAGAAATGGATCTTTGTTTTAGAAAATTGTAAAATAAATCATTTTAGTTTTCAACTAATAAATTTAAATGCAGCCCTGTTGTACTGACTGTAGTGCACGAGCCGCCGCTGTACTGATGTCAATTTGTTTCATTTACCGCTTTTATATTTTCATCATTCATTTAGAAAAAAATAACCAGTTTGGCGATAATTTTTAAACTAATTCTTATATGGGTCTTTTTAAAAAAAAAAAATTAAAAAAAAAAAAAAAAATTAGCTGAATAGAGGATTTTGGATATATACTTTTCAATAATTCTTACATTATTCTTTCTTATAAGTAAAATTGAGGGGAGGAGAAAAAATGATCGTTGATGAGATATGCTCAAGGAAATAGAACTCTGTGCTAAAGGCATTTGTTTTTCAACTTTTTACGCCGTTAAAGAATTTTTACGAGAATTTCGGAGATGGGACTGTTTAGAACACCTTCAGAGGCATTACCACAGCGATTTTGAACAAAATCGTTATATCCATTTTTAAGCAATTACTGAAAAACATGATTTTTTTAATGGCAGCTACCTTATGCGCATGCTTGATTTTGACGAAAACATTAATGGTAGGCCCTTGCATTATCACCAAACCTCACACCAAATTTGAACAACGTAGGTCAATTTATTCGGGAGTTATGCTGACCACAGACACACACGGACATACATTGATTTTTTTTTACAGAATGCTATACTTTCTTTATCCTATGTATACATACATATAAGTAACTGAGAGTAATTTATCTAGAAGAGTAGGAGTGTGGAAAATCGCAACATTTTCAATTACACTATAATACTGACGTGGACATTTTTTTTAAAAAATTGCCAATTTGGTGATGATTTTAGAGATAATTCTTGTATGGGTCTTAAGAAAACCGAAAACCTTATTGGTAGTTCCCTGTGCCCTCACCAACCAGCGCACCAAATTTGAACATCGTAGGTCAAATTGTTCGGGAGTTTAGCTGACCTCGTACACACAGACAGGCATTTTTTTTAGATCATTTTCTTAAAATCAGAATGTTCTAAATCGTGGAGAAATGCAAAAAATTTAAAAGATTTTTTTTTTTGACCGAATACCGTACTCTCATTACCCTATGTATGCATATGGGTAATTGAAAGTAAAAAGGCATCTTACAGATACAAAACGAAACAATTATAATCAAAATTTAAATATTCTTAATCTTGCAAGCAAACAAATATCAAAAATCAAGTAAGCATTGAACTTATTAAATTAAAGCAAAATGGGATTTATCAGAGTATTTCTTTCTGCAAAATACTAAATAACTTTTTGTTTTAAAATATGTATAATTTGCGAATTACAAAAAAATTTAACTAATAATTTGAAAAATTTCCGGTATACTTAACCAAAATCCGGAGGTATTATTTTCACCTGCGATTATACAAATTTTTTGACACTTGGGTACACTCAATACAAGGTGAGACCGAAAAGTAAGGTGACTGATGTCATAATAATCCCTGTATTATATATTTGCAGATAAGTACATCACTGTCCTTCAAAGTAGTTCCCGTCGTCTACAATACACGTCTGACAACGTTCATACAAGTTCTTGAAACTTCTGAAAAAGTCCTCCTTTGAGACTGCCTTAAGTTTCTTGGTAACAGCAGCTTGAATGTCTGAGATGCTTGAAAATCGGTTTCCCTTCAGTGCCAATTTCAGTTGTGGAAAGAGGAAAAAATCTGCTGGCGCTAGATCAGGGGAATAAAGAGGGTGTAATACACACCCTCCTCAAGCATCTCAGGCATTCAAGCTGCTGTTACCAAGGAACTTAAGACAGTCTCAAAGGAGGACTTTTTCAGAAGTTTCAAGAACTTGTATGAACGTTGTCAGAAGTGTATTGTAGACGACGGGAACTACTTTGAAGGACAGTGATGTACTTATCTGCAAATATATAATACAGTGATTATTATGACATCAGTCACCTTACTTTTCGGTCTCACCTTGTATTACTTTATGGTTCTTTATTGAGTTAGCATATGCTTTTAGTTCATTTTCAAATGCATAACATGCTTAACTAATGTGACTGTCCTTAAACACTTTGAAAACGAAATCAGACAGACAAATATAATATAAGCAAATTAAATGTACAGTAATGTAAAGAAAAATTATGAGAAGGGAATTTCCGGAAAGAAGTATGCCAAGGTCATGTTATACGTCCTCCAGTACAAATATTTCTTATCATGCAAATAACTCTCAACTCAAATTACATCACAAGGAGGCAAGATATATTGAAGTCTATCTTGAACTGAAAAGAACTGAGTTAGGTTTCGAATCAGAGAGAATAAGCAAAGATAAGACATTTCTTATACTTGGTATATCATAACAGTATAGCTGTGAAGGTCGATTGCAAGTATTCAGAACTGTTCAGTGTTAGCTCTTTTACACTGATTAAATAGCGAAGGTTTCTTGGATTGTAAATACGCTGCAGTAGCATCTTGTGAAATATCTAATTTGTGAATTGTGGGCTGTTTTGTAAACAATGTCGGAGGATAAAAAAGAATTTACTTTCATATGGAAGATTGAAAATTTCAGCATGCTTCCCCATGAGACTGGAGAATCATTGGAGAGTCCATTGTTCGTGGGTGACACGTGGGAAGAAATTGAATGGTATTTGCGTTTATATCCAAGAGGTAAAGAGGATGAAGATTCTTTGTCGTTATTTTTGTGTGTGACAGATGCAGAAGTGAAACATTAAAACCCCAATTTCTCTATCACGCTTGACTCAACTGATTCTACTATGGAAATAACGAGAGAAGCCGTCCACCAGGTTAAAGGTAAATGTTGGGGTTGGAATAAGTTCAGTTCTTTGACTGAAATATATGCAAAGAAGTACCTCTACTTACCTCAAGATATTTTATCACTCCGTTGTCAGATTCGACCCTTAGATTCAAATAATGAGCAATCGACTGCGAACAACAAAATAGAATGCTCTTCAAGTTTTTTGAAAAAAACTTGTGTTTCTCGGACTGGTATTCAAGTGCAGCAAAGGTCTATCACATGGTCCATACAGAATATTAGCAAATGCAGAGAAAGTGTGGAAAAATCCTTCAGTGAAGTGTTGAAAGATTCACCTGGTTTGAAGGTGACATTAAATTTTAGTGAAATCACAAATAATGTTTGTGTTCCGATCGAAATACAACAAACTGGTAAAGCACTATTAGATAAAAAACAAGAACGACTTTTCGTAAAATGCAAAATAACCGTTGACGCTGTTGAAAAAGAGTATCGTGATTCCAAAGAGAGCACTCATTTATTCAACTTGGGATTTAATGATGTCTGGCACTTCCCCCTGTTTCTCAAAACCAGCAACCTGACCCAGGGCAAATACTTAAACCAGAAGGATACATTACTTCTTCAGTGTGACTTCGTCTTCTCCTACAAAGATGGAATGTATACATGGGATGAAAGCTTTGCGCCTTTTGCTTCTGGATCGACGAAATTGGGCAAAACGGGCGACTGGTGCATCAGTGTACAAAATCTTTGTGCATCTGGAAAATTCAGTGATGTCGTACTCAGTGCTGGTGGTGAGACATTTCCCGCCAGCAAGCTTGTTCTTTGTGCCAGATCTCCAGTATTTAGAGCAATGTTAGAAAATGACACGAAGGAAAAGGTTTCTGGTGTTGTTGAAATTGACGATGTAGACCCGATCACTCTAAAAAGAATGTTGACATTCATAAATTTTGATGATATAAAGGATGATCTGTCCCTTGAAGATGCCTTAAAGTTGTACAAGGCAGCGGATAAGTACAACATCGTATCTTTAGAGAGCTGGTGTAGGACATCTTCAATGGCCTCTCTATCTGTGGAGAGTATGTGCGACATCCTGGTTTTTGCAGACGCTCATCATGACCATCTCCTGATGACCGGTGTTCGCAATTTTATCTCCTGTCACGAAACCGAAATTTTCGATTCAACACATTGGAAAAGTTTCATGGATAACAATCTCAAGTTATCCGCTGAAGTCATGCACAAGGTATTAATAAATAGAAAGCAGATTTAAAATTATTTTGAAACACTGATATCTTGTTCAAAGTATCAAATAATTGTTTGAAAGTTTCAGTTTGTAATGGTAAAAATTACATTATTTTTTAATACTCAATTTCCAAATTTGTGAGAAAACACACATTTTCTTATGTATTCTTTCTAATTTTTTTTCTTAAAATATTTCTTAAAAAATCTGCTATAGATGTATAATAAATTCCTGGAATATTTATGGAATATTTGTTTATTTTTTTAAGAGATTAATTACTTTATGTTATTATTCAGTTCATCTTTCTAACGAGTTTTACACTATATAATGTACTATTTACCTTGCTAAGCTGTATTATTGCAAATAAGATTAATAACTATGTGCTAATAATTTTAGGTAATAGTTTAAAGTTTAAGATAATACATTATGCATTTCCGTAAGTGCCCAGTATACGGAACTTATATTTACAGAAATAAAAACAAACTTTTTTAAATAGCGTAAAAGTAGGTTAACTGCCACACAATATCAGACGTGTAAGAGTGATTTATTAAGTTTCGCATAATTTGTAAAAAATAATTCAGTAGTGAAGGAACTGGGTATTGAAAATAATAACTACTTATTTTTGCCATTGAATAGATGTGAAAATATCTACTCGCCACAGGTCGATTAAACGGCATTATTAGGCGACTAAATAAACTAACCAACCAGCCACCTTTCGTTTCTTCTCTCCACTACGATTTTTTTTTTTAAATTGTTACAGAATATACCAAAATTTCAAAATCAATGAAAACCTCCCTTCCCTTTCTTGAAATTTTGTAATCAGGTGCGCATACGCCGTTAAAATCCATTTATCCACGATATGGATTCATGAGTTAGTTGACAGGGTGGCGACAGAACTGGGAGTAGACGAAAATCAGAGAAATGTCAGAGAATTTCACCCTTCTAGAAAAATCGGGGAATTCGAAATATTTGAGTTTCCCTTCTTGCATTTCCCGTGCGGGTGCAGACAACGGCTGACTGTTGAAAAAAATATTCGTACTTAAATCTGACTGCATCCTTTACAGACATAATTATTTTCTTAACTGGCGTTTTTGTCAACAATATATATTAGAACCTTAATTACTTGCGTATTATTTATGTTATATTTTTAACTATCCTATAACTTAAAAGCGCGGCCACCGGTAGGCTTGCTGTTAAAAAAATTATAAAACTTGAATCTGATTGCATCGTTTACAGGATGATTATTTTTCTTGTCTTACGTTTTTTGTTAACAGAATATATTAGAACCCTAAATTTCTTAATATTTCAAATTGATTCCGTCAGATTTTTTCGTTTTTATGAACCCTGTTAGGTGTGCAGTTTCTTTCATTTATTTATTGTTTGTCTTCAAGTTAATCCCAACCTGTGAAGGCCGACCAAACGGTATAGTGGTTAGCATGCTAGCTTCTAGACCGTAAGGTTGCGGGTTCGAGTCCCGTGTTGGCATGGGTGTTTGTAAATGTATGTTGGCTTGTCTAATGACGAATGTTTCGGCGCATTATAGCCCTCGTGTTGCTGGCGGCGCCAGATAATCTGAATACAACCAACCCAACTTGTGAAGGCATTATCCTTGAGACAATAAAATCCAATCCATCCAACCTGTGATTGATCCCACTTTTTAAACTATTGTTTACCTTTTGTATCAGCTGAACTTCAGGTTGAGATTTAATTTTCTTTCATGAAAAGTTTGTTTAATAATATTTTGTGTTGGGTTATTTATTTTCCTTAATTTTGATTGGTTAACTGATATTTTCACGATAAAATGAACCATGGTTAGTGGAGGATGGATCAGAGTTCCTTTATGAAAATATGTTGGTTAGTGACGAAAAGTTTTTTGTAAAAGGCAGAGACTGCATTGGAGTTAGGTTGGTTGTTTTCAGATTATCTGGCGCCGTCAGCAATACGAGGGCTATAATGCCCTGAAACATTCGTCATTTGACAAGCCAACATACATTTACAAACACCCATGTCTTACACGGGACTCAACCCGCAACCTCGCGGTCTAGAAGCTAGCACGCTAACAACTATACCGTTTGGTCGGCCCCCTTGGAGTTAAGAGTTTTGATTACGTGTTAAATAAATTTTGAAATTTTATTTCAAGCCCTTGTCCTCAGTTATTTTCCATTGCAATTTCTATTGTAGACTAATTAAATTATAGTCGGAATTCTTAACCCCTTGCCTGTGACGCAGTCAGTTCGGGCAACGCAAATGTGCCAATTTAGGAATGCCCGACCTTAGTTCGGGCAAGAGAAAAATCGGTGCTTCAATTCCGTGAAGCTTGAACTCAGTTTGGCAGTATAGTCCCCGTGTTGCCCTTGCTCCGTTAAATCTCAACTTACCCAATTTTTTGTTTCCATCTTTAGCACGTTTATCTCAAATATGTTCCACAGGCAAGGGGTTAATCTTATGAGATTATATTAAACACTTTGCAGTGCTAAGTTACAGATGTGCAACAAATCTATAAGCATCCATAAGTGAAGAAGCTTAGATCCTGGACATAATTGTGTTCAATTAAATGTTTAAAAAAAATTAACTTAGATGTGTATTTTTAATTTATATACAGTGGGTAGAAAAAGTCTCCTTACGGAAGACAAAGTTACAAATAAATTAGCATAATTTTAATATTTTTCTTATCTTCAGTAAATACTGTAATGTTTAATTTGATTCTTTAAAATAAGTTTGTAATCAATGTCTGTTTTTACTAAACGCAGGAAGTATTTAAATTGAAATATTCAGGAGATCTTGCTTAGGGCCATCCAAAAAAAGTTTCAGTACGCCATATGAAAATTAATTCTGACGTCTAATACAACAGACTTGCAGTAAATTTTCAAAATGAAGTATATGCAAGTATCATGAAGACATTATAGCAGCAATTGTTTAATTTTAGCTTGTTGCTGATTGTCTTAAAATAGAGTTCCTAAACCTATTCGTGAGTTGGGGATTTAATTATGAAATGTTGGATTATCTATGAAAAAAATTGTCAAATTCTTCAATATATTGAAGTCTATTGTATAATATACAATGAGTAAGAAAAGTCTCCGTACGGAAGCCAAAGTTACAAATAAATTAGCATAATTTCTAATCTTTTGCTTCATGTTGTCAGTGACAATAAATATATTTAATTTGATTCTTTAAAATAAGTTTTTAATCAATGTCTGTTTCTACAATACGCAGCAAGTACTTAAATTGAAATATTTAAGAGATGTTGCTAAGTGCCATGCAAAAAAAAATCCCGTACGCCATACGAAAATTAATTCTGACGTCTACCACAACAGACTTGCAGTAAATTTTCAAAACAGGAGTGTACGCAAGTGTCATGAAGACAAGATAGCAACAATTGCTTAATTTTAGCTTGTAGCTAATTGTCTTAAAATGGAGTTCCTAAATCTATTCGTGAATTGGCGATTCAGTTATGAAATGATGGATTAATTATGAAAAAAATGACGAAATATTTAATATATTGAAGTCTATAGTACAATATATTATTGAAATGAGCTTCTAACTTTTGAGGATAGAGTTTGATCCGGAAAATCTTCGCAGCTAAAAAGCTTGAATAAAAGAAATATCGTATAGTATGGTTCAAGATAGTCAGCGAATAAGTGCACCTTAAGTCGCACATGGCTTAAAAATTGATAAAAACATTGAAGTGATATCTCAAACGGTGAGATGTAAATAACCAGGTTACCAGTTTTCTGTACATTTTGCATTCTTAAATAAAGTTTGAACTGCAGTGGAGGAATAAAAAATAAGTTATAAAAAATTCATTAAATATTTTACTACAAAATATTTATCATCAAGATTTTACATTGAAAAGTCAAAGAACTATTTAATATTTTATTAGAATTCAATTATTTTTCAAGGGTTCAAAAATTAAAAGATTTATGAGTGTGAAGAAATAAACTTTAATATTTAAATTCTAAGCAAAAAATATCTCTAAAAGTATCGTTACAATGATTTATATTATGATTTATATTATAAGCACTCATGTAGAATAATATATTAATTTTCAAGTGTAATTATTTCACTAAAATTTTTTATTTTGCATTCAAAAGTGTATGTTAAGATCTTATTTTAGTGAAATAGTTTTATTTATATTTTTGGAACGTATTTTTTTTTTTTTTTTACCTATTTTTATGCTAAGCGTTTGACTCATTTAATGTATTGAAGCTGTTTACTTAAACTAAAAAACAGTTACTTTTACAGAACTTGAAATCAATTCCAGTTTTCACTGTGCAACAATGTGTAAAGAAAAAGTGCATATGATCAGGTATATGTATTGTTATGAATTTTTCCGCTGAGGCAATGATGGCGCAGTTTTCACGGTTTAAAAATATTTATTCTCTCTTCAGAAAACTCACAAAATTTATTCACAGGCAACAGTTTAATTACTCTCAAGCTTCAACACAAGCTTCAACAAAAATAACTTCGAATTCAGCGATTATACAAGCTCACTCCAATAGGTAAACAAAGCGATCAGCTTTCAACGAAGTCCGAAGTCCATCTGAAAACTTTCCCGTTCTCCAGTCTTTTATATACAAGCGCGTGAGACATTCTCGAAATTTCCAGCCAATTCATAGAAAAGAAATATCTCGAAACTTCTCGATGACTTTAGGTGTTGCCACCTTTTTCTAACTTGTATAATCGCTATTAATTAATAAATAAAATAAGATAAAAATAAATTACAATAGAATTTTGAAATAATACGTCACTATTTACAATATATACAGACAATTTGTGCAACAGTATTTTTTTCTCCTAGATTTCTCAGCTCTTTTATATTATGTTATTCATGGTATAGTTTTAGTTTGGCTCTAATTATTTTACTTGACCTTTTTACTGAAAATTAAAGAATCATCATAAAACGTTTGAAATGAACTAATAAAATTTCCAACAAGTACAGCCATATTTTTGACATAAAGGAATATATTCTTATTTGTCAATAGCAAAATAAACACATATTTTTTTTTCCTTTAAAATCTTTTAATATATTCTACTCATTGTAAAAATTTCAGTAAACAGAAGTATTTTATTTTTAAATAAAAGAATTTAAAATCGGTTTTTTTTTTGTTTTTTTTTTTGGTTTTTTTGGAGATTGGTATTTTTATTTATTTCCTTCCCCCCCCCCCCCCTCCAAGTGTTAGTCTTACTTTAGGATTTTACTACAACTTTACATTTTTAAAGATGGTTACATGCTGTTAGAATTATGTTTTTTAAGGTGTGTCCAAACTAAAGTTACATAGAAAAATCTGAAGTTGCGGTTAATGACATTTAGTCAGTTTTGTCAAACATAATACAGTTCAGTGGAAACACTGAGTAATTTCAGCATTGAATTTCATTGAGTAAATTCAGTACATTGAATGTAATCAAAAAAAAATTTGAAAACTTAATCGAATATAATTGGTTAAAGTTGTAACTTCTGGGTTGTTGTTGTTTTTAACCGGTTTTTATTGCTTTCATGTGAAGTTTGGCTTTTTTTTTTTTTTTTTTTTTTGGAAGCTATTCCATGTCTATTGTATATGTGTGTGAACCCTGTGTTTCATAGTAACTTGATGTGAGGATTTTAATAATTTCTTTCAGATTCTGCGCTACAACTTCAAATAGACTACTGTAGCTGACGATACTGTTTGACATGTTTGAACGATTTAAATTTTTATTTGTACTAATTCATAGTGAATTATTTTATGATGATGGCAATCTTTGTGTTGTTAGTAAATAAAGCATTCCATTTTATTCATATGTTTTTTATTGAAGTAAATGGACTTTACTAAGAGTTATTATAGTACTGTAATTGTATTCGTTGATTGATTTTTAGGTCAGTTTCTTTTATGCTGAAAATTCTAAATTTAAGTTTTTGATTCTTGATTTTTTCAGACATGCTACAGTGTAGTGGAAAATCTAATTTCAGCTCTTTAGACCAACATTTTAGGTTTTTTTTTACTGTAATAAGAAAATTGGGTTTAATTAGATTAACCTGTTTGTCTATATAGTTTAATTGTTTGAAGTAGTTTGACTTTTGACATTTTTTTAAAAAATGAGTTTTTTTTACTGGTTTTCATTGCTTTCATCTAAGTTCTATTTTTTGGGGTGGGGAAGGGGACAGAGTTGTACCATGTCTGTTTTTGTGGGAACAAAATTGAGTGTATCACCTTTTTACCACAAGGTTTGTGCATTATTCAAAAATATACATTAATTTTGTCTTGCTATTCATTACTTTAATTCATTATATTAATCATGTAATTCAATTTTTAAACTGTAATAATTCAAAATTTTAAAATATTTCTTACAATGACAGCGGATTTTATTCACTGATCTCCTTTAACTTGTACAAAAGCATAGAAGTAGTAGTAGAAGTAGAAGTAGTATGTCTGTATTGAGAAAAATGTGCAGGTTTTTTTTTATTTAACAGGAAGCTAAAGTAAATACAGTTTTTCTAAATTCGTTATATATATGTATTTTTCAAAAGGTTGGCTTAATTCAGTGTTACTTTGTTCTATTGTAAAAATTACAAGAATTCTGCAATATACATTAACTTAAGTGGAACTTTCTAGAGAAAACTCTTATATTAAAGCCTACAGTTAGCTTTCATAAATTAGAGGTTTACATCCAGGTTTTTAAAAATGTGTTTGTTTACATTTGTGATCCTTTCTTAAAAAGTACTTTTAGCTAATTAAATGTCCCAAAATTCAATTACCATTAAAGTCAATCATTGAAAAAGGAGAATTTTTTTTGCAGAAGAATAAAAATGTGCATTTTAAAACACAATTTGGATTTGGGACCTTTTATAAAAGGACATTATTAGTTAAAAAATATGAAGACTATATGGTGGTTTTACAAAGTGGCTAACACAATGTTTTTAAATATTTGTTTCATTTGCTTGCCACTGGTTTAACCTGAAAATATGGATTTTGCAGAATACTCGACTAACAAATGGGGGGGCTTTCACTGATCCTGTAAATCTCGCACTACTGGCAGAAGGCTGTGTAGATCTCGCGCAAAATGTCCACCAACCAATACCCAATTAAAGTAGGTGCAGCACAGCCACAATTAGCTTGGCTCTTGTGCCATACAAACTCAAACCCACTGAATTAAAAACTTTCCCAACAGCAAAGTGTTTTTGTTTTAGGTTATTGGTACCAAAATAAATGAAAACCTGCTATTCTAAATTTAATAATTTGTGTTCATAAAATTTTAATTGGCAAAAATTTACTTCCTTTTAATTTTGTAAAAACGTTAGATAAATTATTGAAATTAATTTCCTGTTCAAATGCATATATAGTAAAAACTTGGTAATGTTTCCCTCACGGATTTCATTCTGTGAATTTTTAATGTAAAATTTTTCATGGAAGGAAGGCACATACGTGACAATGCATAATGTGAACCTCAGTACCTCTGGTCAGTGGCAAAGCAATGTATGTTATAGCCCTACCGCCAAACAATTACCCCTCCCCCCCAATGCTTTTTTTTTTTTTTTTTTGAGAATTGTTATGAAGTATAGTAATGTAGCTTTTTTTTTCAATGGGGTTGTATGTAAAACAGTTTGGAATTGAGTCTCTCAAAATATCAAGCATCCCTTTTTCACTTTATGAGCACACATAAAAACTTGGGGCAGGGGTGTAGTGGGGCGGGAACGCGTGGGAACGGCGATCCTTTACCTTTTTAGAAGGAGGAACGGCGTTGCCTCACCCAAAAAAAATATTTAATTTTTTTTTTAATTTTAATTTTTTTTTCTTTACGTGATGCTAAACGCAAAGTCAAATAAGAAAACGAAAAAATTCTTTCGTGAGAACTATGCTTTCGTTTTCGATCCACAACTTCAGAGCTGAGTCCAATAATATATTTATAAAGTGTCAAATAATCTCTTAAAATGGGTTGTGCAAAGTAAATAGTTTAAAAAAAAATGAATTTAAATAAAAAGAGTTTATTTACAATTATTTTTTTATTTTTTATTTTTAAAGTGTTCATTGTCTGTTTTGTGACTATTAAAGTAT
The DNA here is from genome assembly GCA_963978545.1 of Linyphia triangularis. Taxonomy (NCBI): domain Eukaryota; kingdom Metazoa; phylum Arthropoda; class Arachnida; order Araneae; family Linyphiidae; genus Linyphia; species Linyphia triangularis. The sequence goes on along the minus strand of OZ021729.1, from coordinate 6,936,872 downwards.
TAAACTAAACTCTTTGGCGCAATAGCTCCGTGGGGGGGCCTTGGCCTGCTGTAGCCAAACCAGCTTACTTGACCGTGGACCCCGGGGTGCCACACATCAATGTTCCGGTCAGATGGTCAGAGTCTGACATGAAAAATAATATTAATAAAGTTATTCATTCTTAGTTGCAATTTTCACTCCCCCCCCCCCCTCCTTCTCCACAGAAAAAAAAACCCGATTGTAACGTCGCAACAACATAGCTTTCCCACACCTTTTTGGTTTACACTACACCACTGGTTGTGGAATGTCTCACAACTTTCAATTACACTAGAAAATTTGTCATTGCAATAAAATTTATGGTGTTATACACTGTTTTCATATTTCACTAATTTTAATAAAAATGGCCAGTTTGGCGATACTTTTGGTAATAATTTTTACAAGGGCAAAAAAAATCCAGCCATGATGGCGAAATGGGCAATGCTATTCGATATACATTACATTGTCCTTGTGCGTGAAACAGAAAAAAGTCAATCGTTGCTGGACGATGCTCGAGAGCAGAGAGCTCTGTATTAAAGGCACTCGTTTTCAACTTTTTATCGCATTTAAACTGAAATTTCGAAAGTGGAGACGATTAGAACACCTTAATAAGCATTAGCACAGAGAATTTAATCAAAATTGTTAAAGCCGTTTTTGAGCAATTACGGAAAAATATGATTTTTTCATGATTTCAATTTTATGTGCTTGTACGATTTTTGACGAAAACCTTAATGGTAGGTCCCATAGCCACCACCAACCTGCACTCCAAATTTGAACATTGGGAGTTATGATGACCACATACACACAGAGACATTTTTTCTTTACCACTCTTTTGAAATCTATGCTCCAAAACATGGAGAAATGCAACAACAACATTTTTTTTTTTTTTTTTTTTTTTACCTAATGCCACACTTGCATTACCCGATTTAAACATATGGATATTTGAAAGTAAAAACTGGAAGGATAACCATCGCATACTGAACACTTTCTTTAAGATATCTACAATCGCTTACTCTTCATTGCGAAATTTCTATCATCCGATAAAACCTCCATTGACAAAAAGCTTGGTTTGCAATTAGCTGTTGTCAGAGAATTGAAGGAATTGCAATTTATTAGAAATTTCGGTACTTACGTATTAACGCAACCAGTCCAAAATTCGCATAAATCGCCAAATTTGGCGACCCTACTTACGGCAACCAAAATTCGCAAAAATCGCTAAATTTGGCGACCCTACTTACGGCAACCCTACGTGTTATACGTGGTTTTTCGTAAAGAAATTATTTTGCTTACTGGTTAGATTGAATGCCGTCAAATCGCGCCAACCTGGTTGCGATAATACGTAAGTACCGAAATTTCATTTGCTCATCATATAAAGTATTTTTTTATAATTTTTATTGGAATAAAAAATTCTGAAAGATAATTTATAAGTTTTAGTAATTGCCTTTTTTTTAAAAAAAAAATTCTGATAGTTGAAATTTTATGCATGGACTTCAAGTTTAATAGCAAGGTGGTGCAGATCACAAATGAAGGATGTTCAAGGCTGCTAGTTTTTATTCAGACCTTAATTTTAACAATTACCTGAATTTAAATTAACCTCCCTGACAGCTCCTGTAAGTGTGAGCGAATATCACTTTACGCTTGTTATAATTCACTGCATTTTTTTTTTTTTTTTTTTTTCGTATAGTCCAATTTGTGCAGTCAATATGAATTTAAAATAGTATTTTCGCAATTTTAAGAGAAAGTAGACTTGTGTTTTACAATTTTATTATTTTTACAATTAGCAGTTTGCTAATTTTCGTGGAGTCTAAATAAATATCACATTCTATTTGTTTATGATTAATATAGAAAAAAAAAGAAAAAAATCAAGCATTAGAACAACACCAGTCCATATGTTCTTCAGAATTTCAATAGATTTTGTTCTAAAAATTTAGATTTTATATTATTTAAATTTTCTAGAGGCTTTTTTCTTTCAATTACCAATATGTATACATGGGGTAATGAAAGTACTATAGCATTCAGTTAAAAAAAATTTTTTTTTTTGCATTTTTCCACGTTTTGAAATATCCTGATTTCAAAAAAGTGATCGAGAAATATCGTCTTTCGCTGTGTGTCTGTAGTCAGCATAACTCCCGAATAAATTGAATGGTGGCGGCAATAGGACCTACCATTTAGGTTTTCATCAAAATCTCGCATGCGCATGAAGTAGCTGCCATTATTGAAAAAAAAATCATGTTTTTCAATGGTTGCTTAAAGTCAGCTTCAACGATTTTGATCAAAATCGCTGAGGTAATGTCTCCTATGGTAATCTAAACATTCCCATCTCTGAAATTCCAGTAAAAATGCTTTAATGACTTAAAATGTTGAAAAACGAATGCTTTTCACACAGAGTTCTCTTTCTTTGAGCATAGCTCATAAACGACCGTTTTTTCTCTTCTCCTCTGTTCCATTTATAAGAAAGGATAATTTAAGAATTATCAAAAAGTATATAGCCATAATCACCATTTTGGCGGAAGTTTTCCTTTTCAGAGACCCAGATAAGAATTATTACAAAAAATATAACCAAACTGACTATTTTTTCCAAATGAATGCTGAAAATATAAAAACGGTAAATAACACAAATTCACGTCAGTATTATAGTGTAACTGAAAGTTGTGCGATGTTTCCCACCCCTATTTTACTTTGTAATTTGTGTATTTATTCTTTTGCCAATTTATAACAGAGTGGCCTATTTATCTCCTTTACAATAACGATATGACGTCAAATAAGACAATTTAATTATTTATTCCTTTCCCTTTTTCATATTTCATGTTTTTCGGAACATCTCAACTCCAGTATTTTAAATGCGCTGCTGTAGCAGGGTTGCCATATTGGCCTTCTTAAGGCCAGATTTGGGAAATTTGGCCTTTTTTAGAAGTGCCTGGCCGTAAGAATTTACGCTTGGCCTTTTCTTTAATTTGGCCTTATTTTTGGCCTTTTTTCCACAACTTCCGAAGTCAGAAATAAATCCCAATTAAAACAAACATTCCCCATTTTTTCAAACATTTTGAGTGAGAAGATACGCTTTTCGCCTGAAGTTAAGTGTGATACCTTCTTTAATCCTGTTTTTTGGCCTCAGGAGCTGACCAGGGAGTCCAGGGACAACCGGAGTTGACAAGAAAGTAGGGGGTCAAATGATTGTCCGAATGCAGGATGTAAAAGAGGCTCTAGGCAGAATAACCGCAGTTTCCTTTTAAGGGGAAAGGGCGATATCAATTAAGACAAGTGATAGAGGGACTGGGTTTCCAAGAATCTTGTCCCAAAAGGGAAGGTGAAATTAGTCGTTCTGTCTTGCCAATGAACCTCAAAATGCTCTAAGCATTGCGACTGCCATCTGCAACCCATCTAAATCCAAGCATGGTGGTCCGTCCTAAAGAGGATGATTATTGTGATGGCAGTAGATTAGTAAAAGTATAATTCGGTTAGATTTGCGGCGGCGCTAGTTCAGAGCCACCGGCTGCTAGCGCCACCTGCAAGAACAACTAAACTTGTTCCAGGACTCTCGAAGAAGGACGCTAAAAATGTGATTCCAGGATTCTGACTCTGATTCGTGCGCTGGATGAATGACGTGTACTAAGCTCCGCGGAGAGCAAAATATTACATTTAACCTAGAATAAAAAGTGTTACGTCTAAAGAATATGTATTGTCCTAATCAATAGTAATTAATAACACATAGAAATGATAGAAGCTTTTACAAAAGCGGATGGCAAATAACCAGCCTCCGCACGTGGTGACCCGGATTGAAGCAAGTTACAAGCAACTGTGAGCGATATGGTTTTTATTTCTATTTGTTTTGGTTGGGGATCTTGTTAGGTTGGGTTCTTGTATTTATTTGAATATTTTAAAATGTATTAAGAGTGAATTTCGCGAATTTAAATGTTTTGCGGAGAGCACGTGGTTGTGCATAACTGTTTGAAATGCTTTAAAAATTATTTCTTAAATGTTCGGTTATACTAAAATGTTGTATTGTATGTGTTAACAATATTTTTCGGTTTTGTCCAATTTTATTCAAATTTTGTGCGACAAAATATTAATTTTGGATTTGAAAATTGTTCAAAATGCCTAACGAAGACAACGATAGACCGGAAGGCACGCAAGACGGCCAGCGGGCTAGTCAAAACCAGCAAATAGCACGCGTTTCGGCAAAACTGCCACCGCTGTGGAAAAACAGGATAGAAATTTGGTTCATTCAAGTAGAAAGTAATTTTCAGCTCGCAGGTATAACATGCGACTTAACTATGTACAATCACGTGGTTGCAGCAATAGACCCAGACACTTTGTCTGCGGTAAGCGATATATTAATATCACCACCTAACGAGAAAAGGTACGAAACTTTAAAGCAAAGGTTAATTCAGGAATATTCCCAATCGGACACTCAAAAGATACGCCAATTGGTGTCCGATTTACAATTAGGAGACGAAAAACCATCCCATTTATTGCGAAAAATGAGAGATTTGGCCGGAACTAGCTTTAAAGATGAATTTTTTTTTAAAACGCTTTGGATGCAACGACTACCTGCAGAAGTACAAACAATTTTGTCTGTGAGTTCCGAAAATGTAGAGAATTTGACTAGCATGGCCGACAAAATTTTAGAAGTTAGAAACGAAAGCTCAGGGCATGCTGTTTTGGCTATGAGCCAACCAAAAGTCCCGCGCCATGACGAATCGAAAGGTAATAAAAATATCCAAGAGGCCGAAATATGTGCTCTCAGGTGCGTAATTGCCGAATTGAGTAAGCAGATTGAAAGGCTTGCTAGGCCACAGGAAAGGGATTATCGGGGCCGCCCGTTCCATAGATCGCCAAGCCGTAATTTTAGGAGGAACTCCCGTGGCAGGGGTAGACAAAAATACGACGGTATGTGTTATTACCACTTTAAGTTCGGAGATAAATCATTTAGGTGTAATTCGCCTTGCAACTTTAAGGGTACTAATCAAAATAATAGGAACCAGGAAAACTAATAATGGCTGCTGAAGAAAGGGTAGCGACGACTAGCTCGGTAGCCACAAACACTTGTCGCCTTCACATTGTAGATAGACGTACAAATTTTAAATTTCTTATAGACTCTGGCAGTGATATAAGCTGTATTCCAGCTCCAAAAAAAGCGAATAAACTTAAACCTGATTCATTACAATTATTTGCTGCTAATGAAACAAAAATATTCACATACGGTTCTAAAACACTTCAATTAGATTTCGGTTTAAGGAGAAATTACGAGTGGAAATTTCTTATTGTAGCAGTTCCCACACCAATTATTGGGGCAGATTTTTTGAAACATTTTGGAATTTTGGTAGATTTACAAAATAGAAAACTAATCGACACAACAACAAAGTTAAGCCGAATTGGCATACAATCACAAAACGACGTGTCATCCGTTAAACTCGTTTCTAGTTCTTCAGATTATCATAAGATTTTATCAGAATTTCCAAATATTCTGGAGGTGTCGCAAGGGCCTAAACAGGTAAAACATGCAACGGTGCACTACATTGAGACTAAAGGACCCCCAATACATAATAGTCCACGTAGACTAAACCCAAAATTGTATGAAGCAGTAAAGAACGAGTTTCAATTTATGATGAACCAAGGAATCTGTAGACCGTCAAAATTGCCATGGGCGTCACCTTTGCATGTTGTACCTAAAGGGACAAATGAAATTAGGCCTGTGGGAGATTACAGGAGGCTTAATGCATGTACAGTTCCGGATAGATATCCGATTCCACATATCCAGGATTTTTCGAACGCGTTATTTGGGAAAAATATTTTCTCAAAAATTGATTTGGTTAGGGCATACTTTAATATTCCAGTGCACCCCGAGCATATTCCAAAAACCGCTGTCTGTACACCATTTGGATTGTTTGAGTTTCCGTTTCTAAATTTTGGCTTATGTGCTGGTGCTGCTCAGACTTTTCAAAGATTCATGAACGAAGTTTTGGGCGAATTAAATTTCTGTTTCGTTTATTTAGACGATATTTTAATTTTCAGTGACAATGAAGCTGATTATAAATTGCATTTAAGAATGGTTTGTGAAAAACTAAGTCAGTATGGCCTCACTGTAAATGCATCTAAGTGTGTTTTTGGGGTAAAAGAAATTTCCTTTTTGGGGCACTGGATAACAAAACATGGCACAACGCCATTGCCGGAAAAAGTAGAACCCATAAGGAATTACCCACAGCCTAAAACAATAAAAGAGTTAAGACGATTTTTAGGATTGCTAAATTTTTTTCGTAGGTTCTTGCCAGGAGCAGCCGATGCTCAAACATAATTAAATAGTTACTTAAAAGGTGCCAAGAAAAACGACAATTCGGTCATCGTTTGGACGACATCTGCAAGCGAACAATTCGAGAACTGTAAAAAAACTTATGGCTGACGCCACACTACTGGCCCATCCAAAATGGGATGCTAAGCTAATTGTACAGTGCGATGCTTCAGATTACGCCATTGACGGAGCTCTTTTTCAAATGGTAGACGATGAACTACAGCCGTTGTCATTTTTCTCGCATAAGCTTTCACCTGCGAAATGTCGATACAGCGCGTACGATCGTGAGCTATTAGCAATGTATGTCACCATTAAACATTTCCGATATTTGTTGGAAGCAAGGGAATTTGATTTATTGACTGATCATAAACCTCTTACTTACGCATTTAAGCAAAAGCCAGAAAAGGCAACGCCAAGACAATTTCGGCAACTTGATTTTATCTCGCAATTCAATACGTCAATCCTACACATTAAAGGAAAAGAAAACATACTAGCTGACGCACTGTCCCGTATTTCCGCAATTGAAATGCCCTCGCCAATTGACTATAATGAAATTGCTAGGGTTCAGGATACAGATCATGAGTTAAAATCACTTATAAATGAACCAAAACACGGCCTTGAACTTAAAAAAAGTTGCCTTACCAGGAACAGACATTCCACTCTTTTGTGATATCTCAACGGGAAATGTCAGGCCATATATACCAGAAAATTTCCGAAAATTAGTTTTTGACTCTCTGCATAAACTTTCACACCCGGGCATTAAAGCGACTTCCAAATTGGTTCGGGAGCGATTCATTTGGCCTCAGATAAATTCAGATTGTACTAAATGGGCAAAAACATGCATTGAATGTCAAAAAAATAAGGTATCAAAACATACAAGGGCCCCATTGGGCAGGTGTCCTGGCCAGGCGGATAGATTTGACCATGTTCACCTAGACCTCATCGGACCAATGCCTCCATCTGAGGTAAAGTCTTATTGCCTGACCATGGTGGACAGATGTACCCGCTGGCCAGAGGCTGTGCCCATTGATGATATAACGGCATTGATGATATAACGGCGTTTGAATTTTACAGGACTTGGATTTCTCGTTTCGGCGTTCCATCCCGAATCACCACCGATCAAGGTCGCCAATTCGAGAGCCAGCTTTTCCAGAGCCTTGCCCGTTTGCTGGGGATACAGCGAATCCGGTCTTCGCCATACCACCCACAAGCCAATGGCATGATTGAGCAACTGCATCGACCGCTGAAAGCTGCAATAAAGGCCTACAAAACACCAAAGTGGATCTCAGCACTGCCAGCCATTCTACTGGGTTTCAGATCGGCCTTGAGGGAGGACCTGCAAGCTTCAACGGCAGAGCTCGTCTACGGCAAGACTCTTCGACTACAGGGAGCATTCTTCGAGGCGACACCACACGAAGCAAGTCCGCAACAGTTAGTGGAGGAATTAAAGGAACATTTCAGCAATATCCTACCCACACCGACAACATCCCACGGGAGACGGCCCACTTTCATCCACCCAGGACTGAAGGACTGTACCCACATATTCCTAAGACATGACGCTGTGAGGGGACCACTCCAATCTGTATACGAGGGACCATTCAAGATCCTGAAGAGGATGGAGAAAACAATGGATATAGAGGTAAAAGGCAAGCGGCGTACCATTTCCATAGACAAAATAAAGCCGGCATTTCTGGAGCAGACTCCGAAGATCACAGCCAAGATGCCAGCTGCTGCCACGCCAGCCGTAACAGTGGAAGCCATCCCCGAGCAGCCAGAAGCTCCAGAGGAGATCTCATCGCCATCTCCAGACGAAGCGAGAGCGACAAGAGCAGGACGCAGGGTACACTTCCCCAAACATTTGGCTGAATACAGATTTTAACGTGTCATGAATGACACTGGGGGAGGAGTGTGCGGCGGCGCTAGTTCAGAGCCACCGGCTGCTAGCGCCACCTGCAAGAACAACTAAACTTGTTCCAGGACTCTCGAAGAAGGACGCTAAAAATGTGATTCCAGGATTCTGACTCTGATTCGTGCGCTGGATGAATGACATGTACTAAGCTCCGCGGAGAGCAAAATATTACATTTAACCTAGAATAAAAAGAGTTACGTCTAAAGAATATGTATTGTCCTAATCAATAGTAATTAATAACACATAGAAATGATAGGAGCTTTTACAAAAGCGGATGGCAAATAACCAGCCTCCGTAGATTAATGAAATTTAGGTTTTTCTAAATAACTTTTAAGAATGGATTCATCATACATCTTTATGAACAAATAATTCAGAGAGAAAATTTACATTTAAAAAGTAAACTTCGATCAATCGTAATCATATATATGCGCCTTGTAAAATAGTGAAAATTAAATTAAATATCCAGTTTCGATGTTTCAACAATCTTCTACTAAAATTAATAATTTTCATTGTAATAATAAAATAATTTTTTTAAAAATAATATTTAGGAATCCAGTTGTGTAGTGAAACGGGAATTTTGTAAAGCTCCACAATTCACGTTTTCCAAATATTCATTCGTATAAAAATCAAATTCATGTAATTAATGTTTTATCTGGATTTGATGTCATTTACACACTCATCAAATGTCTCTTCTACCTAAATAGAGACAAAAGAGTGTTGTTTGTACTCAAATGAGAAACTGAAAAAAAGAATAAAAATGAAGGAAAAATATGTAAAAAATATTATAAAATGTCAAGCATTTTTTTTAAGTTACCCTTATTTCAAAAAATTTCCAATATTTTTCTTTAAACTGTTTGATTTTTTATGCTCATCTTAATGATGATAGAGATATTGCAACATTTTTGGCCTTCCCTCCCCCCACCCATTTCCCTTTAACCTTTGCATTCATGTATTTCACATTATTAACAAGGAGTTCAAATTGCACACACACAAATTCCGTTCCATTGTACCCAAAGGCGGCCCTAGGTTCATTTTTCAGGGGGGGCCATTTTAAACTTTAAGTTCGTAAAATGTATGCACTATGTAACCTAATTATAATAAACTAACTGCTGATTAAATGCTTGATTGCAATGATAAGTGTAGAATTTTCTAAATTAGTAATTTTCATTTGATGCAGAATTAAAAAAGTTAATTTAAGCTTGAATTGCTCTCCTGAAAAATAAGAAAAGAGTAAAACAAAGAAATTACAAAAAAATAAAAATAGTTAATAATTGTTTTACAATCACACTTCTTTACTCTTTGAAAGCCTAAAGAACAAAATCCAATTTCCTCTGCTTTGTTTTGGCAAATCTGCCTATGACACAGCTCACATCAATGTTTATGTCTCTGTGAGTATGCAACAAGCTAAGTCCTGCTAACCTTTCTTCCCCCATTCTAGCTCTTAGCCACGTTTTCAAGCGTCGAAGGGTAGAGAAACTTCATCAGCAACTTCATCAAGCTTCTTCAGCAGAGGCAACGCTAACTGGTAGTGTTGCCAAAATTTTAAGTAACTCGTAAATAGTAGGATATACATATTTGTCACAAGCTCTCATTGTATCTATGGCAGAAGTGGGGAGCTATTCTTCTTTTTTCCATTTCTCTCTCCATAGTGCTAGCTCACTTTCAATCAGAATAACACTCATTTGTGTCAGTCCTAAAATTGGTATGAACTTCTTTAATAAGTTTTAAAGCTCGTTGCTTTCTGATTCTGTTGGCTTTTCCATATCGGAGGTTGGAATCAGTAATCGAAAGCCAAAACAATCCAAATTTTCTTTTGGAAATCTTCCTATTAGGTCTTCAATTATATTATCCAATAAAGGTATGTAAACCGAGATTCTAAAATACTCTTCTGGTATTTGAGTATTTCTTTTTAGAGAAGTATTTAAAAATGCTCTCATTTTTTCTTTTTGAAGACATATTGTAGATATTCGTCACTATAATTACTCGAGGTAAAATGATCACGAAATCTTTAAACAACGAATAAAAGTGTTGCTAGTTCAACAGATATTTTCACAATAAATGGCCTGTCTAAACTAGTTATAACAATAACACAGTACCGATTCCATGCCCAAGTGACAAAAGTCACACACTAGTCCAGACATCACGTGTTGAAATTACCCTCGGCGCCATGGTTGCTTAGAAGAGCATGGTTGTTCCAAAAAGGGGCAGAGGCCCCCGGGAAAAAGGAAATCGTCGTTTAGGAGGGGGATGGTCACTACCTGTGTACTTGTGTTGTGTACAGGGTATTGTGTCGTGTGTTGTGTACGTAAATACATTTAAAACAAGGGTTTTTTCTGAGGGGGGGGGGGGGGGGCTATAATTTTTTGTACTGTAAAGAAAAAATTTACGTTAGTGAAATTGTGCTTAAAAATCGGTATTTTCACCGTTTTTTAAACTGGAAATTCTCAAAGAGTTTTGGGATATTTGAAAGGGCTAGGAAGGAAGAGGGAACCCTTCAAGGAGGGGGCCATGGCCCCCATGGCCCCCCCTTGAAGCCGCCAATGATTGTACCTTGTATGGAAAGTATTCATAGATTTCTATGTTCAAAGGGTGGTATATTTTTAGAAAGAATTTTTTTTAAGCATTTATTACCAATCCATTATTACCAAAAACAAATATTTTAACCAAAATATTTACTTGAACAATTTTTAAAATTAATAAATTTGTAATTAAAAAATTAAAATTTTAAAATGTTTGTTGTTAAGGACGACCAAAGAGACATCCTAGTGAATCTAGAGCACTATTTTTTAAACCTTTGTCATACAGAACACTAAAATAATGTATTTTTTCCCATTTGGCATCAATTTAGCGATGACGTCACAGTTTGGCCTTTTTTGGCCTTGTTTTACTTTTTTCATCTGGCAACCCTGTGCTGTAGCATCTTGTGACATCTGACATATCACATATCTCATTTGTGAATTGCGGGCTGTTTTGTAAACAATGTCGGAGGGTAACAAAGAATTTACTTTCATATGGAAGATTGAAAATTTCAGCATGCTTCCTCATCAGACTGGAGAATCATTGGAGAGTCCAGTGTTTGTGATTGACTCGTGGGAAGAAGTTGAATGGTGTTTGGAGTTGTTTCCTAGAGGTGATGAGGATGAAGATTCTTTGGGGTGTTTTTTATATATGACAAATACTGAAGTTAAACAATCAAACCCCAATTTCTCTGTGACACTTGAATCAACTGATTCTACTAAGGAAATAACTTTTGAAAGCGTCCTCGAGGTCGAAACATTATCTTGGGGTTGGGACCGGTTAATTTCTTTGACTGAAATGTATGCAAAGAAGTACCTCTACTTACCTCAAGATATTTTATCACTCCGGTGTCAGATTCGACCCTCAGATTCAAATAATGAGCAATCGACTACGAACAACAAAATAGAATGCTCTTCAAGTTTTTTGAAAAAAACTTGTGTTTCTCGGACTGGTATTCAAGTGCAGCAAAGGTCTATCACATGGCCCATACAAAACATAAGCAAATGCGGAAAACGTGTGGAAAAATCCTTTAGTGAAGTGTTGAAAGATTCACCTGGTTTGAAGGTGACATTAAATTTTAGTGAAATCACAAATACTGTTTGTGTTCCGATCGAAATACAACAAACTGGTAAAGCACTATTAGATAAAAAACAAGAACGACTTTTCGTAAAATGCAAAATAACCGTTGACGCTGTTGAAAAAGAGTATCGTGATTCCAAAGAGAGCACTCATTTATTCAACTTGGGATTTAATGATGTCTGGCACTTCCCCCTGTTTCTCAAAACCAGCAACCTGACCCAGGGCAAATACTTAAACCAGAAGGATACATTACTTCTTCAGTGTGACTTCGTCTTCTCCTACAAAGATGGAATGTATACATGGGATGAAAGCCATGCGCCTTTTGCTTTTGGATCGAGAAAGTTGGAAAAGACGAGCGATTGGTGCATCAGTGTACAAAATCTTTGTGCATCTGGAAAATTCAGTGATGTCGTACTCAGGGCTGGTGGTGAGGCATTTCCCGCCAGCAAGCTTGTTCTTTGTGCCAGATCTCCAGTATTTAGTGCAATGTTAGAAAATGACATGAAGGAAAAAATTTCTGGTGTTGTTGAAATCGACGATATAGACCCAACTACCCTAAAAACATTGTTGACATTCATAAATTTTGATGATATAAAGGATGATCTGTCCCTTGAAGATGCCTTAAAGTTGTACAAGGCAGCGGATAAATACAACATTGTATCTTTAGAGAGCTGGTGTAGGACATCTTTGATGGCCTCTCTATCTGTGGAGAGTATGTGCGACGTCCTGGTTTTTGCAGATGCTCATCATGACCATCTCCTGATGACCGGTGTTCGCAATTTTATCTCCTGTCACGAAAATGAAATTTTTGATTCAACACATTGGAAAAGTTTCATGGATAACAATCTCAAGTTATCTGCTGAAGTCATGCACAAGGTATTAATAAATAGAAAGCAGATTTAAAATTATTTTGAAACACTGATATCTTGATCTAAGTATCAAATACTAGTTCGAAAGTTTCAGTTTGTAACGGTAAAAATTATATTGTTTTTTAATACTCATTTTCCAAATTTGTGAGAAAACACGCATTTTCTTATTTATTCTTTATAATTTTTTTTTCTTAAACTATTTCTTAAAAAATCTGCTATAGATGTATAATAAATTCCTGGCATATTTATAGAATATTTATTTGTTTAGGAGATTAATTACTTTATATTTTTATTATTTAGTTACTCTTTCTAACGCGTGTTATACTATTCATAAATAATGTACTATTTGCCTTGCTAAGCTGTATTATTGCAATAAGATTAACAACTAAGATACTATGCTATGTGCTAATAATTTTAGATAATAGTTTAAAGTTTATGATAATACATTATGCAGTCCCGTAAGGGCCCAGTATATCGAACTTATACTTACAGAAATAAAAACTGAAACTTTTTTAAGGGGTCTCAGTACCCTTAAAAAATTCTGCAGGCATACGCGAAAGCTCAGTTTTCGAGTCAATATAACTTTTTAACCAAGCAAAGTTTAAGGTTCTGGTTTTTTACACTTGTAACTTTACACTATTGTTATTTACATCACCCTTAAACTTAAACAGCAATAAAATAATTGTTATATATATTTGGAAAAATAAATCATAACATTTTTAATAATCAGAAAAATATGCAATTTGCTGCGTGCGTGATTATGAAATAAATTATGACCCAAATTATATCAAATTGTTTTCAAATTACACATACAATAGCTATCTAGAAGTTATACATCATTTAAGTATGTTTCATAAGGCTTAAGTATTTTTTATTTAAATAAAAATTAAATTTTTGGTAACATTTTTACAAAAAAAATGCTCCCATTTTTTTTTTTTTGTAAATAAAAATCTTCCCAAATTGAAGTATAAGTTATAGAGTAAGTCATAAAGAAAATGTGCAACAAATTTCAAGTTCATACAATAAATACTTTTTTTAAAATCATGCGCGCAAACTCGAAATTTACATTTTGAGAAATGTCAAGTTAAAATTTTACTTAGAGTAAATAAAATGAGATTAATTACCTTATCAAATTCTCCTGTACCATAAACCATTCCTTCCTTCACCTACAGAGACTCATTTATTGCAGCATTTTATAGTTTTTTGCTTTCCGAGCCTCTAACAAAGCACGGCTGGCTCTTTTTTCAGCCACAGCGACACGCGTTTTACTATGTGAAATACAAGCAGTTATATATATATTTTTGTATATTTTAAGTGTAAAACTTTCAAGTTAGCTAATACAGGAAGCTAAATGTGCAGCCAGTTTAGCTACTGTTATACCCAACACAATAACTTTCGAATTATACTTCCATACGAGAGAATTCAGGGATTCGTTGGTTTTCTGTGTTCGACCGCCAAGGCATTACCATAATAGAACCATATGGGATAGATCTTTAAAAACAGGTTTAATAGTGTCAATAACGGCCAAAGGTAACGTGTTATTATGCTTAAAAACCCTCAGTTTACAGTTAGCTTCTGCAATGTTATACTTACACCAAGTCTTTTCACCTTTTGGGAAACCCAAAGTATACGCTCTTTGTCAGAGCTGCCTGTATGAGCCCATACAGCCGAAATAGCTTGCCTCTTGTCATTAACGCTAATTGAATTGTCCCTTATGCCATTCCCATAGTATGAAGTCAGTTTCTTGACTTTGATTTTTGTTAGCCAACCTTTGCCGCCTATAGTTTTGCCATCTGACAATTTCTTATTTCCAAGAACTGACTTTATTTTTCGTAAACGAGTACCCACTCTTTTCTGAATGTGGCCCACGCATTCTACTATCTTGATTTCAAAATCTATCCCAAAAGGTTTGCTTTCTAAAACAGCCGCAGATGTCTTGTACTCTTTATACTTCAGCCCTCGTTCAGTTTCCGTTCTCCGAAAAATTCCATCGACATCCATCTTTCCTGCAGATCCGAACATGATTTTTAGTAGAAAATGATCTGTGCTTTGAAATCCAAGATTTATATCTTGGTCCAAATTTACAGCCTTTTCACAACTGGCATCCTATGTAATGCGACGACATTACCTTGACATCAATGTGTTTATCCGATTCACTGTCAATCAACGTACAGGCACCGACAAGCGACGTGTGGCTTCGAGTCTTTCATGTAATATCCCCACTAATAGTTACGGATGTATTGTTGCCATGAAGGGAAATTTCTTCAGACCCTGCCCGTTTCAAAGAGTCTTCGGTAACTACCTGGATTACCTCAGTCAGTTTTTTGTTGATAGCATATGATTTTTGGGAAATGGTTGTTGATAAACTCATCACGTTGCAGAATGTTTGATGAGAAGTCTGTTCAGCCCCACAATATCTCATGTCTATTTCTGGAATGTTTTTATTTGGGCCAATCATTGTACAGGATTTAAATGAAGCCTCAGAAGTACAATGAACACATGTGACTGTGTAAGTAGAAGAAAGTCCACTTGTTGATTTCTCAGAGAATTTTATATATCCATGATACAAAAAACAGTTTTTTTTTAATTGTCCAACAACATAAAAGTATCAACAATTCTGTATCCACAAAATTCAGTGGATCCCACATCGGGACATTTGCACTAGCTGGGGTAATCGCCAACTTTCCTCGCCAAACCAGTTCTCTGTTTTCTCCCCTGACTTGCATCGTCGTTCCCCCTTCCTCCGAGTGATGAATGCGACTGAGTTTACTCAAGGAGGTTAGAAGAGAGAGGAGGTCCGAGCAAGCTTGGCACGAAGAAGCAGACTTTGGCAACCCTACTCTCACTTGAACTAAGCCTATACAAGCCGACTTTTTAATACGCTCTACTACGGGAAAAAACGTGGGTAGGTTTGGAAATTCTGCCAAATTTTTAATATAGTTTTTAAAAAAGCAATTTCTGTGGTTGTAGGCTATAGTTCAAGACATGAACTATCAAATGGTATGCGTATTACTCTTCACGGCTAATTATTAAGCAATATTCAGCGGTTTTTAAATCCCTCACACTAACTTCGATTTTGTATGAGACGTGCAAATAGATGGAGGGCTAATTACACATTTGCCGTCATCCAATCGAGAAAAAACTTATCAGATTGATTCGATGTGGATGGCAATGCACTCAGTTAAGTTTTCGGGTCTATTACTATCACTAAAAGACTGCTTTTACACACGCTACTATTGGACTATTTAGCCCACTTGCCATCCACCCATCAAGCTGAAACTTGGCAGATGGATTTAATTTGGATGACAATACATTCTATCAAATTTTTAGGCGAGTCACTACCACTAAAAGGCCACTTTTACATATATGCTTTTTATTGACGCTTTGGTTTACTTATAAACCCATTTCCTATCATGAGATTAAACATTTAATCTTGCCGGACACACTCGTTTTCTATGACAATGCTTTCTATTAAGTTTTGGTACTGTCACACAACGGCAGTTTTTACATGCGTTTCTATTGCCTTACGTTAGAATTATCAGTAGCCTTTACTCACGTTCTATTATCCAGATACAAAGCTTTTAATTCAAACATTTTCAATTTTAGCAATATTTAATGACTAAAATCTTCAACAATTAAAGTTACAGAGGAAAAATATTCAAATGGCTAATTAACCCACTTGCCGTCATCTAATTGAACTGAGACTTGGCAGATGGACTCATTGTGGTTGAAAATTTTATAAATGGATTCAATATTTAAAAAAAATGGATGCAATATTTTCTTTACCTTTGCACACTATGTATGTAATCGTTTCGTAATCTATTGGAAATATTTTACACTAGCTGCGTGGTTCCTCGTTGCGGATATCCATCATTGGTGTATAGGTCTCATCTCAAGCTTTTAGGGCTTTACTCGCAGAGAGGTTCATTGCCACGCAAAACCAAGCTCGCTTCGCCTGTTGGAAGTTTAATTGTAACATAAAAACAGCTCGCTTCACTGGCTGAAAAATTTATTGACACATAAGCACTGGCTCGCTTCACTTGTTCAAAGGTTAGTTGCTACGCAAATGCAAGCTCCCTTCGCTCGCTGAAAAATTATTTGCTACGCCCGCACAGGCTTGTTTTGTTCGCTGGAAGGTTAATTATTGCAGAAACATATGTTCACTTCGCTCACTGAAATTCATACTCTACTCTTATTTGAAGTCACTTTATACAGAAAAACTTTAAGTCAAGAAGTCTTTTTACTATTATAACTCACAAATACAAAGTTTCTAATATAAATCCTTTATATATATGTTTTATGTGTAATTGTAAGTCACTGAACTCAGATCAAGTTTTGATAACGTTTGATCACAAAGGGAAAAAACAACCCCTATTCTGAAATATTTACTAATTTCAAAACTTGCTTGAATACATTTTCATCCACAGCGAGTCTATCTGGAAAGTTTCAGTCCAATTGGATGAAGTGCGATATCATCCGAAGCGACGATAGTGGCTTGTGTAAAAGCATTCTTTTATAATAGTTTTAGTCCCCAAAACTTGATATAATACATTCTTATCGACAATGAAGCTGTCTGTCAAATTTCAGCGCGATTGGATGACGGTAAGTGGATTTATTAGCATTCAGAAACGATAATAGAAGCTTGTGTAAAAGCGATCTTTTTGAGTGTCTGTGACAGCCCCCAAAACTTGATACAATATTATGGAATCTATATCAAATCAATCTGCAAAGTTTCAATTCGACTGGATGACAGAACGGGTGTTAATAAATAAATCATTCGAAGTGACGATTAGGCTTGGGCGATGTATCGATACATCGTCCAAAACCGGTGTGAAATCAACATCGTCAAACCGGTTTCACTTTATTCCTCAAACCGATACATCACGATCTTTTTTGACGAGAGCGCCATACTTGCCTAGCACTTCAAGGACGAAGAACCGTTACCACGATTCATGAGTGGTTTTTCTAAAATACTATAGGAACGTACTGAAACCGTCGATACCGCGCCGTTTGATATACGATACTTCATCACATCGCAGTTAATCCTCCCTGCATATGCGCGATGTATCTAAGACTGTATTGAAACGTACTGTAACAGCTACACTGCGCCGTTGCAGATGATTTCCATTTGCTTTTGCTGGGGCGATACTCGGCATCGTGATAATCGAATCCACCTTCGGTATGTGGGATGTTTCCATTTTAGGTCTCGCGTTTATTTCCTATTTCGTTTTTACAGCTGAGTATTGAAATTGCTTGGTGGTTTTCAGGCGCCAGTAGTCTAGCAATATTGGAGATTCGATGAAAGAAGTATTCTTTTTATTGTTTGAACATTTTTTTTGTTGTTCTCGTTACTCTTGTAAAACGTTTTGATTTTTATTTAATTTGTCATGAGATATAAGACCTTGATATTCTATTTTTGGAATTCAATTGAGTATTTCCTAAAATTTATGTGTTTCATTTTTGATTTTTTCTCCAACTTGGAAGAAATAAAATATAACATTTTTGTATTTTTAAATCTTTTACATCAGGGTTACTTCAGGATTTTTTTTATCTAATATTTTTACCCTTGAAAGCTTTGCTTTATTTATTTAACTCAAGGGGATTGCGGAATTCTAGCTCGGTAATTTCAGTTTAGTTCTTAACTAGTTAAGATAATCAGGTTATTTATTACTATAATGGTTTGTTATATCTGCCAAAGTCAATATGAACTAGCGCATGGACTGATCACAGCTGTTTCTCTAGTTTAATTGCTTAAAAACTTATAAACGATTTGTTTCCCATTTACGTTGAAGGATTTTCTCTTCTGATTCGTAAGTAAATAAATGTTTAATAATTATTATTTTTTTCAGTTTGTACAATTTGAATAAAGTTTATTTCCATAAGATTAATTACTCAATCCAACATTGCTTCTTAAAAATGCTGAAATGCATATTTTTTTGACACAAAATAAAGATTATTAGAATTTTAAATGTTATGCATGAATTTTATTTTTATTGTTTAATAGTTATATTGTATATAGTAAGTAATAAAATATTCATTATAAAGTATGTTTTTGATTTAATAATTAAGAATATCCAATAATTAAAGTAACATGTGCAGCGCCAGGAAGTGCACTTGTCCTACCCCCCATCCCCCTCCTTCCCTGGATAATAACAAAGTAAAATTTCATTAATATAGAGAAATTGAAAAATCCGGATTGAACCAAAAAAATAAAAAAATAGCCGGCTTATAACCCCTTGAGTGCTTTATGTATCCCCCTGAAAGTAATTCGGTCGCTGCTCATGTTATTTAAAATAAACTTCTATACATGAATTCAATAAAATTTTACAAAGCTAAGCAAGCATAACTTTCGGCTACATAGCGTGTTATGAAAACGTTGTTTTATAGTATTTTGTAAAAAAAATATAGTTAACATCGTGATGTATCGTGACATCGTGATGTTTGCTTCCCGATATATCGCGATGCAGAAATGTTAACATCGCCCAGGCCTAGTGACAATGTAGTGTTCGCAATAGCGGTCTTTTAGTGACATCCCCCAAAACTTAATAGAACGAATCTATGTGACCAATTTCACCCGATTGGTTGGTTGGTTGGTTCACTCAACGACCTATTTTTATGCATAATGACGGCTAATCAGGCCAGGATTTACAGCTTAACGTGGATTCTGAACCACAACGAACATCCCCAGATAGCATTTTATCCTTTTATAACCCTTGTGTAAACCCCTCGAACGAAGACGGAGCAAGCTTCAGATGACAAGGATGTAACCTTCATAAAACCTTGAAAAACGGGTCCTAGTCTCCAGGCGTCAAGCTTTACGTAACCGTTTCACGACCACCCTTGCCAAAAGGTATTCGCCGTAAAGGGTCCGTAAACCTTTTCGAGATAAGCCTGCCACAGGGTTTTTGCTGTAAATGATGTGTAAATCTTTTCGCGATAGGCTTGCCACAAGGCTTTCGCCGTCAAGGGTCCGTAAACCTTTTCGCGATAAGCCTGCCACAGGGTTTTTGCAGTAAATGATGTGTAAATCTTTTCACTATAAGGTTCCACGTAGATATAGGAAAGATTACAAAACTTTTCCTTTATAAAGTATCATTTACCTTTTGTGCTCAAAAAGAAACACTTTATTGGGAGAGCTCCAATGTTGTCTGGAATATGCTTTAAATTTAGTGGCTAATGATAAATTGATATTTAATCAATAGGAATGTAATTACAATTTGCCTTTAATAACCTAATTAATAGATAAATTTTAATTTGCTAGATAGAACTTACTAGAATTATAAACACAATTTACTTTTTTTTGGTGGAGAATTTTAAAAAAAATAAAGATTTAAAATTCAGGAAACAACAATAATAATGTATATATTATTAAAAAAATGCATTGAGATCTTAATAGGTTGCATTAGACAATTTAAATTGCATTAAAATTTGTTTTAATTGGTTGATCCAAGCTAATTATAGTTTATTATTTAGAAACATATACGATTAAAAATTCATTTTTAGTAAACATTTTTTAGATAATTCTTTATTTTGAAGTAAACAAACACAAATGAGTTGCTTTTTTGTTTTATACAAAGAACATAATTTAAACATGATTTTAAATATATACTACAAATATTTCTTCATTTATTTGCTGCATCTGACAAGAAGTTTCTGGAGGATTCTTGAGGAAAACTAAAGGGAATCCCATTCATTTCTCTCTGAAAAAAATAAACAAATTTAAAATCTATAGTAATAAAACAAGCTGTGTGTGTGTCTTTCTATCTGTGACTATGTGGATCTATAGAAGATCTTAAAAGTGGAGTAGAGCTCTGAAATTTTCAACACAAGAAGTTTTGGCCTTCTAATTTTATGTATGTCAAACAGAATGTTAAAATTTTAATTAGTTCTTTTTTAATTAATATTTTAATTAACTTCTTTTTTAACAAAGTGACTTCAAATAGAGATACAGCTCCGAAATTTTCAACATAAGTAGTTTTAACCTTCTAATTGGACTTTTGAAAAAGAAAATGTTAAAATTTTAATTAGTTATTTTTTAATTGTCTTAATTAATCAAAAAAATATTACAAAACGACTTCTGATTGTGCTACAGCTCTAAAATTTTCAAATTTTGGTCTTATTGAACTATTGAAAACCAGAATTTTAAATTTGTTGTTAGTTTTTTCTTTAATTACTTATTAAATATTTTACAAAACGGTTTCTAATAAGGCTACAGCTCTGAAATTTTCAACAAAAGTAGTTTTAGCCTTCTAATTGGACTTTTAAAAACAATTTAAAATTTTTATTTAGTTAATTTTTTGATTTATTATATATTTAACAAAACGATATCTAATAGGGCTACAGCTCTGAAATTTTCAACAGAAGTATTTATGGCCTCCTAATTAGAGTTTTGAAAAACCGAATTTAAAATTTTTATTTAGTTCTTTTTTTAATTAATAAATATTTTACAGAACGATTTCTAATAGGGCTACAACTCTGAAATTTTAAACATAAGTAGTTTTGGCCTTCTGATTGGACTTTTGAAAAAAAGAATTTTAAATTTTTATTTAGTTCTTTTTTTTAATTAATTAACAAATATTTTACAAAACGATTTCTACTTGGGCTACAGTTCTGAAATTTTCAACACAAGTAGTTTTGCCATTCTAATTGGTCTAATGACAAAAAGAATGTTAAAATTCTACTAATTTGATTTTTGATTATTTTTTTCATTAATATTTTTTAAAAATCAAAATGTTTGCAACACTTGGCCATTACATATTTTGGATCACTTGTTTGTTGTAATGCTGCTGTAAAGTGTAATGGCTAGTCGTAGAAGCATTTTTTGTAGCTGGAGGTCTGTGAAGGAAAATTTTGACTTTGAAAAGAAAACTTTACTAATTTTCCTTCTCAGTATTTAACAACAACGTTAAACACCAATTTACAGGGATGCTATTGTAAGGATTTCACTTCCTTTAATACAGTACCAATTTCAAATTTATTATTTATTTAAACACTGATAGCTGGTTTAAAAATTTTTAGTGTTCATAATTTTAAAACTTGCAAAAAAACTTCCTGCGGTTCAAAGGGTTAAGCATACATCTTTTTGTTTGGGGTAATTATAAAACAGACTTTTGGTTGGTGGTGAGCTACAAAAAAAAAAAAACAGGATAAGCCGACATCTTTATTCTTATAATTTATATTATTTTGTTTTAAGAAGCCAGATCACAGACCAAGAAGTATTTAGGCATTCAAAGTAAATGATAAAATTATTTTAAATAGTTTATTCAGATTTGTAAATAATGCTGGCAAAAGGGGAAAAAAAACCAAAAAACAACAATTTGCAATCATTTTATGGCCGATTAAAGGTTGCCAATGGTCAATTATATAAGTACCCTTTTTTAAAAAACAATTTCTTGATTTTAAGGACATGTATGGTGAGCTTCTACTCTGTATATATATGCCAATAGTATTCCAAGTTTTATAGTTTTTGTCATTGCCTCCCCCTCCCCCAAGGGATTCGAGGGGGGGGGGGGGGACTTGGTTTTGAGATTATATTTTTTATACATATTAAAACTTACAAGCCTACCAAATTTCATAGTTTTAGCATAACTAAGAAGTACCTTAGAATATTGATAATCAGCTAGTCTCACAAAGTGCTGTTTCCTGCCGTTTTCGAATTTGATTATCTCAACAACCATTATAATTAGAGACTTGAAACTTTGAGGTTTTATTAAAATAACTAACAACTAGCTATCCATAACAAAATTTAAGCTTTCAGGTATACTGTAATGTGCACATATGAGGGGATCAAAATGCTGCCGAGTTGCTTCCAGTAAACTTGGCAGGTGCACTACCTTGCACCTAGATAATAAAAACTGGTATGTGGTATGTATCCAAAAAGTCTAAAGGCTGTCTTCAAAAAAATGTCAGTTATAAAAAGCAAAGCAATCCCCTCGCTCGAGCAAAATTAAAAACTCCCTGTTTTACCACGATTAATAATTTGGTATTGAAGATCAGAATAAACAAAGGATTCTATTTACGTAGGATTGCTTAGCCATATGACGTCAGTGGCGTAGACAGGGAGGACGCTGATAGGGCTACAGCTCCCTGAAAATTGGGGAAAAATTATATTTCCAAGTATAATGTAACATAATTTTTGTAAATAGTTAATATGTGATATCCTCATTTAACAAACTTTTCGAGTCAGTAATTTTTTCAAAATAATTATAACAACGAGAAATGAACACTAAAATACAAGCACATCTATTTCATTTCAAACTCTAGCAATTTTACATTTCTTTCTCATTTCTATATGCTGGGGTCATGGCGTCCTTCAGATGGTCAGAGCAGAGAAAACCTACTGGTTTACTGAAGGAGCATGCATAGACACAAGATTTCTCCCTCCTGATATAAATAATAATGCAGAAGTTTCTGTCATAGAAAATCTGTAAAATTTTAGGAAAGAGATTTTGCTGGTTTTCGAAACATCATCGAAGCAGAATGGGAAATATGGAAAACAAAATACAGGGTTACTGCAAAAGAATCATTCATTTTCAAAACCCGATTTATTCAAAAGTATTATACTTACAAATATGATTGATAAATGGAAATAACCACAAAATATTCAAGTTTTATGCTCCAGGTGGTACTCAAGTTTACCTGCTTTATTCAAAAGTATAATACTTTTGAATAAATCCAGTTTTGAAAATGAATGATTCTTTTGTAGTAACTCTGTAGAAATTCTTTCTAATACCATTGATGCTTTCGCAGAATGTTCTGTAGACATATTTCCGAATATACGTCACTTATTAAAAAAAAAATGTAGACTACCAGTTTCAATTGCAACTTCTGGGTTTTTTAACTTTGTGATCATTAACATAACATATTAAGCAATTCTATGAGCTAAACAAGATTGAACAGACTGGCACTTTTTGTCCATTCACAGCAACATAAAAATATTGTTTTGGGAGCCAATGAAATTGCTTTTTTGGAGGGATTTAGAATTTACTAACAAACAGTGTTTACATTATATCATAACAGTAATTAACACTTAGTAAATTTCATTGTATAAACTAGCGTTGATTTTTTAACATGTTACTTCTTGCATTGTTTGTATTATGTATTTACATTGATTTTATAACACTCGTGCTTATTTTTTATTAACACAGGCTTACGCAGTGATTTAGAAAAGGCACTAATGTTTATTCAATGTGCTATTCGTTATGATGTGGAATCGTAAAATTATTTGTTTTTCTATACCTTAACAGAACACTGGTGAAATACAGCATTGTTAAATTTCATTCTATTGTTAAAAAGTGGGTACTTTTAATTTATAACTAGTTTTATTACTCTTTAATATTAGCTGCTCAACCCTCTTTCCTTGTTATGATCAAATGTTCAGTTTTTTAAGGCTGTACATGAATATGGCAAGTGTAAACAAAAGTCTTTTTTCCTTCAGAAAAAAAAAATCTAAATTGTGAATAACTAATGCTTTTAAAAAAGTGTAGTACTGATCCTCCAATTAGTGCTCTACAAGAAAATAGCGAATAAACATTGAAAAAAATGGTGATTAAATCAAAAATAAACGTTAGAAAAATAATAACTTCACTTGATAATACTAAAAAAACATGAAAAAGAGATACAATAAACAAGAAAAAACAATAAAGTAGTTCTTGAAGAGCTTGTCAGTAAGGTTACCAGAAAAACAACTAGCAAAAGAATTCATTGTTTTTAACACTATGCAGATTTGATTAAAAATTACAAAAGTAAAAAAAAATAGCTTACCTCAAACTTCAGAAAATAGCTCTGAGTTGTGTTTCAGCATCTAGCAGTCAGATCTTTTGAGTTGTGGAACGCAAAATTTTCTGAGAAATATTGGAAAATGTATATTAAAGAGAGTTTGAAAGGAACATTGGAACAGATGTAGCATAAGACTTTTGTCGATTAGAAAATTCGCCAAAATTAAAAACACAGTAACTAAAATAAAATTTAAATAAAAACAAAGAAGGGCTTGTCAAGAAGAACCCGCGATATCTTGTTTTACTAAAAAATTTTAAAATTTATTGGATCCATACAAAAAGACAAAAGGTGCCGAATTTTTTTTTTTTTTAACTTCAGATGGAGAAAAGCACCTCCTCTATTTCTAACCCCCGCCCCGCAAACCAAGAAGCAGTTGGGTTCGGTGTATCTGTCAATACCATACAACAGCGTTATAGCCTTGGGAAATTGGTTAATTGGCCACACATGCTGCATGTCTGCTCTTTGACAA
This sequence comes from Linyphia triangularis, assembly GCA_963978545.1. NCBI lineage: Eukaryota > Metazoa > Arthropoda > Arachnida > Araneae > Linyphiidae > Linyphia > Linyphia triangularis. The sequence goes on along the minus strand of OZ021729.1, from coordinate 6,911,946 downwards.
AAGACCAGACATGCCTTGGGGATGCACCGGAGTGTCCTTAAAGTGGGCTTGCAATATACGATTGATAAGAATGTATGAGTTCGGAGTAACATTTAATTTTAGTATGTGTGTCAAGATTTAGAATTTAAACATTTAAAATTGAATTTTTTTCAAACTAATTTCAAAAGCTAGCTATCGATACCAATAAAAGTAATTTGTTGAAAGATTTATTTATTTAAAGTTTAAATAATTATTTTTCAAAATACCAAGTTTACATTCTCAAAAACATTTGTTATTTGGGTAAATGGTATTTATATTATTCATTGATTTAAAAAGGAAATGGCCGACCAAACGGTATAGTGTTTAGCGTGAAAGCTTATAGACCGCGAGGCTGCGTGTTTGAGTCCCTTGTTAGGCATGGGTGTTGGTAAATGTATGTTGGCTTGTCTAATGACGAATGTTTCGGCGCATTATAGCCCTCGTGTTGCTGAAGGCGCCAGATAATCTGAAAACAACCAATCAATAAGGAAATGATAAATTCATTACTTATGTAAGAACGTATCATAGAAATTAATGCATATCTAAAATGATTATTAATTCATTGTGTTTGTAATTTATGTAGAAATTTTTTAATATTTGAGAACTACCTGGTTCAATTTGCAGGCAACGTTTTGTAAAATGTTAGGCCCTTATGATATTATTTTACCCTTTTGATTATTTTACCCTTAAGTAATACTATTGGGGGGGGAAAAAAAAGAAGCTTTTTTTTATACTGCTTTTTTTAAAAATGTCCGTAAAATTGTTAAAATGGTAAATACGTAATTGTTTTGAAATCCAATACATTGATTTGTTTGAAAATTTTGCCTTGAGATAAAAATTATCTAATAATCATTAGTTATTTAATAAGTTTTTCTAAAATATCAGAAAATTCTGTAAAATTGTAGTACTCGATTAATCGACAGCAAACTTCTATAATTGAAATTTTATTTTAAAATTTAAAACTTTAAAAAAAAAATCTTTATATTGTTTTTGTCCTATCCTTTCTAGTTTGTCTAGAAAATACGATATTTTAGTATGCTGATTTATAAGTTTATATGTATTTCTTGGCCTATTATGTTGAATATGCAATAACCTCGAATACCATGAAATGAATTTAATTGAGACCTTAAACTGTTTAAATAAAGGTCACATAATCTAAAATGCTGTTTTCGAAAGTTTCCAAAATGTCTGTTCGTTGCTTTTCTTTCTTACAAAAACTACCAGTTGGAAATATTTTCTAGCGTATGGGCCTCTTCATTTTTGTACCTAAATAAGCCAATAAAATAGCTTTCGAAAAATGTAACCTCTTACTAGGAATAAATAAATGGAAGCCGATATGCATTTCACAAGATGTTTTAACAAACTATTTTCTTAAAAATCAGTACACATAAGGACATTTTAACTTTTATTGAAACGAAAAAATTAAAACAATAATTTATTTTAATTCTTGTATTTTAATGTTTAGAAATGAATATTATTGAGATAATTTTTTTTAGAGGCTGTATTACAGTATTTTATAAAGCCAAAAAATTTTAAGTAACTCGTAAATAGTAGGATATACATATTTGTCACAAGCTCTCATTGTATCTATGGCAGAAGTGGGGAGCTATTCTTCTTTTTTCCATTTCTCTCTCCATAGTGCTAGCTCACTTTCAATCAGAATAACACTCATTTGTGTCAGTCCTAAAATTGGTATGAACTTCTTTAATAAGTTTTAAAGCTCGTTGCTTTCTGATTCTGTTGGCTTTTCCATATCGGAGGTTGGAATCAGTAATCGAAAGCCAAAACAATCCAAATTTTCTTTTGGAAATCTTCCTATTAGGTCTTCAATTATATTATCCAATAAAGGTATGTAAACCGAGATTCTAAAATACTCTTCTGGTATTTGAGTATTTCTTTTTAGAGAAGTATTTAAAAATGCTCTCATTTTTTCTTTTTGAAGACATATTGTAGATATTCGTCACTATAATTACTCGAGGTAAAATGATCACGAAATCTTTAAACAACGAATAAAAGTGTTGCTAGTTCAACAGATATTTTCACAATAAATGGCCTGTCTAAACTAGTTATAACAATAACACAGTACCGATTCCATGCCCAAGTGACAAAAGTCACACACTAGTCCAGACATCACGTGTTGAAATTACCCTCGGCGCCATGGTTGCTTAGAAGAGCATGGTTGTTCCAAAAAGGGGCAGAGGCCCCCGGGAAAAAGGAAATCGTCGTTTAGGAGGGGGATGGTCACTACCTGTGTACTTGTGTTGTGTACAGGGTATTGTGTCGTGTGTTGTGTACGTAAATACATTTAAAACAAGGGTTTTTTCTGAGGGGGGGGGGGGGGGGCTATAATTTTTTGTACTGTAAAGAAAAAATTTACGTTAGTGAAATTGTGCTTAAAAATCGGTATTTTCACCGTTTTTTAAACTGGAAATTCTCAAAGAGTTTTGGGATATTTGAAAGGGCTAGGAAGGAAGAGGGAACCCTTCAAGGAGGGGGCCATGGCCCCCATGGCCCCCCCTTGAAGGGGGCTTTAATTTGTCATGAGATATAAGACCTTGATATTCTATTTTTGGAATTCAATTGAGTATTTCCTAAAATTTATGTGTTTCATTTTTGATTTTTTCTCCAACTTGGAAGAAATAAAATATAACATTTTTGTATTTTTAAATCTTTTACATCAGGGTTACTTCAGGATTTTTTTTATCTAATATTTTTACCCTTGAAAGCTTTGCTTTATTTATTTAACTCAAGGGGATTGCGGAATTCTAGCTCGGTAATTTCAGTTTAGTTCTTAACTAGTTAAGATAATCAGGTTATTTATTACTATAATGGTTTGTTATATCTGCCAAAGTCAATATGAACTAGCGCATGGACTGATCACAGCTGTTTCTCTAGTTTAATTGCTTAAAAACTTATAAACGATTTGTTTCCCATTTACGTTGAAGGATTTTCTCTTCTGATTCGTAAGTAAATAAATGTTTAATAATTATTATTTTTTTCAGTTTGTACAATTTGAATAAAGTTTATTTCCATAAGATTAATTACTCAATCCAACATTGCTTCTTAAAAATGCTGAAATGCATATTTTTTTGACACAAAATAAAGATTATTAGAATTTTAAATGTTATGCATGAATTTTATTTTTATTGTTTAATAGTTATATTGTATATAGTAAGTAATAAAATATTCATTATAAAGTATGTTTTTGATTTAATAATTAAGAATATCCAATAATTAAAGTAACATGTGCAGCGCCAGGAAGTGCACTTGTCCTACCCCCCATCCCCCTCCTTCCCTGGATAATAACAAAGTAAAATTTCATTAATATAGAGAAATTGAAAAATCCGGATTGAACCAAAAAAATAAAAAAATAGCCGGCTTATAACCCCTTGAGTGCTTTATGTATCCCCCTGAAAGTAATTCGGTCGCTGCTCATGTTATTTAAAATAAACTTCTATACATGAATTCAATAAAATTTTACAAAGCTAAGCAAGCATAACTTTCGGCTACATAGCGTGTTATGAAAACGTTGTTTTATAGTATTTTGTAAAAAAAATATAGTTAACATCGTGATGTATCGTGACATCGTGATGTTTGCTTCCCGATATATCGCGATGCAGAAATGTTAACATCGCCCAGGCCTAGTGACAATGTAGTGTTCGCAATAGCGGTCTTTTAGTGACATCCCCCAAAACTTAATAGAACGAATCTATGTGACCAATTTCACCCGATTGGTTGGTTGGTTGGTTCACTCAACGACCTATTTTTATGCATAATGACGGCTAATCAGGCCAGGATTTACAGCTTAACGTGGATTCTGAACCACAACGAACATCCCCAGATAGCATTTTATCCTTTTATAACCCTTGTGTAAACCCCTCGAACGAAGACGGAGCAAGCTTCAGATGACAAGGATGTAACCTTCATAAAACCTTGAAAAACGGGTCCTAGTCTCCAGGCGTCAAGCTTTACGTAACCGTTTCACGACCACCCTTGCCAAAAGGTATTCGCCGTAAAGGGTCCGTAAACCTTTTCGAGATAAGCCTGCCACAGGGTTTTTGCTGTAAATGATGTGTAAATCTTTTCGCGATAGGCTTGCCACAAGGCTTTCGCCGTCAAGGGTCCGTAAACCTTTTCGCGATAAGCCTGCCACAGGGTTTTTGCAGTAAATGATGTGTAAATCTTTTCACTATAAGGTTCCACGTAGATATAGGAAAGATTACAAAACTTTTCCTTTATAAAGTATCATTTACCTTTTGTGCTCAAAAAGAAACACTTTATTGGGAGAGCTCCAATGTTGTCTGGAATATGCTTTAAATTTAGTGGCTAATGATAAATTGATATTTAATCAATAGGAATGTAATTACAATTTGCCTTTAATAACCTAATTAATAGATAAATTTTAATTTGCTAGATAGAACTTACTAGAATTATAAACACAATTTACTTTTTTTTGGTGGAGAATTTTAAAAAAAATAAAGATTTAAAATTCAGGAAACAACAATAATAATGTATATATTATTAAAAAAATGCATTGAGATCTTAATAGGTTGCATTAGACAATTTAAATTGCATTAAAATTTGTTTTAATTGGTTGATCCAAGCTAATTATAGTTTATTATTTAGAAACATATACGATTAAAAATTCATTTTTAGTAAACATTTTTTAGATAATTCTTTATTTTGAAGTAAACAAACACAAATGAGTTGCTTTTTTGTTTTATACAAAGAACATAATTTAAACATGATTTTAAATATATACTACAAATATTTCTTCATTTATTTGCTGCATCTGACAAGAAGTTTCTGGAGGATTCTTGAGGAAAACTAAAGGGAATCCCATTCATTTCTCTCTGAAAAAAATAAACAAATTTAAAATCTATAGTAATAAAACAAGCTGTGTGTGTGTCTTTCTATCTGTGACTATGTGGATCTATAGAAGATCTTAAAAGTGGAGTAGAGCTCTGAAATTTTCAACACAAGAAGTTTTGGCCTTCTAATTTTATGTATGTCAAACAGAATGTTAAAATTTTAATTAGTTCTTTTTTAATTAATATTTTAATTAACTTCTTTTTTAACAAAGTGACTTCAAATAGAGATACAGCTCCGAAATTTTCAACATAAGTAGTTTTAACCTTCTAATTGGACTTTTGAAAAAGAAAATGTTAAAATTTTAATTAGTTATTTTTTAATTGTCTTAATTAATCAAAAAAATATTACAAAACGACTTCTGATTGTGCTACAGCTCTAAAATTTTCAAATTTTGGTCTTATTGAACTATTGAAAACCAGAATTTTAAATTTGTTGTTAGTTTTTTCTTTAATTACTTATTAAATATTTTACAAAACGGTTTCTAATAAGGCTACAGCTCTGAAATTTTCAACAAAAGTAGTTTTAGCCTTCTAATTGGACTTTTAAAAACAATTTAAAATTTTTATTTAGTTAATTTTTTGATTTATTATATATTTAACAAAACGATATCTAATAGGGCTACAGCTCTGAAATTTTCAACAGAAGTATTTATGGCCTCCTAATTAGAGTTTTGAAAAACCGAATTTAAAATTTTTATTTAGTTCTTTTTTTAATTAATAAATATTTTACAGAACGATTTCTAATAGGGCTACAACTCTGAAATTTTAAACATAAGTAGTTTTGGCCTTCTGATTGGACTTTTGAAAAAAAGAATTTTAAATTTTTATTTAGTTCTTTTTTTTAATTAATTAACAAATATTTTACAAAACGATTTCTACTTGGGCTACAGTTCTGAAATTTTCAACACAAGTAGTTTTGCCATTCTAATTGGTCTAATGACAAAAAGAATGTTAAAATTCTACTAATTTGATTTTTGATTATTTTTTTCATTAATATTTTTTAAAAATCAAAATGTTTGCAACACTTGGCCATTACATATTTTGGATCACTTGTTTGTTGTAATGCTGCTGTAAAGTGTAATGGCTAGTCGTAGAAGCATTTTTTGTAGCTGGAGGTCTGTGAAGGAAAATTTTGACTTTGAAAAGAAAACTTTACTAATTTTCCTTCTCAGTATTTAACAACAACGTTAAACACCAATTTACAGGGATGCTATTGTAAGGATTTCACTTCCTTTAATACAGTACCAATTTCAAATTTATTATTTATTTAAACACTGATAGCTGGTTTAAAAATTTTTAGTGTTCATAATTTTAAAACTTGCAAAAAAACTTCCTGCGGTTCAAAGGGTTAAGCATACATCTTTTTGTTTGGGGTAATTATAAAACAGACTTTTGGTTGGTGGTGAGCTACAAAAAAAAAAAAACAGGATAAGCCGACATCTTTATTCTTATAATTTATATTATTTTGTTTTAAGAAGCCAGATCACAGACCAAGAAGTATTTAGGCATTCAAAGTAAATGATAAAATTATTTTAAATAGTTTATTCAGATTTGTAAATAATGCTGGCAAAAGGGGAAAAAAAACCAAAAAACAACAATTTGCAATCATTTTATGGCCGATTAAAGGTTGCCAATGGTCAATTATATAAGTACCCTTTTTTAAAAAACAATTTCTTGATTTTAAGGACATGTATGGTGAGCTTCTACTCTGTATATATATGCCAATAGTATTCCAAGTTTTATAGTTTTTGTCATTGCCTCCCCCTCCCCCAAGGGATTCGAGGGGGGGGGGGGGGACTTGGTTTTGAGATTATATTTTTTATACATATTAAAACTTACAAGCCTACCAAATTTCATAGTTTTAGCATAACTAAGAAGTACCTTAGAATATTGATAATCAGCTAGTCTCACAAAGTGCTGTTTCCTGCCGTTTTCGAATTTGATTATCTCAACAACCATTATAATTAGAGACTTGAAACTTTGAGGTTTTATTAAAATAACTAACAACTAGCTATCCATAACAAAATTTAAGCTTTCAGGTATACTGTAATGTGCACATATGAGGGGATCAAAATGCTGCCGAGTTGCTTCCAGTAAACTTGGCAGGTGCACTACCTTGCACCTAGATAATAAAAACTGGTATGTGGTATGTATCCAAAAAGTCTAAAGGCTGTCTTCAAAAAAATGTCAGTTATAAAAAGCAAAGCAATCCCCTCGCTCGAGCAAAATTAAAAACTCCCTGTTTTACCACGATTAATAATTTGGTATTGAAGATCAGAATAAACAAAGGATTCTATTTACGTAGGATTGCTTAGCCATATGACGTCAGTGGCGTAGACAGGGAGGACGCTGATAGGGCTACAGCTCCCTGAAAATTGGGGAAAAATTATATTTCCAAGTATAATGTAACATAATTTTTGTAAATAGTTAATATGTGATATCCTCATTTAACAAACTTTTCGAGTCAGTAATTTTTTCAAAATAATTATAACAACGAGAAATGAACACTAAAATACAAGCACATCTATTTCATTTCAAACTCTAGCAATTTTACATTTCTTTCTCATTTCTATATGCTGGGGTCATGGCGTCCTTCAGATGGTCAGAGCAGAGAAAACCTACTGGTTTACTGAAGGAGCATGCATAGACACAAGATTTCTCCCTCCTGATATAAATAATAATGCAGAAGTTTCTGTCATAGAAAATCTGTAAAATTTTAGGAAAGAGATTTTGCTGGTTTTCGAAACATCATCGAAGCAGAATGGGAAATATGGAAAACAAAATACAGGGTTACTGCAAAAGAATCATTCATTTTCAAAACCCGATTTATTCAAAAGTATTATACTTACAAATATGATTGATAAATGGAAATAACCACAAAATATTCAAGTTTTATGCTCCAGGTGGTACTCAAGTTTACCTGCTTTATTCAAAAGTATAATACTTTTGAATAAATCCAGTTTTGAAAATGAATGATTCTTTTGTAGTAACTCTGTAGAAATTCTTTCTAATACCATTGATGCTTTCGCAGAATGTTCTGTAGACATATTTCCGAATATACGTCACTTATTAAAAAAAAAATGTAGACTACCAGTTTCAATTGCAACTTCTGGGTTTTTTAACTTTGTGATCATTAACATAACATATTAAGCAATTCTATGAGCTAAACAAGATTGAACAGACTGGCACTTTTTGTCCATTCACAGCAACATAAAAATATTGTTTTGGGAGCCAATGAAATTGCTTTTTTGGAGGGATTTAGAATTTACTAACAAACAGTGTTTACATTATATCATAACAGTAATTAACACTTAGTAAATTTCATTGTATAAACTAGCGTTGATTTTTTAACATGTTACTTCTTGCATTGTTTGTATTATGTATTTACATTGATTTTATAACACTCGTGCTTATTTTTTATTAACACAGGCTTACGCAGTGATTTAGAAAAGGCACTAATGTTTATTCAATGTGCTATTCGTTATGATGTGGAATCGTAAAATTATTTGTTTTTCTATACCTTAACAGAACACTGGTGAAATACAGCATTGTTAAATTTCATTCTATTGTTAAAAAGTGGGTACTTTTAATTTATAACTAGTTTTATTACTCTTTAATATTAGCTGCTCAACCCTCTTTCCTTGTTATGATCAAATGTTCAGTTTTTTAAGGCTGTACATGAATATGGCAAGTGTAAACAAAAGTCTTTTTTCCTTCAGAAAAAAAAAATCTAAATTGTGAATAACTAATGCTTTTAAAAAAGTGTAGTACTGATCCTCCAATTAGTGCTCTACAAGAAAATAGCGAATAAACATTGAAAAAAATGGTGATTAAATCAAAAATAAACGTTAGAAAAATAATAACTTCACTTGATAATACTAAAAAAACATGAAAAAGAGATACAATAAACAAGAAAAAACAATAAAGTAGTTCTTGAAGAGCTTGTCAGTAAGGTTACCAGAAAAACAACTAGCAAAAGAATTCATTGTTTTTAACACTATGCAGATTTGATTAAAAATTACAAAAGTAAAAAAAAATAGCTTACCTCAAACTTCAGAAAATAGCTCTGAGTTGTGTTTCAGCATCTAGCAGTCAGATCTTTTGAGTTGTGGAACGCAAAATTTTCTGAGAAATATTGGAAAATGTATATTAAAGAGAGTTTGAAAGGAACATTGGAACAGATGTAGCATAAGACTTTTGTCGATTAGAAAATTCGCCAAAATTAAAAACACAGTAACTAAAATAAAATTTAAATAAAAACAAAGAAGGGCTTGTCAAGAAGAACCCGCGATATCTTGTTTTACTAAAAAATTTTAAAATTTATTGGATCCATACAAAAAGACAAAAGGTGCCGAATTTTTTTTTTTTTTAACTTCAGATGGAGAAAAGCACCTCCTCTATTTCTAACCCCCGCCCCGCAAACCAAGAAGCAGTTGGGTTCGGTGTATCTGTCAATACCATACAACAGCGTTATAGCCTTGGGAAATTGGTTAATTGGCCACACATGCTGCATGTCTGCTCTTTGACAAAAGACCAGACATGCCTTGGGGATGCACCGGAGTGTCCTTAAAGTGGGCTTGCAATATACGATTGATAAGAATGTATGAGTTCGGAGTAACATTTAATTTTAGTATGTGTGTCAAGATTTAGAATTTAAACATTTAAAATTGAATTTTTTTCAAACTAATTTCAAAAGCTAGCTATCGATACCAATAAAAGTAATTTGTTGAAAGATTTATTTATTTAAAGTTTAAATAATTATTTTTCAAAATACCAAGTTTACATTCTCAAAAACATTTGTTATTTGGGTAAATGGTATTTATATTATTCATTGATTTAAAAAGGAAATGGCCGACCAAACGGTATAGTGTTTAGCGTGAAAGCTTATAGACCGCGAGGCTGCGTGTTTGAGTCCCTTGTTAGGCATGGGTGTTGGTAAATGTATGTTGGCTTGTCTAATGACGAATGTTTCGGCGCATTATAGCCCTCGTGTTGCTGAAGGCGCCAGATAATCTGAAAACAACCAATCAATAAGGAAATGATAAATTCATTACTTATGTAAGAACGTATCATAGAAATTAATGCATATCTAAAATGATTATTAATTCATTGTGTTTGTAATTTATGTAGAAATTTTTTAATATTTGAGAACTACCTGGTTCAATTTGCAGGCAACGTTTTGTAAAATGTTAGGCCCTTATGATATTATTTTACCCTTTTGATTATTTTACCCTTAAGTAATACTATTGGGGGGGGAAAAAAAAGAAGCTTTTTTTTATACTGCTTTTTTTAAAAATGTCCGTAAAATTGTTAAAATGGTAAATACGTAATTGTTTTGAAATCCAATACATTGATTTGTTTGAAAATTTTGCCTTGAGATAAAAATTATCTAATAATCATTAGTTATTTAATAAGTTTTTCTAAAATATCAGAAAATTCTGTAAAATTGTAGTACTCGATTAATCGACAGCAAACTTCTATAATTGAAATTTTATTTTAAAATTTAAAACTTTAAAAAAAAAATCTTTATATTGTTTTTGTCCTATCCTTTCTAGTTTGTCTAGAAAATACGATATTTTAGTATGCTGATTTATAAGTTTATATGTATTTCTTGGCCTATTATGTTGAATATGCAATAACCTCGAATACCATGAAATGAATTTAATTGAGACCTTAAACTGTTTAAATAAAGGTCACATAATCTAAAATGCTGTTTTCGAAAGTTTCCAAAATGTCTGTTCGTTGCTTTTCTTTCTTACAAAAACTACCAGTTGGAAATATTTTCTAGCGTATGGGCCTCTTCATTTTTGTACCTAAATAAGCCAATAAAATAGCTTTCGAAAAATGTAACCTCTTACTAGGAATAAATAAATGGAAGCCGATATGCATTTCACAAGATGTTTTAACAAACTATTTTCTTAAAAATCAGTACACATAAGGACATTTTAACTTTTATTGAAACGAAAAAATTAAAACAATAATTTATTTTAATTCTTGTATTTTAATGTTTAGAAATGAATATTATTGAGATAATTTTTTTTAGAGGCTGTATTACAGTATTTTATAAAGCCAAAACATATCATGAGAGCACCCAATTAACGCTGGTGTACTATTTCTATTACCAAAACCTTTTTTACATTTACCAGGGTTCGGCAGACGTTTCTGTGCAAAGAGCCAAACATTCAATAATCATCAGAATCGCAGTACATTTAAAGAGCGGAAATACGAGTTTTTAACAACGAACATTTTTATAGTATAAAAATCATGACAGATGAGACCAGGCCTGTAGCCAGAGGGGGGCGAGACCTGGAAAAATCTTCGAATGTCCTGGAAAATTTTATCCCAATCATTTGTAAACCTTTATATCTATGATTGAATAGAAAAGAACATTTTGCTGCTGTTGATACCTTCGGTTGTAGCACAGCAACTTGCGAATCTACCTTTTCCACTTTGACGGCCATAAATTGTCCCTAAAGAATGTCAATGGGCCACGAAAGGATGGCAAATCTAGTGTTTTGGGCATTTGAAGTAGAGATAAGAGTTTTGAAATTGTTTAATATGGTGTAAAGATAGGAAATTGCAATTATACTAACATTTATCATTTTATTTTAGATTTTTTTTTTACGCTATGTATTTTAAAAAGTTTCAAAATGTTTAATATAAGACCAAGAATAGAAAAATGAATTTCTATTATTTTATATTATAATTAATAAAATATGCAAATAAATAGAAAAAGGGTTTTTATATTATAATAGTATCTGATAAATTTTTCAGAGTATTGAAAATGATAGGAGAAAATAAAGGAAAATGCAATTCTATTAGTAATGTGTGTGTGTATATATATATATATATATATATATATATATATATATATATATATATAAAGATATAGTTTTTATATAAAAATGTAAATAACTTTTTATTGCTGAAAGAATTTCTTAAATGACAAGTTTGTTAAAGAGTTATGTAGCTGTTCCACAAGACCAATGATAGAAAAATGTAATTCGTTTAACAATATATATTTTTAAATAGAAATGTAAGAACAGAACTTCGAAAAAACTTTTTATGTTAAAAAAACTTTTTATGTTAAAAAAACTTTTTATGTTAAAAAAACTTTTTATGTAAAAGTAACTTGTACTAATTTTTATATTTGTAATTATTTTTAAAGTAGATATTCTTAAGTTGAAATGTGTGAAAAATTAAGAGATGGACAAGCATAGAATATTTTAAAGGAATAGAATTGTATTAAATATACTTTAAAAATTTTTTAATTGAAAGTTTTGTTTTTATCAAATAAATTTCTGGTGTAGAATGTTTAAAAGAATTAATAAAAATAAAATTACATCAAAAATACGTTAACAATGTTTCTTTTTTTAAATATTTTTTTGTATATGTACTTCACAAAGTGCTCTGATAAATACTCTTTTACGAATTGTAAAAATTGTATAAATTTGTAATAATTGTAAAAATTTCAATTGTAAAAATTAATTGAAAACCAATTAAATAATTTATATTTCTGCCCCTCCTGGGAAAATTTTTGCAAGTCCTACAAACTTTGGCTGGCTACGGGCCTGAATGAGACAAGTCAGCTGTCCAAATTTGGTGTTAATTAACGCATACGATTTAGTCCATTCTTTTTTAAATTCTCGATTTTTCACATCAATTTTTTTCTTCGTTTTGGATGAAATCGAACTCGGGTTTTTCCAATCAAGTGTATAAAAAGCAAAGGTCGTTTTAACAACACGCGCATGTGTAAAATTTTACAGCAAAATTTGCCGTCTACCTCAGTCGGAGACAAGAGAACAACGAACGTCAACAAAAGCTCGATGCAATTGGAATTGTGACTCATCATGGGCGCACTCATATAGCGCATTCTGATTGCTCTGTATTTTGACTGGGAAGGTACCAGGGGGCCGCTAACTTTAAGTTGGTATTTGAGAACAGTGTTATCAGTTCATCTTACTCCTCTAATTTATCTTTGTTTTTTCTCGTTTTCTCTATTTTTCTGGTTTGAGAATACGCAGCAAGTTTAGTATTTGTTTACCCAAACAATGAAAAAATGTATAATCATTTATTGCTTCATCTTATTCTTAGGTTAAATGCCCTGAATGCATGTGGTTATAATAACTGTGGAGATATTATCTTTTTAGTATCGACGCTAATATGTGTATATGGGCGAGGGAGGGTAATTGGGCCCGAGTTACATTTGCATAGGGGCCGAAAATCCTGTCGGCTGCCCTGTCTGTATTTAAGGGAATGTTGGTGAAACACGGCTAAATTTCATTTCATTATGTTAAACTTACAGCACATAAGGAACATTTCTGTACCTCAGAAGTAAACTATCATAAAATGCGGGATCCCATAAATGCAATTTAGTGTTTAACATTGCACTCCTGGTAGTTTATCTTAAGTACAGATTTATAAATTGTAGTATCGTAAAAGCGTGTTACGAGGTAAAAATTACGCTCAGAGTGAATTATGGAATTAAGCTATTGTTTATAACAAAGCATGTACTATTTAAAAAATTCTACCCCAACGCAATTCAATAACTTTTCGCCACAAAAATAGCTGATTTTTTTTCGGCCCATAAAACTTTTCGAAAAAACAAAAGTTACTTGCCTATGAAAAAATTGTTAATGCTTTCTAGGCTGTGTTACTATGTGTCAACAACTAATTAAGCCTATTTCTTTAAGAATTTGATAAAACGTTCCAACGCTTCCATTTTAATAATATTATTGCAGATTGATAAAAAATTAATTAATTATAATTATAAAACAACGTACGTACCGGTTTTTACAGCGGGAATTAAAGATGAAAGTATTTCATCTTCCGTGTCCGTCAAGCTCTTTAACCAGCATTCGAATGCCAAACTCAAAACCGGTTGCAAGATACGTCTATAACGTCTACATACGTCTATTTACGGGGGAGATCTTATCTGATCTGCGGCAAGGGGAGGGGAAAGACTGCAGCCTTTGGAATTCGACCCTTTACATATCCTTTTCGAAAGGTGTTGCTTTCCAAGCTTTTCACGGCTGCCCTTTTCAAACCCTTTTATTAAAGGGTTACTCGGTAAGAACTGCAAGTCTAATGACAAGCATCCCACATAACCAGTGTTATCCACTGGATATCTATGTTTCGTCCACATGATCTATTAGATGTATAGGAGATGTAATAGACATCTAAAGCAACGTTATCCTTGACGTCCAATTTTGAAACATCTATTAGATGTTCACGAAAGCATGTCTTTTCGACTTTCCATTTCTAAGCATCTAATGGATGTCTATCAAATCCCGCATTTCGACGTACTATTTCTAGAGATCTAATGGTGGTCTATCAAATCCAGTGTATTCGCCTTGTGGTATTGATGCATGGTAGCCACTCCCCACATGGCCAAAACTCGTCCAATAGATATCTACTGGATATGTTCTTAAAAAAATGGGATATCTACTGGAGAATACATTTACCGATAATAGAAGGCAAATGGATGGTCAAATGTCCCAAAATCGTTGTACTTTATCCATCCATTGTACTTCCACAATGTCTACCGATAAGATTTTCTCTGGACATTGCAGACGACCAAAAGACATTCAGTTAGCATCTACAAAATCCAATGGACGACCAATAGATGTTTATAAGATATCCACAAAATCCGGGAAAAAATCGGGAAAATTAAAAAAAAATTAAATTAAAACTTTGCACTGGTAACCATATACATTGGTTAAGTCAGGTCATCGCAAACAGCCACGGTCAACTGCAGTGATAAAGTACCTTTTCAAATGGTAAAAATTAATTTGATGAAAAAAAGTATGATAAATTATTTATAAAATAAATGTAGAAAACTGTGCACTTTTTTTTTTTTTTTTTTTTTTTAATTTCATTTCGTGAATCCGAAATAATTTACTGAATGAGTTAATTTCAATATAGATTTTTTTATACTTTTAACTAATACTTTTAAATAATATAATTTATTTAAAGTGCATTTTAACTTGGAGAATAGGTGTTGATAACGATTGTAAAAATAATATTCACTTTACTAAGTTTTTAGTTTCAAATTTGCAAAGCGGAATTCGTGTATAATTAATGCATATAATTGTAATAATTTTAATTAATAAAATATTTTAGCAAATTCCTAAAATATTCTTTTTTAAATTATCTTTGACAATTAAAAATTGATTAACAGCAAGCTCAAGCATATAATTTTTGTTAAGTTATTTATTTTTAAACACCTACTAAAAAATTTGCATTACTATTTCTCCTCGAAAGATGGCGCCAACTATATATTACGTTCAAAAATATATTTACACTTAATTTCGCCAACTTTCGTAGCCAAAGAATCCCTCTCTCAGGGTTGCCATGTTGTGGGGTTCTTTTTCGACGCCTTCGGTGTAGCTGACCACAGGACAGGAGAAAGAAAAAAAAAGGGGAGGGTGGCTGGGTAGCAAGTAAAAGATTGTCCCAAAAAGGCTGTTTTTGGTTGTTTTTTCGGGAAATGAAGTCAATAGAGAATTGCAGCATTTTTTTTTTCTATCTCTCAATCGATTGCTTATTCCCTAAAAACGCTATAAAACATGTGTTGACATCATTCTGAAATATATTTATTATTTAATTGAACTTTTAAAAAAGTCAGTTTCGATATTGCGCTCAAACAGGAAGTCACATGACTAACGCTCCGTGTGACGTGAAATGTGCCTGGGTTTGTCAACAAACGAGCTTTTCCGGTCTTGCTAGTTTTGCTATTGATTTCTGTTACACTATATTTGAGTTAAATTATTTAAAATCGAATTTTTGTTTCATTTTAAGTTTTGTTTTGAAGTATGTCAAATAGGTATAACTATTGTATTGTGCCAAAGTGCACTAACACAACATTTACAACTCCGGAGAAAGTATTTTTTGATGTCCCAAGAAATATAGCAGATAGAAAGCGTTGGTGCCGTGCCATGAATCGGGATGATAAACAAAATCCTGCTCTTTCTGAAAAGTCCGTGCGCCACGTTTGTGAAGATCATTTTGATGTAAGTACTATTCTCAAATATATCATCTTTTGTACCTGTATAATTGTTTTTATTTTCATTGAGTTCGAATTTTCATACCTCACGAATTTTCAATCTTCTGGTTGTTTATTTTTCAGTCAATGTTTACGTTTTCATGTAAACAAGCATGAATTTTATTAGTATCCTTACTATGAAAATTTTTTGTTGTTTGATATGGTTTGTTAGAAAGCTCATACTATGAGAATCTTATTTGTAGGAGAGCGATTCAATATTTTAAGTTTGCATTGTGCTTTGGTAGTTCAGTGTATATTTCACTAATACCTTTTGAAATTTCTGTTACAATACAAAATAGGGATAGACCCAGTGTGCTGAAATCATAATATATTGTTCTACAGTGCATTACAATTTGCTCTGGAGCGTCTTGTTTTGCATAATAAACCATTACGTATCGTTATATGATTCGTAGAAATCTTGTTGCATGTTGTTTTACACTAAAAAATTCCAAATCAAATGCTTTAGGGTACCTCACTATCAAAATAAAACACTGCTTATTAACTTCGAGATCCACGACTATAATTAAAAGTAAACTAAGTGTTAAATTCAGCATTAAAATATTTAATATTTGAAAAATTTTCTTTCCCAGATTGAAACTGATACTGAAAATTACATGAGGTGGAAACTTCAAGGAGGGAACTTGCGTGTGAAAAATGGAGTCCCGCCTCATGTATTTGCCTGTCAAAAAAGCCAGAAAGTTGCTGCCTCAACTGAAAGGGCAGCGAAAAGACAGAGGTTAAATACAGTTCGGGAGTTACTTCAGAGCCACGATCAACCCTCTACCTCTTCAGCTGTCCAACCCTCTACTTCTTCAGCTGTCCAACCCTCTACCTCTTTAGTTGATGTGACCATTCCAGATGTGGAAATTAATAAAGTTTATGATAAAACAACACAGGCCAGTTTAAAAATCCCTTTCCGATCGAAGTTTACAAACACGCCACAGATGTCAACTAAGGAGGTAGGGTGCAACACAATTGTTGCCACAAGGGATGCAGCATTCGGTAGTTCGCCAAAAACAGGGAGGAAAGCAATATCCACCATTAACCCAAGTGAATTGGGCGATTCAGAGTCTTCGTGTAGTATTGATGAAGACTCTGATTATCAATGTATTGAGGTTTCCGGATCTGACTACGATCCAGAAGAGAATGATGATGAGGCAAAGCAACAAATGCGTGCCTGCATGCTTCATGCGGTTTCAAAGAACACATTGATGTGTTTGGGCATACCACAGCAAATTAACTTTCTGGTAGAATTTTTGTCAGAAAAAGCAAAATGCCCAGCCATCAATGTCATGATTACATTGAAGAAAATACGGATGCATGAGTCGTACGCTTGTCTTGCAATGCTGTTTGGTATGTCTATAAGCAACATTGCAAGAATATTCCACACCACGTTATATCGCCTTGCATCAGTACTTCAAAATTTCATTATCTGGCCCAATGTCGAAAGCATTCAATGTTGTTTGCCTATTGCATTCCGGGCACGTTATGGGCGAACTCAAAGCATTATAGATTGCTTTGAGGTTCAAATTGAAAAACCATCGGACTCTCAGCACTAAAGTCTAACGTGGTCCGATTACAAAAAGGCAAACATTTTTGAAATATTTAGTATCCTGGTACTCCAGATGGAACTGTTAGTTTTGTATCCAAGGGATATGGAGGACGCACGACGGACACTGCAATTTTGGAAGATTCGGACTATTTAGACCAATTATTTCCCAACTTGGAAGTCATGGCTGATCGGGGTTTTAAAAACATTTCCCACTTAATAGAGGCAAGGAGTTGTAAACTTGTAAGGCCTCCCAGTGTTTCCGCCGATCAACCCATGACTGCTGGCGAAGTAAAATCTTCCAGGCAAATTGCAGCCTTGAGGATACATGTGGAAAGGTTAATCAACCGAATAAGAAATTTTCACATGTGTTTGCCCCATGCATGTATAGACCATAGCCATGTTAAAATATTTGACCAAGTAGTAATTGTTGTCTGTGGACTGATTAATTTGCAATTTAATTAAAACTTAATTTAATTTTTATCATTTTGTATTACTTTAAAAGGCTCTAAATCCAAGTTTTTAAATATGAATATTTTAACTCTTATTAATTTGTCAATAGAAATTTTTATTTCATTTATTTTGCATGGCTTTTTAATACTAATTCCACATTAGCAACTTTATGCTGATATCCAGCAATCATAATTTTGTCTGATTTACCTTTTACTTATTTCAATTTGCATTTATTTTTACTATATTAGACAAGAGCCCATAAGCTGCATTTTTTACCTGTTGATCTCCTTTTCTTAAAGAGTGTCAAAATATGTATTTAAGGCAATTTAGATTCAGGGCTTTTTCACTTATGATGGCAGTATTATTCGCCAGCTATGTATATACATTGTGTATAACGTAGCATAAATATGTAACCTTAAATTTTTTTTATATTACTTTTATTATGACAGTATATTACAGTACAATTTTTAAGAAATTTAAGTTTTATATGTTCCAAGAATTTAGATTTAAAAGTAAATTAATTTGTTTAGTAACAAATGTATTAAATATCCATGAAATTACTAGTATTTTTATTCCCTTATATATATTGTGTTTTAGTAAACAAGTATTTATGCATAAGCAAGTTTCATAATAAAAACTTTTTATGCACTATTTTAGCAGCAGGTGAGGGGGAAAAAATCACCAAATACTTAGAAATTACAATCCAATTATAACATTAGCAGAGATTGTCTGATAACTATATTGATGTCCACGTACATAACAATTTCCTTGTTATTTAATTCCGAATGGAACTGTAGGTTTATAAACATGAGATTGTTAAATTGATTTCTGTACAACTAATACTATCAAATAAGTCATAATAAATATTTCATTATTTTTAACTGATTTTATCTTGACCATGGACATGACGGTAGGAACTTAACAGTTGCACCCATTTCACATGTGAATAAAATACGATCCTTGTATTGAACAACCAAAAAGTGCTGTCCACAGACATACTTGTCAGTCTTACGACAAGAGATTTTACGTTAACTGTAATGAAATTACTACTCATAAAAGCTTTATATGTAGGCATAACATTGCTTAACATACCTTACAGCTAAAAATAAATATAGACATCAAAGAAATATGAAATAAAGTTAAAATACTGGTAAAATAAGCAATCCTGAGGTTGTGACAGTCAACAGCCAAAACAAATAATGATATGCCAGATTACAGGCGACAAAAGATGGCATTCTTCCAAAATACAATAGATTTGTCAATTAGTTCTTTGATATATTGTTCATCAAAATCCACCCAGACCTCAGTTGTTTTTTGGTTTTGCTCAAAATCAGGGTCTGCAATGCAAAAAAGACCTTTGCTTCGCTTTGCAAAATACATTTGCAACTGAATTTGTGCCTGATGGCATATCATTCTTGAAATATTTCTTCATTGTGTCGTGAGAAGAAGGGCATTTCACTTCTACCACAAAGTCCTTTGTTATGCCATCAGGAGAAGCCCCAAAAACTGGATGCAATGGACTAAGGAGAAACCCACATGGCGATATAACTGTATTGTATTTTCTTCTTAGTACTTGAATCACTCCACTTTCAAGGCGTATTCCACGATCTATAGCAGAAGTTAACCTAAACTTAGCACCCAGAATTGACTCGACCAAGCTGCCATCTAAAGTTGAACATCTGGATGCAGCATGTAGTTTAGAAGCAGTAATTCTGCCATACCGCAACTCATGCCACAATGGATTTTTTGATTGTAATAGAGTTGCACTTGCAGCTTCTTTACATATTTCTATTGTTAACTTGTTGCTTATGGCTTCCAAGAAATCGTTAGCAGTGTTTCCAACACTAGTAAGACCCTTTTTTAAATAGTGCAAAGATAAGTTTTCCTTTAGTGGTGTTGTTTCTACACTATTTAAGATTTGCAGATTCTTTATATTTTGTCCCTTAAGGAGGTCCACAAATTCGTTTAAAACAGTGGCATCTTTTGGTGGCAGTTCCCTTATTAAATGCCTTCCCATTTCCCTTGCCTGTAAAAACTTTATCGAAGTCCCAACGCACGACAAACTGGATTTCTTCCAGTAGCATTCGACTTCAGTTGTTGAGGGTTGGGTACATTTCCTGTGAACCCAGAACAAGAAAGAAATGGCGTGTTTACACCCTCCTTGACTTGCAGCGCATCCATGACACTGCACTGAGAGGAGTGTTGCCTTTCTCTCATCACAGATCAGGGTAACTGCATACGCTTTTTTTCTCACTTTGTGTTCTGGAGTGACTCGAGTTTTAACAGTGCACAATGCACCATCCCGCTTTAGTTGCACGTAGCCCACAGCTTTATCTCCATACGAAACTCGAGTTGACCTGTTAAAAAATTTTTTTGATTGTGAGTACTACTCTTTGAATGTTGTAAATAATATATCCATAAGAAACTCAAAATAGAAGGAATAAGACATGCAAATTTAATGAAAACTATTTTTATTGCATTGCATTTTTAAAAAGCTTCGAAAATGATGGTTTAAATGGTTTAAAAAACCTAATTCCATTCAACCATTAGGCATTGTTATATTTTATTATAGTTTTTGATCTGAATAAGTAAAGCTTGAAGCCAAACTTTGTCAATACTTGGACATCAATTCCAAGCAGATTTTTTTAGAAGAATGGCCTTTTACTTGCACCTCAATAAAGGAAAACTCCCACTAAACAGCCCAAACATCAACATCATATATATTCATCAAAATCGCCATCATATTTCTGATTTAAGAATTAAAATATTGCAGATTTTCCAAGCAAGGCAGTTAATCCTTGTTATTATATTCGTACACAGAAACAAGAATATTCAAGACAGAAAAGTGAACTCAAGAATATCAAATTATTCATCCTTTAAAACGTCAATTAAAAAAAAAAAACAGTCGTCGTAGCTGCGAATCAGCAACATAAAATATATTAAATAATATAAAAATGAATAAAATAGTTACGAGAATTTGTGCATTAGAAACGAATAATAAAAAAGCAATAGATTTGTCTTACCTTTCAACTTTGACACCTTTCATTTCAGCAGACAAAAAATCCTGATTTTCTTTAAAGAAACAAACAATCATCCCTTCTGAAATATTCGGAAGATTGTCCGTTTGGGCTTTGTAGTAACCTTCTTCCATATTCAAATTAGAGCAAATAAAAAAGAAACCTATAAAAGTAGCGAAATTCGTCCGAAACCGAAACGGTAAATCAAATGTAAATGCAGTACGGAATGGAAGTGTGAGGACCGCAGGAGGGGTCGAGTGACGTCACATTTCAGAAGACCAATCGGAAGACGTTTTCGATTGCATCACGTTTCCGGCTATTTTTAACGATTTCAAACTTTTAATAATTAAAAAAATACATTTTTTAAAAAAATTTCGTTGACGCATTTAGAATTTTAAATATTTTTTGCATCAAATGAATGAATTTTTAAGAAAATTAAAAAGATGCTGTAATTCCCTATTGCGATAGATGACGATATGATA
Source organism: Linyphia triangularis (assembly GCA_963978545.1). Lineage (NCBI taxonomy): Eukaryota > Metazoa > Arthropoda > Arachnida > Araneae > Linyphiidae > Linyphia > Linyphia triangularis. The sequence continues at coordinate 6,890,512 of OZ021729.1, read as the reverse complement.
AAGGATAACGAAAAGGGAAGGATTTCCAAGAATTTTGATCCTACGAAGACAACAAAGATGAATAAATGGTTCCTTCAGAAATTTATTTCGGTGGAAATTTATGTTTAAAGATATTTATAAGTTTTTCTAAATAACATTTAAGAATGGGTTTATCTCATCCCTGTAAACAAAATTTATCAGACCTTTTAGAGTAATACACTTTTCTCTTATTCAGATAGATTTAATGAATAGACATCTGAGTGGACGAATACCATCAAATTCAAATAATACAATAAATTTTTACATGAATTATATTTTTATACTAATGAATATTTATATGAAAATTTAAAAAAACATCCCATATTTAATTTTACTGTAGGAACTTTATAAAATTCCACTTTTAGTTTTACATAACTGAATTCCTAGATACTATTAAAAAAAATGTAATTTTCGTATTGGAATTAAAATTAATCGAAATTTACTTTTTAATATGTACATTTGCTATCTTAATTTAATTATAGATATTTTGCAACTAATATGTATCCACAATCTTAAAAATATTATTACTTGAAATATATAAAATTTGAATCGTCGAGATATATATATATATATATATATATATATATATATATATATATATATATATATATATATATATATATATATATAAACGTTAAGTCTAATCGTTAAGAATCTAATTGTTGTTCCCAAGCGGGGCCGCATTTCATTTCTTTGTGGTAGTTTTACTCGTACACAATTAAATAAATTGGGATTATTTTTAGGAGCCTCATTTGGTAGTATTGGTAGGATAGCCTTTTATAGAATTGATCGCTATTCAATAGGATGGTACAAGTAGCACAAGCATATACAATAAGATTATTTCCAAAAAATGGCCTGCAAAGATTTCATAACTTTTTTCAGCTAACTATTTTACTTGACTTTTTTACTTTTAATTACATAGGTATACATAGGGTAATGAAAGTATAGCATTCTATAAAAAAAAATTAAAAAAAAAAAAAAAAAAAAAAAAAAAAATCGATTTTTTTTTTTAAAATTTTTTTTTTTATTTTTTGCATTTCTTCACGTCTTGGCACATTCTGATTTCAAAAAAGTGATCTACAAAAAATGTCTGTCTGTGGTTAGCATAACTCCCGAACAAATTGCCCTACTACGTTCAAATTTGGTATGAAGGTTACTTGTGGCCATGGGTCCTAACTTTACGGTCTTCGTCAAAATAGCGTATGCGCATAAGGTAGCTGCCATTTAAAAAATCATGTTCTTCAATGATTGTTAAGAAACGGCTCTAATGATTTTGTTCAAAATCGCTGTGAAAATGCCTCTTAATGTATTCTAATCATCTCCACCTCCGAAATTTCCGTAAAAAGTTAAAAACGAATGCTTTTAACACAGAGTTCTCTTTCCTTAAGCATACCTCATCAACGATCGTTTTTTCTTCTCTCCGCACGCAGTTTCACTTATAGAAAGGACTATGTAAGAATTATCGAAAAGTATCGCTAAAATAATCAATTTGGCGGAGTGTTTTTTTTTTTTTTTTTTTTTTTACAAAGACCCATACAAGAATTATTGCTAAAAATATTGCCAAACTGGCCATTTCTTCTAAATGAATGATAAAAATATACAAACGGCAAATGACACAAATTCAGTATTATAAACAAATTCAGTATTATAGTGTAATTGAAAGTTGTACGATGTTTCACACCCCTATTTTTTTTAACGCTTAGTTGTTTTTGGTGAGATATCAGTTCTTTTTATTACGTTTTGGTAATATATTAACGATAGATGTTTTAACGGGAATAATGGTATTTTCGCTCTAGACGCGTGATGTAAGTAATGACCATAATCTCTTCACAGTCTACTCTTTGTAGCGAAAGTGACAATTAATACCATGAGGAAATAATGTAGAGTTTAAGTTTGAAATTAAAATCTAGTTTATTTTCTGGATATAAGTATCCTCCTTAACACCAAGCAAAAATGTTTACTCGTAATTAAAAATATGTTCTATTTTGTTTTAACTTGAGTTTAAATACGAAAATAAATACTTAAAAAATTAGCACTTTTATAAAAATAATTATGCCATACTAAAAAAAAAAAAAATCTTGCTTTAATTATGGAACAATTAATGACTACAAGTTTTACATTCAAATAAATATTTTAAAAAAGTGCTTCCAAAACCAAAAAAGCTTAACAAACCAAACCCTTTAAGTTTGAAAAATAGCATTCGTTATCCTTTTGAGGAAATTTTCAGAAATCTTCGATGGTGTAATCATTAAAGTGACAGGCTGGTAATCAGAAGATACATGAGTAGTTAGAAAAGGCCGATCCGGGGCCATGGCGGTATGCGGTATGGTATGGTATGGGGGCGTGACCGGATATGACGTCACAGGAAGTGATATCACCGGATATGAAGTCACCGGAAATCACGTGACCGGAAGTGGAGTGGAGTTGTTCCCCTCCTGCTGCTGTTTTAGTTTCATTATAAGCTGTTTGTGTATGACGTCACAGTAGGTATGACGTCATAATGTGTTTTATATTAAAGTTTAGAGCGATGGCAACACTTTTTTAGTTTCGGTTTATCTTTCAGACGGGGTTGAGTTGTTCTAGGACTGCTTCTAAGTGAATAAGTTAGAGTAATAAGCTTTTATTGCGTGACGTCACAGTAGATATGACTTCATAATTTGTTTTATATCAAAGTTTTGAGCGGTGGCAACACTTTTTAGTTTCGATTTACCTTTAGGATGGAGTTGAGTTGTTCTAGGACTGCTTCTTAGTGAATAAGTTAGAGTGATAGGTTTTTATTGCGTGACGTCACATTAGGTATGACGTCATAATTTGTTTTATATCAAAGTTTAGAGCGATGACAACACTTTTTAGTTTCGATTTACCTTTAAGGCGGAGTTGAGTTGTTCTAGGGCTGCTTCTAAGTGAATAAGTTAGAGTTATAGGTATTTTTACTAGTGACGTCACAGTGGGTATGACGTCATTCATGATTTTACAAAACTTACCTTTAAGACGATGGCAGCAATAGAAATATGCTAAGTTTTAGGCGGGATGGAGTTGAGTTGTTTTAGGGCTACTTTTAAGCATCTTTGGCAACATCTTGTATCCTGATATATAGCTAAGTCTCCTTTGATTGGTTGAAATAAAAGCTCGCTTCTGATTGGTTAGAATATGTCACGTGATTTCAAATGCTCTTCTCATTGACTATACAGTTTAGTAAGACAGTTTTCTACTAAGTTTAATGTAATTGCAGCGCCATCTAGTGGTAGGAAGGAACATAAATTACACAGTTTATAACTGTTCATGCTTCACCATTAAAAACTTCAAAAACATGCAAAGATAATATATTAACACAAATGCGTAAAGTTTCGGATTGAGTTGATTTTTTTTTTTTTTTTTATAAGTGCTTAACACATTTAAACTAATGTTGAGAGATATAATCGCAAGACACTTTTAAGGAATCAGGTTTAATCAATGTTAGACACATAAAGTCCATTATTTTCTCAATAACAGTATGAAATATAAATATAAATTAAAATTTATGAGATAAAAAATTTAAACTTTGCAATCTTAACGTGAAAATTTCTTTTACAGAGCTTAACATGTCATTAAAATTTTTTTTCTTTTATTGTCATAGTTTTTGAGGGATTGAATACACAACAAAAAGAACTTAGACTAGAATTAATTTTTAATATTCAGCAACTGAAACCCATTATGGAAGTTAAAGTAATGATTTTACAATTATTTTTAGGTTGAGTTAGTCTGACCCTGTTGAAGGGAATTAGTAGTTGTAGTGTGTTCACACATGACTTTGCAATACAATATTAGAAATATTTATCACTTTGAATAGAAAAATGACGATTTTTTTTTATTTATATAAGTATTATTCTCAATTTTATAAATTTTAAATGTATTATCCATATTTTATTGAGGAATCTATAATTTTTTTCTTCTTCTTCCAGAATGGTTTAGGAAAAACATTTCTTTTTAGTCAGAACAATGTTTTCAAAGAGGTGGAAATACGCAACTTTTCGATATATCAACCTTCAAATACTTTGAAATTGATTCTATTTGTTACAACCGGTTGTAATTTAAAGCTATACTGTACTATGCGAGCGATATTATATATCTTAGCTACTTACTGTCTATGTTAAAATTTATATTACCATTAAACTTGTTAGAAATTAATATGTCTATGTTAGTTATATTAATCAAGATAGTTTTTATTGTACAATGATACTTACTTAAGTTGATGAATGGCAACACAGAACTAGCTGCTAATGCCGAATAGATATGTGATAACTGATTTTGGATACTCTAATGTTTAAATAAGAGAGAAAAAGTAACATACTTGAACATCTTGCAACTAAGAATTCAAAAGTGAACATGAAAATTTACTTTACGAATAAATATCATGTCTTTAAAATATGTACGAATATCACTAAATAAGAGAAAAAAGTAACATACTTAAACTCTTTACGACAAATAACTTTAAAATTAACGAAAAAAAACTTACTTTACACATAAAAATCACTTTAAAATGTGTAAAAATATCGCTAAATAAGAGAAAAAAAAGTAACTTACTTAAAATTTCTAAGATAAATATTTAACCTTTACGCGAAAATTCCCTTCATGTATAAAAATCACGACTTTAAAATATAACATGCAAGAGAAAAGTAACGTACTTAAACTTTCTACGACAAATAACTTTAACATTAACGTAAAATTTTACTTTACACATAAAAATCCCGATATTAAAATATGTAGAAATATCGCTAAATAAAAGAAAAAAAGTAACACACTTAAACTTTGTACGACAAATAACTTTGACATTAACGTAAAAAATGTTCTTCACATATAAAAATCACGACTTTAAATTTGAAATGTAGGATGAAAGTATAACATACCTATAATTTCTACGACAAAGAATTCAAACATTGCCGTTCATGTCTTTAAAATGTATAATGACAACTCTAACTTTTAGAAAAAAGAAACACTAAAAATTTACAAGGCAAAGAATTTAAAATTGAACATTAAAATTAACTTTACATGTACTATCATACTCTTATATCAACGATAAATAAGATAAAAAAAAGAAACTCTAAAAATTTATAAGGCAAAGAATTCAAATAATACGCGAAAATTTACCTCACATATAAAAATTATGTCTTTCAAATGTGTAAGAATAACGCTAAATTAGAGAAAAAGAAATATTAAAAATTTATAAGGTAAGGAATTGAAACAATACGCGAAAATTTATTTCACACATAACATTTTTATCTTTGATATGTGTAAGAATAATGCTAAATTAGAGAAGAAAAAAAAATAACATACTTAAACTTTCTTCGACAACAATTTAAACAATACGCGAAAATTTCAGACACAATTATTTTCTTAGGTTAATGTTAAATAATGGGAAATTTAACAGAATAAAAATTTCAAAGATAAAGAATTTCAACCTTTACACGAAAATTTACTTCACATGTAAATATCATGTCTTTAAACTTTAACGTGACAATTTACTTCTCATATACAATTAAACTCTTAGGTTAATGTTAAATAAAAGAAAAAGTAACATACTCAAAAATTTCTAAGATAAGCATAACGTAAAAATTTCATATCATGTGTTTAAAATGTAACATATAAGAGAAAAAAAAAATAACATACTTGAACTTTCTATAGCAAAGAATTTAAGCGTTAGCGTAAAAATTTACTTTACATATAAAATTCACGTCTTTAAACGGGATGATAAGCATGTGACGGTAATTAGCCAATCAGGTTAGCGGTAGGTGATACGCCACTTGCCGGCATTTTTAGACCGGAGGATGAGTCACGTTAAAACTTGTTCAAACAGGTCGGGAGACTTGTACAGCAAGAACAACAGCATCGACGCGCAAGCAGCGGGTGATGCTGCGGTGTGTCAGCAGGTCTTCGAGATTATCGTTTTCCTACTTTTCCTTTTTCATAATGAAATGTTTGTGAAAACTTGGAATGAATGAAGTGGATTTCAAAGACACATTAGTAAGTGAAGGTAGAATTCGCATGGACTTTCTTCCAAAAAATATGATTCACTTGGAGAATTTAAGATCATTTCTACTTGAAAACTTTTCTATTGTCTAAAACATTGAATATTGTTCAAACTCAGTGAGATTATATGCTACAATACGGGTAAAACTTAACAAAATTGTTACATAGAAGAAAAATGGTTAGAGATTTAAAATAAATACTAGTTATAGATACTCCAAGGAAAAAAATTCACCTCTACTTTTCAATCGGAAAATCAATGCAAGTTGGAAATTTATGTTACTTCAAGAAAGACTTAGACAATTTACTTTGTAATAATATACGTTAAGGTGTCGTATTAACTCGTGCAATACATGCTGACTAAGGTTTATTTTACTTATCTAAGAAAGGTGAATTGGGGGGGGGGGGAATATTAAATAAAGTGTAGATATTAAATACATTGTAGATATGCATTTAAGTTTTGAAAATCACCTGCAAGACTTTTAAAACATCTTAAGATAAATTGAAAGAAACTTGCGAATTATATGTAAACTATATAACTTTTTATACTCTGAAAGGAAATCACAAGTAATTTAGTTAACTTTTTTCATGGTAACACTCATATTCAACGACATGTTTTTAAAATTTAACCTTCTTTACATGATTTAATTTAAATTTTTTCAATCTCAGATGCGATATACTATTATTTCTAACATATATGTTACGAATTGTGTAAAGTTTTTAAAACTGTATATGCAAATCACCAATCAGAAACATAAAAATCTAACATCAATCAAACAAACTAAAATAATAAGATATTTTCCTTAGTGGAAATAGTTAACTACTCATGTGATGGAATATACTTAGAAAATTTAAATACCGAAAAAAGTTTGCTAGGCAAACTTAAAGAATATTTTTTTTTCTTGTGAAAAACTAGCATAAATTTGGAAAATGTAGAGTTTGTTACTACGTAAAATTGAACATCATCTGGACAAACTAAATTATACATGAATTTTTTTTATTTGAGAGGTGCTGACAATATATCATTAATATAGAGATTTTTAACTTCCACCCATAATTTCTAAATAACTTATACATAAATTTCAGAAAAACTGAAACGGAATGTGTTTTACAAGAGGCTTATTCTGTAAGATGAATATTCAATATTAATATAACTGAGTAAAGTTCATTCCGGAAAAAACTTGTAAAAGATACTTATATTTTGAAAATAGTTTGAAATATCCTTTTAAATTTATGAATGCTCGCTTTCGAAAGACACAAATAAAACTGATATTACTCATGATAATTAACACATACATAACATTAGTCAAACAAAGTGAAATTTTTATTGCTTGTGACCGATAACTTTTCAGTGAAGCAGAACTTACATAGGAAATTTGTGCAAACTTTTTCAACTTTTAAACCAAGTATCATGTAAAATTATAAATTACGATAGGAAATAGCATACTTCAGAATCGGAACAAGTCTTGTAGTTAAGCTAAATGTATTTCTCAAGGAATTGAAAGCATACCAGAGAAGTCCTTATCATTTCGCATCTTTTCTCATGTTGCAAGAAGACATACTTTGTAAAAGATCGTCTTAGCACTTAACAAAAATCAGTAAAAATAAATATATTTTCTATGGCAAAGATAAAACTTCACAACTTAATTACTTAAATTTAGCTAAGTTGCATATGGTTTATTCACATAACTCGCATGTGCTTTGAATGTTGAAATATATTTGTCAGTTGAAATCAAACTCATCGAAAATAAATGCTATCTACATTTTCAAGTCGGAAATTACTATTAAATAAACTTTACATGTAAGACATTATCATGTTAAAAAGAAAAATCTACAAAAATGTAAATGATAATTTTACTGTTGGTACATAAATGATGAATAATTTATGATTTTATTCTAGGCAAACGTTTTATTGTCTAACAGAGAACTTAAACTTTAGCAGAAAAACGAAAAAATACAATTTTTATATCCTATCATGCTTGTCGAAAATTGAATTTATTAGCTGTTGTAATAGATTTTTATTGTCCAAATTTCTATAGTTCTTCCCAGTGCAATAATATTAAGTTCATGTGTAATGAGTAGGTTTTTTTTTTTGTTGAATCTTATAAATTTAATAAAATTATTATGACCTAAGAGATTGAGTGAACTGAATAAATCAATGACGTAAATTTAAACAGTGACTTGAACTGATACATACTATAACTGTAAAGAAGTATGACAAAGTGATAGATGAAGTGAAAATAGAAGTTGAGTGAAATGTGTTGAAAAAAGTTGAAGACGACAAGAAATTCATAAATGAGAATTATCATTGACTTATATTAACTTCGTTTTTCTTGCTTATGACAAGAAAATACACTCTTGTTTATTAAGAACCAACTTGATATCTTATCATAGAATGACAATGATGAAATATCTATACATTAAAAAAAAATACCAAACTTAGACATAGCAAATTTCTTGAAATTCATGTATAATGTGAGAAGTTTTACTGGAAATATAGAAGATATAACATTGAAAGATGTGAATGTTTCGAAGTACTTTATCAGAAATAAAAAAAATAAAAAAATGCGCTGAGGTCCGCTATAAAATTTTTTAGGAGAAAGTTTAAACAAAATTTAAAATCAAACATGCTTTTAAGTGGGAACACATATATTAAAACTATAGCACATTTAACAATTTATATTATGTCATCTCAGTTGGTATCAAACTGAATAATATGAAAAACAACCACAAACTGAATAAACATGAAAATTATCAATATATGTGGAAAAGTTTCCTTTTTTCACATATAAAAAAAAAAAAATAACACATTGACATACGTTAAGATCACGAAACATGCGTAATCATATACCGATAAGAGCAACCAATGTTGCGGGGAGATATTCACGTGATGGACAATATCCCATGAATAAATTGAGTGATTTAATTTCTAATGCTACACTATAGATATATTTATTTTTCAAATATATTGACTTTCGAAAAATCATCCTTCAATATAAGAATGATCATAGTAAGAATAAAAGAAAAGATACTAAGCATTGATTTAAAGTGTATTTATTTCAACTTAGCAACAAATCATATGCGTGAAACGAAAATGGCCTCGAGCCAAAGTATAACTATCCAATTTCATTGATTCCTACAAGGAAATTTTTCTCATCTAGTAATTGAATTTTTTTTTTCTCGTACACATTATAAGTGTTGTCCAATCAGGTGTAGAATAGCTGAAGATATCCGACCTCTTTCTAAATATTAATAAGTCACTGTTGAAAAACTTATAAAAATTTCAATTTACACTTAAAGTTTTTTTATATATATATATATATTTCAAAGAATTTTTTCAAATCATTATGTATATTTAAATACTGAAACTTATTCACTTCAATAAATGTATGTTTAAGTTATAAAACTTGTCGTATGTATTGAAAAATTGTAACTTTTCGTCTTCGTATAAATCGATAACTTATACACTAGTTCTTCATCAATTAATCTTCTAAGTAAATCTTTCAACGGTAAAAACATACCTATAGCTTTACATTTGTAACAAGTTAAATTGTACATGTTTCTCGTGAAATTAAAATTTTATATGTTTTCCATGAAAATATATAAAATTTTGTAACTTTCACATGAAACATGTACAATTTAACTTGTTACAAATGTAAAGCTATAGGTATGTTTTTACCGTTGAAAGATTTACTTAGAAGATTAATTGATGAAGAACTAGTGTATAAGTTATCGATTTATACGAAGACGAAAAGTTACAATTTTTCAATACATACGACAAGTTTTATAACTTAAACATACATTTATTGAAGTGAATAAGTTTCAGTATTTAAATATACATAATGATTTGAAAAAATTCTTTGAAATATATATATATATATAAAAAAACTTTAAGTGTAAATTGAAATTTTTATAAGTTTTTCAACAGTGACTTATTAATATTTAGAAAGAGGTCGGATATCTTCAGCTATTCTACACCTGATTGGACAACACTTATAATGTGTACGAGAAAAAAAAAATTCAATTACTAGATGAGAAAAATTTCCTTGTAGGAATCAATGAAATTGGATAGTTATACTTTGGCTCGAGGCCATTTTCGTTTCACGCATATGATTTGTTGCTAAGTTGAAATAAATACACTTTAAATCAATGCTTAGTATCTTTTCTTTTATTCTTACTATGATCATTCTTATATTGAAGGATGATTTTTCGAAAGTCAATATATTTGAAAAATAAATATATCTATAGTGTAGCATTAGAAATTAAATCACTCAATTTATTCATGGGATATTGTCCATCACGTGAATATCTCCCCGCAACATTGGTTGCTCTTATCGGTATATGATTACGCATGTTTCGTGATCTTAACGTATGTCAATGTGTTATTTTTTTTTTTTTATATGTGAAAAAAGGAAACTTTTCCACATATATTGATAATTTTCATGTTTATTCAGTTTGTGGTTGTTTTTCATATTATTCAGTTTGATACCAACTGAGATGACATAATATAAATTGTTAAATGTGCTATAGTTTTAATATATGTGTTCCCACTTAAAAGCATGTTTGATTTTAAATTTTGTTTAAACTTTCTCCTAAAAAATTTTATAGCGGACCTCAGCGCATTTTTTTATTTTTTTTATTTCTGATAAAGTACTTCGAAACATTCACATCTTTCAATGTTATATCTTCTATATTTCCAGTAAAACTTCTCACATTATACATGAATTTCAAGAAATTTGCTATGTCTAAGTTTGGTATTTTTTTTTAATGTATAGATATTTCATCATTGTCATTCTATGATAAGATATCAAGTTGGTTCTTAATAAACAAGAGTGTATTTTCTTGTCATAAGCAAGAAAAACGAAGTTAATATAAGTCAATGATAATTCTCATTTATGAATTTCTTGTCGTCTTCAACTTTTTTCAACACATTTCACTCAACTTCTATTTTCACTTCATCTATCACTTTGTCATACTTCTTTACAGTTATAGTATGTATCAGTTCAAGTCACTGTTTAAATTTACGTCATTGATTTATTCAGTTCACTCAATCTCTTAGGTCATAATAATTTTATTAAATTTATAAGATTCAACAAAAAAAAAAACCTACTCATTACACATGAACTTAATATTATTGCACTGGGAAGAACTATAGAAATTTGGACAATAAAAATCTATTACAACAGCTAATAAATTCAATTTTCGACAAGCATGATAGGATATAAAAATTGTATTTTTTCGTTTTTCTGCTAAAGTTTAAGTTCTCTGTTAGACAATAAAACGTTTGCCTAGAATAAAATCATAAATTATTCATCATTTATGTACCAACAGTAAAATTATCATTTACATTTTTGTAGATTTTTCTTTTTAACATGATAATGTCTTACATGTAAAGTTTATTTAATAGTAATTTCCGACTTGAAAATGTAGATAGCATTTATTTTCGATGAGTTTGATTTCAACTGACAAATATATTTCAACATTCAAAGCACATGCGAGTTATGTGAATAAACCATATGCAACTTAGCTAAATTTAAGTAATTAAGTTGTGAAGTTTTATCTTTGCCATAGAAAATATATTTATTTTTACTGATTTTTGTTAAGTGCTAAGACGATCTTTTACAAAGTATGTCTTCTTGCAACATGAGAAAAGATGCGAAATGATAAGGACTTCTCTGGTATGCTTTCAATTCCTTGAGAAATACATTTAGCTTAACTACAAGACTTGTTCCGATTCTGAAGTATGCTATTTCCTATCGTAATTTATAATTTTACATGATACTTGGTTTAAAAGTTGAAAAAGTTTGCACAAATTTCCTATGTAAGTTCTGCTTCACTGAAAAGTTATCGGTCACAAGCAATAAAAATTTCACTTTGTTTGACTAATGTTATGTATGTGTTAATTATCATGAGTAATATCAGTTTTATTTGTGTCTTTCGAAAGCGAGCATTCATAAATTTAAAAGGATATTTCAAACTATTTTCAAAATATAAGTATCTTTTACAAGTTTTTTCCGGAATGAACTTTGCTCAGTTATATTAATATTGAATATTCATCTTACAGAATAAGCCTCTTGTAAAACACATTCCGTTTCAGTTTTTCTGAAATTTATGTATAAGTTATTTAGAAATTATGGGTGGAAGTTAAAAATCTCTATATTAATGATATATTGTCAGCACCTCTCAAATAAAAAAAATTCATGTATAATTTAGTTTGTCCAGATGATGTTCAATTTTACGTAGTAACAAACTCTACATTTTCCAAATTTATGCTAGTTTTTCACAAGAAAAAAAAATATTCTTTAAGTTTGCCTAGCAAACTTTTTTCAGTATTTAAATTTTCTAAGTATATTCCATCACATGAGTAGTTAACTATTTCCACTAAGGAAAATATCTTATTATTTTAGTTTGTTTGATTGATGTTAGATTTTTATGTTTCTGATTGGTGATTTGCATATACAGTTTTAAAAACTTTACACAATTCGTAACATATATGTTAGAAATAATAGTATATCGCATCTGAGATTGAAAAAATTTAAATTAAATCATGTAAAGAAGGTTAAATTTTAAAAACATGTCGTTGAATATGAGTGTTACCATGAAAAAAGTTAACTAAATTACTTGTGATTTCCTTTCAGAGTATAAAAAGTTATATAGTTTACATATAATTCGCAAGTTTCTTTCAATTTATCTTAAGATGTTTTAAAAGTCTTGCAGGTGATTTTCAAAACTTAAATGCATATCTACAATGTATTTAATATCTACACTTTATTTAATATTTCCCCCCCCCCCAATTCACCTTTCTTAGATAAGTAAAATAAACCTTAGTCAGCATGTATTGCACGAGTTAATACGACACCTTAACGTATATTATTACAAAGTAAATTGTCTAAGTCTTTCTTGAAGTAACATAAATTTCCAACTTGCATTGATTTTCCGATTGAAAAGTAGAGGTGAATTTTTTTCCTTGGAGTATCTATAACTAGTATTTATTTTAAATCTCTTACCATTTTTCTTCTATGTAACAATTTTGTTAAGTTTTACCCGTATTGTAGCATATAATCTCACTGAGTTTGAACAATATTCAATGTTTTAGACAATAGAAAAGTTTTCAAGTAGAAATGATCTTAAATTCTCCAAGTGAATCATATTTTTTGGAAGAAAGTCCATGCGAATTCTACCTTCACTTACTAATGTGTCTTTGAAATCCACTTCATTCATTCCAAGTTTTCACAAACATTTCATTATGAAAAAGGAAAAGTAGGAAAACGATAATCTCGAAGACCTGCTGACACACCGCAGCATCACCCGCTGCTTGCGCGTCGATGCTGTTGTTCTTGCTGTACAAGTCTCCCGACCTGTTTGAACAAGTTTTAACGTGACTCATCCTCCGGTCTAAAAATGCCGGCAAGTGGCGTATCACCTACCGCTAACCTGATTGGCTAATTACCGTCACATGCTTATCATCCCGTTTAAAGACGTGAATTTTATATGTAAAGTAAATTTTTACGCTAACGCTTAAATTCTTTGCTATAGAAAGTTCAAGTATGTTATTTTTTTTTTCTCTTATATGTTACATTTTAAACACATGATATGAAATTTTTACGTTATGCTTATCTTAGAAATTTTTGAGTATGTTACTTTTTCTTTTATTTAACATTAACCTAAGAGTTTAATTGTATATGAGAAGTAAATTGTCACGTTAAAGTTTAAAGACATGATATTTATATGTGAAGTAAATTTTCGTGTAAAGGTTGAAATTCTTTATCTTTGAAATTTTTATTCTGTTAAATTTCCCATTATTTAACATTAACCTAAGAAAATAATTGTGTCTGAAATTTTCGCGTATTGTTTAAATTGTTGTCGAAGAAAGTTTAAGTATGTTATTTTTTTTTCTTCTCTAATTTAGCATTATTCTTACACATATCAAAGATAAAAATGTTATGTGTGAAATAAATTTTCGCGTATTGTTTCAATTCCTTACCTTATAAATTTTTAATATTTCTTTTTCTCTAATTTAGCGTTATTCTTACACATTTGAAAGACATAATTTTTATATGTGAGGTAAATTTTCGCGTATTATTTGAATTCTTTGCCTTATAAATTTTTAGAGTTTCTTTTTTTTATCTTATTTATCGTTGATATAAGAGTATGATAGTACATGTAAAGTTAATTTTAATGTTCAATTTTAAATTCTTTGCCTTGTAAATTTTTAGTGTTTCTTTTTTCTAAAAGTTAGAGTTGTCATTATACATTTTAAAGACATGAACGGCAATGTTTGAATTCTTTGTCGTAGAAATTATAGGTATGTTATACTTTCATCCTACATTTCAAATTTAAAGTCGTGATTTTTATATGTGAAGAACATTTTTTACGTTAATGTCAAAGTTATTTGTCGTACAAAGTTTAAGTGTGTTACTTTTTTTCTTTTATTTAGCGATATTTCTACATATTTTAATATCGGGATTTTTATGTGTAAAGTAAAATTTTACGTTAATGTTAAAGTTATTTGTCGTAGAAAGTTTAAGTACGTTACTTTTCTCTTGCATGTTATATTTTAAAGTCGTGATTTTTATACATGAAGGGAATTTTCGCGTAAAGGTTAAATATTTATCTTAGAAATTTTAAGTAAGTTACTTTTTTTTCTCTTATTTAGCGATATTTTTACACATTTTAAAGTGATTTTTATGTGTAAAGTAAGTTTTTTTTCGTTAATTTTAAAGTTATTTGTCGTAAAGAGTTTAAGTATGTTACTTTTTTCTCTTATTTAGTGATATTCGTACATATTTTAAAGACATGATATTTATTCGTAAAGTAAATTTTCATGTTCACTTTTGAATTCTTAGTTGCAAGATGTTCAAGTATGTTACTTTTTCTCTCTTATTTAAACATTAGAGTATCCAAAATCAGTTATCACATATCTATTCGGCATTAGCAGCTAGTTCTGTGTTGCCATTCATCAACTTAAGTAAGTATCATTGTACAATAAAAACTATCTTGATTAATATAACTAACATAGACATATTAATTTCTAACAAGTTTAATGGTAATATAAATTTTAACATAGACAGTAAGTAGCTAAGATATATAATATCGCTCGCATAGTACAGTATAGCTTTAAATTACAACCGGTTGTAACAAATAGAATCAATTTCAAAGTATTTGAAGGTTGATATATCGAAAAGTTGCGTATTTCCACCTCTTTGAAAACATTGTTCTGACTAAAAAGAAATGTTTTTCCTAAACCATTCTGGAAGAAGAAGAAAAAAATTATAGATTCCTCAATAAAATATGGATAATACATTTAAAATTTATAAAATTGAGAATAATACTTATATAAATAAAAAAAAATCGTCATTTTTCTATTCAAAGTGATAAATATTTCTAATATTGTATTGCAAAGTCATGTGTGAACACACTACAACTACTAATTCCCTTCAACAGGGTCAGACTAACTCAACCTAAAAATAATTGTAAAATCATTACTTTAACTTCCATAATGGGTTTCAGTTGCTGAATATTAAAAATTAATTCTAGTCTAAGTTCTTTTTGTTGTGTATTCAATCCCTCAAAAACTATGACAATAAAAGAAAAAAAATTTTAATGACATGTTAAGCTCTGTAAAAGAAATTTTCACGTTAAGATTGCAAAGTTTAAATTTTTTATCTCATAAATTTTAATTTATATTTATATTTCATACTGTTATTGAGAAAATAATGGACTTTATGTGTCTAACATTGATTAAACCTGATTCCTTAAAAGTGTCTTGCGATTATATCTCTCAACATTAGTTTAAATGTGTTAAGCACTTATAAAAAAAAAAAAAAAAATCAACTCAATCCGAAACTTTACGCATTTGTGTTAATATATTATCTTTGCATGTTTTTGAAGTTTTTAATGGTGAAGCATGAACAGTTATAAACTGTGTAATTTATGTTCCTTCCTACCACTAGATGGCGCTGCAATTACATTAAACTTAGTAGAAAACTGTCTTACTAAACTGTATAGTCAATGAGAAGAGCATTTGAAATCACGTGACATATTCTAACCAATCAGAAGCGAGCTTTTATTTCAACCAATCAAAGGAGACTTAGCTATATATCAGGATACAAGATGTTGCCAAAGATGCTTAAAAGTAGCCCTAAAACAACTCAACTCCATCCCGCCTAAAACTTAGCATATTTCTATTGCTGCCATCGTCTTAAAGGTAAGTTTTGTAAAATCATGAATGACGTCATACCCACTGTGACGTCACTAGTAAAAATACCTATAACTCTAACTTATTCACTTAGAAGCAGCCCTAGAACAACTCAACTCCGCCTTAAAGGTAAATCGAAACTAAAAAGTGTTGTCATCGCTCTAAACTTTGATATAAAACAAATTATGACGTCATACCTAATGTGACGTCACGCAATAAAAACCTATCACTCTAACTTATTCACTAAGAAGCAGTCCTAGAACAACTCAACTCCATCCTAAAGGTAAATCGAAACTAAAAAGTGTTGCCACCGCTCAAAACTTTGATATAAAACAAATTATGAAGTCATATCTACTGTGACGTCACGCAATAAAAGCTTATTACTCTAACTTATTCACTTAGAAGCAGTCCTAGAACAACTCAACCCCGTCTGAAAGATAAACCGAAACTAAAAAAGTGTTGCCATCGCTCTAAACTTTAATATAAAACACATTATGACGTCATACCTACTGTGACGTCATACACAAACAGCTTATAATGAAACTAAAACAGCAGCAGGAGGGGAACAACTCCACTCCACTTCCGGTCACGTGATTTCCGGTGACTTCATATCCGGTGATATCACTTCCTGTGACGTCATATCCGGTCACGCCCCCATACCATACCATACCGCATACCGCCATGGCCCCGGATCGGCCTTTTCTAACTACTTACATGGATCGAGATCAGGTGGTTTTATCTACAAAATCTTTTATTTAAAAATGTTAGTGATTTGGTGTACTCAAAAGTGAAACACGCGAATAAGCATGTCATTTACTTAATTAGAGATTTTTTTATATTTCTAATTACACTTTTTAGATATAGTCTAACTTAAAGTCAAATTCACTTTTTTACATTGAGCAAAAGAGGGATATTTGAAATCAGTTGACCGGTTTTAGTCTGGCACAACTTCCAGGATCCTTTCCGGAGGGTACAGAACCATTGCCCTCACACTCATTAAAACATGTAAAAAGAGCTTTCTAAGTTAAAGGGAGAGTATTACCAGTAAAAAAAGCATACTATCGTATCTCCAACGTAATAATTTTCTGACAATACATCAGGCTTGAAATTATATGCTGAGAAATAAAATGGTCTCTTCACTGGTCACAACTCCTATACTATACATTGAGACAAGCTTCGTCTGTGTTTAAGAACCAATAGTCAAATAATAAAAATATAAGAATTAACAAATAATAAGTAAGCTAATCATTTATACCAATGTGCAAAGAATTAAACTTTTTAAATAAAAAAAATGTGGCGAAACTAGCATTTTATCGCAATGCTTGCAGTAAAATATTTAATCACATGAGTGCAATAAAGTACTCTTTATAACAACTTGCACAAAAATTGAACTTTAGTTAATCAGAAATCGTGGTGAAAATAACACTTTAGTGCAGTAATGTTTATCGCACGCCTTGGTCTTAATTTCTATATAATCTTGGAATAGAGTTGTTATATTTTCAGGGGGCACTGGGATCGGACACCGAAAAAAAAGGGCATTGGGACCAGGCAAAGGGAGACAGCTCTGATTACTGTCTGGGTGGGGATCTTTTGTCAATCTGCCCTATTCCTCCGGCAAATAAGAGGCCCCCCGTGTTTTTTCAGTTTAAGTAGCTTCTCCTCTTCTTCAAACCTATTAACGGTGCACTATAATGCGAAAAAGCGGGCACAGCAGGTGAAGGGGACATGGACGCTCTTCAGTTGAAAGAGATGTTTGATTAAGCGAAAATAGACCTGATATTCTATAATTCTTACATTATGGAATTAACTATTGTTATTTCATGATTTCGGAAAGCTGAACTCCAATTGCTTATTTTAATTTCGAGCGTAATTAATTTAAAAAAAGAAATTCCAAAAGAAAAAGCACGTATGCAATTTTGAAACTATAGTTCACAATTAAAATGCCATTTTTTTAAAAATTATCTGCTTTTATCCTATTTTTTTTATAGCTGAGTATATTTTTGAAGTTGCGAGGTAATTTTCAAACGCCAGTTGTCAAATATTTTTGGAGATTGAGAAAAAGAACTATTCATTTTACTGTACAATCATTGTATTTTATTGTATAATCATTGTATTGTATAATCATGGTGTTCTCTCAATTCTTGGAAAATGTTTTGATTTTTATTTATTAATAATCAGCTATAAGACACCTTGATATCGACTTTTAGAATTCTAGTGAACATTTATTTCCTTTGGTGCCTTTGTAATTCATTTTTGATTTCTTTTTCATTAACCTACAGGTAGATTTTGTATTTTTAAATCCTTTATATTCACTTATATTTTGTGTGTGTGTGAGAGAGAGAGAGATAAATTTCTTTATAGTGGGTTACTGTTGTCCCTTTGATTCCTGTATATTCTATTTTCTAAGGTAAGGAATATCAGTTTAAAAAAAAAACATCCTATCGTATCTCCGTTGTAATAATTGTCCGGCAATACATCAAGCTTGAAATTAAAAACTGAGAAATAAGATAATATAACTAAAAAAATTAGTATGTTAAACAACATGTAATTCAACACGTTTGTTTGAACATATGCAGTTAGGTGATATTCAATGACTGAAAACTTTTCTTGTTAAGGATAACGAGGCAAAATCTTCGGAGGGCCAAATGAGTTGAAACTTTGCAAATTGGCTCACTATGAAAGACAATATATTCAATTAAGTTTTTGGAGAAATAGAAAGTAGTTAATAGTTTGGAATGGTTGTTTCCTTAGTATTTGTCGAAGACTATGACAACTCGATCCGAGCTCAAAAACTGCGATAGCACATAAAAATTAGCAATGCAAATAAAGGATTTGAATTTTAAAAAAAAGAAGGAAAAAAAAAATTGTTTTAATGGATTTTTATTGCATCTTCTGTTTGAAGTAGTGTTATTTGAATACCGCGAGATCTGGCTTACAAAATAAAAAAAAAACTTAGAAAAAGAAGAGAAAATCGTTAAAAAATATTTATTATGTATTTTTATCACTTTTCTGGTACACGAATTTTTCCGACTCTACCTTTTTTCGACTAAAAGCTGTATAGATCGACCTGTAACCGCCATTGTTGTCAAGGAGAGGTCCTTCAAACTTGAAGCAACTGCCGGCGAGACGAATCACCATAGTCTGAAATATCCTTGGACCTTGGACCTGTAGGGTAACCTCCTCAGAGCGAGTTAGGGCGGGTCTTAAGTGTTAAGATATAAATAATGTAGAGACATATACCCATGTATTCAATAGAAATTTTTTTAAATCTTGAGAAATTGCTATAAACAAAGCTTTTATAAATATCTGTTTCATGACAACTTTCTGGAATTTTGTAGAACTATTGAAAGTAGTCTCATTCCAAGTAAGAGGTCAAGATTAGTGCGCATAGCCTGTTTGTCAAAAACGTTCTAGCAGATACAAAGTATTAATTTGATAGCGGATCCCTCTGATCTCCATTTTAACAATTGCATCCCTGCAGTAAAGAAGCCATTAATCTTAAAACAATAAACATTATTTATTTTTGCTTTGTATTTTTAATTCAAAATGCTTTGAACAGTTTAGCGAACAAATTTGTTTCATGCGAAGCTTTGAACTGTATTAAAACCCTTTGGTCAGTATATTTTATTGGCTTTTCTATTAAAAATGGAAAATATTCAAACATGTACAGCGTCAAGTTGAACTTGACAATGCAAGAAGCTTAGCAATGTGGAACTTGACCAGTTTTTACTTAACATACATGTTTTCGATGGATTAAATTTATACATTAACCGCAATTAATAATAAGAATCAAGATTATAATAATCGTATAGTGCAGATGTTTCCAAATGTTTAGTCCCTGTAACACAATTGAAATGGAATCGGTACACAATTCCCTTTTGGTACACAATTGCAACCACTGCTCTATCTCTACCCAGTGCATACAATTTTTGAATGATAATTACAGTAAAAAATAATTGTATAATGTTTTAGAGAATTTTATTTTATTATATGTTACATCCAAACAAATGTATTGAAGAATTTAAAATTCGATTTTTCAACTTCTAAATTTTAGATACTAGATACTTATGAAGATAGTAAAAAAATTAAGAAAATAATTTTTTTGCTGTGGCAATAGTATTTGCATTTATACTTTTGTTATTATACATACTCTTTAGATTTCAAGAAAGATTTTCTTCATGACTGAATAATCTTGTAAATAATTCTGTCTCAATTCAGATTTAAACATAAAATTAAAGTGAAGAGATAAGTTTAAAGTTAAATAATCCGGGATCCATTATTTTGTTTTGTATATTAATGCGATAATCATGATATGAGAAAATGCAAAAGTCAAAAATCTCGACGTAAGTTAAGAAAACATAATTTAATTATAGAAGAACGAATAACTTCAAATAACTTCAGCAAACTCAATAATATGTTCTCGAATTTTTGTCATAACTATAAAAAAATCAAGTTTTCTTAGAAACATAACCCGTCTATACATCAATAAGTTAAATAAAATACAAATATTAGAAAAAGGTCAATATCATTTGACTCCACCATGCAGTGGCGGGGAATGGAAGGAAAGCAATAATGTCGTTAAAATGCTGCAATGCGCTTTCCCCTCCTTATACTTTTAGTTCATTTTGGCACCCAATCACCATCACTGCTAGTCCGAGAGGCGACTGCAATTTTTCGACCCCATCGAACATCTCTCTGAATTTTTTATAGAAATCGGAGAAAAGTGAGTAGATTACGAATCCACTGGTCTGCCGTGGCAAAAATGGCCGAAACTGATCAAAAATCGCCTTGGAATGAGTTGAAATAAAATCCGATTGCCAAATATATCTGAACTGGCCAAAAAGAGAACAAACTTTTTCGTCTGGCAACCCACTGCATTTTGATTTTCAATGAGAAAAAGGGCAAACGATTTCTGATATCTGGCTCGGAAAACTTGTATCTTTTAAAAGTATGCCAAATTGGCGACAACAGTTGCGTCATCAGTGACGTAATGTTTATTGCCAATTTGGCTCATTTGGGAAAGATGCAAGTAAGCCACAGCCACACATCCAAATCATTTGCAACCTTCTTAAACAGTGGCGGCTCGTGAGTAGTAAAAGTGAGGGGGCCCATATTAACAATGGCATGGTTTTTTCATGGGGCGGGGGAGTGCAAATTTCTCAATACACGAGTTTCATACAATTAAATGTTATTCAAATGCACATAAAACAAAGCTATAGGAGCAGTTAAGGGGACTTGGTACCCCTGGTTTTCACACAAAAAATAATATAAATTTTCTAATTTTTGCGTTTTTATAAATTTTTAAACCTTCTTATTCCGGAAAGTTGTTGAGCTGATCTGATAACTGCAATTGCAGAAAAACTGTATTTTTATGGAGAATTTAGCATTGCTGCAATAGCTACTTTGATGTTTCGAACACATTTTTCTCAGTTCGTGATTTTTGAAATTAATACCTTTCTCAAAATGCTAAAACTTCAGTAAATATAAATGAAATGACTTGAAATTCTTTTTGTGTCATTCTTAATACCTATTTGACAAAAATAGGCATGTATTATTGAATAAAATAAACTTTTTTTTTACAAATTTAAATGTTGGAAAATACCCTTTTTTTACATGTATTAGGTACAAAAATTATAGTTTTTCTCGAAAACTATTTTACTTATTCTAAATCCGATGCCTAAAAAGTTAGACTATATTACTAGAATTTTTTTTTTTAAAAATGAGGAAAAAATATTGAAAAATGAAAAAGGAAATAGAATTTTAAATTTGAACTTTTTTTTAAATTTTGAAAATTTAGAGCACTATGAGAACTTTTTTTTTTAAATAAAATTTAGTAAATAAAATAAATCCACGTATGTAAAAATTATAATTTTAAATGCTTATATAAAAAAAAGTTTGTTTAAGAGGACTTGGTACCCTTCAAATTATCCAAATAAATTTTAATAAAATATATGTTTTAATAAAATAAATGATTATAACACAAATTCAACACTACAGCATTTCGTTCGAGCCAATGGCTTATGAAAATTAACCCAATTTCTATGGCTTTTGAACTTTCTCATGGCTTTCGAAAATTTAAAAATAAAGAGAAGAAAAGTGGTGAGATTTTCAGAAAAAGCATGGATCTTAAATTATTCATTTAAACATAAAATTAATGCATATTGATTCATAAGTATTTAAGTTCAAAATTTCATCACTCAACAGAAAAATATTTTCAATCTTATGTTTTTACTTTTTAAAAATTTTGGTTGTTTACTGTTCAGTCAGAGCCCTTTTGTCACTTGTGGAATCCACAAAAAATTCTTTTATTGTGGTCGTTATAAATGGATATTTCAGGCAACAGAATGAGTTAAAGATAGCTACTATTGTGTTGGGAATGTCAAACACATTTATATGAATTAAAATAGTGTTTCAATTGCAGAAAAAAAAAATCTCGTTTTTTGCTACACGTAAAATTAAGTTTCATTGCTATACCAAAGTAAACAGAGGCAGAAGGTATAGTGGGTCCTATGTCTGCATACTCAGAAGCGGATTTAGACGTCAGTCAAGTCTACGATGACCATTTTGGTCTATTATGGTAATCGTATTAGGCAATTAGGTTAGGAAATAGGATGGGAGAAGGGAGATAAGGACAGCCTAATTTTACTTGCTGTACAACTCATTTAACTAATCACCTCTAAAATCGAATGAATTAAAAAGAAACATTATATTTTTTATGATAGTTAAGATAATGAAATGCATAACCAATTGAGCTCATCCATGTGAAGGGACCTGGGATTACCCCGACAAAATGCGTCTCTAAATATTTTTAAAAAAATCACGATTCTGTTTAAAAATTCATTTATTAAGAAAAGCTTACGATTATATTTGAAATATAAAGGGTAAAATTAAACGATCTTACCGAGTTTTTCAAGGTCATTATGATGGAGTCTTTAAGAGAAGGGATGGACGGGAGTGTGTTTTTATTGAAATGGTTGCGGTTGATTGACCTTTTCACGAGTTTGTGGCAAGAGAGCTATTGCTCCACGCACAACACTTAATATTGTGAGATTAATAACTGATTTTATTTGTCTTGCATTTTAAAAATATTTTACAGAAATTCCAAAACAACATTATCAAGTATATACAAGTGGGATCAGGGTCCCAAAAAGTGAGGGGGCCCGGGCCCCCCCTGGCCACCTGCACCAGCCACCACTGTTCTTAACTGAAAATTAAAGTGTGAGGATTACCAAATAAAAAAAAATGCTAATTATTTGTTAAGTTATATCGCATTTGGCAATTGGATTTAGTTCAACTTATTAAAATTCGATTTTTGACCAGTTTCGGCCATTTTTGCCACGGCAGACCAGTGGATTCGTAATCTACTCATTTTCTTCAATTTCTATAAAAAATTCAGAATGATGTTCGATGGAGTCCAAAAATTGAAGTCGCCTCTCAGTATATGCCTCCATTTTTTGTTTTAAGAATGTAGAGACAGACAACATTAAGTTTCAACGGCCATATATTTTCTTCTAAATTCTAAGCTCTTCAATTAAGCTGACCCAGAATTAAGTGCATTTATGAATTCAAAGATATTAAAATCGCAAATAAATGTATTACTTTAATTTAGCAATCAGTGTGAAAACCTGGAATTTTTTTTAATATTAAAAATAATAATAAAAGAAAAGTCAAATGCGTTTAATTCGCGTTGTTTATCTACTACAACAACACAAAGCTATCGTTGTGAACATGGCAGCCAGATCGAAAGAACTGACCATTGGATCTTCCTCCTCTCTGCATCTGATTTCCCACTCTTCTATAATAAAATTTACGACCTTAATAGCACTTCTAAGAAATGACCCTAGCCCCCCACGGCTACATCCTAACGGACCGAATTTTTTTCGACCGAAAAAAACTCGCCAGAAAAATCTCGTTAGAATCGTACTCATCAGAACGGAATTTCGACAGAACGATATTGGACAGAATTAATTTCGACCTAATAAACGCGATTAGAATGAAATTGGTTAGATTGGTTGTTTTCAGATTATCTGGCGCCGTCAGCAACACGAGGGCTATAATGCGCCGAAACATTCGTCATTAGACAAGCCAACATACATTTACAAACACCCATGCCTAACACGGGACTCGAACCCGCAACCTCGCGGTCCAGAAGCTAGCACGCTAACCACTATACCGTTTGGTCGGCGAAATTGGTTAGAATTATTGTCATTAGAATTTTTCGCGTTCGAAATTTTTTGGTTAGAATGCAAAGACCTTAGAGAGGCAATAAAAATTTTCCTTTCTCCCACTTTTGGCTATAAATGAGTGTGACTGGTTTTCTGTTAAAAAATAAAGGAATGTATATTAACCTACACATCCTCTTTAGGAATATTTTGGGGAGCCAGTAGTCATTGTGTTCAATTCGTGTCATAGTCTGCGGTTGATTGCCGATGACGATAAGGCCGCAGGGCCGTCGCTAAGAATTTCGATTGCGGAGAATGAGCTTTAGACATCTCTTTGCCGACTGAAATCAAGGCAATTCTCGTGTAAAAGTAGAAATTAACAATAAAAGTATTTATTAATTGTTAATTAATGTATAATTAACTGTTACTACATTTTGAAATTTCTAATTTTTGGAAGTAAAACTAAAATTGAAATGGCTCACTTTAGCGTTAAACCAAACTATAATACTGTTTATAAGCAGAAACAAATATTATAAGTATTAATATAATATATAAATTAATATAAGTATTAATATCTTTAGTTTTAGTTTCGAGGTGATCTTTTTGTTTTACAAGATAAATTATTTTCAACTAACTCACTAACATTATGAACTAGTGACAACATATTCAGCTCTATAATAAGGCATACCATAATTTTTGCTCTAAAACTCAATCTACATATAAAGAATAGTACCTGAGGATTTTGTTCTTAGAGAGGGACGGAGAATATTCTAATTTACGGTATTATTTCGATCTTGAGGAATTGAAAGTTGCTCATTTGTGCGGGAAAAAAAAAGGGGGGAAAAACCCCGTCAATGTACAGTGTGGGGAATAGGCAAAAAAATGGAGTACCATTAGTGTGCACTAATACAGATGCATTTACATTAAAAATCACGCAACTCATTAAGTTGACTTGACTAGCCGTTGTCTTTTAGTGTGAGATATGATATCCTCTGTCATCAGTGACTACTTGCACTGTATTATCATACTTAACGTGAGTTTCTTGATGAATTCTAGTGGATAAATTGTTTGTCCCACATTTTGAACTATTTGCAAGTGATGTAAAGTTCTCAATGCATTCAATCTTTACACAATGCATTATCTTGATGATATTTGGATTAGAGGAGTGATCTGGCTTACTTATAGGGGCGATATTCATATTTTTTAATCGTTTATCCAAAGCAAAAGCGGGATAAAATTTGCCATAAGTATCAAAAAACATGATTTAGAAACCGATATTTAACCATTAAAGACTTGTAGAGATTAAGTTAACGTAATTAAAGTGAAAAAGTCGAATTAATTATTTTTTGCTCTCTTGAGGAGCTTATTGAACCAATTTAACTTTATTGCACCTAAAGACCAAATCCTTTTTAACATCAGATACTGTGTACTGAAACTTATTTTTTCAGTCTCATGAAATAATATTGGACTTCAGAGGATCTGTAAAAAGGTGAGAACATGCTATTTCAAGGTAAATTAGAATTCAAGAAAAAAGATTTGATGAAAACGAGTTTTAGTCTTTATGTTCAATACTTTGTATTTGTTTAAAAAGCTCCCCAAGATCATAAAAGATAATTAAATACCACTTTTTCACTATAACTAAGTTAACTTGATCTAGACAAGTCTTTGATTGTGAAACATCAGTTTCTAAATCGTGTTTAATAACACTTATGGCAAATTTTATCCCACTTTTGCTTTGGATAAACGATTAAAAATATGAATATCGTCCCTATAACTAAGCTAGATTACTCCTCTAATCCAAACTTCATGAAACATGCGTGGGCCGCTTGTTTCTACATTATGCATTGTGTAAAGATTTAATGTATTGGGAACTTTCCATCACTTGCAAACAATTTAAAATGTGGGGTGAGCAATTAAGTCACTAGAAATCATCAAGAAATTCATGTTAAGTATGAGAATACATTGCCATGTAAACACTGATGACAAAGGATATCATATCTCACACTAAAAGTCAATGGCTAGCCAAGTCAACTCTATGAGTTGCGTGATTTTTAATGTAAATTCATTTGTATAACTGCACACTAATGGTTCTCCATTCTTTACATATGCCCTCACTGTACATTTTGCATTTCAATATGTTACATACAGATGTGTCTTTGATGTAAATTTCATGTGTCTATGCTGCTCCACTACAAAGTTATTTTAGACCAACACTGAATTATTATTTATTCTTAATTTATAGACATTTGTGTTTTATATTTAAAATCGTTTTATTTATCCAACTTTTTTCCCCCAACAATATAAATATATACTAAATAGATATATGCATTCAAGTTTTCTATTTATGCCATTTTTTTTTTTTTTTTATTTATTTTTTTTTTTTTTTAAATTCTCAATTTTTTTTATGCATCTTTGGGGAGAAATCGTTATATATAAATATATATGTATTTAAAAAAACTGAAAAATAAAAAAGTAAAAATTCTAAAATCGTTAAAAATGTTTTAAACATTTATATTTTTGGATAAATAATTTAATAGTTTTAAATACTGAGGAGTATTTGTTATCTATGCACAACGAAAAAAAAAGTTTTGGAAAGTGTAATTTCAAAAATAATAAACTAGTAAAAGATCAAAAAAGTTTCAAAAGTTTGGTACTATATAACATACTCGATACCATAAAAGTTGGTATGCTTTTTTTTTAATTTTATATCCAATGGTTGCATTAGAAGATTTTAAAATATTAAAAACTTCAAACACTTTTAATAAAATAATATTTTTTCATTTGTATTTAATAACTAAAGTTATAATCGTACAAATTACCATTAATTTCAAGTAAAAATAGTAAATAAAATTTATAATTATTTGAAACATATATCAAATTGGTAAATGTTTGTAAATTTTGTTTACTACTCCTTATAATATAAAGTGTTTCATTATATTTATAATCAAATAATGTTTGCTTTGTAAGATACAATATATAAATAATATCCAAGGCATAATTATGGATTTTAAAGTCATGCAAAAATTTTCGTAATGTTGTAATGTTTTATGTTAAATATATTAAATATAATGGTATCTTCATTTGAATTCTAATCGAAAAGATTATACTATTACACTTGCAAAAAAGATCCAGAATGACTTTATTTTCGCATCATTATATTTTCAGTATTTTACGCACAAAATGATAACATGGAACACAAATAAAAGCAAAATATAAAACTATAATTGTATTTAAAATGGTATTTCCGGAATGAATACGAACTTGACGCATGCCGAAAAACATGAATGCGTACAAAAATGTGTTAGTATTCAAGAATAAAATAACGTGACTGTGCGAAAGGAAAAGTAAGGCGAATTGAAAATCTGTATGTAAAATAACACTACCGAAATAAAACACTCTGCTGACTAAACCTTGACCTCTGAAACGTCCTTAAAGGTCACGACTAAAACCCCACTAACCATTTTTACCGCCAAACCTCTTTCGAGTTATTAAGTTTCGCCAAATTTGTAAGATTCTAACGAATAGTTTCTAATGAAAAGACTTCTGACCAAAAAACTTCTGGTGACTTCCATTCTGTCCAAACTATTCTAATGAAATAACATTCTAACCATTTTATGTATGCCCAAATTCATTCTGATGAAAACCTGTTCTGATGAGCGTTTTTCTAACGAGTATATTCTGGCGAGCTCCGTTCGGTCGAAAAAAATTCGGTCCACTCGGTATACACGCACCCCACTGAGAAGAGTACTCAATGAAAAGGATGTTCTGATTCTAGCGTCTACAGAACAAGAAATCTGATATGGTGGGTTGATGGAATAAACAGTCAATGGGTTTCTAAAGAAAGTCATCGCCTCTTATTACCTCGGGCATGAAAGGGCAGTTTAGTTTGAGGGGGGCTTCTGACCATACAAAGCATTCCCACCATGTAACTTTTTACCCCCCACCCGTACGCATATTCCTAATTGGGATTTTATGCCCCTTTGGAATCCTCGTCCTACAAGTTCCTTTTGTGGGTTAGTTTGGGAAAATGATGCTTTTAAGATAAGATAATACTTGAAAAATCTAAGTTAAAAAAAAAAAACTTCTGTGCCGGTGTACCTCCATAAAGGCATGTACAGACAATCCTATGATCAGTACGTCTGCCTTCAATGAGTATTACTTTCACAGTCAAACTTGTTTTAAACCATGAAAATATCCTATATACTTAAGAATAATGAATGTATGTTCAAAATATATATGATATCAAATTTATGCTTTCAAAGATAATGTAGTTTTTTAATATGAACAATTTACTAAAGATTATTATAATAAATTAGATAAAATGCAGTTTTTATTATATGCAATTTAAAAAATGTTTTACTTGCTAAACTCTAAAATGGAATTTTATATTTTGTCATTAGGATCATTTTAATAATCAATGAAATAAGTACAAACAGCCGCAACGAAACTTACAAAATCTAACGAATTTATTTAATTGCGGTGTTTGTTTAACATAAGTATACTCTATATTTTTTCTTTTTCTAACTTACCGCAAAGTCTTATTCAAGACTCTTTTCCGATTTTAGTTGGCAGGTTTCCAAAAAAAGTTCAAAAATGTATAAATGAATTAAAAATTTGAAGAGAAAATAGTATCTATCTGTATAAAACTGTGAAGACAGGGACGAAGAAAAAATTGGCACCTTCACCATACTTAACACACATTCTTTTGAAATTTAAAGCAAGTTTTTCAATTCGGATTTGTAATAAGTTAGTGCACTTAAATATTTCCTGGGCTCATCTGCAGTTCTTGATGGCAATGTGAGCTATAGAACAGATTTGAATTTTTTGTGTGCTCTAAGTGCTTGATCACTTCAATAACTAATTAGGATTAATTAATAAATTGGCGTAAAGTATTTATAAACTGTAATAAAATTGAATTTTTTCACAAATTCAAAATTTTCAGGCTAAAAATGTTTAGATGCAGGGGCCTTACAAAATTTACTCCAACATTGAAGATTATAGGCACAATTTTGAAATTTTAAGGCCCCGTCAATTGCCTAAACACTTTTATATCATTTGACAACTAGTTATAAATGATTCGCTACAACTGAGTTTTTGCGTGTTTGTTCCCCTAAATATGTTAATATAAGTCCCTGATGAGAAATCGTGTATATGGGAACCTCTCAACATATAAAGTGTCACTAAAATGCTTCGATTATCATCAAGCATCTAAATAACTCCATAATAAACAGCGAATTAAATTCTATTTTTTGATTAAAAAAAAAGTAATTTTGAGTGATTATAATTACCGAAATTTCCCTTTCGTGCCTCACTTTTGAAAATTTTGAGGGGGTGAGAAGCTGCCTCCTCTCTTAAGCTGCATCGGCATTTTACAAATAACGGTGCTACTAGAAGAGTTAATTTTTTTTTTTTTTAATAATTTCTTAAATTGTAAATTATGGCCCGATCTCGACGAAATTTATAATTTCTGTTCTGTCTAATTCTGCAGATGAGGTGTTGATCTGAGGACGAAGTTAGCATAGGAATTATGAGAGGGAAACCACAAACTGTATAGCTTTCCTCTTTCAGCCGAAATTGTAAAACAATAGAAGGGGCGTTTTTTTTTCGTTTTGGAGTGGGGAAGGGGGGGGGGGGGGCACATTTTTCATTTTGGGAAGCCAAGGGAGGGAGCATGTTAGGGAGACACATTTATTGATTTAATCCTGGTGCCCTTCCCAAATTTACGAAACTTTCCTAGAAATAAGCACATTTATTTTTTCTTTTCAAGACACAACACGATAGTAAAGACAGAAATGGAATTGAGGTAGACAGATTTCAAAGATGTATTTTTCTGGTATCACCAAATTGTCAGCTCTATTCGAGGGTGGTTCCATTTCGATAAGAAATGTGACAAAAATCATAGAAACCTGAAAAATTTACGAAATTTTCATAGAAAAAGTGCAGTGGTTTTTTTTTTTTTCAAGACACAACACGATGGTAAAGACAGAGATAAAATTGAGGTAGGCAGATTTCAAAAATGTATCTTTCTTTTATCACCTGATCACCAGTGATTTTCGAGGTGGTTAAAAAAATCGCATTTCCTACCGATGTCAGGCGGGGGGCTCCGTTTCGGAGAGGGGGGCGCAGTTTTCATTTTGGAAAGGGGCGAAGTATGTTTGGGAGACACATTTATTGATTTGATCCTGAAAATGTTTATTTTCAATTTGAAAAATGACCGAGTTAAAAAAAAATCACACAGAACTGTTTTTTTGGCGTCTCTCCCAAATTTACGAAATTTCCATAAAATATTTAATTTCTTTTCAAAACACAACACGATGGTTAGAGACAGAGATAGAATTGAGGTAGACTGATTTCAAAGATGTGATTTTCTGGTTGATCGCTAGCGATTTTCGAAGTGGTAAACAAAAATCGCATTTCTTACCGATGCACAGGGGCGCTTTTTTTCATTTTGAAGAGGGGGGGAGGGGGGCATGCTCAAACTTGGCAGATAGACTCATGAGATCAGATAGATCTCATGAGAAAGAGGGGGAAGTGATAAAATAAGACTTCACACAATTCCGGGGATGGGGGGGGGGGGGTTATGGTCGAAGATTTGATTAAATATACATAACAAGTTACACAAAAAGAAGAAAAAAGGGGAAGCGGTAAAATAAGATTTCACACAATTTCGGGGAGGTGGCGGAGGTGTCCCGAGGACCCCCTCTGTCTACGACCCTGTCTCACACCAATAAATAAACTTACTCATTTTGCACGAGCCACTGCGGCATCACGCTTAATTAGGACTACCTGTGATACCACAATGTGGCACATCCCCTGACGTATAGAAATGAACAGAATAGAGTGAAAGCAGTTGTTTTTATGTATAAAATTTCAAGTTACAATACCAAACACAAATTGCACATAGTGATGACAAATAAAGATACAAAAAACGATTAAATGTTCCCTATTACTAGGCTATTTTAAAAAGCATGATGCCGTCTCATTTCAGAGCTGTTTTCACACAACCTTTTTATGATAACTTCGCTATCGATTAAATTAGACTCCTGGTTAAACGCGCGACCTTTTGTCTTGCAGTTAGTCGCGTGGGTGACAAATGTCCCCCAAATTCAAATTTTCGTGCATACCATTAAATTCGTGACCAAATATCAAAGTAAGTGGGTATTTTAATTAAAAACACAACACTTTATTGAACAGAATAAAGTAAGAATTAAAAAATATTTTTGAAATAACTTGAAAAAAACTGTACGAATCATTTGATCATGGGCTGCCCTACAATCAATTTATCAATAGATTGATTGTAGGGGACATTTGTCAACCGCGAAAACAAACTAAGGGTTAAAACACGATATATTTATTATTTACAATTTTTGCCGATTTTTAATGATCATTTAACTTTTTACGTAGAATACATTTATCGTTACGAAATGAAAGAGCTTTATGAACAGTTGATGATGTCAAAAAATAGTGTGTACCACAGACTTTAATTAATAACTCAAAAAAGAAAAATATAGCAAAAGTTTATTTCTGATTTTGATACTGATGAAGAAATTAATGAATTAGAAAAAAAAATTCACAAAGCGAAATGAGCAGTTGTCATTTTCAGTGACTTTAACCTCCCCGAAATGAAATAACTACAAGATTAAATATGAATCTTATTATTTTTGATAATAACTGAAATTGATTGAGGGGGATTTTTTTTTATCGTTGTCTTATGAAACTGAGAAAATTAAAATTTCTTAACTGTCTCATGAATTGGTCAGAAAATATATGGAATACGTTTACGGTTAAAAATTTAAATGTCCTTAAATGTTTTCAATTGTATGCCAATGTATTTTTTAGTAATTTCAATAGTAACGTAAAAAATTCCTTTAATTGCTTTTATGAATAGTTTATAATATTCATGATAACTAAAATTATAATTAAAAATAACTTGTGACTTAAAATTTTTTTAAAACACATTGTTAACAAAATCACTAATGTTACATTCAAATGCAAAGGTAAAAAATGGTTTTACTACAGATAGAGTTAATATGGTCTTCTATGTACTATTTTTTAATCCCAACGTCTACTTAATCCGAAAAATATACATTTTGTCAATTTTTGTCTGTAATTTCCAATTTCTTGCTACATTTCCCGCCGAAAAGCAAGTATTGATTGAGAGAGAAAAATTATGTAATCATTTGATAAAATTAAGTATTAATTTACATTTGCGTAAAGTAACATTACGCATTTCCCCGGTTTTATATATATATTTATATATATATATATATATATATATATATATATATATATATATATATATATATATATATATATATATATATATATATATATATATATATAGTTGGAAATTACGGTACACATTTAGTTTCATTTCATCGGGAAAAGAAAAACTAAATCGATTAATCAATATTTGTTGTATTCTGTTCCGATAGTAATACATGAAACTTGACTAAAATTCTAAGTTTACATTTTAGTTTTATTCCATCTTCAAAGATACAGATAAACTCACTTTAAAATCAAAAACCTAATTATTTAAATTTAAAATCTATATTTATTTGAAATTTTTTCCACTGTTCTCGGAGAGCGCACTATCCCGGTGGGCCAGGCCGAGCATGATTGGAGCCAATTTGTAAGCTGCTCTAACCTCAGGGTATTCGGCGAAAGAGTGCATTGTGCATTGCATGGGGAAAATGAGATGGGACCCCTTCTTTTAACATTTCTTGCTGACTATCGGGATCCCTGACTAGAAATAAATATTTATCTATCTTTATCAATAGCCAATTTTGCGCCAAGCACAAAACTACAGCAGGGCCATCTGTTGGCCTAGATCATAACTCTTCTAAAATCGAAACAAATTGTTTTGCGGGGATATGTTTTTTTTTCATTGAAATGAAAATACATTTAACAAAATCTGTCTTTTTTTTTTATCGCAAAAATCTATTCAAATAAAACAAACTCCCCAAAAATGTTTCATAAAAAAAGGTTCCTTTTCATGTATAATTGAAATTACAGATTTTTGAGAGAGCCTGTTTTGTCACTAAAGTTTTAATTTCTCCGGATTTGAAAATTTACGGGATATGCTCAGTCTATTAATCACCTAATAAGTGTAATTTTTTTTCGAAAAACGAGTCTTATAAGATTGTACCACTTTTATCAATCACCTAGTAAAATTCACGTTTCCTATTTTCCAAGTTAAAATGCATGCACTTTAAATAAATTATATACATACCCGTTAAAAGTATAAAAAAATCTATATTGAAATTAACTCATTCAGTAAATTATTTCGAATTCACGAAATGAATTAAAAAGAAGAAAAAAAAAGTGCTCAGTTTTCTATATTTATTTTATAAATAATTTATTATACTTTTTTCATCAATTTAATTTTTACCATTTGAAAAGGTACTATATGCTATAGTTAATATAACCACTTCTTACAACGAGTCCTGATGGTCTAGTGGTAGGACGCTGTGTTGCAAACGCCATGGTCTGCGGTTCGAATCCCGGTGTAAGAAATCCTCTACTTCCTGCAGTTGACCATGGATGTCTGTGATGATCTGCATAACCAATGTATATGGTACCCGTGTAAAGTTTTCATTTATTTTTTTAATTTTTCCCCATTTTCCCCCGGATTTTCCAGGATTTTGTGGATATCTAATAAACATCTATTGGTAGTCCATTGGATTTTGTAGATGCTAACTGAATGTCTTTTGGTCTTCTGCAATGTCCAGAGAAAATCTTATCGGTAGACATTGTGGAAGTACAATGGATGGATAAAGTACAGCGTTTTCCGGGACATTTGACCATCCATTTGCCATCTATTATATGTAAACGTATGTTCCAATAGATATCCCATTTTTTTAAAAGCATATCTAGTAGATATCTATTGGACGAGTTGTGGCTATGTGGGATATGACAAGGTTTTCGTATGCTTGCTTGCTATCTGGGTCCGTGCCAAAACCCGGATTCAAACCCGGCCTTTGGCATGCGTGGCCAGAGCGCTAACCACACAGCCATCAGGTTGGTCAACCTGATTGTATGACGGTAAGAGGGTTAATTAGCCATTCGGAGATTTGTAGGTCACACACAAAAAATCGAAGTTTATATAAACAATTAAAAAAAAAAGTAATAATTTGTAAGTAACTGTCAGAATGAATCAATTACAATCACTAGATATAAGTTGAAACATATTGTGACTTACCATAATTTCCAAATTTACACCTGCATATTATATCTTATTATTTGTTTTTCAACCTTCTCGTATATTATACTTGTATGGTCAAATCGCTATTCTCTGAAAAAATAAATAAATTTAATGATTTTTAGAAGAATTTTGTTTATCGATACAAAAGAATCATCCTTTATGGCCCCCTGAGCAGACATCACCCCCCCTTTCCGCATTGGGGTCAACTTAATAACGCCACTGCTTGTAAAGCAATGTTAAACAGTAAACAAGCCCATTTTATAATTGTTTTAGAATAATAAAAGGTATGAAAATAATATTAACTCAACACAGATTCTCCCCCAAAACAACTTCCCAAACAAATGGGGAGAAGGGGGGGACAGAAGAAGTTCATTAACTTTTGACAAAGAGAAAAATTATATTGTATAAAACAGCGGTTCCCAACCTTTTTAGTTGTTCGGACCCCCTATCTATATTATGAAAAAAAAATATTGCACCAGAAAAATTTATATATATATTTTTTTATAAAGAGAGGAACTTTATTACACTTGGCTGTTACAACAATTAGAAAACTAAAAAATAAAGTGGTCAAAGTTTTAAAAAAAATCATCAGAATTTTTGACATTGTTTATCCCCCGTCCATGAGAGAGTCAATATCTGGATTAAAACTTAGCCATGCTGTTTAATTCAGGCATCGTTCACTATCGATGTTATTCACTCGTTACAACATCGAAAAATACAATCGAGTGGCTCGATTGTTTCCATCTTAAACCCTGAAGCTCCGATAATATTTATCTCGCCTTAGATTCTCTACCAGCGTCCACGGCTCGGTACCACGCTACTCGCTGTCCATGGGATGGGAACCTCTGGTAGATTAAATCAACTACGCTTGGCGCAGTTGGGAGTTTGGCGTCGAAAAGGGCTTAGTTGTTTGGCGAAAACGACGATAAACTTACTTCATAGGTACAACCGGTTTCGAGCTCGCTCGCACCTTCTTCTCTTCTAACCTCCTTGCTCGAAACCCATTTACGAGTAGAAAAAAAGAGCCAAAATGTCCCGTGCGTCAGCCAGAGAGTTACCCACAATTTTTTTTCCCCCTATGATACCATGGGAGTACCATCTTGAAATTTTGCAAGAATGTTTGTAAAAGATAGTTAGATATAATATATTTTTTTCAAAAAAAATTAAAATTCCCATTTTAAATTTAAAAAAAAACTTTTTTTAATTAAAAAAATAAATATTGTTTAAAAAACACTTTTTCTTGCGTTATATATTTCATCAAAGACAATATAAAACTGAATAAACTGACATAAATTTCAGCTCTCTAGGTCGATTAGTTCTTGAGTTACAACCATTTAAAGATAGTTAAATGATGCAAAAATTTTGAATTTTTCAAATTTTCAAAAATACATAACTTTCAAACTAACTTTGAAAAAAATCTCAAAATATGATTTTTTTAATTCAATGTACTAATACTACATTTACACCAAAAATGAATAAAATTCATTGACCTGCCGATTTGACTATTGGTTGATTTGATGTGGAATTACCCTCAAACATTATCAAAACGTGATCTGAGTTCAGAGACTTACAATTACACATAAAACATATATATAAAGGATTTATATTAGAAACTTAGGTGCGTTTCGTTGGCCCCGCCCACAAACGCACTAATTTTTTAATATATACCAAAATTTAGTGCTAAATTAGTGCTTTCAGAATCCACCATTAAAAAAATTAGTGCGTCAATATTTACTGAGATATACAAAGAAATGCGTGGGCGGGGCCAACGAAACGCTAGCCCAGCCCACAAACGCACTAATTTTTTAATATATATAAAATTTTAGTGCTCAATTAGTGCTTTCAGAATCCACCAACCAAAAAATTAGTGCGTCATTACTTTTCATAAAATTCAAGGTTAATTGAGGGTAGGCGGGCAAAATGCTGGCCCCGCCCACAAAAGCAATCATTATTCATTATATGTTAAAATGTCGGGCATAATTAGTGCTTTCAGAATACCCAACTGCCAGAATTAGTGCGTCAATATTTTGGCCAAAATTGACCATTTTGTAATAATAATTCACTAATCACTTCCGTTTCGTTGGCCCCGCCCACAAAAGCAATCATCAATTATTATATGTTAAAATGTTGGGCAGAATTAGTGCTTTTAGAAAACCCAATTGAAAAAATTAGTGCGTCAATATTTTAGCCAAAATTGCCAATTTTAGCTTATTGCCGAATGTACGCGAGCCTTAAACCGATGTAAATTATCACGCACTAATTGTATGACCGGTGCCAAATTTTAGTGCTCAAATAGTGCTTTCAGAATCCCCAACCGTCAGAATTAGTGCGTCAATATTTTGGCCAAAATTGACCATTTTGTAATAATTATTCACTCGTCACTTCCGTTTCGTTGGCCCCGCCCGCAAAAGCAATCATCAATTATTACATGTTAAAATGTTGGGCAGAATTAGTGCTTTTAGAAAACCCAATTGCAAAAATTAGTGCGTCAATATTTTGGCCAAAATTGCCAATTTTAGCTTATTGCCGAATGTACGCGAGCCTTAAACCGATGTAAATTATCACGCACTAATTGTATGACCGGTGCCAAATTTTAGTGCTCAAATAGTGCTTTCAGAATCCCCAACCGCCAGAATTAGTGCGTCAATATTTTGGCCAAAATTGACCCTTTTGTAATAATTATTCACTCGTCACTTCCGTTTCGTTGGCCCCGCCCACAAAAGCAATCATCAATTATTATATGTTAAAATGTTGGGCAGAATTAGTGCTTTTAGAAAACCTAACTGCAAAAATTAGTGCGTCAATATTTTGGCCAAAATTGCCAATTATAGCAGTGGTGTTGTCAAGTTTATAGCTGCTGTTTTGTGCTCTATTGTTGTGAAAAGAGCTGTATTGTGTCTACTAGAACGAGAAGTTCTGGAGTTGTAAAGGAATCTGTGAAGAGTTATAGTAGAATAAACTTCTGCAAGTTTTGATCTGCTTTGGCTTCAAATCTTTCGAACCCATCAAACGCAACAATAGTATATATTTCATGTAATGTGAATTTTGATGTCCTAAGTTTATTTTTAACTATGGAATCTTTCTGGTGATATTTGAATGGCATTCGAAAATGTCAGCCGAACAAATAAAATTGTATTCTATTGAATCCGTATCTATGATGATATGCGCGTACATTCCGCAATAAGTTGAAATTGACGATTTTGGCCAAAATATTGACGCACTAATTTTGGCGGTTGGAGATTCTGAAAGCACTCATTGAGCACTAAAATTTGGTATATATTAAAAAATTAGAGCGTTTCGTTGGCCCCGCCCACGCATTTCTTTGTATATCTCGGTAAATATTGACGCACTAATTTTTGCAGTTGGGTATTCTGAAAGCACTAATTGAGCACTAAATGTTTGCATATGTGAGACAATTAGTGCGTCTGTGGGCGGGGCCAACGAAAGGGAAGTGAAAAGCGAATAATTAATACAAAATGGTCAATATTGGCCAAAATATTGACGCACTAATTTTGGCGGTTGGGGATTCTGAAAGCACTCATTGAGCACTAAAATTTGGCACCGGTCATACAATTAGTGCGTGATAATTTACATCGGTTTAAGGCTCGCGTACATTCGACAATGAGCTAAAATTGGCAATTTTGGCCAAAATATTGACGCACTAATTTTTGCAGTTGGGTATTCTGAAAGCACTAATTATGCCCAACATTTTAACATATAATAATTGATGATTGCTTTTGTGGGCGGGGCCAACGAAACGGAAGTGACAAGTGAATAATTATTACAAAATAGTCAATTTTGGCCAAAATATTGACGCACTAATTCTGGCGGTTGGGGATTCTGAAAGCACTCATTGAGCACTAAAATTTGGCACCGGTCATACAATTAGTGCGTGATAATTTACATCGGTTTAAGGCTCGCGTACATAAGGCAATAGGCTAAAATTCGCAATTTTGGCCAAAATATTGACGCACTAATTTTTGCAGTTGGGTTTTCTGAAAGCACTAATTATGCCCAACATTTTAACATATAATGAATGTTGATTGCTTTTGTGGGCGGGGCCAACGAAACGCAAGTGATTAGTGAATTATTATTACATTATGGTCAATTTTGGCCAAAATATTGACGCACTAATTCTGGCGGTTGGGGATTCTGAAAGCACTATTTGAGCACTAAAATTTGGCACCGGTCATACAATTAGTGCGTGATAATTTACATCGGTTTAAAGCTCGCGTACATTCGGCAATAAGCTAAAATTGGCAATTTTGGCCAAAATATGGACGCACTAATTTTTGCAATTTGGTTTTCTAAAAGCACTAATTATGCCCAACATTTTAACATATAATAATTGATGATTGCTTTTGTGGGCGGGGCCAACGAAACGGAAGTGATTAGTGAATTATTATTACAAAATGGTAAATTTTGGCCAAAATATTGACGCACTATTTCTGGCAGTTGGGTATTCTGAAAGCACTAGTTATGCCCGACATTTTAACATATAATGAATGATGATTGCTTTTGTGGGCGGGGCCAGCATTTTGCCCGCCTACCCTCAATTAACCTTGAATTTTATGAAAAGTAATGACGCACTAATTTTTTGGATGGTGGATTCTGAAAGCACTAATTGAGCACTAAAATTTGGTATATATTAAAAAATTAGTGCGTTTGTGGGCGGGGCTAGCGTTTCGTTGGCCCCGCCCACGCATTTCTTTGTATATCTCGGTAAATATTGACGCACTAATTTTTTTAATGGCGGATTCTGAAAGCACTAATTTAGCACTAAATTGTGGTATATATTAAAAAATTAGTGCGTTTGTGGGCGGGGCCAACGAAACGCACCTTAGAAACTTTGTTTTTCTGAGTTATAATAGTAAAAAAGACTTCTTGAATTTAAGATGTTAATGAGAAAAATAATTAAATTATCAAACAGTTTTCTTTCTGTACTTCAGATATTTACCCTTTAATAAGTTTACATTATTAAATAACTCAAGGTGGTTCCTCTAATCTGGCGCCGTAATTTCTGCGTAGTTTTTAAAAGTTTAGATAAATCTGTTAATTTTTAATTCTGAGTTTTATTATATAGGTTTATATAATAATGTCATTATAAACTGATGATAATAATTATTGTTGACCGTTTCAGTGCTTTTTGAAAGCTTTTTTTTTTATTTGCGTTGAAGAATTTTCTCTTCTAATTGGTAAATAAATAAAATTTATAATATTTTTTAGTTATTATTTAGTACAGTGCATTATATTTTAAAGAATAGTGTTATGCATGAAAAAAGTTATTCATTACTGAACTGAGAATTTTATTATGAGTCTAATTTAGGAATAGAAGAAAATTTATAACAAAAGATACATGAACATTGGGAAAAGTTTAAAGTGGCATCCGACAATGCCGCAACAAATGTGACAGATCTTGCAGTAAAGAAATTAGCAGGATTTTTTTTTTCTTTCATTACTCTTCTTTTATCAATTTTTTCTTACAATATATGAGTTTAATATCGATTTCTGGCGAATTACAGTATTGAAATTATTCTTAATTAATTACTGAATTCAATAAAAAATTCTCACAAAAGTATTTCAATCACGCAAAATATTCCAAAAACACATCAGAGCTTCATAAGTAATAATATAAATTAAACCAAAGCAACGTAGATAATAACTGATTACTCATGATATTACAATAATAATGTCTTGTAAAACTATTTTAGTATAATTCGAATAAAAAAAGAGCATCCAAAGTTTTCAATAGAAAGCCAAATTTTTGTCTATTATTCCTTTTCTTTTCAAACATAAAGTTCAAAATCCAAATACCTGAAGAACTAAGAAAAGAAGCCGCCTTGTTCATTGACAAGTCGTAAAACTTCTGCGTACAAATCACAATAGCAGGGGCTTTTCTCTGTTCCTATTCCTTCCTCAGGCCGCGGAGTGATAATGGACTTGCTTTTGGACCCTTGTACTCATTGACCGTTACCAATTAACAAAGAAGGGAGACGCGGTTGTCACCCGCCCCTAAGGGGGAAAAAAACGCCTGCTCTCGCATTTCGTTTCAGGCCCACCCACGGAGTTGACAGTGGACCCTCAATTGCCCTTTACAAATTAGCACCGAGAAGTCTTCAAAAGTATGTCATTGTAAAAGCTACGGTTTAGATTTCAGCGGACATTCGGAATTTGACTCACGGAAAACGAAATAATCAATCGAAATAAACAACCAAAAACTTTAATTAATATTTTTTAATTAATTTTTTAATTAATTTTTTAAGCTTTTTTTATAAAGTGATTTTAAATAAGCTTAGAGCTCTGAAATTTTCGACATTATTAGATCTTGCCTTCTAATTTTGATATTCTTAAACAAAATGCTAACATTTTAATTTAATTTTTTTTTTTTTTTTTAAGTTTTTCTTTATAAAGTGACTTCAAATAAGCTTAGAATACGAGTTTCAGTGAGCGAAGTGAACATATGCTTGCGCAATAATTAACCTTCCAGTGAACAAAACAAGCCTGTGCGGGCGTAGCAAAGAATTTTTCAGCGAGCGAAGGGAGCTTGTATTTGCGTAGCAACTAACCTTTGAACGAGTGAAGCGAGCCAGTTCTTATGTGTCAATAAACTTTTCAGCCAGTGAAGCGAGTTGTTTTTATATTACAATTAAACTTAAAACAGGCGAAGCGAGCTTGGTTTTGCGTGGTAATGAACCTCTCTGCGAGTAAAGCCCCAAAAGCTGAGATGAGACCTATACACCAATGACGGATATCCGCAACGAGGAACAACGCAGCTAGTGTAAAATATTTCCAATAGATTACGAAACGAATAAATTACATAGTGTGCAAAGGTAAAAAAAATATTGTATCCATTTTTTAAAATATTGAATCCATTTTTAAAATTTTCATCCACAACGAGTCCATCTGCCAAGTCTCAGTTCAATTAGATGACCGCAAATGGATTAATTAGCCCTTTGAATATTTTTCCTCGGTAACTTTAATAGTAGAAGATTTCAGTCATTAAATATTGCTAAAATTGAACATGTTTGAATTAAGATTTGTATCTGGATAATAGATAGAACGTGAGTAAAGGCTACTGATAATTCTAACGTAAGGCAATAGAAACGTATGTAGAAACTGCCGTTGTTTGACAGTACCAAAACTTAATAGAAAGCATTGTCATAGACAACGAGTGCGTCAGCCAAGTTTAAATGTTTAATCTCATGATAGGAAATGGGTTTATAAGTAAACCAAAGTGTCAATAAAAAGAATTTTGTAAAAGTGGCCTTTTAGTGGTAGTGACTCGCCTAAAAATTTGATAGAATGTATTACCATCCAAATTGAATCCATCTGCCAAGTTTCAGCTTGATGGGTGGATGGCAAGTGGGCTAATTAGTCCAATAGTAGCGTGTGTAAAAGCAGTCTTTTAGTGATAGTGATAGCCCCCAAAACTTAACTGAGTGCATTGTCATCAACATCGAATCAATCTGATAAGTTTTTTCTCGATTGAAGGACGGCAAATGTGTAATTAGCCCTCCATCGATTTGCACGTCTCATACAAAATCGAAGTTAGTGTGAGGGATTTAAAAACCGTTGAATATTGCTTAATTTTTAGCCGTGAAGAGTAATACGCATACCATTTGATAGTTCAGGTCTTGAACTATAGCCTACAACCACAGAAATTGCTTTTTTAAAAATTATATTAAAAATTTGGCAGAATTTCAAAACCTACCCACGTTTTTTCCCGTAGAAGAGCGTACTAAAAAGTGGGTTTGTATAGGCTTAGTTCAAGTATAGTGGCTAGAAGGGGTAGTGTGCCGTTCCTTATGGGAGCGGGGAGAAAAATACGTCGCGAATCAGGCGATTTCCCCTAGAGGCGCTGCGATCACCTTCGCAGTGTTGTTTACAAACAACTTTTGATCTGTCGGATTCTATCGCTTGAAATTAACTATATTTTCGGAGTTTTTTTTGTACTTAATATAATTTAAAATAATTTTTTTCATTTCAAGGAATACTTCTTAAAGGCTATGGAGGCCGATGAATCGGTTGAAAGAGACTCAAATTCTAAGAAACAAAAATCTAATAGAAGTTGTTTCGTTCCGAAGTGTACAACTGGTTACAAGAGCAATACCGAAAAAAATTCGCTTTTCAATGTTCCAAAAGATGTTGAACTACTTCAAAAATGGATGAATATGATTCCAAGGAAGGATAAAAAGCTTGGGGTGTATGATGTGGTGTGCGAGAAGCATTTTAAAGAAGAATGTATAGAACGCTTTTACAGGCATGTGATAAATGGAGCGGAAGTTTTAATTCCAAGAGGTAAGCCAAAATTGATTGACGGTGCCATTCCTACAGAATATCCACAACTCCCCAGCTACTACACAAAGAAATTACCAGAAAAACGAAATCCAAAATGTCGGGAGCCTGACACCAAGAAGACCAGAATCGATGAAAGCAATGTTATACTGGATGAAAAAAATTGTCTTTTCTCTGATCCAAATCTGCCCTCCGAATATTGGACAAAAATTATTTTTCAAAACCAAAGAAATGTTTACGCTTTTGCCCTATGGACATATATTGATACAAATGGACCTATTGATTTAATTTTAAAACCTGAGAGGCTTATTATTGTAAAAGAACTTGAAGATGAAACTGCTCTTTGTTCTATTTACATTTATGCCCGCACAACAGTAAAAGACAAAATTCTCTTGACTGTGGATGATCTACAAAAGTTGTTGATTGATGTGAATGCTTATACATTGTGTAAAGGGGCAGGATTTCTAAATGAATTTTCTGGAGTGGAAGTTCATCCAAATGACTTTCACATTCAGGATAATGTCTTACGACACAAGTCATGCAAGGGTATTGTGAATCGCACTTCTTTAAGCATATGTTTATTATGTAAATGTGCGCGTAAACAATTACTTGACAAACGTTCCAAAAGTAAAAGAAAGAAACCAGCTAAACGTTTAAAAATGTGTACAAAATACAGCTCTAATCGTAGACGTAACAATGCGTTGAAGTTAAAGGTTAAAAACCTTAAAGGGTGCATTTCACATATAAAATGTCAAATGAAACAAGTTGCTGAGCATGGATTAGATGAAAAACTTAAGTTATTGCCTCATAAACAAGCACTGGCTATTGCAGAATGCATAAAGGTGTCGAAACGAAAAAGTGCTCGTGGTATCATTTACAGTCGAGAATGGATTTTGGAATGTATTATCATGAAAATGAAAAGTCCAAGGCTATACGAACACATCAGGCAATAAAATCATTGCTTTACTTGGAAAAACATATGCTTACAAAATTCACTAAAAAATTTTAAAGCAGGATTCGGCTTTAATATGAAAATGTTTTCTGTTTTGAAAGAAAAAGCTGAGTTTTTAGAAAGTTCAGAAAAACATGGAAACTTGCTGTTTGACGAACTTAAACTTTCCGAAAATTTGAAGATGGACCAAAATGGTGTAATTCAAGGGTATGTGGATTATGGGCCTGACAATACACCTGAAAATGAAAAATGCCTTGTTTGTAACCATGGCCTGGTATTGCTATTTCAGCCATTTAGAGGTGACTGGGTGCAGATCTTTGGTGTGTTTGGAACGCATCAAAATGTTGAATGCCTAACCTTCTATAACTTAGCACGGCCACCAAAAAGTGGAAATTCTGCCCCCTCAATAATAAATGCTCTAGTTAATCCTTCCCAGTCACAGTTCTCTGGCAAACAAATATTGCAAACCATGTTAGATGACCTCATTGAGTGTGGGAAAGTTTCAGAAGCTTACAAAGTTTTAGGTGACTCTACGAGCAATCTGGACATTGCTATTCAACATAGTGATACAAGACTGATATATTATACATCAGGATATATCGTAAGAAAATTTTTCAAACTTACAAAATGTGAGGACTGTAGATTGCTCTTTTCATCCCAGAAAAACGAGGTTGATAGCAAAGAGTCTTCTTATACAAAGGAATTCGACTTGAGCGGTTCAATGTATCCCTCAAAGCAACTATATGATTTTATTTGCTGCTTGGAAAATATTTTTACTGAAAGTCTCAGCACAACTAGCCTACACAGGGACATGACTTTTAATGTTATCGAATCTCTTCCCAAAATAAATTTGTCATTTGTAGGATGTAAAAAACATAAATATGAATTGACGAAAAGAATTGTTAAATTCTATGTTCTTACAAGGATGCATTTTTATTTGAAGAGTAACAATAAGTTTGAAGAACAAAAAAGGAAACGTATGAAACTACTCAAGTTAAGGAGAACAGTATAAATTAATTTTTATTGTATTATACAATTATTTAATGAATATTTACT
The DNA here is from genome assembly GCA_963978545.1 of Linyphia triangularis. Classification (NCBI taxonomy): domain Eukaryota; kingdom Metazoa; phylum Arthropoda; class Arachnida; order Araneae; family Linyphiidae; genus Linyphia; species Linyphia triangularis. Next base: position 6,845,624 of record OZ021729.1, on the reverse strand, counting down.
TCAATGTGTATCTTTCAAAATTTGTCTATGAATGTCTCGTAAATTTTCACTTTCCAATTCCTTAAATTGATGTGTGCGCGTGAAAAATTCACTATAAATAAACAAGATTCTTCCTTTCTAATTAAAATCTGGTGGGAAAGTTTCATATGAAATTTTAATATCTTCATTTATTTGTCTTTTATTTAGTTTTAATTAGATAGTATGCTACTTTTTTTTTTTTTTTTTTATATAAAAAGAAGTTTGGTTAGATTAACTATTGAACTGCAAAATGGAGTATTGAATTCATGTGTGTGTGTGTGAAAAATGCACAATAAAGAAAAAGATTCTTCCTTTCTAATTAAAATCAGGTGAGAAAGTTCCATGCCAAATTCAATACTTTTATTTACTTTTAATTAGATGGTATGCAATTTTTTTTAATTGAATTCATATGTGTGTGTGTGTGAAAAATGTACAATGAAGAAGATTAGATTCTTCTGTTCTTATTAAAATTAAATGAGAAAATACCATATGAAATTTCAATACTTTCTTGTATTTTATTTCTCTTTTATTATGTTTTAATTAGATGGTATGCTACTTTTTTATATAAACATTTAATATAGAGAGAGAAGTTTGGTTAGATTAACTGCACAGTGGAGTATTTGAATTTATGGGTATGTGTGAAAAATTCACAATAAATAAAGAAAATTCTTCTAATTAAAATCATCTGTAAAGGATAAGTTTGTTTAGATTAACTATTGAACTGCAAAATGGAGTATTGAATTCATGTGTGTGTGTGAAAAATTCACAATAAAGAAAAAAGATTCTTCCTTTTTAATTAAAATCAGGTGAGAAAGTTCCATGCCAAATTCAATACTTTTATTTACTTTTAATTAGATGGTATGCTATTTTTTATATAAAAATTTAATATAGAGAGAGAAGTTTGGTTAGATTAACTGCACAGTGAAGTATTTGAATTTATGGGTATGTGTGAAAAATTCACAATAAATAAAGAAGATTCTTCTAATCTGGGAAGGATAAGTTTGGTTAGATTAACTATTCAACTGCAAAATGGAGTATTGAATTCATATGTGTGTGTGTGTGTGAAAAATCCACATTAAAGAAAGAAGATTCTTCCTTTCTTATTAAAATCAGGTAAGAAAGTTCCGTATGAATTTTCAATACTTTTATTTACTTTTAATTAGATGGTATGCAATTTTTTTTAATTGAATTCATGTGTGGGTGAAAAATTCGCAATAAAGAAAATTAGATTTTTCCTTTCTAATTAAAATCAGATGAGAAAATTCCTCATGAAATTTCCATACTTTATTTCTCTTTTATTTAGTTTTTATTAGATGGTATGCTACTTTTTTATATAAAAATTTAATATAGAGAGAGCATTTGAGTGGATGGAGTATTTGAATTTATGTGTCTGTGTGAAAAATTCACAATAAATAAAGAAGATTCGTCCTTTCTAATTAAAATCATCTGGGAAGGATAAGTTTGACTAGATTAACTATAGAACTGCACAATACAATTCTTTCGCAAAGGAAATCGGGACCGTGTAATTGTGTACCACGCAGACAAATTTTAAATGATTCCTTCTGCATCTTAATGCATAAATTTATCATTTTTTGCCTTTGATAACTGCTTCAATTTAATTAAGAAAAAGAAAAGTTCAAAAAAGCTGAAATGTACACTCTAGAAATATTCTGTAAGTAATTTAATGTATGAATTTAATTCTGGTGGCTGATTTCTCTCAATTATTTCTTCTGCTTTCGCTATAGTTTCGCTCTTCCATGCAGCGGAAGCGATTACAGCGCCACGGTGCGGATTTCGTCAGCTCCGGGGAAGAATCGCTATCATAGGAACGGCACACTACCCCTTCTAGCCACTATAGTTCAAGTGAGAGTAGGGTTGCCAAAGTCTGCTTCTTCGCGCCAGGCTTGCTCTCTCTTCTAACCTCCTTGGTGTGTACCTAATGGGGGCTGGTGCACATTAAAGTCCTCAATGTCCTCTCGTTGGTATGGTGGGGTCGGAGAGAGGTGTTTACACTAGAAGATTTCGATCTCGTATTCTTCTAGATGCTCAAAATTACGAGACGTATTTGGCTGCGTTAAGCACTTTATAAGTGGCAGAAATAGACAGTCGGTGGTTACAAAACAAAACAAAACTTCGGTAGTTTTCTGATTGCTCCTTTTGATTCCTAGAATGTAGCGCGTCCATAATATTTAGAACTGTTCAGTGTTCGCTCTTTTACACTGATTAGATAGCGTTGAAATTGGAAACGAAGGTTTTTTGGATTTTAAATGCGCTGCTGTAGCATCTTGTGACATATCTCATTTGTGAATTGCGGGCTGTTTTGTAAACAATGTCGGAGGGTAACAAAGAATTTACTTTCATATGGAAGATTGAAAATTTCAGCATGCTTCCCCATCAATTTGGAGAATCATTGAAGAGTCCAGTGTTTGTGATTGACTCGTGGGAAGAAGTTGAATGGTATTTGAAGTTGTTTCCTAGAGGTGATGAGGATGAAGATTCTTTGTCGTGTTTCTTATTTGTGACAAATATTGAAGTGAGACCATTAAACACTATTTTCTCTGTGACACTTGAATCAACTGATTCTACTAAGGAATTAACTCGTGAAGCCGTCTTCCCGATCCAAAAATTAGGTTGGGGTTGGAGGAGGTTAAGTTCTTTGACTAAAATGTATGCAAAGAAGTACCTCTACTTACCTCAAGATATTTTATCACTCCGTTGTCAGATTCGACCCTTAGATTCAAATAATGAGCAATCGACTGCGAACAATGAAATAGAATGCTCTTCAAGTTTTTTAAAAAAAACTTGTGTTTCTCGGACTGGTATTCAAGTTCAGCAAAGGTCTATCACATGGCCCATACAGAACATAAGCAAATGTGGAGAACGTGTGGAAAAATCCTTTAGTGAAGTGTTGAAAGATTCACCTGGTTTGAAGGTGACATTAAATTTTAGTGAAATCACAAATAATGTTTGTGTTCCGATCGAAATACAACAAACTGGTAAAGCACCATTGGATAAAAAACAAGAACGACTTTTCGTAAAATGCAAAATAACTGTTGACACTATTAAAAAAGAGTATCGTGATTCTAAAGAGAGCACTCATTATTTCAACTTGGGATTTAATGATGTCTGGCACTTCCCCCTGTTTCTCAAAACCAGCAACCTGACCCAGGGCAAATACTTAAACCAGAAAGATACATTACTTCTTCAGTGTGACTTTGTCTTCTCCTACAAAGATGGAATGTATACATGGGATGAAAGCCATGCACCTTTTGCTTTTGGTTCGAGAAAGTTGGAAGAGACGAGCGATTGGTGCATTAGTGTACAAAATCTTTGTGCATCTGGAAAATTCAGTGATGTCGTACTCAGGGCTGGTGGTGAAGCATTTCCCGCCAACAAGCTTGTTCTTTGTGCCAGATCTCCAATATTTAGTGCAATGTTAGAAAATGACATGAAGGAAAAAATTTCTGGTGTTGTTGAAATCGACGATATAGACCCAACGACCCTAAAAACGATGTTGACATTCCTAAATTTTGATGGTATAAAGGATGATCTGTCCCTTGAAGATGCCTTAAAGTTGTACAAGGCAGCGGATAAGTACAACATCGTATCTTTAGAGAGCTGGTGTAGGACATCTTTGATGACCTCTCTATCTGTGGAGAGTATGTGTGACGTCCTGGTTTTTGCAGACACTCATCATGACCATCTCCTGATGACAGGTGTTCACAATTTTATCTCCTGTCACGAAAATGAAATTTTTGATTCAACACATTGGAAAAGTTTCATGGATAACAATCTCAAGTTATCCGCTGAAGTCATGCACAAGGTATTAATAAATAGAAAGCAGATTTAAAATTATTTTGAAACATTGATATCTTGATCTAAGTATCAAATACTTGTTTGAAAGTTTGTTTGTAACGGTAAAAATTATATATTTTTTTAGTACTCATTTTCCAAATTTGTGAGAAAACACGCATTTTCTTATGTATTCTTTCTATTTTTTTCTTAAACTATTTCTTAAAAAATCTGCTATAGATGTATAGTAAATTCCTGGCATATTTATGGAATATTTATTTGTTTTAGAGATTAATTACTTTATATTTTTATTATTTAGTTACTCTTTCTAACGAGTGTTATACTATTAAAAAATAATGTACTATTTGCCTTGCTAAGCTGTATTATTGCAAATAAGATTAACAACTAAGATACTATGCTATGTGCTAATAATTTTAGATAATAGTTTAAAGTTTATGATAATACATTATGCAGTCCCGTAAGTGGCCAGTATACCGAACTTATACTTACACAAATAAAAACTGAAACTTTTTTAAGGGGTCTCAGAACCCTTAAAAAATTCTGCAGGCATACGCGAAAGCTCAGTTTTCGAGTCAATATAACTTTTTAACCAAGCAAAGTTTAAGGTTCTGGTTTTTTACACTTGAAACTTTACACTATTGTTATTTACATCACCCTTAAACTTAAACAGCAATAAAATAATTGTTATATATATTTGGAAATATAAATCATAACATTTTTAATAATCAGAAAAATATGCAATTTGCTGCACGCATGATTATGAAATAAATTATGACCCAAAGTATATCAAATTGGTTTCAAATAATTTCATTAATAATGAGGATAGGATACAAAACTTAACAGTTGGGGAACATTTAGGAGATAGTGATCATAATAATATTAGATTTGAGATTTTGCTTGAGACATTTAGATTTGATAATAAGAGAGTAATTCCTAACTTTAAGAAGGCAGACTGGAACGGATTAAGATCTGAGTTACGAATTAGTTTTAAAGATGGACTGTAGTCGCATCATGTTGAAGGTCAATGGAGTGAATTTAAAAACACTTTATGGGAGGCAACTAAAAAGCACATTCCGTTCATTAAAAAGGGGACAGCTCAGAAACGATTTCCAATGTGGTTTTCCAAGGAAACAAAGAGGGCTTTGACGATCAAACACAGGGCTTATAAGAATTTAAAGCAAAATGGGTCTGAGGCAGAAAGAATAAATTATAAAATTGCTAGACGTAACTTCAAATATATCAGTAGAAAGCAGAAAAAGGAACTAGAAGAAAAGCTTGCAAGAGATATTAATATTAACCCAAAGGGATTTTTTGCATATGCCAGTGGAAATAAAAGAATGAATACTCATCTGGGGCCACTTGAGGATAGCCAGGGTAATTTAATGCATGATAATGAGGGGATGGCTAACGTTTTGAATGAGTTTTTCACGAGTGTCTGCAATAAGGATTTTAATGGGGGGATTCTTACAGAGATTAATACAAGCTCGGATATGCAGGAGTTTCAATTTTCTAGAGAAGAAGTGATTCATCAATTAAAAAGTATAAAACCTTTTAAAGCTCCTGGACCTGACAATATTTATCCAAAAATCCTTGCTGAGGAGTTAGGGGATGTGTTGTTGTATATATTCGAATGTACTTATAGTTCGGGTACAGTACCATTAGATTGGAAGTTAGCTAACATTACTCCACTGTTTAAAAAGGGATCGAAAAGTGATGCAGGAAATTATAGACCAGTCAGTTTGACATCTGTTATCTGTAAAATGTTTGAAAAAATTCTAAAAAATTACATTATGAAATTTTTGGAGACAAGTGACTTACTTTCAAGTAAACAGTATGGATTTAGAAAGGGAAAATCTTGTGCGACTAATCTTTTACATTTTTACGATGAGGTTACTAGGGAATTGGATGGTAGGAATTTGGTCGATATAGTCTATATTGATTTCCAGAAGGTATTCGATAAAGTCCTGCATAAAGCATTATTACATAAGTTAAAAAGAATTGGAATTCATGACACTGTTTTAAGTTGGATTGGAAATTGGTTCATTGGAAGAAAGCAAAGAGTGCAAATCAAAGGTAAATACTCTCAGTGGGGAGAAGTTAAAAGTTGGGTTCCACAGGGGTCAGTTTTGGGTCCACTTCTGTTTATAATTTTTATCGATGATATAAGCAAAGGTCTCTTAGGTAAAGTCAGTTTTTTTGCAGACCATTTAAAAATAATGGGACTTTCTAATTCAATGGAGCAGATAGTACAATTTCAATTAGATTTAGATCGGATTTCTGATTGGGCTATTAAATGGGGAATGTCATTTAATATTAGCAAATGCCAGGTTTTACACATGGGGAACCAAAATCAAAATGCGTCTTACAACTTACAAGGCATTATAATAAATGATACTAACGTTGTCAGTGATCTGGGGATGTTGATTAGTAAAGATTTTAAGATGGGGCAACAATGTAGGGCGGCTAGTGACAAGGCAAATAGGATGTTAGGTTATATAAAAAAAGTATTTTATCTAGATCTAGTGATATCATACTACCATTGTATAGAGGTTTAGTTAGGCCGCATCTTGAGTATGCAGTACAGTTTTGGTCACCTTATTTAAAAAAGGACATTGATTTACTAGAAAAAGTTTAACACAGAGCAACAAAAATAATTCAGTAATTCATACTTTGGGCATGGTATATGAGGATAGATTGAAAAAATTAAACATGTATACACTGCAGGAAAGAAGGGCAAGTTTAGGATTTGATCCAGTTATTTAAATTTAATGCACATTGTGAAATTAGGGGTTTAGAATTTGTCACTGACAATAGGACGCGAGGAAATGGGTGCAAATTGTTCAAATCTCAATTTAATAGGGAAGGGCGAAAACACTATTTTTACAATAGGATTATCAATGAATGATTTGCCAGCAATTGTTGTAAATTCAGAGAGCGTTAAGAGTTTAAGAAAGAGTTGGAGTTTTAAGAAACAGTTGGATATGCACTGGGGGATCATCAATAGGCAATAATTGGATTACACTGGCTAAGTAAGTAACTTATATTTTGTACTTCGTATATATTTAATTTAGGTTATTTTGTTACCATATTTACTTATGTTTGCGTACTGTTGGTTTTTATAAAATTTGTCTGCTTACATTATGTATGTATTGCATTTTTCCAGTATGATTGTCAAACTCTGTGTCAACTTTGTGTATTGTATTATGTATATTTTATTGTATTATGTATATTGTATTGTATAATCCTGTAACTATTGTATATTGTGTCAGCTTGTATATATTGCTTGCATTATATATTGCATTTTTCCAGTATGATTGTCAAGTCAAACGCTGTGTCAACTTTGTATATTGCATTGTATTATGTACATTGTATTATGTATATTGTATTGTATAATCCTGTAACTATTTTATATTGTGTGTATGATCCTGTAACTAAGCTATTTTGTATGTATGATCGTGTAACTATCGTATGCAAATTATTTTCTATTTCTATGTACGTGTATATATATATTTGCTCGACCAACCCTGTTGGACCTTGAGCCTGTTGTTGGTCTTAAAATTTGTATTTGTATAAGGCTTAAGTATTTTTTATTTAAATTAAATTTTTGGTAAAATTTTTACAAAAAAATGCTCCCATTTTTTTTTTTTGTAAATAAAAATCTTCCCAAATTGAAGTATAAGTTATAGAGTAAGTCATAAAGAAAATGTGCAACAAATTTCAAGTTCATACAATAAATACTTTTTTTAAAATCATGCGCTCAAACTCAAAATTTACATTTTGAGAAAAATCAAGTTAAAATTTTACTTAAAGTTAAAGAGATTAATTACCTAATCAAATTCTCCTGTACCATAAACCATTCCTTCCTTCACTTATAGAGACTCATTTATTGCAGCATTTTTTAGTTTTTTGCTTTCCGAGCCTCTAACAAAGCACGGCTGGCTCTTTTTTCAGCCACAGCGACACGCGTTTTACTATGTGAAATACAAGTAGTTATATATATTTTTTTGTATATTTTAAGTGTAAAACTTTCAAGTTAGCTAATATTGACTTCTCTTCACCATTATATATACAGGAAGCTAAATATGCAGCCAGTTTAGCTACTGTTATACCCAACACAATAACTTTCAAATTATACTTCCATACAAGAGAATTCAGGGATTCATCGGTTTTCTGGATTCGACCGCCAATACATTACCATAATAGAACCACATGGGATAGATCTTTAAAAACAGGTTTAATAGTGTCAATAACGGCCAAAGGTAAAGTGTTCTTATGCTTAAAAACCCTCAGTTGATTTTTGTTAGCCGACCTTTGCCGCCTATAGTTTTGCCATCTGACAATTTCTTATTTCCAAGAACTGACTTTATTTTACGTAAACGAGTACCCATTCATTTCTGAATGTGGCCCATGCATTCTACTATCTTGATTTCAAAATCTATCCCACAAGGTTTGCTTTCTGAAACAGCCACAGATGTCTTGTACTCTTTATACTTCAGCCCTCGTTCAGTTTCCGTTCTCCGAAAAATTCCATCGACCTCCATCTTTCCTGCAGATCCGAACATGATTTTTAGTAGAAAATGATCTGTGCTTTGAAATCCAAGATTTATATCTTGGTCCAAATTTACAGCCTTTGTACAACTGGCATCCTTTGTAATGCAACAACATTACCTTGACATCAATGACTTTACCCGATTCACTGTCAATCAACGTACAGGCACCGACAAGCGACGTGTGGCTTTGAGTCTTTCATTTACTATCCTCACTAATAATAACGGATGTATTGTTGCCATGAAGGGAAATTTCTCCAGACGCAACCCGTTTCAAAGAGTCTTCGGTAACTACCTGGATTACCTCAGTCAGTTTTTTGTTGATAGCATATAATTTTTGGGAAATGGTTGTTGATAAACTCATCACGTTGCAGAATGTTTGATGAGAAGTCAGTTCAGCCCCACAATATCTCATGTCTATTTCTGGAATGTTTTTATTTGGGCCAATCATTGTACAAGATTTAAATGAAGCCTCAGAAGTACAATGAACACATGTGACTGTGTAAGTAGAGGAAAGTCCACTTGTTGATTTCTCAGAGAATTTTATATGTCCATGATACAAAAAACGGGACATTTGCACTAGCTGGGGTAATCGCCAACTTTCCTCGCCAAACCAGTTCTCTGTTTTCTCCCCTGACTTGCCTCGTCGTTCCAAAGATACTATAATAACCCTTCGGGTTAAAGATGGCAAGCTTCCATAGAGATAATGTAAAATAGTTGAGAGCACATGACGTCATTACAGGGTTTCTACATTGGCAAGCTTATCGCTCTTTTTGGTTTCACTTGGCGATAAAATTTTATGGTTTCCCAGAAATCTTTTATCCAAAAAAAGAACAAATCTGTTTTGCACATTAAACTTTTACTTGACATATTTACACATTCAACCAAATTTACGTTAATTTTATTTTTAGCTAAGATAATTGAATACTTTTTCAAACAATATTAATATTATATTGAATCACTACAGCAAGTTCCATCCTGTAATGCAATACGAATCCTAATATTAGATTTGGGGTTTTTACAGCATATTCCAATATTGGTGAACTTTTAGTAAGTTTTCGTAATAAATATGAACATCAAGAATTAACAAAATTACTAATTACAAAATTATTGAAACACATTCTAGAAGAAAATTATTTCGATAAAGTTTCCATGTATTCTTCGAAGCATTACATTAGGAAACTAAAAAATATCTAGTTATTGAGTGCAAGAATTTAAAAATGACTTGCAACTACAAAAACCAATATCATTTAGCATGTACTAGTTTAGAAGAATTTACTAACAGTTGACAATAATCATTTAGCTTTATTAATTCATAAAATAAAAAACCGCAATGGTAATTGAAATTGGCGTCAAATTTCAAAAAATCATAATAAACACATAATAATTGCGTGCATTTATGCAACTAACTAATGATAAACATTCTTTCAAGCGATGTCAAAGTAATACAAAAAAAAAAGTTCATGAAAAAAACAACTATATTTAACATAAAAACTAGCCTGCTGAATGAGACGAAAAAATAAAAACAAACGATTAAGAACACTAACCATCAAGTTTCATCACAACCATATCAACATTGCAAAAAATGTCCTGTTAAAATTCTCTTGCTAAAATTCTATAATCTTCAGAACAAATTTATTGTGCACAAAAGCGAACAATTTGAACAAACTTGAATAAATAATATGTTACTTTGCAAAGTAGAATCCTCCATTTTTATTCTGCTATTTAAATCTCTCACGAATTCGACGAAATAAAACTGATGTTCTAATTTGTTTGTTTAAAAAGCACGATCGCCAAAGGTAAGAACAAAGCTCTGCGCATGTCTGGAAATCGGAGCAATTTGGCGAAAGTTTTGTGCTCTCAACTCTGAAAATCCGCGAGATGGCAGCACTTACGTATCGGCGAAGCTTGCCTTCTTATAGTTTTAAGTTCTTTGGTCGTTCTCCCTTCCTCCGAGTGATGAATGTGACTGAGTTTACTGGACGGTGATTGGTTGATATAAGAGCGATCTTCTGAAATGAAAAGATCGATTCTTGGTTGCCTTTTAGAATCGAAAAGCGGCCCGGGCGAAATCAATCTTCAACGATTGAATCCCTCGCCGTAACAGAGGATGTTCCGCGTACCCTAGTGACTGCAAATTTAGCAGGAAGGGGGAACTGCCTACGGGAACAGACACTGCTTACCCCTCAGTGGCTTACCCGGGAAAGGAGGAATCTCCATACATATACCGCTGAGTAGCACATCAGAGCAACAGAATTTTTTTTTTTTCAGAATATTAATAAAATGTTATGCATTTCACATAAATTTAATAGAATTGGGTTTTGCGTTAAAATGGAAAAGAAAATATTCTGATTAACATGAGAAAATATTTTATTAAAATTCAGTTAAGGAAGAAGTTCCCGTGTTTTATTAATTATATCGGAGCATCTGAAGTACCAATAATTATGAAGATGACTTGAATGAGGATTTAAACAGATTTTAGCTTCCCTTCTGTATTATGTTAACTTTGTTAAATTATGACAATTATGAAAAAAATTATAAAAGATTTTTGTAAGGGATTATCAGTCGTGGTAGTATTATACAAGTATATAGCTTTTAAAATAAATATAAAAATGTAGCTTCATCCATTAATTCTAATAGCCAAATGAGATGTTTTATATTAAAATAAATGACTTTTTGTTACTGCTTGCAAATCGAAAACTAATCCTTCATAAGTGTATTCAATCTTCAATAAAGGACCAAAAGCTGTTTTAAAACTAGTCGAACTAGTTAACAATCGTCATTTTAGTTTTTTTCTTGGCTAAAAAATTGCGATTGTTGCTCCACTTAAGTGTTTTTTAAAAATCATAGAAAAAACTTAAAAAAAAAAAAAATCTGAACATTTCAAAATATACCTTAAATGATTTAAATAAACAAAGTAAAAGTTAAAAACAGTGACTGTTTATCCATTTATAATTCATCTTTAATGGGTCCATTTCAAAGTCATCTTTAATAAGGGAAAGTCTTAGTCATTAAATATAACCAAATTTTACATGTTTGAATTAAGCTTGACAACTCGTCTGGATAGTGGAATGTAATTAAAGGCTTATAAGTCTGACGTAAATAGGATTTTTGTGCTAAGTTTCAGCCACACACAAACAAACAAAATTGCAGTTATTATAAAGGATTTAAAAATACAAAAGAGTTATATTTTATTTCTTCGAAGTTAGAGAAATAATGCAAAATAAAACACAAAAGAAGTATAAGAATTGCTCAGTTAAATTCTAAATGTCTTGTAGCGACCTCAAATAACAGATAAAACTTCTGTGCACTGGAGTACTCTTTTGCACAGAGGTAAAGTATCTGGCTCGAGATCTAATGGTCCTCGGATCAAATCCCGTCGCCCGCAACGAAAGCATAACGCTTTACTGGTGACCCGGACGTGATGGGGCGGTGAGTGTGTAGCGGAGTACTCTTTTGCACAGAGATCTAATGGTCCTCGGATCAAATCACGTCGCTCGCACAGCGAAAGCTTGCCTTCGTCGCTTTACTGATGATCCGAACTAAAACGAATCATGCTGCCATCTATCGGCGCTTCTGAAAGGAGAAACTACATCGCAACAAGCGATCACATACGCAACTCGCGTGCAACACCGCAACAAGCGGATACAACGATGCAATTAGCATCACAAAACTTCCAACTCCGATCAGACGTTGATCAGAACAACAGCATCGCTCCTTCGTCGCTGGGAGGAAGGTGTCCGGGTCACCAATGAAGTGCGTAGCTTTCTTAATTATTCGTTAAGTCAACAAGAAAAAACGTCCGAACCAGTTAGTACAGTTTTATTTTCTATAATACAAAAAGTGTGGCCAATCGTACTTTTACAAATTTTATATTTTAACTTATTAACAAGATATAGGTGAGCGTACCATGACGCTACAGTCTTATTTCTGATGATTGAAATGGAGCAACAATAAATAAAAATCAAAACATTTTCCAGGAACTAAGAGAACAACTTATAAATAATTATAATACAATTAAAGGAATAAATGGGTCCCGAAACAAGAAAACTGCATGTCACAGCATTATACCTCCTTTAAACAAAGTACGAAAATAATGAATTGCCTTTTAATACTTTCTCATCAATAGCATATTCAATTGTTTTTATATAAATGTATTAAAAAATAAATCAAACGTCCAAAAGTCATTATCCTGGCTTGACACTAGAGTCATCTATGCTGTTATAAATGTTAAATAAATTAATAATGAAACTAATTTTCTTACGACAACTAATGTAATTCATTCATAATAAAGTATTTTATATAATGAAAAATTATTTAAAATGATTTCATTATTTTTGTTTTTTAAAAAACTACTAAAATGCATGTCACTGGACAAAGTATCATATTGTCCTGGCATATTGCATAACACTCAATATTTCAAATACAGAAGCTAGGTGCATTCTAATTTTTGCGTCTTTTCCAAGAACTTGTGCGAATAATTATTCTCAGTTGACACCATTTTTTACAGAATTTTTAAGTTCTTTTCCATTAAAGTTATTTTAATTCGAATCATTTTCTCCACGCCCTTCAGTTGCTTGTCGAAAAAGAGTGCATCTAGACCTATGAAAGGGATATGAATTTTCCATTAATAATTTTGTAAGTAATATTTATATACATCAACTTTAGTATTTAATTTTGTATGGAGGACATAACACAAACCATTGTAAGATTTAGATTTTTAAAAAGTCATGATAAAAAGAAACTTAAAGTATATTCTTAGGCTATGCAGGGGTCAAAGTGACAAAATAAGAATATATAGGATTTTAAAAAAAAAAATATAGGACAATATAAAACATAAAATAACTGCACACAGTTGCCTCTGAACTTAAAAATTAACCCGTTACGTATTTATATACTCGTTATATTTAATTTAAGAGAATAGAAAACACACCTTTAAAAAAAGAAATCGCCTGATCCTGAATATGTCATCCGTTATTGCCTCAATATTCCATCCCTAAATCAAGTTTTATTAATTACATTATATGCAATCTTGAGTCTTTTGCTTCCAGCATCTATAACTGCTTGAACTGTTCAAATTTCTTTAAGTATTTTTTTGTTTTTGTTTTATCCTTGCTTGCAGTCTTCAGTGTCGGTTGGATTGGCGGCGAAAAGCGTGAGATTTAGCGCCGAATGTGGCGAACCAGGGACTTGGTTTTCCGGAAACCCTAGAGACCGTTTGGATTAGACAACACAACGTATTGACGTCATTTTCAATTTTGGCGACTTTTATGAAAAAAATCGTAGCTAATATTCCGAACCCGGTACGGATTCTGAGCCAAGGTGATTTTAGCCAAAAAATGGCAGCCCTGCATTTCTTTTAAGAGCAAGAGAACTGCCTATAGTTGCCAAAATTTGGCGCGGTTTGATGTAAACTATTCGTGGCGCAGAATCCGTACCGGATTCAGAATTAAAAAATCGCCATCCGATATCATACAGTAAATCTTAACCCTTTTGTTTCCTTCATCAATTATTGACTGAGCACTAGAAATGTTCTTTAGTAGTCCTGCAAGTTAATCACAAATTGTTTTCATCCGTTTTTTCCGAGGCAGAGTTTGTTGCTGCATCTCTCTCTGTATTATGACCAATTAATTTATTACGTTGGAGGAGAAAACAGATCAGAAATTCAAGACCGCATGCTATGGAAAAGTTCACATGTTTACATTTTACAACTCCCGCGCCGCCGATTCAGTAGAGTTGAGTTGTTGGTTATGCAGCACGTGACGTCACAAGAGATAAAATGCCACCGTTACAAATATGAGTTTTGTCAGGTCTTTTTCACCTACGATTGCGCCAAAGAATCCGAATTAAAAAATGACAACGAACGGCGCCGTTATTACTAATTCGAAGAAAATATAGATCGAATCAATATAGGATATATAGGACAATATAGGACGTTTTTCCCGATTTTTAAAAAAATATAGGATTTATAGGACGTCTGCGACCCCTGGCTATGCTGAACTAAATGCATTTTTGGTTCCTGATTGAAAAAAAATATTTTTTTAAATTTTATTTGGTTATAAGTTCTATTTAATAATAATTTATTAATTTAAAATCAAATTAGTATACTTTTTAAATTTCCCGTACTTGACATTACTAGCATAAAACAAACTTGGAACTTTCATTTCTTATTCATTTATTATATTTAAAATGTATTAATTTTCCACCCCATTCAAAGTTTTAACGTTCTATGTAATGTTCTCACAAAATAATTGCCCAGTTTTTGAACAGAAGAATTAAAGCAGGGTTTCTTAACCTTTTTGGCACAGTGGACCACTTTAAAAATTTTAAATATGTCACGGACCCCTCTGTGAAAAAAAAAAATTGCTTAAACATCATTTATTACAAAATATATTCTGTTTTATTATATAATTATTTTAATATTTTTATTTCAATAGTATAAAAAATTTGAAGAAATTAAAATTTTTAATGTGAAGGCTGTTCCTGCTTTTCCTTGATTAACAGATTGAATTGATAGTATCAGCAGACACGTAAGGAACAAAAACAAGAAGTTGACTACAATTCGAGATGTCTGTAGTTTCATCCAGTTGCTTACTAAAGGGAAATGGCGATGCTTTCAATTCATCGATGATCTGTTTCAAGATATTGCAAGAAATTTCAACTATTCTTGAATATATCACATCCTTGGACAATGGAATAGCCTCAAGTTTTTTTCTCTGTTCCAGTCCACAAACTAATTCAACCATTTCCAGCGCACATGGCTTAATTAATGTATCTCCAATAGTATGCGGTTTCTTACTTTTGGCAATACGATATGCAACCCTGAAAGATGCCTCAACCAAAGGTTTTTGTGGAATACCAAATCCAAGTTTGGTCACGGCTAAACTGGATTCTACGCGGCTATGACAGTGCGGTAAAGATCAAAGGATTTCAAATACCACCTTAGTTTGACCGTTTACCACTAGATGGCATTGGTCTAGTAGGATAGTTTTTGAATCATTTTGCCTTGACTAGCCTTCTGTAATGTGGTGTGCTACCGTTTCGTAAGTGATTTTTGTAATTATTTACTCTTTTAATTCCCAAAACAATACAGCATGCCTATCTATTGCTGTGTACCTTTATGTAAGTCAAATAGTAATCTCGATAAAATATCTTTTCACGAATTCCCAGCTGATTCAGAACTGAAACGTGTTTGGCTGAAAGCCATTTCGCGTAAGGATTTTTCGCCTAACGATATTTCTAACTCATCTAAAGTATGTGCGTATCACTTTAAGGATTCAGATTTTTTGCAGTTCCCTACAAGGAGATGTTTAAAAAAAGGATCGATCCCAACCGTGTTTAATGGATATCCTACTTACAAATTGATTCCCCAGAAGTTCGAACGTAGAGTTCTAAAACGTAAACAAAAAGGGAATCTAAGTCTCCGAAGTAAAAAATTGAGAGCATCTTCTCCCTTTTCAGATAATGAAGCTGCAAATGTGTTATTAAGCTGTTGTGTTAGCTAGTTCTTCATATGATGATAATTTTAACTGGTATAATATTTTCTCTTTAAATACTTACTATGTTAAGTTGCTACTATCTCCATTTATTATGTATTTGGAATTGTTGTAATCTATGAGTCGAGTACTTTTTTTGGAGAGACCGCTGTATGCATCTGATAAATTGTATTCCAACTTGTGACAGCTCAAATCCATTTATCTCTAATTACTGGCCTAGGACTTAAGTTGTGATAAAGAAACATTAGACGGGTTGCATCTGTGTATGTGAAAGATAACGCTCTATAGACAGGTGTATCTGTATGAATGTAGATCTACCCTATAAACGAGTATCTGTATGAATGTAGATCTACCCTATAAACGGGTATCTGTATGAATGTAGATCTACCCTATAAACGGGAATCTATGAATGGAAGATCGCCTCCTTATGTATCTGTGTGGGGTCTCCCATATGCGGGTTGTACCCATTTCTTTGTCCCTCGACAGGCTATTTGTAATTTTAGTACATTAACAAAAATGGACATCATGTTTTTATTGTTTTTAGCAAATTTGCTTGCATACGGGCTACAATGAGTTCCGTGGCTGGAATGATACCCTCACTCTTTTGTGATAATAAGTGGGTCAGAGTAGGCAAATTAAAATTAATGAAAAATGACCCACTGGGGACCCGTAGCTGCATATTAACTTATATTATCAGTATTGCTTAGAAATTTGCTTTAGATATCTTTGCATTATAACACTAATACTATAAATGCTTTTTACATATATAGAGTGATTCTCCAGTAATTGACCACATGCTAGTAGTTGACGAAAATAACACAAAAAGGAAGTAAACAAGGATTGTTGTGATGGTATTCTAATTTTTATTGGTTAAAATATATCCAATAACTAATGAAAGCCACTGCCAAGTTATAGGGGTAGCCAAGCTTCCAATTGGATGATAAAAATTAACAAACACAAAGGTATATCACAGGGTCTCGTAAGAGTGACTGACACCATTAGTAAAGGGTGGTTTAGCTTCTCTGTGATTTTTTAGCATCAACATGAATAATTTCTAAATGATTTAATACAAATAATGTATGTAGATCATTTATGTTTGTTTTATATTAATATACAAGTAATTTTTCTTTAAACCAATAAACAAATTATGAATAACAGATGGTTAATTACTGATCAGGCTAAGTGTTATACTTTTAGTAAATGACCAAAATGGTCAACTACTAAATTGTTTTATTTCCTGAAAAATTCAAAAAATCAGATCAAATGGTCTGTTAAAAGAGAAAAGCATTGGTCTGGTCCAAGTTAAGCCGGAAAATTTCCAGATCCCTAACATCCTTGTAAATATCAAAATTACTTTTCACACTGAATTGAATAAAATATATGTTTAGTAAAATTTTTTATTATGAACAAGAAAAAATTAAAGTAGAAAACTAACTTAAATATTAATAAGAAATTGAGTTAAATAAATCATAAGGGAAGATTTTTTTCTAGGTGTAAGCATATACCTAGGCTATAAGAATTCTGAAATCATTAAAATTAAACACTCATGGAAGGGAAGAAATCCTTTTTCAAGTACACCGAAGAGGTTTGTTTTGATTGATGGTTACGATTTTCGCCACTACCCCGGATTGGCGCTGTCCAAGTAGAAAATTTATCTCGTAGGTTGGTCGTCGCGAAATCAGCCATTGTCACAGCCTTATTCCCCCTTCAATCGAGTTAAGCCTTGGTTTGGTTAATGTTCCAGATTTCGAAAACTGGGCTTTTTTCTTTGTAAAAAATTCTAGATCTTTAGATGCATTTTCAGGATGAAGAGATTTGAGATGCTCTATCAATTTTGCCGGTTTAATACTGGCGTTTGCCAAAACTTTTCCACACAGAAAGCATTGTGGCTTTTCAACACCGTCCGATTCCTTCATGCAGCAGAATCCATATTTTGCATAATTTTCATCATACTTCCTTTTTTTGGACCCCATTTTGGGCTACAAAAAATATTAAATAATCAAATGAAACATTAAGAACAAACATTAAGACACAAAAAAAACACTTGAAAAAGCGGCAAGGAATCTTGTATCGATGGAGGATATACCCTTATGTCTCGGCTTCAAACTCATTTGTGATCCACATTTTGGACATTTATACATCGATGAAATCATTCCCTCTTTCATACATTATTCTAACAACGCTTTCTTACCCATGACTGGTAAAACACTAAAATAGCCAACTGAATATTTTTCGCATTCAAAACTTCAGCAAGAGCTAATTCCATAGGGAAATCAAGCATTTAGCAATAATATAAAAGAAAAAACCAAAAAATATGCTACTCACAAACAGATGAAAGACAAAAATAAATGTACGTCTTACCTCCAGGGCAGATCCAACGGAAATAAAATCGTGAATCAAGTTTAAAATTATACCGCTATTTCAAACTCAAACAAATTATCGACCAATGAAAAGGCTAAAACAAAAGAGAAATAAATGAGCATGCGCTAAAAAGTGCCTCAAATTCTCTTCTCCGGAGGAATGGAAAAAGAAACATTGTTGCCATACAGAGAGCGCTAAGGATAAAGTAGGTCCGGGTTACCACTGCTGGCTAAATATTGATGCAAACATTTTAAAAATTAGGATCAGTCGGCGGACCCCCAAAATATGACCCATGGACCCCCAAGGGGTCCATGAACCACAGGTTAAGAAACCCTGAATTAAAGTAAGAAATAGATGTTTCTTTTAATCTTTTAGTAAGACATCTCTATACTAGATGGCAGCATGCATCGAAGGAATCGAGTTCTTTGGTACGAGTCTTTTTTTAGGTACGTCATTTCCCTCCTCTCAGTCGAAACAGTTTGTTTATTTCCGCCATCTCGGTTGGCGTGATTTAAGGGGTTTGCTTGGCAACAAAAATTTGTCGCCAAAACCCGCTACATGCATTCGTCCAGAAACATCATTATTCTTCTACAATAGAGTAAGCAGAACGCATTTATTTTTGCTGATAAGCTTTTAGAAGCATGCACTTTGATGAGTGTTGTACTGCTACTATTTAAATTTTTTAAGCATATTTATTACCGTGAAACTTCTTCTTTTTCGACCGCTGTCCTCATGATCTCTTTTAATGACAATTCACTCGCATATTCATGACTTTAAAAAGCTTTCGGGATCAAAACAAAATCGAATCCCCAAAAGAACAGTCTAAAACACGCGCTCCAAAACAAAATATTAGCATTAAATAACCAGCAAGTAATTCTAAAGTTTAGTTGTATGCCTTCTGCTTATTTATAAACATTAATATATTAGGAAAGGCTTTGCATATAGCTTAAAAGGGAAATGAAACATACTGGAAATAGCTGGAAATTGTATCGTCTGCTAACAATAAGTGGGCGTGGCATCGATTGATTTCTAAATGTTGGTTTAAACATTTTCTAATAACTTCGCTAATAATTTGAGTATCTTCATAATTTTGGTACCAAAATATTCAAAATAAAATGGCTCGTAACATATATTTTTTTTCAAAAAATCGATAATTTTCAAATTTAAAGGTCCTGAGACCCCTTAAATAGCTTTAAAGTAGGTTAACTGCCACACAATATCAGTAAGAGTGATTTATTAAGTTTCGCATAATTTGTAAAAAATAATTCAGTACACGTCATATGTATTTCTAAAAATAACTTGGTAGTGAAGGAGCTGGGTTTTGAAAATAATAACTATTTATTTTTACCATTGAATTGACCTGAAAATATCTACTCGCTGCCGGTCGATTAAACGGCATGATTAGGCGACTAAATAAACTAATCAACCAGCCACCTTTCATTTCTTCTCTCCACTACGATTTTTTAAAAAAAATTGTTACAGAATATACCAAAATTTCCAAATCAAGGAAAACCTCCCTTCCCTTTCTTGAAATTTTGTAATCAGGTGCGTATACGCCGTTAAAATCCATTCATCCACGATATGGATTCATGAGTTGACAGGGTGGCGACAGAACTGGGAGTAGACGAAAATCAGAGAAATGTCAAGGAATTTCACCCTTCTAGAAAAATCGGAGAATTTTGAAATTTTTGAGTTTCCCTTCTTGCATTCCCCGTGCGGGTGCATACAACGCCTGACTGTTGAAAAAAATATTCGTACTTAAATCGGACTGCATCCTTTACAGACATAATTATTTTCTTATTTAGCGTTTTTGTCAACAATATACAGTGAGCCACAAAATTTAGTATACACCTCTAAAACTTTTAGACTTCTTCCAATTACAAACTAAATATTGATTTAAAATAGATAATTTTTTTACCCTAGATACTTTAACCTCTGCTTTACCATCCTATAATAACACAATTCTATAGTTAACTTATTTATTACGAAAAAAGTTAAGAGATTCGAAGAAAAGATAGAAAACCATGCCACAAAATTGAGTATACACTTCTCATATTTTTAAATTTTGCCACCACTTTTTTTAGTTTCAAATTTTCCTTAAAGAGTTTCAGGAGTATCTGCTGCTTATAACACGTGCTATTGCACTTCAACGCTTTTTAATAGTATTTTTTCTCATTAAAAATCGTAAAATGAGCTCTCGTAGAGAAACTACTAAATCTGAACGTTTATTGGTTGTAAACTGTCGAAAGAGGGCAAATCTCTTCGAGAAATCGCTTCGTTGATTGGTGTAACTCATGGTTGTGTCCAAAAAATACTACAGAAGTATAAAAAAACTGGATTTGTGGCCAATATTCCTGGAAGAGGACATAAAGAAATACTAAGTACTACAGCGAAGAGGAAGATCATTCACTCAGTAAAGAAAGATCCGAGGGTGAGTGCCTCTAAACTAGCTTTATCGATGTCCTCTACAATCGGGAAAAAGATCTGAGATGAAACAATTCGACGTACCCTTCACCAATATGGGTTTCATGGCCGTACACCAATACGAAAGCCACTCATCAATTATGTGAATCGACAAAAGAGAGTGATTTTCGCCAAAGAACATCGTTTAAAGCCTATTTCTTTTTGGAACACTGTAATATTTTCTGATGAAAGTAAGTTTAATCTTTACGGAAGCGATGGACGATTTAAAATATGGAGAGAAGCTGGGAAAGCACTGGCACCTAAAAACACCATTAAGACAGTCCAGTTCGGAGGTGGATCTGTCCTCGTTTGGGGTTGTATGTCGGCTGGAGGAGTTGGAGAGCTTGCTTTTATTGATGGTATTATGGACAAACATGTATATTTGGGGATTTTAAATGATAACTTGAAAAAAAGTGCCAGTAAGTTGGGGCTTGGGTCAAGCTTCGTATTCCAACAGGATAACGACCCCAAGCATACAGCGAAGATTGTGAAGTTATACTTGCTGTACCATTGCAGGAAGCAATTACACACTCCAGACCTAAACGTCATCGAAAATTTGTGGTCGCAATTAGAGAAAGCTGTACATGAGCACAAAATCACAAGCAAGGAAGTTCTCAAGAAGGTTCTGAGAGAAGAATGGGCTAAAATTTATGTTGAAACCACTAGTAGAATCTATGCCCAGAAGATTACAAGCTGTAATTCAAGCAAAAGGTTATGCAACAACATATTAATTTGTACGTTAAAAGGAAATTAATAAAGGTGTATACTTATTTTTGTGGTGTTGTTTTTCCTCTCGTCTCATATCTTTTATTTTTTTTTCGTAAAAAATAAATAAACGTAACAATTTTATTAGTATAGTACGGTAAAGCATAGATTAAATTATATAAGGTAAAAATGTCAATCATCTTAAAGCAATATTTAATTTGTAATTGCAAAAAGTCTCTAAGTTTCTAAGGTGTATACTCAATTTTGTGGCCCACTGTATATTAGAACCTTAATTACTTGCGTATTATTTGTTATATTTTTAACTATCCTATAACTTAAAAGTTCGGCCACCGGTAGCCTTGCTGTTGAAAAAATTTATAAAACTTAAATCTGATTGCATCCTTTACAGCATGATTATTTTTCTTGTCTTACGTTTTTTGTCAACAGAATATATTATAACCCTAAATTTCTTAATATTTCAAATTGATTCCGTCACATTTTTCCGTCTTTATTAACCCTGTTAGGTATACAGTTTCTTTCATTTATTTATTGTTTGTCTTCACGTTTTTCCCAACCTGTGAAGGCATTGTCCTTGCGACAATAAAATCCAATCCACCTAACCTGTGATTGATCCCACTTTTTAAACTATTGTTTACCTTTTGTATCAGCTGAACTTCAGGTTGAGATTTAATTTTCTTTCATGAAAAGTTTGTTTAATAATATTTTGTGTTGGGTTATTTATTTTCCTGAATTTTGATTGGTTAACTGATATTTTCACGATAAAATGAACCATGGTTAGTGGAGGATGGATCAGAGTTCCTTTATGAAAATATGTTGGTTAGTGACGAAAAGTTTTTTGTAAAAGGCAGCAGAAGGTGTCAGACTGCATTGGAGTTAGGTTGGTTGTTTTCAGATTATCTTGCGCCGTCAGCAATACGAGGGCCATAATGCGCCGAAACATTCGTCATTTGACTAGCCAACATACATTTACAAACACCCATGCCTTACACGGGACTCGAACCCGCAACCTCGCGGTCTAGAAGTTAGCACGCTAACCACTACACCGTTTGTCGGCCCCTTGGAGTTAGGAGTTTTGATTATGTGTTAAATAAATTTTAAGATTTTATTTCAAGCCCTTGTCCTCAGTTATTTTCCACTGCAATTTCTATTGTAGACTAATTAAATCATAGTCAGAATTCTTAACCCCTTGCCTGTGACGCAGTCAGTTCGGGCAACGCAAATGAGCCAATTTTGGAATGCCCGACCTGAATTCGGGCAAGAGAAAAATCGTAGCTTCAATTCCGTGAAGCTTGAATTCAGTTTGGCAGTATAGTCCCCGTGTTGACCTTGCGCAGTTAAATCTCAACTTACCCAATTTTTTGTTCCCATCTTTATGCACGTTTTTCTCAAATATGTTTCACGGGCAAGGGGTTCTTATGAGATTATATAAAACACTCTTTGCACTGCTATGTTACAGATGTGCAACAAATATATAGGCATCCATAAGTGAAGGAGCTTAGATCCTGGACATATTTTTTTTTTTGACATTTTATTGAATACATTTAACTTAGATGCGTATTTTTAATTTATATACAGTGAGTAAAAAAAGTCTCCATACACGGAAGCCAAAGTTACAAATAAATAAGCATAATTTCTAATCTTTTGCTTCATATCTTCAGTAAATACTGAAATATGTTTAGTTCGATTCTTTAAAATAAGTTTGTAATCAATGTCTGTTTTTACTAAACGCAGGAAGTATTTAAATTGAAATATTCAGGAGATGTTGCTAAGGTCCATCCAAAAAAGTTTCAGTAC
Organism: Linyphia triangularis; assembly: GCA_963978545.1. Lineage (NCBI taxonomy): Eukaryota > Metazoa > Arthropoda > Arachnida > Araneae > Linyphiidae > Linyphia > Linyphia triangularis. Next base: position 6,822,406 of record OZ021729.1, on the reverse strand, counting down.
ACCATATGAAAATTAATTCTGACGTCTAACACCAACAGACTTGCAGTAAATTTTCAAAACTGAAGTGTATGCAAGTGTCATGAAGACATTATAGCAGCAATTGTTTAATTTTAGCTTGTTGCTGATTGTCTTAAAATGGAGTTCCTTAACCTATTCGTGAGTTGGTGATTCAATTATGAAATGTTGGATTATTTATGAAAACAATAGTCAAAATTTTCAATATATTGAAGTTTATAGTATAATATATTATTAACCCTTTGCACTCGTAATTATGCTTTAGAAAGTTAGCAAATAACTCGGAATTTTTTTTCATGTTCAATTAAGATGAATTTTTTTTTATGGAAATATGTTCCAATTTAACTAGAAGGTTTACCATCCTTAAATCAAAAATTTTAAAATATAGCCCCTAAAATACACGCATTGACCTAGGATGGGAATGTGGCCACATAATATTTTATTTTTCACCGTGCCAAAATAATTTATTGAAACTACTAAGAATACTTAAATATATATGTTTATATGTTAAAGTTTATTAGTGATTAAGTATATATGTTCAAGTTTATTATTGATTACGGAGAACTAACTTTTTCCAGTTCAACTTTTTGAGAAATACATGTTTTCCTGAAGTTTTCTCTTGAAATGGCACAAGAAATCAAATCAAAATATGGTAAAATTACCAAGATATGTAAAAAAAACACATTTCAGCGGGGTTTTGTGTCAAAAGAGAACGTGGTAAGTGTTGATTCACGACGGTCCGAGCACTTTTCTGCACCACTTGAAAGGAGCGATAAGGAGAGTTTGTCGATGGTTGGGTTTGTTGAAATTTACTTGCGCAAGGGCAACACTAGGGCTGAGCTGCTGGTAGCAGTCCAGAATGGTTCGGAGTGCAAAAGGTAAAAAATCTAAGAAATATAATAATATGAATAAACTATATAAACAATATTTAGGCTGCGGAACGTAATATCAGCACCTCCACCAAAGCAAATCAACTTAACCAAAACATTTCTGTTCGAAGTATTTCTAAGTTATCACAGTTTTCCCAATACAGATGCGATGTCCCCTGTATGGGGACATACGAGCGCGATGGTAAAACGAGTGATGTCCCCTATACGGGGACATACAAGTAAAAAGGGTTAAAAGACACAGTGAGCTTCAAACTTTTGAGGATAGAGTTTGATACCGAAGATCTTTAAAGCTAAAACGCTTGCATAAAATAAATATCCTATTGTAAGGTTCAAAATAATACGCGAATAAGTGCACCTCAAGTCAAACCTGGCTTAAGATTTGATAAAAACATTGAAGACAAATCCCAATTGACAATTTATGGCACTGGTTAAGACATTTTACGTTGGAATTTAAAGATACACGTACCAATGGACAAAACCGCATTTTTTTAGTTTATTTTTTTATTCAATTCTAAATGTTTTGAAAAGGCTATAAACAAAAATTTTTCTGCTCAATGCGCTTTTTCTTTTTTTTAAATTTGCAATCAAAGTTCCGTTGTTAGACTTAGGAGAGAAAACGATTCGCTAGGCTCGAATTGAATGTGACGTCAATGCTTCCCAAACATCTTGGCTTGAAATGCGGCAATGGAAATCATTTTTACAAGTTTCTTGCAAATCGCGCCAACCTATAAGGGATATGGCACATGTCTACCAACGGCAACTATTTCAACGCCAGCTATTTGCCAGAAACCTCACGATAACCATAGAAACGATAGGATCTCTTGGCGTCACGGATTTTGTTGAATATTTTGATCGAACTGGTTTTGGCTCGGTTTTGGGGCATTTTCTTTTCTTAATATTTAAATAACTAATTTTTTTAAAGAACTTTTATTTAAATTCTTCAGAAATGTATACTTATTTCACTCGTTTTTAAAAAATGCGAGAATTGTCCATTGCTGGCGATGCTTAGAATTATGATGACTTTGTTTAAAAGATTAATTATTTCATATTGTTATTTTTCAGTTCTCTAACGAGTGTATTACTATTCATAAACAATGAACGTAACTTGGTGCTATCTTATCACAAAATAAAACTGTGCCCTTAAAAATCTGAGTTATTGCAAAAAAGTTTAATTAATTTAACTATCGTAACAGTTATGTTTTTAAAATAATTTTAGGGAATATGGTTTGAAATTTATTAATTACTATCCAGTATTATTAAAATTTGCTTTCTTTTCTTTAGCGCAATATCATAACAGAATATCTTAAAATAATGTATGATATTGAAATAATAATTTTACAATGATGAGTTAACTGGTTTGTGCTTACTTTGTCCAAAAAATGTTTCTGAACTTATTTTTAACAAATAACTTTTCTACATAAACAGGGGTCGCAGGCGTCCTATATGTCCTATAAATCCTATATATTTTTTAAAAATCGGCAAAAACGCCCTATATTGTCCTATATTTTACAATTGTCCTATATATCCTATATTTCTATATTGATTCGATCTATATTTTCTTCGAATTCGTAATAACGGCGCCGATCGTTGCCATTTTTTATATTTCGAATTCTTTGGCGCGATCGTAGGTGAAAAAAACCTGACAAAAGCAATGTTTGTAACGGCGGCGTTTTATCTCTTGTGACGTCACGTGCTACATGACCTACAACTCAACTCTACTGGACCGGCGGGAGTTGTAAAGTGTAAATATGGGAACTTTTCCACAAAACGCGGTCTTGAATTTCTGATTTGTTTTCTCCTCCAACGTAGTAAATTAATTGGTCATAATACATAGAGAGATACAGCAACAAAACTCTGCCTCGAGAAAAACGAATGAAAACAACTTGTGATTATAACTTACAGGACTACTAGAGAATATTTTGAGTGCTCAGTCAATAATTGATGAAGGAAACAAAAGGGTTAAGATTTACTATATGATGTCGGATGAAGATTTTTTTTATTCCAAATCCGATACGGATTCTGCGCCACGAATTGTTTACATTAAATCGCGCCTAATTATGACAACCATAGGCAGTTCTCTTGCTCTTAAGAAAATGGCAGGGCTGCCGTTTTTTGTCAATCACCGCAGCGCAGAATCAGTACCGGATTCGGAATATTAGCCACGATTTTTTCATAAATGTCGTCAAAATTGAAAATGACGTCAATACTTTGTGTTGTCAAATCCAAACGGTCACTAGGGTTTCCGGAAAACCAAGTCCCCGGTTCGCCACATTCGGCGCTAAATCTCCCAATTTTCGCCGCCAATCCAACCGACACTGAACAATAAATCTGAACCAGCAAAAGACTGCAAGCAGAGATAAAAAGAAAATACTTAAATAAATTGGAGCAGTTCAAGCAGTTATAGATGCTGGAAGCAAAAGACTCAAGATTGCAAATAATGTAATTAATAAAACTTCATTTAGGGATGGAATATTGAGACGATAATGGATGACATATTCAGGATCAGGAGATTTCTTTTTTTTAAAAGGTGTGTTTTGATTCTCTTAAATACAATATAACGCGTATATAAATGTATAACGAGTTAATTTTTAAGTTCAGTAGCAACTGTGTGCAGTTATTTGATGTTTTAAATTGTCCTATATTTTTTTTAAAAAAATCCTATAAATTTTAATTTTGTCACTTTGACCCCTGCATAAATCAAAAAGGTAGGTCATAAAAGAAAGGGTGTCCGGAAATCTACCCCCCCCCCCCCTTCGAGAATATCCGCCGAGACTCGTATGGGTACAACTAAGGTACAGTACGCAAAAAAAAAAAAAAAAAAAAAAAAAAAACATCGAACGATGGCCCCATATCTTCGGTTCTAATTTTTGTAGAATCTTGTGGTTTTGTTTACAATTTTCAATATGTCTAACGCGAATTCTTTTTTCTTAGGGGCTGTATACTAAGTAAGTTTAACTCTTATCTTTAAAAATTTCAATACGAACCTTTATTTTTTATGTTTTCATTCGATTTAGAATACCTCGTTTACCCTAGATACCAAATTTCAGTCCTAGATGAGAAACACGTCACTTATGAGCGAAAATGTTTTTTCCGATCTTGAGGGCAAATTTCTTTAACGCGGGTTGATTCGAACGTTTTGCATGCTTCAAGACATAATCTATTACGCGGTTCCTTAAAGTGAGCTTTTTTCCATTTTTGCTAAAATATCGAGAACCAAAAGTTAAATTGGAATGAAAAAAATTCCTAAGGAGTTTTCGGCCATGATTATTCTAATGAAAGCAAAAATATATATATATATATCTTTCTATTTAAAAAAAAATTTAAAACTTATTTTTTAATTAATTATTACAAAACTGTTTAATACACAAGTTGTATGCTATTTATGTTTGGCCTTAAACAAACTATCCTTTCAAATAAAAATTGCTAAAATATATTAACAATATAAGAATTTATGGCCAAAATAAATAATTTTCTTTTTAACATTAATTTACAATTTTTTTATATCATTTAAATTATCAACCACTCATTGGAAAATTATGAAGTTTGTTATTTAGACGTTTTTTTTTTTTTCTTTTTTTTTTTGGATTCTAAATCTAAATATGCTCTAATATTGTTGCGTGGATTTGTTCGAAAGATTTGAAGTCAAAGCAGATCAAAACTTGCAGAAATTTATTCCGATATAACTCTTCGCAAATTCTCTTACAACTCCAGAACATCTCGTTCCAGTAGACTCAATACAGCTCTATACACAATAATATAGCACAAACAGCAGTTAAACTTGACACACAACTGCTAAATCGCCGCAAAAGACAATGCAATACAGTTCGCTTTCGGAACTCTCTGAATGCTCGCTGACAGACAACCAAGTCAATAACTCCACTCAGTCAGTACTCAACTAACTCAGAAATTTCAGTCAGTGAACGGACTCATGGCAGGGCTTATATAGGAAAGTCAATCCTTCGTGAATCTTCTAGAGATAGAAATTTGGAGGACTTTCCAGATCATAGTCGAAAAGTCCTATACATGTACATGGGGACCGAAAATTTCGCCAAATGGTCGCCATGTTTGGCGACATTTGACGATTTATTGTAAATTTGGTGACTAAAATAAGTCACCAAAACCGTCGCCAACTTGGCTCTATCTCGCCAATTTGGCGAGATTGCCATTACCATAATGTTAAATGCCCTGCTCCTTGTATAACTCGCTTCCCAGCGTTATCTCTGTAAAACTCGTTATCGAGCATTAATAGACACATTGCAGGAAAGCAAACTCTTGCACTGCCTTATGCGAAATGTACATAAATTTATCTTTTTACATAATTAATACTACGAAATATTTATAAGTATACAGAAATTTGTAACAATAATATGGAATTACCATTAAACTTTTTAAATTTGGTTTAATTTTAATATGTAGATGACCGCGCATGATAAAAATTTATTTACAATTAGTAAAGATCTTTCACAATTTACAACGGTACTTGACTTTTGTTATTTCATCAACTAGAATACAAAGTATAGCCATTGTTCGGATTTTTTTTTTCCGTACAACTCCGTGTGATGACACGGATTCTCCCTTTTGACATTTTACTAAAGATGGGGAACCAACTTTTACTATTGTATTGTCATTGCATTTCATCAGTTGAGGGAGCAACTGAATTAAAATTCTAAACTTGAGATTTAATACCAATCATTCATAACAGGTTTTCTTCATTGAAATGTATAACTATTTAACAAAACACAGTGTTGACGTTTGAAGTTTCTACCATGTGGCAGATGTTTCTCTTCTGCATTTACTTGTTTTTTTGGCTCATTGCAGTGCGTTGTCTTGCTACATATATAACAGCATTGTTTTAGATAGCATCTCAAGTGATCGACATTCAGGTACAGTCGAACTTATCTAAGGTCCAATCATCAATTCCAGACAGGAAACTGAAGGTAAGAAATATATACGTGGTCCTCATAACTCCCGAACGAATTGGTCTACGATGTTCAAATTTGGTGAATGGGTTAGTGGTGGCCATGGGACCTAACATTATAGACTGAAAGGCGACTGCAATTTTTGGAGCCCATCGAACATCATTCTGAATTTTTTATAGAAATTGGAGAAAAGTGAGTAGATTACGAATCCACTGGTCTGCCGTGGCAAAAATGGCCGAAACTGATCAAAAATCGACTTGGAATGAGTTGAACTAAAATCCGATTGCCAAAATATGTCATAACTTGCCAAAAAGAGAGCAAACTTTTTCGTAAAGCAACCCACTGCATTTTGATTTTCAATGAGAAAAACCGCATACGATTTCTGATCTCTGGCGACGGCTTTCTTGTATCTTTTAAAAGTAAGCCAAATTGGCGACATCAGTTACGTCATCAGTGACGTAATGTTTATTGCCAACTTGGCTCATTTTTAAAAGATACAAGAAAGCCGTCGCCAGGTATTTGAATCGTCTGCATCCTTCTTAATTGAAAATTAAAGAGTGAGGGTTACCAAATAAAAAAAAAAATGCTCCTCATTATTTGGCAAGTTATGGCGCATTTGGCAATTGGATTTAGTTCAACTTATTAAAAGTCGATTTTTGACCAGTTTCGGCCATTTTTGACACGGCAGACCAGTGGATTCGTAATCTACTCACTTTTCTACAATTTCTATAAGAAATTCAGAATGATGTTCGATGGGGTCCAAAAATTGCAGTCGCTTCTCGGAATATTAGAGTTGTTATCAAAATTGCGCCTGCGCATAAGGTAACTCCCATTGAAAAAAAAAATCTTGTTTTTCAATAATTGCAAGAACTCTTACGATTATGATCAAAATCGCTGTGGTAAGGACTTAAGGTGTTCTAAGTGTACTCATCTCCGAAATTCCCTTGAAAATGTTATAAAGGCATTAAAAGGTGAAAAATGAATGTCTTCAAAACAGAATTCTCTTCCCTTGAGCACCGTTCATCAACGACCGTTTTTTCTCCTCTCCTCTGTTTCAGTTACAAGAAAGGATTTTGTAAGAAATATCGAAAACTATCACCAAATTATCGCCATACAGCCATTTTTTTTTCTGAATATCAAAACGTTAAATAACATCAATCCATGTCAGTATTGTTACGAATTTTTGTATATTTGTAAATATTTCGTAGTGTTAATTTCGTAAATAGAAAAATTTATGTACATTTCACATAAGGCAGTGCAATAGTTCGTCTTTAGTTTGCTTCCCCGCAATGTGTGTCTTAATGCTTGATAACGAGTTTTACAGAGGTAACGCTGGGAAGTGAGTTTTACAAGGAGCAGGTATTTAATATTATGGTAATGGCAATTTCGCCAATTTGGCGAGATAGAGCAAAGTTGGCGACGGTTTTGGCGACTAATTTTTGTCGCCAAATTTGGAAAGAAATCGCCAAATGTCGCCAAACTTGGCGACCAATTGGCGACATTTTCGGTCCCCGTGTACATGTATAGGGCTTTTCTACTACGATCTGGAAAGTTCTCCAAATGTCTGTCTCTGGAAGATTCACGAAAGTTCGCCTCCTCTATATAAGACCGGCTGTGAGTGGAGTTGGTGGGGGTTAGTTGACTGAGTTCGAGTCAGTTAGTTGACTGGAATTGCTGAGTTGAGATACTGAGTCTCAGTGAGCATTCAGAGTAGTTCGAAAGCGAACTGTATTGCATTGTCTTTTGCAGCAATTGTTTTGTCAAGTTTTTAACTGCTGTTTTGTGCTCTATTGTTGTGAAAAGAGCTGTATTGAGTCTACTAGAACGAGAAGTTCTCGAGTTGTAAAGGAATCTGCGAAGAGTTATAGTGGAAGAAACTTCTACAAGTTTTGATCTGCTTTGGCTTCAAATCTTTCGAACCCATCCACGCAACAGTATTATAGTGTAATTGAAAGTGGTGCTATGTTCTACACCCCTAATTTTAAACAAAGATTACCCGATCCATATGTAGTCCAGTGAGAATTGGTATTGTGCTAGCTGCACTCGCAGTACAAAAGATGTTGAAAAATACATTTTTATACACTTTGCACTTAAAGCAAATATCAACATAAAGCATTCCTCTTAGAGTCCGCACTCCTGTTCCCAATTTAAGGTTTATCAGGAACAAGTGTTACACTTGGGAGATGCTGCTAAGGAATATGGTTGAAACTTAAGATGATGAAGGGGGAGGATCACTTTTCGGAATTGTTTATAAAAATAATTCTAAAATAAAATTATCATTTAGTGTTAGCTAAAGTAACTTCATTAATATCAAGTAACTAAATCATTCTGTAAGGGACATCTCAGTTTTTTTTTTATTATTAATTACCTTGATAATTTTCTTGTAATATATTGTTACGAATTTCTGCATATTTGTAAATATTTCATAGCATTAATTATGTAAAAAAAATTATGTACATTTCGCATAAGGCAGTGCAAGAGTTTGTTTTCCTGCAATGTGTCTCTTAATGATTGATAACGAGTTTTACAGAGGTAACGATGGGAAGCGAGTTTTACAAGGAGCAGGGCATTTAACATTATGGTAATGGAAATCTCGCCAAATAGGCAAGATAGAGCCAAGTTGGCAACTAATTTTTATCGCCAAATTTGGCGAGAAACCGCCAAATGTCACCAAACTTGGCGACCATTTGTTGACATTTTTGGTCCTATCTATATGTATAGGGCTTTTCGACTACAATCTGGAAAGTCCTCCAAATTTCTATCTCTAGAAGATTCACGAAGGATTGACTTTACTATATAAGCCCGGCCATGAGTTGAGTTAGTTGACTGAGTTGAGTTACTGACTGACTGGAGTTACTGAGTCAGCTGTCTCTCAGCGAGCATTCAAAGAGTTCCGAAAGTGAACTGTATTGCATTGTATTTTGCGGCGATTTTTAGTAGTTGTGTTGTCAAGTTTTTAACTGCTGTTTTGTGCTCTATTGTTGTGTAAAGAGCTGTATTGAGTCTACTAGAACGAGAAGTTCTGGAGTTGTAACAGAATCTGCGAAGAGTTATATCGGAATAAATTTCTGCAAGTTTTGATCTGCTTTGGCTTCAAATCTTTCGAACCCATCAACGCAACAATATATTTAAAAAAATAATTTGGAAAAAATAAAAGAATGTGAGTATATGCGATGCTTCCATAACTTGCAATTATTGATAGAATTCTGCTTTTATTATTATGCTGTCAAAGCTTCTTATTTGTATCGGTGGTGGGCCGACGTCGAAAATGTTAGGAAAAATGCAACTCCCCCCCCAGGGCCGTCGCTAAGAATTTCAATTGGGGGGGGGCGTTAAACATACATTTGCCGACTAAAATCCAAGACAAGTACGGTGTAAAAGTAGAAAATCTATTAATTTGTCAATCTATTATTAATTAAATTTTATTAATGCAAAATTAGTGCATATTTTTTTAATTATTATTTAATTATTTGTTAATTAATGCGTAATTAATTGTTAATGAGTTTATAACTAGTTTTTTTTTATTTAATTGTGAATTATTTTATTTAATTGTGAATTATTTTATTTAATGTGTAATTAATTTTAATTAGTGTTTTTAATATTTTATGGCATTTTATTAATACTTAATTAATGTCATATTTTAAGTAAATTCCCTTCACATTTTAGTTAAAGTTCCATCAAATTCATTTAATATTTCATTTTTGTTTAATAAATAACCCCCTCTTTCCTGAATAAAGGGGATAATTTTTCGAAGTGCTTTTATGAGGGGAGGGGAGGCATTTATCACTTGCAGATAGAATGCATTCTCACAGTCTTGAACCAATTCAGTAAACATGAGTAGTACAAAGGCTCCATTTCAAAACAATTTTTTTTAATTTTCAAATTGCAGTTTCGAAGAAATTAATTAAACGTGTAAAAGTGGATGGAAATCGCACTACAACACGAAATAAAATAAATGAAAAATATTGATCTAATAGGCGACTCTAATTTAGCGTTGTAAAAAAGGTTAATCAAACAAATTCTGGAAAAATTCTTCTTTGTAAAATCCTGGCAGATTATTGCTATCACCCAAAATTATCTACGCGAAACACTGTGATTTTTATACTAGAGACAATGTCAGGGACATATAAGAAACATGCACTTACACTCCCTCCTGCCTTTCGAAAAATAAAGTAATGTGGAAGAAGTAATTCACAAGAACAAAATATATAAGTAGTAAATTATCAATTCGAGTAAAAAATTATGTACAGCTATTAACTAAAATCAAATTAGGAAGTCCGATTCCCGTTTTTGAAAAATATAAGATTAAACAAAGACTTTTGTAGCCTTGTACCTCCCTGTTAGCGATCTGCACCTCCCTGCAAATAATTCTGTTTGCGCTCTTGGACAACATAATTGCATTTCAAAATACAATAATTATTAAGAACATTTTGTTAATTAATTTTTAAATACTTTTTAACATATTTTCCTAACCAAAAAAGAAAAGAGGATTTTACTTTCTCTTGAAAAGTATATTAATAGTAAAACTTAATTTTTTTTTAGCAATTTAACAGAGGAATTTACTTCTTAAAAATAGTTACTTCGTGCACGTATTTTTGCCAAAATTACTGGATAGAATTTAATAATTTTTTCGAGGTTTTTCAGCAATAATTTCTGCAAAGATTACTCGTTTGTTTAATAATAATCATTTGTTCCAGACAGAAAGTATAATGCTAGTTTTCTCTAAGCAGGACTAAAAATGAAATGTATTACTTTAGCATAAAACCAAACTATAATCTCTATATATATAAGGCAAAGCCCTCACTCACTCACTCACTCACTCACTCACTCACTCACTGACTCACTGACTCACTCATCACTAATTCTCCCACTTCCCACATAGTCACAACTCTGAAAATCGGCACAAATATCAACAATGGTAAAAATAGAAAAAGTAAACTATTCCGATCTCGATTAACACACTTTAAGGGGTCGAAAAGGGGTCAAACGTTCCAAACGGGGGACATTCGAAAATCCTACTTCCCACATAGTCACAACTCTGAAAATCGGCACAAATATCAACAATGGTAAAAATAGAAAAAGTAAACTATTCCGATCTCGATTAACACACTTTAAGGGGTCGAAAAGGGGTCAAACGTTCCAAACGGGGGACATTCGAAAATCCTACTTCCCACATAGTCACAACTCTGAAAATCGGCACAAATATCAACAATGGTAAAAATAGAAAAAGTAAACTATTCCGATCTCGATTAACACACTTTAAGGGGTCGAAAAGGGGTCAAACGTTCCAAACGGGGGACATTCGAAAATCCTACTTCCCACATAGTCACAACTCTGAAAATCGGCACAAATATCAACAATGGTAAAAATAGAAAAAGTAAACTATTCCGATCTCGATTAACACACTTTAAGGGGTCGAAAAGGGGTCAAACGTTCCAAACGGGGGACATTCGAAAATCCTACTTCCCACATAGTCACAACTCTGAAAATCGGCACAAATATCAACAATGGTAAAAATAGAAAAAGTAAACTATTCCGATCTCGATTAACACACTTTAAGGGGTCGAAAAGGGGTCAAACGTTCCAAACGGGGGACATTCGAAAATCCTACTTCCCACATAGTCACAACTCTGAAAATCGGCACAAATATCAACAATGGTAAAAATAGAAAAAGTAAACTATTCCGATCTCGATTAACACACTTTAAGGGGTCGAAAAGAGGTCAAACGTTCCAAACGGGGGACATTCGAAAATCCTACTTCCCACATAGTCACAACTCTGAAAATCGGCACAAATATCAACAATGGTAAAAATAGAAAAAGTAAACTATTCCGATCTCGATTATCACACTTTAAGGGGTCGAAAAGGGGTCAAACGTTCCAAACGGGGGACATTCGAAAATCCTACTTCCCACATAGTCACAACTCTGAAAATCGGCACAAATATCAACAATGGTAAAAATAGAAAAAGTAAACTATTCCGATCTTGATTAACACACTTTAAGGGGTCGAAAAGGGGTCAAACGTTCCAAACGAGGGACATTCGAAAATCCTACTTCCCACATAGTCACAACTCTGAAAATCGGCACAAATATCAACAATGGTAAAAATAGAAAAAGTAAACTATTCCGATCTCGATTAACCCACTTTAATGGGTCGAAAAGGGGTTAAACGTTCCAAAAGAGGAATATTCGAATGTCCTACTTCTCATTTCTTCACAACTCTAAAAATTGGTGAGAATATCAATAAAGACAAACGAAGAAAAAGTAAGTTATTCCGATCTCGATTAACCCACTTTAAGGGGTGGAACAGGGGTTAAACGTTCCAAACGAGGGATATTCGAATGTCCTACTTCCCCTTTCGTCACAACTCTGAAATCTGGTGCAAGTATCAACAAAAACAAACGTATAAAAAGTAAGCTATTTCGATCTCTATTTACCCACTCTAAGAGGTCAAAAAGGGGTTAAACGTTCCAAACGAGGGACATTCGAATATCCTACTTCTCACATAGTCACAACTCTAAAAATTGGTACAAATGTCAACAATGGTAAACATAGAAAAAGTTAGCTATTCCGATCTCGATGAACCCACTTTAAGAGGTCAAAAAGGGGTTAAACGTTCCAAACGAGCGATATATTCGAATGTCCTACTTCTCATATTTTCACAATTCTGAAAACTGGTGTGAATATCAATAAAGACAAACGCAGAAAAAGTAAACTATTCCGATCTCGGGTGGATCAAGGGGTGGAAAAGGGGTTAAACGTTCCAAACGAGGAATATTCGAATGTACCACTTCCCATATGGTCACAACTCGGAAATTTGGTACAAATGTCAAAAAAGATTAAACATAGAAAAAGTAAGCTATTCTGTTCTCGATTAACCAACTTTAAGGGGTCGAGAAGGGGTTAAATGTTCCAAACGAGGGATATCCGAATGTTCCTCTTCCAATGTAGTCATTTTTCTGATTTTTTTTTGCAAATGTTAAAAAAATAAGTCATTCCAATATCGATTAACGAATTTTTAAGGGATGAAAAGACGACGCAACATTGAAACTATACGAGGATTAACTTAATGTCTAATTAACTTAATTCCAACACAGCTACTACTTTGAAATTTAGAACTAAGAGCAAACATAAACACAATAAACTATACCAGTTTACTATTCACAATTATAAATTTCGTTTAAAATGTCAACAAAGGAAAGTTCCTATTTTGATAAATCAATTTGTCGGGATCGAAATGGGAGCAAACGTCTGAAGTGTAGAATACATGAATGTCTTTTGATCGCTAAAATGCTAATGGTAAAATTTCGTAGCGCAGCACGGGTATTCAGCTAGTATTATTTATATGTAAAAAAAATATATATATGAACCTCTATCCCAATGAAGCAGAAATCAAGTTTTACAAAGTAAATTATTCTCAACTAACTCACTACCCTTATGAACTTCAAATTTAGCAACAAAATATTTAGATCTATAAAAAAGCAAACCATAATTTTCGGCACAAAAATCCAAACTAAGTAAGGAATAGTATCTGCAGAGGTTTTTTGGGGGGAGGGAGGTATTCAAATCGCCAATATTATTATCTTGAGGAAGGAGAAGTTGCGCATATATTCTTCTGAAGAAAAGAAACGTCACAGTCAACCTGAGATTTCTAAAAATCTAAAAAACCTCCCTCATTTCCCTTTCCCACCTTTAAAGTTTATAATCCTAATGTGAGATCTACTAGTCCAGTTGAAGTATTTTTAAAGGTATTTTGACTAATCTAACTTAACTGAAACACGATGTCTTTCCGATGTTTCGTGTTTAAAGTAAAGTGGTGAAATCGAGGAAAGGCTTGAAAGGGGTTTTAATAGACTGAAACCTGGTTGTACGTTAGACAAAGTCACGCCGTAGCTATTTGGGTACAGGAAAAGTCTAGAAATTTAAATAATATTATTACAAACCTTTCAATACTTTTCCAATGATTATTTTGTTGCAATATATACGACATTGCCTTCCAGTTTACATGGCATGCATTATTTCGATAATACATTTGTGATGGTCTCGTGTACAAATGACAGATACAACACCTAGGGGCTAGTGATCACTTTTGCCTAGTGGTTAGCGTGCCTGTCTTCTGATCTGGGAGTTCCGGGTTCTACTCCCCGTTAGAGCTCACCGCTACATTGATGACCCGAATATTCGAATATATCAGTGGCACCATCTACTGAACGACCTCCACAAAACCACCTCAGAATCTTTGGAGACTAACTGACACACAGCAAGCAACCTCTGGCGCTCTATTCACTGCCACACGCAACGCACTCAACTCACACGCAAGCAACTCAATCGATCATCTCTTCGTAACTCACTGGGAAGGGGCTATGTGATGGTCTCGTTTGCAAATGACAGATACAACACTTAGGCACTAGTGATCACTTTTGCCTAGTGGTTAGCGTGCCTGTCTTCTGATCTGGGAGTTCCGGGTTCTACTCCCCGTTAGCGCTCACCGCTACATTGATGACCCGAATATTCGAATATATCAGTGGCACCATCTACTGAACGACCTCCACACTACCACCTCAGAATCTTTGGAGACTAACTGACACACAGCAAGCAACCTCTGGCGCTCTATTCACTGCCACACGCAACGCACTCAACTCACACGCAAGCAACTCAATCGATCATCTCTTCGTAACTCACTGGGAAGGGGCTATGTGATGGTCTCGTTTGCAAATGACAGATACAACACTTAGGCACTAGCAGGGGTGTAGTGGAGCGGGAACGCGTGGGAACGGCGATCCTTTACCTTTTTAGAAGGCGGAACGGCGTTCCCTCTCCTAATTTTTTTCTTTCTTTTATCTTTTCATTAAACGCAAAGTCAAGAAAGAAACCGAAAAGGTTCTTTCCTGAGAACTATGCTGCTGTTTTCGATCTGCAGCTTCAGAGCTGAGCAAGCAAGTTGAAAAAGGCGCGGCAACTAACTCACACGGCCATTCCATCAACAATCCAACACATGCACTCGACACCCCCTTCCCCCCGCCTCCCCTCTCCTACTTGGTTTAATGTTTCAATACTTCTTCATTAGAACTATGATTCATCCAATGCAGATTATCTTCTATATTTGTGGATGAATTCGAGACTTCAAAGTTGCATGGTTCTTCATACACAAAATGACGCCAACTCTCTCCAAAACTGCGGTCTGCCCGATATTGTCAGTTCTTTACGCCCTTTCCTTGATGAATGTTTTTTCTAATTTTAACGGGAACGCTAATCAATTTCTCAACAAAAGTGATGTAATTTTTTTTATATTACCCACGTGTTTTGAAATCACGGAATTATGCATTTATATTGGCTTGCCAGGTATTGGGAAAATCAAACTGATACGTTGTTCGAACATGACAAAATATATTCTAAACAGTATTGATTTTGTAACTCCTACTACTTTTTTAACTCAATACATAAAAATAATGGAAATGGGTGGCCTCAGGATGGTGCATGGGAGGATGCTTTTATTCCCTCCCTAATAGTTACTTAAATTTTTATAAAAGTGGAGAAAAGGGCAAAATTCACAGGAAAAATAAACTGTGTGCTATTTAATAATAGATTTTGTATTTGTCATAGTGAGAAGGAAAATAGTTTTGAAAAATCAAAGTTAGGGGGAAAAAAAATGTTCCTTGCAACCTACAAATGATACTGCCGAAACTCATGATATTGAATCTATTCATATTTGCTTTGAGGTTATATATTTCACTTTTCTTAATATAAAATTGCTAATGGTTTTGCAAATGGGTATAAATACATCAAAATCGGGGTGTGAAATAGTGAGAAAGCAATGAAAATGAATTTAAAAATTCAAAAGTAAATTGCTTTTTGGTTTGAGATTGGGAAATCTTACATTTACAGCTTTTGCAGAGTTTATTCCAAAATGTAGCAACAGTTCTTAAAAAAATCTTTTTCTCCCAAGTTTAAAAAAAATCAACATTAAATACAGTGGTGGCGGTAAGGGGAGGAAATTGTTTCCGATATTTTTTAAATTGTAGTGATTTTGATGACAATGTACATCTATCAATTGATGAGTCTATATTTGGTTGGTTGTTTGTACGATCAACGGCCTACTTTTATGTACAATGACGGCTAATCGTGCAGGGACCAACAGCTTAAAGTGGATTTCGAATCATAACGAACATCCATGCCTAGCACCTTTGGCATGCGAGGATAGAGCTCTAACCATACAGCCATCAGGTTTGAATCGAAACTCGATCTCTTATGGAAATTTCTCTGATTGAAAATTGTTTAAGAAATCATGTAAATAATCTGTTTAAAATGAATTGTTGATAATCTGTTTAAAATTAATTGTTCATAATCTGTTTGAAAATTGTTGCAAAAAATCTATTTAAAAATTGTGTCAATAATATGTTTGAAAATATCTTCTAATCCATTTATAAAGTGTCAAACAATCTGTTAAAATGGGTTGTGCAAAGCAAATTGTTAAAAAATCCAGATAACTTAATAGTTTTAAAAAGATATTTAAATAAAAAAACTCTAAACACACATGTTTTTCTTTTCAGTTTTGAGGAGCTCATTACCTGTTTTGAGATTATTAAAGTAAAATATAGAAAGTTATTTATTCTAACTAACCCCCCCCCCCCCCATACACACACAGGAAAAAAACAAAAGTATATACGTTTGTAACGACGCGACATAGCGTTCCCATACCTTTTTATTTTACACTACACCACTGGTGGGGGAGGAGTGAAAATGACAACTATGAATAAATAAATTTATTAATATTATTTTAATAATCTCTACAGATAATAAGTACCACAGGATTTGAAAAGAAAAAAAAAATGTGTGTTTAGACTTTTTTTTTTTTTTTTTTGAACTATTGTTATATAGATTTTTAAACTATTTGCTTTATACAGCACATTCTAAAGGACTGTTCGACACATTTTAAATAGATTATAACACATTTTTCATACATGTTATCGACACAAATTTTTAAACAGATTATTTACAACAATTTTTAAACAGATAATCTACAAAAAATTTTAAACAGATTATTTTTTTATTTTTTTTACAATTTTTATTTAGAATTTTTTTTTCTAAGGGATCAAGTTTCGATTAAGAGTCATTTTATTTAGAACGCATCCTTCTAGGGTAATCGGGTAATCTGGGTTTTCGGAGCCAAAACTTAACAAAATCATCTGACTTCTAGAACTTTAGAGGTGCCTCACATTCAATGGGTTAAGATGAATTATCTGATTCTGCAGCTCCTCGGAATCTGTTTTCAAAATGACTGAACAAGATTGCGATTGTTGCAGATGTCGATTGAGTGTTTATTGGTTTTTCTCCTTCTCGAGATGAAAATGTAGAGAAGATCCTCTTGCTTGATAGACCCTTCTTTTCATTTTCAAAATATGTTCCATAAATAAAATAAAATTAACAACTAGTTGGTTGTTTTGTACGCTCAATGACCTATGTTTTGCTCAATAACGGCTAATCAGGCCTAGACCTCCAGCGTAACGTGAATTCCAAACTACACGAACATCTATACCTAACCCGGCACCTTTTGCATGCGAGGCCGAAGCTTTAACAAAGCAGCCATCAGATGAGCAAATTAACATCTAAATGAATAACAATTAGAAAGTCAAAATTCATAAGAATTATTCATTTACATCATTTAGAATTAGAAAACTTCTTGAAACTTCTAGAGGTAGATATTTGGAGAACTTTCCAGATCGTAGTCGATAAGTCCTACACATGTACATGGGGACCGAAAATGTTGCCAAATGGTCACCAAATTTGGTGACAAAAATTAGTCGCCAAAACCATCGCCAACTTGGCGAGATTGCCATTACCATAAAGTTAAATGCCCTGCTCCTTGTAAAACTCTCTTCCCAGCGTTACCTCTGTAAAACTCGTTATCAAGCATTAAGACACACATTGCGGGGAAGCAAACTAACGACGAGCTATTGCACTGCCTTATGCGAGATGTACATAAATTTTCCTATTTACAAAATTAACACTACGAAATATTTACAAATATACAAAAATTCGTAACAAATATAAAAATTGGCAATGCATATAAGGGATTTATATTAAAAACTTTGTTTTAAGTTGTATTATTAAAAATTTCAACAGCTAAGGTGATGCAAGTATGCTCCATCCATTCACTTTCTTGGCGCCACTCAAGTTTATCTTTTCATGGATTGACGAGTGAAAAAATCAATACTGTTTTGAATACATTTTATCGTGTAGAAACAACGTAACTGTTCGGTTTTCCTAATATCTAGCAAACATACAAAAATGCACAATTACACGATCTTCCTAACACCCAAAATGTCAACATTCGAACACTTCTTTAACATCTTGCCTTGAATCTTACCACCACAGGTTTGCTTCTGTTTTCTGGATTGTCCAAAAAATGCATCTGTGATGGTCATTTGTTTTTTACTTTCAATTACCCATGTGTAATACATAGGGTAATCTATATATATAATTCTATTGCGTGCCGCCCAAATTCGGCTGTATTTCTGTGAGCAGAATGGCAACGACTTGAAACAACCGATCACAAATCTTCTAAATGTGCTTTATACACGAGTTTCAAAATTCAGCAATCCAGCCCCCTTATGGTTATAAGAAGAAATTTGGCGAAATTCTACATTATTTGGCGATTTATCGCTTGCGCCCGGAAAATTTAAGAGTACCATTAATTTTACAGAATACTAATAAACCAACTTGCTGTCATACAATCGCGCTAAAATAGCATTTTACTGACCACTGAAGAAACTCTTGTTGTCAAACAAAATTTAATAAATAATAAATTGTTTTAATCTGAATAAAAAAATGTATTTGAATGTGAGTGCATTACTTCATGTTCCTTTTTAATAAATAAATTTTGAAAACGCAGTTTGCCAAACATTTTGCTGATAGAAATGTTTTTGGTATTCAAAATTAGATGCAAACACCAAGCACGCGCTGTTTACAGAGGGCGCTGTGTTAATAAATATAAAATTGAATTTTTTTTGCTAAACGCAAAATCAAGTAAGAATACGAAATAGTTCTTTCGTAAGAATTATGCTTTCTAGAGGTCGGCGATGTATCGATACAACGATATTTTTATCAATATTTCTTTTTAAAAAAAAAAATCGATATTTTAAATATCGATAAAAGTCAACGATATATCGATATTTTCAAACATTTTTAGTTTTTTGATGATCGTTTTGTAGTTCCATGTGTTTTTTCAATTTTCTTATTTCCCTTTTTAAAAACTTCAAAACTAAAGTGTGAACTTAGCTGAGAGACAGTTAAAATGGCCCCAATATTCAAAATATTTTCTCATACACTTAAAAGCTATTAGGAAAATTATCGAAACTTTTTTTTAAATCACTGCACCAAATAAGCAAAAATATAACTTTTTTTTGTTTGTAATAGATCCATTTCAGTTGAAAAAGTAATCACCTTTCAAAAAAGCAATCATGAAAAGTAGAAATCCGCTCCGAAAAACCTTGTTTCAGGCAAAATTGAAAATCAAATTAAAACAATCATGTATCGATATATCGATATTTTTTCTATGCAACGATATAGTATCGATATTTATTTTGATCGATATTTCCGACCTCTAATGCTTTCGTTCTCGATCCACAAATTCAGAGCTGAGAAAGCAAGTTCAAATATTTCCAAAACATTCCAAAGAGGCAAACCCGCACAAGGCCATTCCATCCACACAGCAATCCAACGCATGCAACTAGTCTACCTCCCCCACCCCCTCCCTCTCCTTTAATAAAAATGTGCTGACACATCTATGAGTCATCGGATGCCAATCATCTTCCTCAACCTAAGAAATAAATGTATTTGTGGATGAATTCCAGACGTCAAATTTGTATCGTTCTTCGTGGTTGGGAATCCGATTCACAACTTGACACCAACCATCTTCATTTTTTCAAAAGCGAAACTGTGACCTAATTTTTTGCTTTGAGACACAGTTCTTTACCCTTTTCTTTTAAAAAAAAAAATAATCTCCTCTAATTTTAACGGAAATACTACACGATTTATCAACAGAAATGATTTGACGATTTTTTAAAAAATTTTTTACTTGCAAACCTCGCCTTACTTAACTCCAAGAGTAACAAGGGGTGTGGAACATCGCACAACTTTCAATTACACTATATTACTAATGTGGATTTGTGTCATTTACCGTTTTTATATTTTCATCATTCGTTGAGAAAAAATAGCCAGTTTGGTGATATTTTTTTTGCGATAAGTCTTATATGCGTCTTAAGATGTGGGGGGGGGGGGGACTTCACCAAAATGGGAATTTTGGCGATACTTATTTCGGTAATTCTTATATAATCCTTTCTTATAAGTGAAACTGAGGAGAAGAGAAAAAACGATCGTCGATGAGCTATGCTCAAGGAAAGAGAATTCTTGTGTTGAAGGAGTTCGTATTTCAACATTTTGCGCCATTAAATCAGTTTTACGGGAATTTCGGAGGTGGAATGTTTACAACACCTTAAGAGGCATTACCACAGCGATTTTGAACAAAATCGTTAGAGCCGTTTTTTAGCAATCATTGAAAAACATGATTTTTTTTTTAAATGGCAGCTACCTTATGCGCATGCTCGATTTTGATAAAAACCTTAATGGTAGTCCTTGTGCCATCACCAACCCTCACACCGAATTTGAACATAGTAGGTCAATTTGTTCTGGAGTCATGCTGATCACGAACATACAGTTAGACATTTTTTCTAGGTCACTTTTTATGAGATCAGGCTGTTCCTAAACGTTGAGAAATGCAAGGAATTCGATTTTTTTTTCTTTTCTTTTTATGATCGAATATTATACTTCCACTAGGGCGCTCCCCCCCCTGCTCGCTAACGCTCGCCAACCCCCGGGATTGCTACGTAATTCCCTTTGGTTCGCTTCGCTCGCTTCAAAGTGAAGCATTTAAAATATGCCCAAGCAAAAATCTATTTCAGTTGCATAATCAAGAAAAATCTTGAATAGTGATATTGTGCCATGAAACTGAAAAAATTGGATTATTTATGGCGATTTTTTTTTAAAAGTCTCCAAAAGGCACCGTACGGTAAATCCCAACCTGAATGAATATATTATTATAAAAAGTTATTTAAAAAAAAATGTGCTTTTTAAAGAATACTCAAATTCTTATTCAATTTACTGTGAATTTTCAGCATAGAAACCTTAATATTCTTAATTGAAATTCCATGCTTAGTTTTTATCGGTATATATATTCGGAAAGCATTCACATATAAATATGGATATAACTTTAAAGTACAGTACGAATACGGCGCCAAGAATTGTTTACATAAAACCGCGCCAAATAATGGCAACTATAGGCAATTCACTTGTTATTAAAAAGAGGGCGTCGGCTGAAATTTGTTGGTGTAATTCTTGGCGCAGAATCCGTATCCAACTTGGAATTTTAACCGACAATTTTTCGGAAAAACCCGGTTTATATAGAACAATAATCCAAAACAAATGTACACATCTTGCATCTATTTATTCCGGCCATCAACGTAAATATTAAATCCCCCCCCAATACGGTTTAAATATGCAATAATTTGTATCAGTAATAAGAAAACAAAATATAGCGAATTCAAATTGTTGGTTACTGAAAGAAGTTAAATTTCAAAAGATAAATTGTGATTGGCTGGATTGCTGAATTTTGAAACTCGTGTATAAAGCACATTTAGAAGATTTGTGATCGGTTGTTTGAAGTCGTTGCCATTCTGCTCACAGAAATACAGCCGAATTTGGGCGGCACGCAATAGAATTATATATATAGATTACCCTATGTATTACACATGGGTAATTGAAAGTAAAAAACAAATGACCATCACAGATGCATTTTTTGGACAATCCAGAAAACAGAAGCAAACCTGTGGTGGTAAGATTCAAGGCAAGATGTTAAAGAAGTGTTCGAATGTTGACATTTTGGGTGTTAGGAAGATCGTGTAATTGTGCATTTTTGTATGTTTGCCAGATATTAGGAAAACCGAACAGTTACGTTGTTTCTACACGATAAAATGTATTCAAAACAGTATTGATTTTTTCACTCGTCAATCCATGAAAAGATAAACTTGAGTGGCGCCAAGAAAGTGAATGGATGGAGCATACTTGCATCACCTTAGCTGTTGAAATTTTTAATAATACAACTTAAAACAAAGTTTTTAATATAAATCCCTTATATGCATTGCCAATTTTTATATTTGTTACGAATTTTTGTATATTTGTAAATATTTCGTAGTGTTAATTTTGTAAATAGGAAAATTTATGTACATCTCTCATAAGGCAGTGCAATAGCTCGTCGTTAGTTTGCTTCCCCGCAATGTGTGTCTTAATGCTTGATAACGAGTTTTACAGAGGTAACGCTGGGAAGAGAGTTTTACAAGGAGCAGGGCATTTAACTTTATGGTAATGGCAATCTCGCCAAGTTGGCGATGGTTTTGGCGACTAATTTTTGTCACCAAATTTGGTGACCATTTGGCAACATTTTCGGTCCCCATGTACATGTGTAGGACTTTTCGACTACGATCTGGAAAGTTCTCCAAATATCTACCTCTAGAAGTTTCAAGAAGTTTTCTAATTCTAAATGATGTAAATGAATAATTCTTATGAATTTTGACTTTCTAATTGTTATTCATTTAGATGTTAATTTGCTCATCTGATGGCTGCTTTGTTAAAGCTTCGGCCTCGCATGCAAAAGGTGCCGGGTTAGGTATAGATGTTCGTGTAGTTTGGAATTCACGTTACGCTGGAGGTCTAGGCCTGATTAGCCGTTATTGAGCAAAACATAGGTCATTGAGCGTACAAAACAACCAACTAGTTGTTAATTTTATTTTATTTATGGAACATATTTTGAAAATGAAAAGAAGGGTCTATCAAGCAAGAGGATCTTCTCTACATTTTCATCTCGAGAAGGAGAAAAACCAATAAACACTCAATCGACATCTGCAACAATCGCAATCTTGTTCAGTCATTTTGAAAACAGATTCCGAGGAGCTGCAGAATCAGATAATTCATCTTAACCCATTGAATGTGAGGCACCTCTAAAGTTCTAGAAGTCAGATGATTTTGTTAAGTTTTGGCTCCGAAAACCCAGATTACCCGATTACCCTAGAAGGATGCGTTCTAAATAAAATGACTCTTAATCGAAACTTGATCCCTTAGAAAAAAAAATTCTAAATAAAAATTGTAAAAAAAATAAAAAAATAATCTGTTTAAAATTTTTTGTAGATTATCTGTTTAAAAATTGTTGTAAATAATCTGTTTAAAAATTTGTGTCGATAACATGTATGAAAAATGTGTTATAATCTATTTAAAATGTGTCGAACAGTCCGTTAGAATGTGCTGTATAAAGCAAATAGTTTAAAAATCTATATAACAATAGTTCAAAACAAAAAAAAAAAAGTCTAAACACACATTTTTTTTTTTTTTTCAAATCCTGTGGTACTTATTATCTGTAGAGATTATTAAAATAATATTAATAAATTTATTTATTCATAGTTGTCATTTTCACTCCTCCCCCACCAGTGGTGTAGTGTAAAATAAAAAGGTATGGGAACGCTATGTCGCGTCGTTACAAACGTATATACTTTTGTTTTTTTCCTGTGTGTGTATGGGGGGTTAGTTAGAATAAATAACTTTCTATATTTTACTTTAATAATCTCAAAACAGATAATGAGCTCCTCAAAACTGAAAAGAAAAACATGTGTGTTTAGAGTTTTTTTATTTAAATATCTTTTTAAAACTATTAAGTTATCTGGATTTTTTAACAATT
This sequence comes from Linyphia triangularis, assembly GCA_963978545.1. Classification (NCBI taxonomy): domain Eukaryota; kingdom Metazoa; phylum Arthropoda; class Arachnida; order Araneae; family Linyphiidae; genus Linyphia; species Linyphia triangularis. Next base: position 6,798,799 of record OZ021729.1, on the reverse strand, counting down.
TGCTTTGCACAACCCATTTTAACAGATTGTTTGACACTTTATAAATGGATTAGAAGATATTTTCAAACATATTATTGACACAATTTTTAAATAGATTTTTTGCAACAATTTTCAAACAGATTATGAACAATTAATTTTAAACAGATTATCAACAATTCATTTTAAACAGATTATTTACATGATTTCTTAAACAATTTTCAATCAGAGAAATTTCCATAAGAGATCGAGTTTCGATTCAAACCTGATGGCTGTATGGTTAGAGCTCTATCCTCGCATGCCAAAGGTGCTAGGCATGGATGTTCGTTATGATTCGAAATCCACTTTAAGCTGTTGGTCCCTGCACGATTAGCCGTCATTGTACATAAAAGTAGGCCGTTGATCGTACAAACAACCAACCAAATATAGACTCATCAATTGATAGATGTACATTGTCATCAAAATCACTACAATTTAAAAAATATCGGAAACAATTTCCTCCCCTTACCGCCACCACTGTATTTAATGTTGATTTTTTTTAAACTTGGGAGAAAAAGATTTTTTTAAGAACTGTTGCTACATTTTGGAATAAACTCTGCAAAAGCTGTAAATGTAAGATTTCCCAATCTCAAACCAAAAAGCAATTTACTTTTGAATTTTTAAATTCATTTTCATTGCTTTCTCACTATTTCACACCCCGATTTTGATGTATTTATACCCATTTGCAAAACCATTAGCAATTTTATATTAAGAAAAGTGAAATATATAACCTCAAAGCAAATATGAATAGATTCAATATCATGAGTTTCGGCAGTATCATTTGTAGGTTGCAAGGAACATTTTTTTTCCCCCTAACTTTGATTTTTCAAAACTATTTTCCTTCTCACTATGACAAATACAAAATCTATTATTAAATAGCACACAGTTTATTTTTCCTGTGAATTTTGCCCTTTTCTCCACTTTTATAAAAATTTAAGTAACTATTAGGGAGGGAATAAAAGCATCCTCCCATGCACCATCCTGAGGCCACCCATTTCCATTATTTTTATGTATTGAGTTAAAAAAGTAGTAGGAGTTACAAAATCAATACTGTTTAGAATATATTTTGTCATGTTCGAACAACGTATCAGTTTGATTTTCCCAATACCTGGCAAGCCAATATAAATGCATAATTCCGTGATTTCAAAACACGTGGGTAATATAAAAAAAATTACATCACTTTTGTTGAGAAATTGATTAGCGTTCCCGTTAAAATTAGAAAAAACATTCATCAAGGAAAGGGCGCAAAGAACTGACAATATCGGGCAGACCGCAGTTTTGGAGAGAGTTGGCGTCATTTTGTGTATGAAGAACCATGCAACTTTGAAGTCTCGAATTCATCCACAAATATAGAAGATAATCTGCATTGGATGAATCATAGTTCTAATGAAGAAGTATTGAAACATTAAACCAAGTAGGAGAGGGGAGGCGGGGGGAAGGGGGTGTCGAGTGCATGTGTTGGATTGTTGATGGAATGGCCGTGTGAGTTAGTTGCCGCGCCTTTTTCAACTTGCTTGCTCAGCTCTGAAGCTGCAGATCGAAAACAGCAGCATAGTTCTCAGGAAAGAACCTTTTCGGTTTCTTTCTTGACTTTGCGTTTAATGAAAAGATAAAAGAAAGAAAAAAATTAGGAGAGGGAACGCCGTTCCGCCTTCTAAAAAGGTAAAGGATCGCCGTTCCCACGCGTTCCCGCTCCACTACACCCCTGTCCCCCACTCTCAAAAAGAATACGTTTTTAACGACACTGCATGGCGTTCCTACACCTTTTTATTTTATACTACACCACTTCTCAGCGTTCAAACTAACATCCAAATATTTTTAATTTATTCAGATTTAACCAATTTTATTATTTATTTATTATAAAAAATATTGGCAACAGAAAAGAGTTTCAACAATGGTCGGTTGCAATTCGATTTTAACGCGATTGGATGACGGCAAGTTGGTTTATTATTAATCCGTAAAAGCGACCTTTTAGTGACAGTAACAGCCCAACAATTTTAATCGAATGCATTGTCATCGAATCTATCTGCCCAGTTTCGGCCCGATTGGATGACGGCAAGGGGGTTAATCAGTAGAGGTCGGAAACATTGATCAAAATAAATATCGATACTATATCGTTGCATAGAAAAAAATATCGATACATGATTTTTTTTTTTTATTTGATTTTCAATTTTGTCAGAAACAAAGTTTTTCGGGGCAAATTTCTACTTTTCATGATTGCTTTTTTGAAAGGTGACTACTTTTTCAACTGAAATGGATCGATAAAAAAAAAAAAAAAATTATATTTTCGCTTAATTGATGGAGTGATTTTAAGAAAAATTTAGATAATTTTCAATAGTTTTTAAGTGTATGGCAAAATATTGAATATTGGTGACATTTTAACTGTCTCTCAGCCAAGTTCAAACTTTAGTTTTGAAGTTTTTGAAAAGGGAATAAAAAAAATCGAAAAAACACATGGAACTACCAAACGATCATCAAAAAACTAAAAATGTTTGAAAATATCGATATATCGGTGACTTTTATCTATATTTTTTTAGAAATATTATTGAATATTGGTAACATTTTAATTGTCTCTCAGCCAAGTTCAAACTTTAGTTATGAAGTTTTTGAAAAGGGAATAAAAAAAATCGAAAAAACATATGGAACTACAAAACGATCATCAAAAAACTAAAAATGTTTGAAAATATCGATATATCGGTAACTTTTATCTATATTTTTTTAGAAATATCGATATATCGCCGACCTATATTAATCCATGGATTTGCCTTCCATCGACACGCACTCACAAAATCGAAGTTAATGTAAAGGATTTCAAAACCATTATATTTCTTTTGCTCTTTTTCCTGGAAAAAATATTTGCCCGTATAGCCAAATCACTTTTATGGAATTAAACTACATTAAAAAGAGACGAGTGTAAAAAAAAATATTATTTTTCTTAGGCACTACAGCCTAGAACTGACCAAAACCGCCCCAAAAAGCTTTTGCCATCTTGGTCTGTTGGAAGCAATGACTCTACAGTTTGTGATTCCAACTGTCTTTAGGTCCAGCTCGTCGCTATTCAGCCACCCAGTAGCATTGCTACCTTTTTTCTTTTAAACTCTGTCTGGTTTAAAGAATGTTATCTTCTTTGTCGGATTATTATCAGATCTGTAAAATGTTTCCCAGCCACCGGTTGGCTTTAATAACATGAACTATATCTGGTTGTTTAAATTTTCTATAGATCTAGTGGTTGTGTGCGCCATTTATTGTTTTCATAGATTGCTCCAAAGTTTTTTTTTAATATTTTTCTTTCAAAATTCATAAGTTTATTTTTTTCTGATTTATTGAGGCACCAGCACTAGAAGTCGACGATATATCGATACGACGATATTTTTATAAAAATATCGATGTTAAAAATATGAACAAAAGTCACCGATATATCGAAATTTTCAAACATTTTTAGTCTTTTGATGATCGTTTTGTAGTTCTAGGTGTTTTTTTGATTTAATTTATTTCCTTTTCAAAACTTCAAAACTAAAGTTTGGACTTAACTGTGAGACAGTTAAAATTGCACCAATATTCAATATATTGCTATACACTTAAAAGCTATTGAAAATTATCTAAATTTTTCTTAAGATCACTGCACCAATTAAGCGAAAATATAACTTTTTTTTATTTATAGATCCATTTCAGTTGGAAAAGTAGTCACCTTACAAAAATGCAATCATGAAAGGTAGAAATTTGCCTCGAAAAACTTTGTTTCTGACAAAATTGAAAATCAAATAAAAAAAAAAATCATGTATCGATATATTGATAGTTAATAGATATTTTTTCTATGCAACGATATAGTATCGATATTTATTTTGATCGATGTTTCCGACCTCTAACCAGCACTCACTACCATTCAAAATCACAGGTCGTAAGAGTGTTTTGTCGACATTGATTTTTGTTTTAGATCGGAGGAGACAGTTTTTTAATCGTAAGTAGCATTGGTTTGCCATGACTAAATGGTTATCAATTTCAGTACTAATGTCATTTTTGATGGTTATTATATTTCCAAGATACCCTCCTCGATAGCTTCAAATAAATATAGTCATTAACTCGTAGTGGAGATACATTGGGATACTTTTTAAGTATCTTCATGTAAAAATAAATAACGATCGTAAAAATAAATAATTTAAAAGAAAAAGATATAATATGCAGGCAATAAGTCTCCGTTGGAGAAGATGGTAAATCGCAATGATTCAACTTACATCAGACTGATTCATTCTATCATTGAAAGTTTACCCCTCCCCCCTCTTTGAGGGCATCGACTGATGGCGCCATTTCAGTTTATGCCCTTGAACTTACAAGCTCTGTAGTAAAACATTAGGTTTCGGTTCACATTTGAATTCAGTATAGCTGTATAGGTTGTTTTGCAATCCAATTCCCAGCCAGAACTCTCCTTTAGTGTTGCGGTCTCTTTCACAATTTCGGACAGCTTTTTAAAAGGAAGGTGTTCTAGTGCTTTATGTGCGGCAGTAGTTTCTTGTGTTGTATCTAATTTGTTCGTGCTTGCTGCTTTGTTAACGATGTCGGAGTCGGTTGATAAAAAAGAATCTACTTTTACATGGAAGATTGAGAATTTCAGCATGTTTCCTCATCAGACAGGAGAAGCATTGATGAGTCCAGTGTTTGTGGTTGGCGAATGGGAAAGAATTAAATGGCATTTGGAGTTGTATCCAAGAGGAGTGAAGTTGTATCCAAGAGGAGTGATGAACTCAAATTATCTGTCGTGTTTTTTATGTGCGACAGACACGGAAGAAAAGGATTTAAAAGTCAATTTCTCTTTGACAATTGAATCAACTGAATATACTAAAGAAATAAGTGCAACAATGGACCAGGTTGAAGAAAATCGTTGGGGTTTTGAGAGTTTTTGTGATTTGCCTAATATATTTGACAATAAGCATCTTTACTTACCTCAAGATATTTTGTCTCTCCGTTGTCTGATTCGAGCTGTTGATTCAAACTGTGAGGAAATGACAAAGAACAGTGAAATAGAAGGCGCTTCTAATTTTTTGAAGAAATGTTGTGTTTCTTGGACTGGCATTCAAGTGCAGGCAATATCTCTTACATCGAGCATAGAGAATTTAAGTATATATAGCAACCGCGAAGTAGAATTATTCATTAAAGAGACGGAAAATTCACCTGGTTTGAAAGTGACATTATTGTTTAATCAGCATAAAACTTATGTTGAAATTTTAATACGACAAACTGGTCCCGCACTATTGGATGAGAAACAAGAACAACTGTTCGCAAAATGCAAAATAACCGTTGCCAAGAGTAGCTACAAGATTTATAGGGATTGCGAGAGCACTTATTTATTCAAGTTACCCTCTGTTGATGTCTGGCGCTTCCCAGACTTCATAAGAACTGACTATTTGACGCCTGATGAGTACCTGACTTATCAGAAAACATTCCTTCTCCAGTGTGAATTCGCCTTCTCTTACAAACATTTAGTGTATCACTACGATAAAAGACATGCACCTTTTCCTTTTGAAACGAGGAAAAAATTCAAGACAAGCGACTGTAACGCAAGTGTACAAAATCTCTGTGCATCTGGAAGATTCAGCGATGTCGAACTCAGGGCTGGCGGCGAGTCAATTCCCGCCAACAAGCTCGTTCTCTGTGCCAGTTCTCCCGTATTTAGTGCCATGTTCGAAAATGAAATGAAGGAAAAGGCTTCTGGTGTTATTGAAATCGACGATGTTGACCCTTCCACCATAAAAAGGATGCTGACATTCATGATTTTTGATCATTTAAAGGATGAAGTCCTGTCCCCTGGAGATGTCTGCAAGTTGTACGAGGCAGCGGCGAAGTACCTCATCGTACCATTGAAGGAGTGGTGTAAGATGTGTTTGGTGTCCTCTCTGTCTGTGGAAAGTGTGTACGATGTCCTAGTTCTTGCAGACGCTCATCACGATAACTGCTTGATGGCGGATGTTCTCAATTTCATCTCCTATCACAAGACCGAAACTTGTGATTCTACACATTGGAAAAATTTCATGAATAGCAATGCCAAGTTATCCGCTGAAGTGATGCACCAGTTATTAGTAAATAGGAAGCGGATTTGAAATTATTTGGAACAACTATTATCTTGTTGCCCGTATCGAATACTTATTTGAAAGCATTAAGTTTTGAACGGTAAAAATCGTATTATTTCTTATATTCAACTTCTATACATGTGTGAACACTCATATTTGTAAGTTCATTTTCTAATTTTTTCCTTTAACTATTTCTGAAAGAATCTGATGGATGTTAATAAGTCCTTGGCAGGCCTTTATGAAATTTTGGCGAATTTGTTTAAGAAATTTATTATTGTATACTATTATTCAGTTTTTATTCTCTAAAATGTGTAATTCTAATCCTAATGTGATTACTTGTTGGTTGATACTATTTCTTGTCCCCTAATAAAATTGCCTTACTAAGCTGTATTATTGCAAATAATATTGATACCTAAAGTACTCTGGTTTGTGCTTGGAATAATTTTAGGTAATAGTTTAAAGTTTGTGATTATACATTGTGCAGTTACTCAAGTGCTCAGAATACCGAACTCGTATTTACAGAAATAAAAACTGGAACTTTTCAAAACCTCCTAAAAAGTAAGTGATCTGCTACACTACTATCAACCTCGTAATAGTGATTTGGAATTCCAGTGATTTTTTTCAGTTTCTGACGATAAAGCCTCTTGAAAACAGTTTAATAAGTTTTTATCTGTGCGAGCTCAATATTTATTTTGGATAGAGAACAGGGTTCCCACGGTCATTGAAAGTCATTAAAAGTGCTTAATATTTTTGAACTTGTTTTCAAGGCCTTGAAAGTGCTTGAAAATGCTTAGAGGTGCTTAAAAGTCATTGAAAATGCTTAGAGGTCCTTAATTTTTACAGATGTTATCCAGCTGCAAAATTTATAAAAATACAACTCGGACTTGCTATCCCCGCGTGACCGCCACTTATCTGCACCGTATCAAAATTTTCCCACATATTTGTATTGCGCATCCATCAACTTTTAACTTTTTTGGTAGAATATACTTTATTAAAAATATAAATATAGATATGATGCCTGGAAACGAATTTTCATAGGTCCTTAAAAACATTAATTAGGTCCTTTATAAGTCATTGAAAAGTCATTGATTTTCATTCTGTGATTTGAGTGGGAACCCTGGAGAATCATATAATTTTCAGTTATTTAAAAATCTTTCATTTTTGCATCATTTGTTAACCCTTTGCACTCCAGTGGCGCCTCTCAGGCGCCACACGATTGTATGCCAAACCACGAGAGGACCATTAGGTGTGATGGGGAAATTCGATGCAAGGCCAATGACTGTGTTTAGTTTCTATGAAGCAAATCCATAAACACCAACTGAACCTAAAATGTCTCGTGTTGCTGATTCCTCCGCGCGAAAAAGGCCTGGAGTGCAAAGGGTTAAATTATTCAGTATACATCGCATGCCTTTCTGTAACTAGTAACTTTGAATATTGCATTCAATAATTATAATTTTTAACCCGATAGAGGTGATGCGTCCACTACATTGTTGACGCTCACAAAATTATGCACGCTAGTTTTTATAATTTTAATGCATTCAATTTCCTCCGTAAGATGATTTCCACTACCACACTAATTTACACAGAATATTTAGTACAAAGGCACTAGCACTTTAATTTTCATAATTGATAACTTCATTGTTACTTCACTGCATTCTTCAACAAATATTACACTTTTTTTTTTCTTTTCTTTTTCTCAAGTACTTTTAAAGTTAAGATTTTTCTTCCAAAGTTTTTTATTCTATTTTTGCTGAGGTGGGGGGGGGGGGGGTATTTTATTGCTAATTCCCCAACAGATTTAATCTAACAAATACTTGAGGATTTATCTCTATTCCTATGAACTTAATTGAACAACGATTTATTTGTAAATATGTTTCGTTATCCAAAAAATTAGAAATTTAATAATTTTTAAATTTAACCAATCTTAGTACTCTAGGAAGACACTATCTTGAGTATTTAATACTATTGTAAGGTTTGAGATTAAACTCTTAATAAGTCTCTCTGAAATTGTTAAAAGTCGTGAAAGTTAACTGGGGAAGATTTCAGTTATTGAATATCAAAGTGTTCGTGCTTGAAGATTGATATGGCTTGTGGTCAGGGCCGTCGCTAAGAATTTCGTTTGGGGGGGCGTTAGACATAATTTTACCGACTAAAATCAAGACAAGTACGGTGTAAATGTAGAAAATATCCATTAAGGTGTTAATCTATTATTAATTAAATTTTATTAATGCAAAATTAATGCATAATTTTTTTTATTTAATTAATATTTAATTATTTGTTAATTAATGCGTAATTAATTGTTAATGAGTTTATAACTAATCGTAATTTTTTTTTATTTAATTGTGAATTATTTTAATGTGTAATTAAATATAATTTGTGTTTTTAATATTTTATGACATTTTATTAATACGTAATTAATGTAATATTTTAAGTAAATTCTCATCACATTTTAGTTAAAGTTCCATCAAATTCAGTTAATTTTTAATTTCTTTTTAGTAAATAACCCTTTCTTTCCCGAACAAAGGCGATAATTTTTCGAAGTGCTTTTTTTTATAGGGAGGGGGGGAGGCTTTTATCACTTGCAGATAGAATGCATTCTCACAATCTTGAACAAATTCCAAAACATAAGTAGTATAAAGGCTTCATTTCAATAAAAAAAATATTTAATTTTCAAATTGCAGTTTCGAAGAAGTTAATTAAACGTGTAAAAGTGGATGGAAATCGCACTACAACACGGAATAAAATAAAGGAAAAATATTGATCAAATAGGTGCCTCTAATTTAGAAATGTAAAAAAAGTTAATCAAACAAATTCTGAAAAAATTCTTCACTGTAAAATCATGGCAGATTATTGCTAAATCACAAAAAATTACCTACGCGAAATACTGCGATTTTTATAATAGAGACAATGTCAGGAACATGCATTTACACTCCCTCCTGCCTTTCGAAAAATAAAGTAATGTAGAAGAAGTAATTCACAAGAACAAAATATATAGGTAGTAAATTATCAATTCGAGCAAAAAATTGTGTACAGCTATTAACTAACATCAAATTAGGAAGTCCAATTCCCATTTTCGAAAAATCTAGGATTAAACCAAGACTTTTGCCGCCTTATAGCGCCCTGTTAGCGATCTGCACCTCCCTGTCGGCGCTCATGGACAATATAATTGCACTTCAAAATACAATAATTATTAAAAACGTTTTGTAAATTAATTTTTAAATACTTTTTAACATATTTTCCTAACCGGAAAATGAGAGAGGATTTTTCTTTTTCTTGAAAAGTATATTAATAGTAAAATTTAATTTTTTTTTAGCAATTTAACACAGAAATTTACTTTTTAAAGTAGCTACTTCGTGTTCATATTTTATACCAAAACTGCTGGATTGAATTTAATGATTTTTTTTAGGTTTTTCCACAATAATTTCTGCAAAGATTACTCGTTTGTTTAATAATAATCATTTGTTCCAGAAGAAAAGTATAATGCTAATTTTCTCTAAGCAGGACTAAAAATGAAATGTATTACTTTAGTATTAAACGAAACTACTATATTATTTATGTGTAAAAAAAAAAAAAAATAATATACATGAACCTCTATCCTAATGAAGCAGAAATCAAGTTTTACAAAGTAAATTATTCTCAACTAACTCACTACCCGTATGAACTTCGAATTTAGTAACAAAATATTCAGCTCTATAAAAAAGCAAACTATAATTTTCGGCACAAAAATCCAAACTAAGTAAGGAATAGTAGTATACCTGCGGAGGTTTTTTTTGGGGGAGGAGGGGATGTATTCAAATCTCTAATGTTATTATCTTGAGGAAGGAGAAGTTGAGCATATGATCTTCTAAAGAAGAGAAACGTCGCAGTCACCATGAGATTTCTAAAAAAAACTCCCCCGTTTCCCTTTCCCAACTTTAAAGGTTATGATCCTAATGTGAGATCTACTGATCCAATTTGAAATATTTTAAAGGTATTTTGACTAATCTAACTTATCTGAAACACGATGTCTTCCCGATGTTTCATGTATAAAGTGGTGAAATCGAGGATAGGTGTGAAAGGGTACTCACTACTTCTAATAGACCGAAACCTGGTTGTAAGTCGGACAACGTCAGGCCGCAACTATTTGACTACAGGAAACGTCAAGAAATTTAGATAGTATTAGAACAAACCTTTCAATACTTTTCCAATGGTTATTTTGTTTCAATAAATGCGACATTGCCTTCCAATTTACATGGCATGCATTATTTCGGTAATACATTTGTGGTTGTCTCGTGTACAAGTGACAGATACAACACCTAGGCACTAGTGATCACTTTTGCCTAGTGGTTAGCGCGCCTGTCTTCTGATCTAGGAGTTCCGTGTCCGACTTTTCATTACCGCACACCGTTACACATTTTTAATAGATGAAGTACTATATAACAACATTTATTGAGTTCTACGTGACATTGATTGCAATAATTTTGGCAAAATGTAATAGAAATATATATTAACAGAATTATATGCTACTTCCATTTCACTCAACTTCACGTTCGTAATAAGTAAAAACTAGGGGTGTGGAACATCGCACAACCTTCAATTGCACTATAATATTGACGTGGATTTGTGTCATTTACCTTTTGTATATTTTCATCCTTCATTTAGAATAAATGGCCAGTTTTGGAGATAATTCTTGTATGGGTCTTTAAAAAAAATGGAAATGGTGATTTTGGCGATACACTTTTCGTTAATCCTTATATTATCCTTTATTATAAGCGAAACTTAGAGGAGAAGAAAAAACGATCGTTGATGAGGTATGTTCAAGGAATGAGAACTCTGTGTTGAAGGCATTCATTTTCCAACTTTTTTCGCCATTAAAACATTTTTACGGGAATTTCGGAGGTGGGGATGTTTAGAACACCTTAAGAGGCATTACTAAAATGATTTTTATCAAAATCGTTAGAGCCGTTTTTTTGCAATCATTGAAAAACATGATTTTTTTCAATGGCAGCTTCCTTATGTACCATACCAAATTTGATCATCATATGTCAATTTGTTCGGGAGTTATGCTGATCACTGACACACAAACAGACTGACATTTTTCTGAGATAATGAAGATATCTATGATTTGTGTTCGCGCGATACCTATTATATGTAGGAGGTCCATCAATGTAGGTGGTGGAAAAGACACCGACTCCCTTATAATAGACTTCTAGTGTAAAAATACCGATTCGTTAAACTCGTGTCGGTATTTTTATTATTTCTGTGTTCGAAATTCTTTTTCTTTTCTTTTTTTTAATATTTTTTTATTCAATTCGATTTTGTTGTGGATCTACTTTAAAAAAAGGGCTCGATAAAATTTCTAAAATTTGCCGACTGTTCAACTTTTTAAAACTTTGGGGGGGCGAGACGCCCCCTACGCCCCCCGTTCACGTCGTCCCTGCTTGTGGTTGTTATAAACATGTGAAAGTGTGGTTTTTTAATGACACTTACCCATAACTTGATAGATGCATTGTCGTCGAAAAAGAGTCCATCTGCTAAGTTTGAACGTAGGATGTCGGCAAGTGGGTTAACTAAATTAGCACACTGAAGATTATCCCCATTCCAAAATAATCGTAGTTAATATAAAAGATTTAAAAACATCTGAAGACGGGGTTTCTTTTATTGTCATTGTCCTTGCTACAAAAGTAACACAACTTCATAACCACGTTTTTCGGGTTGTCACTAAGAATGTGTTCCAGAAACAATATTTCTAAAGAATGCAAATCATCAGAAGTGTATAATTTTAGTTTTAATAGTTCGCCACCAGACACCACTAGTGTCTATCCTCAAATTATACATGCTTGAAGATAGATCAGGCTTCGCTTGTGGTTGATACAAACGTGTGGAAGTGTTGGTTTTTAATGACACGTCCCCATAACTTGATAGATGCATTGTCATTAAAAAAGAGTCCATCTGTTAAGTTTGAACGTAGGATGTCGGCAAGTGGGTTAATTAAATTAGCACACTGAAGATTATCCCCATTCCAAAATAATCGTAGTTAATATAAAAGATTTAAAAACATCTGAAGACGGGGTTTCTTTTATTGTCATTGTCCTTGCTACAAAAGTAACACAACTTCATAACCACGTTTTTCGGGTTGTCACTAAGAATGTGTTCCAGAAACAATATTTCTAAAGAATGCAAATCATCAGAAGTGTATAATTTTAGTTTTAATAGTTCGCCACCAGACACCACTAGTGTCTATCCTCAAATTATACATGCTTGAAGATAGATCAGGCTTCGCTTGTGGTTGATACAAACGTGTGGAAGTGTTGGTTTTTAATGACACGTCCCCATAACTTGATAGATGCATTGTCATTAAAAAAGAGTCCATCTGTTAAGTTTGAACGTAGGATGTCGGCAAGTGGGTTAATTAAATTAGCACACTGAAGATTATCCCCATTCCAAAATAATCGTAGTTAATATAAAAGATTTAAAAACATCTGAAGACGGGGTTTCTTTTATTGTCATTGTCCTTGCTACAAAAGTAACACAACTTCATAACCACGTTTTTCGGGTTGTCACTAAGAATGTGTTCCAGAAACAATATTTCTAAAGAATGCAAATCATCAGAAGTGTATAATTTTAGTTTTAATAGTTCGCCACCAGACACCACTAGTGTCTATCCTCAAATTATACATGCTTGAAGATAGATCAGGCTTCGCTTGTGGTTGATACAAACGTGTGGAAGTGTTGGTTTTTAATGACACGTCCCCATAACTTGATAGATGCATTGTCATTAAAAAAGAGTCCATCTGTTAAGTTTGAACGTAGGATATCGGCAAGTGGGTTAATTAAATTAGAACATTAAAGATTTTCCCCATTCCAAAATAATCGTAGTTAATATAAAAGATTTTAAAATATCTGAAGACGGGGTTTCTTTTATTGTCATTGTCCTTGCTACAAAAGTAACACAATTTAATAACCACGTTTTTCGGGTTGTCACTAAGAATGTGTTCCAGAAACAATATTTCTAAAGAATGAGCAAATCATCAGAAGTGTATGATTTTAGTTTCAATAGTTCGCCACCAGAGACCACTAGTGTCACTTTTCCCGTTAAAATTTTTGATCACGATGTTGAGAAGTGTTCGAGACTGATAGTATAGTTTTCAAATTTAGTCTTTTAATACAATTGATAATTTAAAATGACCAAAGTTCTCGTCTCTTATATTGTTATTTAGAGTTATGTCAGTATTAAAGAACTGAGTTCAGGATTTTAACTTGAGCCAACTGCGAAAGGTAAATTAGTATGATTTAAACATCTTGTAGCATTATTATTTTCGGTTTTTATTTTATCAGCATTGTTTTTCCATTAAGCAGAGATATTTTTTTCCTTCAAGTGGTAATCCTCCAATTGGTCTATTCCTAGTTGACGTTAAAATATCGCCAAGCCGATTTGGCGCTGTTTTGTAGGCGATACAGCTCTAAATTTGGCAACCCCATTTCTTTTATTGACGCGCTTTGGCTGCAACCTTCCTATACCACAAATCACGGAGCTGGTTCGTTTCTCAATTTTTCATATTGGAATTCCGAATTGGCGACATTCTGTCTTTGTCGACAACTTTTCAAAAGTGCGCCAACCCATAAACGTGAACTAGGAATTTACCCCTCCAATTTGGTTTTGCAGTTAAATTCTCGTTGCTTCGGAAACAAGACTACATCCATTTTCCACACTGCATTTCAAGAGAAAGACATACTTTTTATAGGCATTGGACGCCTATTTTCTGCTTCATCATCACTAATCTGAATTGACGATTCTTGTTTCCATGGCAGCAACCGCTCTGCATTTGGCTTTAAAAAAATTGTTAAGGAAGGCAACTACTTATATTGAGGAACTACTTATATTGGACTGCCTAAGCCGGAGGACTCACCCTTACGGGTTTAGAGCCTTTTGTGCCTCCGGCCGGGAGAAGAAGCGTCACCCCAGTCCGGAAGGAGATCCCCCGAGCGCCCCGCCCTGCCGGAGCAGCTTTATTCAAAATTAGGTGAGTTTATACATGGGATTTTTTGAGATATATAAAGTAATTGGTTGGCATAAAATAAAACGGGATATAGAATATAAAAGTTATACAAGTAAATAATATACAATCAGATTGACACAAAATAATACGACAGGAAAGCAATTCTTCTTTCATATACAACAAAAACAAGGAACGAGGAACATGAACACAATATAGAACATTTAGGTTAAATAAAAATCATAAATTAATTAATTATTATTAAATAAAATTATTAATTAATTATCAAAATTATCGTTAAATGAATATCATTAATTTTTTAATTCTCTTTTTTCTCTTTCTTTTTCATTTTTCTCTTTTTCCTTTAAATTTCTCTCTTTTTTCCCTTTTTCTCTCTTTTTTTCCTCTTTTTTTTTTTTCTTCCTCTTTTTCTTTTTTTATTTTATAATATTATCACCATCCCAAAACTCACTACATGAACCATACCCCCAAAAGTGCATCAAAGATCCTCTGCGACTAACCCAATGAAATGTTGTAAATATCTGTTAATTGCGTTGTATTTTTCTATTAATTGTGTGTTTTTTCTCTCTTTTAGCTTTAACAAAAATCAGGATCAGTTGTACTGGAAAAGTTTACTAAAAATGTAAGTATATTTAATTAAATGTAAGTATATGTAAGTATATTTAATATTATTTAAAAAATTAAAAAAAAAAAAAAAAAAAAAAACAGAATCAGTTGTGCTTTAAATTTTATTAATGTTTAAATTTTATTAAAGTTTACTAAAATTAAGTTAACATGAAAATCTTATCTTCAGGTTTGGTTTACTTCAATGATAAATTACTAGACGCACTATGGGGTGTAGCAAACCCAAGGGTTTACTCCTTACGCCAGGGTCACTGTGAGACCTTTATATTTAATATTTTTGTGTTAAAAATTCAATTATTAAAGGGATTAGATCATTTAATAAAAAGTGGTCTTGGATCAGGGGTCTTCCAATGGACCCTACAAAATATTGTTTTTTTTTTTTTTAAAAGTTTAGAGAATATTATACAAAGGGATAGGTTCGCAAGACCCCATTGCCCAATGTGCTATTGTAAATTCAAGTTTGGTTTGTTTGAATAAAAAACCTTAGTTTGCACTAAGGGGTGAAATTTAATTTGGGGGTGAAACTTATATAACTACTTACATTGGAAATCTAAGAAAAAGAAATAAATTTCGTACTGTACCTGCCCATTTTTTACATGCACTGACCTTGCAACTCTTATGACCAGTACGCACCTGAATATAAAAGCATTTAAATAAAATAAAAGCAAGAAGCAACTGTTTGGAGTAGAAAAACTTAAATACTGAAAAATGTAAGAATTAAAATAGCACACATTTTATTTGTAACTTCTTAAAAAATACAAAAATTAAATTCAAGTTCTCCTAACTTTACCTCGATTTTAAATTGATATACTATTCAATCGTGCTAAATGGTAAAGGAATCTAATTCGGAGTCCCAAATAAATAAACCATAATAAAAAATAAAAAAAAAAGATATGAAGGATTGAGATAATTTAATAAGAAACAATAAATTACGAAGAATAAACGTTCAATAGACTATGTTTTCAAGTTCAGTAAGTAGAAACATTGAGAATGAAAGGTTTATTTTTACTTGATTGCTTTGTCGAAATACACTGAACAAAATGAGTTAAAGTTGCCAAAAAATAAAGAGAAAGGATACTTTAAACTCCTAGTTAAGAAAAAAGTTTATTTCTTTTCTTAACTGCTGTCTTTTCAATTGGTTCCGAATAGAAATGCTAGCCAATGGCCACCCCATTTCAAAACAGAACTTCGAATATTATCCCGACGACATTTTTGTCATGACAAAACGTTCGCCAGATGTTGAATATGTTTCCCTGTTGTCAAAGTGATCGAATAAATTCTGTTTTTTATGTACTTGGCCATCGCCTTTCCCACTTGAAATGGCTGTGTGGTTAAGTAGTGGCCAACTTCTTGAGCTATAGAATTAGTTAATTATGTTTGGTAAACTTGTTGCCATGAGAAAAAGGTCGACGGGATAATACGTATCGTACCACTAGTGAACTATTTATTGGTGGATTATTTTTTTATTTTTAATGGACTCTCCCAAAGCACACCAAGTTCAATTTTTCTAGACTACACTTCATGATCTAATGGACTGTAATACATCAAAACATTCATTTGTTCATCTGAAATTTGGAACATTGGTGTCGGCAATTGGCTAGAGGCTCGGAACGATGTTAAAGTTAGTAAAACTAGTGGTGTGGAACATCGCACAACTTTTACACATAAATACTTATGTCTATTTGTGTTCTTTACCGTTTTTATATTTTTATCATTCATTTAGAAAAAATGGCCAGTTTAGTGATATTTTTTGCAATAATTTATGTATGGATAAATAAAAAAAAACACACACGCTAAAATGATGATTTTGGCCATAGTCTCATCGATAATTCTTGCATATCCTTAATTATAAGTGAAACTGAGGAGAAAAGAAAAAATGATCATTGATGAGGTATGCTTAAGGAAATAGAGCTCTGTGTTAAAGGTATTTGTTTTTCAACTGTTTATGCCATTAATGTATTTTTATGGGAATTTTGGAGGTAGGAATTAAAGGTCGACGATATTTTTTTTAAATATCGATATTGAAAAATATCGATAAAAGTCACCGATAAATCGATGTTTTTAAACATTTTTAGTTTTTTAATGATCGTTTTGTAGTTTCATGTGTTTTTTCGATTTTCTTTATTCCTTTTTCAAAAACTTCAAAACTTGGCTGAGAGGCAGTTAAAATGGCACCAATATTTAATATTTTGCCAGCCATACACTTCATAATCATGGGCGCGAACAGAAGGGTACAAGGGGGTACACCTTCTTAGCTTTTAAAAATTAAAATTGGAAAAAACGTATATTATATATATATATATATATATATATATATATATATATATATATATATATATATATATATGTATTCATCGCTCTGTTAATTTTTCATTTATTTACAATGTAGAAATATTATGCTGAGTATTCGGCGTTGTCATTAAAAGCTATTGAAATTTATTTCAAGTTTTTTTTAAAAATTACTGCACCAATTAAGCGAAAATATAACTTTTTCTTTTGTAATAGATCCATTTCAGTTGGAAAAGTAGTCACCATACAAAAAGCAATCATGAAAAGTAGAAAAACTTCGTTTCTGGCAAAATGGAAAATCAAATAAAAAAAATCGTGTAACGATATTTCTTTCTATGCAACGAGAGTATTGATATTTATTTTGATCGATATTTCCGACCTCTAGTAGGAATGTTTAGAACATCTTAAGAGGCATTACCACAGCAATTTTGGACAAAATCGTTAGATTCGTTTTTTAACAATTACTGAAAAACATGACTTTTTTAACCGCAGCTACCTTATGCGCATGCGCTATTTTGACGAAAACCTTAAAAGTAGGTCCCTGTGTCAAACCCGCACACCAAATTTGAACATTTTAGGTCAATTTGTTTGGGAGTTATGCTGACCACAGGCTCACACACAGACTGATCTTTTTTTATTTTTTTTTTTATTACCTTTTTTTAAATCAGCATGTTGCAAATTGTAGAGAAATGCAAAAAAATTGAAAATGTTTTTTGACCGAATACTATACTTTCATTAACCTATGTATACATATGGGTAATTGAAAGTAAAATCTGACATATATAAAACCGACGCATATAAAAACTACATTTAGCTGAATATACTGAATCAATACACTTGTTATTTTGACTAATTAGCACAATTGATGTATAGATTTCATTATAAGTCTTTGTAGTATTTATATCATTAAAAATATTATAGAATATAAAGTGCAACAGCGTAAAATATTAAAGTAGCCAATTTCGCTAATAACTTTTCTAAATTCTGAACGGCCGATACTGTATTTTTATGTACATTACAGTTTTTTAATTTATTAAAGAAAGTATATGTTTTTATGTAAAGCACTAAAGTTGTGAAGGTGGATTTTGCACGAAGTAACAGTTCAATTATAAATAATCCGAGAATTCCGTAACACTTTTTTTTCCGCATGGTTATTATTAGGAATAGCTAAACTTTTCTAAAAACATAATAAAGTATATTAATAAATCTTAGAAGATTATTTCAATGAATCTAAAAAATAATCAATCTAATGCCATTTAATAAAAACTTTTAAAATGATGCTAAATAAGAGGGACTAATAGTGAAGCTCTCTCTCTCGGGTCAAAGTTCGATTCGTAATTTAGACAATAGATGGCAGCACTACAATATGCTGATTTTATTCGTTTTTCGAAAGCAACTCAATTTTAAATCCTTTTTATTTGATTTTGTGTGTGTCTGTCAATTGGGGAGATGGGGCGGGGGGGGGGGGAAGAGAGAGACTGAGGACGCTTAATTAAACAACTCCCTTGCCGTTATCCAATCGGGCTGAAACTTGGCAGATAAATTCAATGTCTATGACAATGCATTCTATCAAATTTTGGGGTTGTTAAAGGTAGCTTTTACGGAATACTAATAAACCAACTTGCCGTTATCCAATTGCATTAAAATAGTACTGAAACAACCATTGCTGAAACTCTTCCCTGTTACCAAATTTTTTTTTATGAATAATAATATCGTTTGAATCAGAATAAATCAAAGGATATTTGGATGTGAGTGTGACGTTCATTTTTATTAAATACATTTCGAAACGTAGTTAGCCACACATTTTGTTGATAGAAATGTTTTCGATATTTAAAATTAGATGCAAAAACCAAGCACAAGTTGACATCAGAGTCGGCGCTGTGGTAATGAATATAAAAACGGGCAATGCATAAAAAGGATTGATATTAAAAACTTTGTTTGTATGGGTTATATTATTATTTTTGATTTGTAAAACTAAGGAAAACTTGAGTATACACTAGCATTCCCAATTACAAAATGTTAAAAGGGCAAAATAAATATAATATCCTTTTCAATATTAATATTTTTCTCAATAGATTTATTTCAAACTTTTATCCCCAGTTTTTATAAGTGTTTATTTTTAAACCTTCAAATCAGCTGGTAAAGTAAATTAGTGTATCTCTAAACATTAAAATGAATTGCCTAATTATCTCTACAAAATCATTGAACTTCAAATTCACGATATGATTTTTTTTATTAAAAAATTAATTGCAGCAGGACTCTAAAATTTGAAATACAGCATCAAGTATAGTACATAACTTCTCCCACAAATTCTAAAGATACTGCTGTGGTAAGTATTTCTCAAATTTTCGAAGGTTTTAAATGTGGATGTAATTTCACTTGTTAAAAATATTGCTTAATTAACACGTAAAAAGTACAAATTTGACTTTTTCAATATCGGGAATTTAAAAACCAAAGTATTCTTTTTAACATGACCTAATAATGTGAGGGATTGTTAATATACATTTTAACTACAGAAAGTTTAAAAAATTTATAAATTTTAAAATTTCAGAATCATTTACATGAGACACATTTTAACCCATATTCATGGCAGTTCTATAATTTTACCTCAAGACACCACTACTATACTTCAGTACATAAATAAAATATCGATATTTTGACTTTTGAAAATGTTGCCATTTTACGGTAAGAAACTAAGATGAAAGTAAAAGTTTGAACTTTTGAAAGTAAAAATTTGAACTTTTGAAAGTAGAAATTTAAACTTATGAAAGTAAAAGTTTGAACTTTTGAAAGTAAAAATTTGAACTTTTGAAAGTAGAAATTTAAACTTATGAAAGTAAAAGTTTGAACTTTTGAAAGTAAAAGTTTGGTTGGTTGTATTCAGATTATCTGGCGCCGTCAGCAGCACGAGGGCTATAATGCGCCGAAACATTCGTCATTAGACAAGCCAACATGCATTTTGCAAACACCCATGCCTAACACGGGACTCGAACCCGCAACCTCGTGGTCTAGAAGCTAGAACGCTAACCACTATACCTTTTGATCGGCGTAAAAGTTTGGACTTTTTGAAGTAATAGTTTGAACTTTCGCACACGCTTTTATAATTGCTGCCCAATACAAATAAACCAATTTGCCGTCATCCAGTTGAGCTAAAATTTAACAGATTGATTGTCAATAAGATTGCATTCTATCACGTTTATGGGCTGTCACTGTTACTAAAAGGTAACTTTTACGTACGCTTCAATTAACACATGGGCTTACTAATAAACCTACTTCCCGTCATCCAATAAAACTGAAACTTGGTTGGAACACTCCATAGACTTATTATTATCAATAGACTGCGCGTTCCCACTTCAATTATACAACGAGAATGAAACCAAAATGAATCACATGAGTAGAGACTTTTTGGGAGCAGGGTTGCAGATTTGGCGGGTTTCTCCTCACTCAGGCGATAAAGGATAATAAGATTATTAGATAAAGGATTAATTTTACGACGTTGTTGTCTTGTATGTTAAATTGTTGGTTGCAAGACCGCATCTTTAGAGTAACCTCGTGTAACCAAATTAAAAACCACGTGACTGATAGACGAAGGAGAACGAAGAAAAAACCCCACTCATTCCAATGGAAAACGCCGAAATGCGTCTGGCGGAAAGTACGTGAATACAAGAAAAATGGGGGAATATTGTTCTGCATTTGGTTGCAAAGAAAAAATTCCAGAAAGGAGGCTCAATAACCTTTCACAAGTAAGTGCTATTTTTTAAATTTTCCATTTAGTTAAGGTTTTACTGTACACTCATAAATATGTTTTTGTTTATCGCCTGAGTGAGGAGAAACTCGCCAAATCTGCCAAAAAGTCCCTACTCATGTGATTCATTTTGGTTTCATTCTCGTTGTATAATTGAAGTGGGAACGCGCAGTCAATTGACAATAATAAGTCTATGGTTGGAACACTCATTCTAGATGACAATGCTTTCTATCATCTTATTATCCTTTATCGCCTGAGTGAGGAGAAACCCGCCAAATCTGCCAAAAAGTAACTACTCATGTGATTCATTTTGGTTTCATTCTCGTAGTATAATTGAAGTGGGAACGCGCAGTCTATTGACAATAATAAGTCTATGGTTGGAACACTCATTCTAGATGACAATGCTTTCTATCATCTTATTATCCTTTATCGCCTGAGTGAGGAGAAACCCGCCAAATCTGCCAAAAAGTCCCTACTCATGTGATTCATTTTGGTTTCATTCTCCTTGTACAATTGAAGTGGGAACGCGCAGTCTATTGACAATAATAAGTCTATGGTTGGAACACTCATTCTAGATGACAATGCTTTCTATCATCTTATTATCCTTTATCGCCTGAGTGAGGAGAAACCCGCCAAATCTGCCAAAAAGTCCCTACTCATGTGATTCATTTTGGTTTCATTCTCGTTGTATAATTGAAGTGGGAACGCGCAGTCTATTGACAATAATAAGTCTATGGTTGGAACACTCATTCTAGATGACAATGCTTTCTATCATCTTATTATCCTTTATCGCCTGAGTGAGGAGAAACACGCCAAATCTGCCAAAAAGTCCCTACTCATGTGATTCATTTTGGTTTCATTCTCGTTGTATAATTGAAGTGGGAACGCGCAGTCTATTGACAATAATAAGTCTATGGTTGGAACACTCATTCTAGATGACAATGCTTTCTATCATCTTATTATCCTTTATCGCCTGAGTGAGGAGAAACCCGCCAAATCTGCCAAAAAGTCCCTACTCATGTGATTCATTTTGGTTTCATTCTCGTTGTATAATTGAAGTGGGAACGCGCAGTCTATTGACAATAATAAGTCTATGGTTGGAACACTCATTCTAGATGACAATGCTTTCTATCATCTTATTATCCTTTATCGCCTGAGTGAGGAGAAACCCGCCAAATCTGCCAAAAAGTCCCTACTCATGTGATTCATTTTGGTTTCATTCTCGTTGTATAATTGAAGTGGGAACGCGCAGTCTATTGACAATAATAAGTCTATGGTTGGAACACTCATTCTAGATGACAATGCTTTCTATCATCTTATTATCCTTTATCGCCTGAGTGCGGAGAAACCCGCCAAATCTGCCAAAAAGTTCCTACTCATGTGATTCATTTTGGTTTCATTCTCGTTGTATAATTGAAGTGGGAACGCGCAGTCTATTGACAATAATAAGTCTATGGTTGGAACACTCATTCTAGATGACAATGCTTTCTATCATCTTATTATCCTTTATCGCCTGAGTGAGGAGAAACCCGCCAAATCTGCCAAAAAGTCCCTACTCATGTGATTCATTTTGGTTTCATTCTCCTTGTACAATTGAAGTGGGAACGCGCGGTCTATTGACAATAATAAGTCTATGGTTGGAACACTCATTCTAGATGACAATGCTTTCTATCAAGTTTGGGGGATTATCACGCAAAGGCCGCTTTCACACACTTTTCTATCGCCTTGCTTGTTAGACAAGTTTCTAGTTTTGTTAAGCGTATCAGCTTTTACTCACGTTCTATTATCCAGATGCCAAACGTTTTTACCAATTTGGCGATATTTAATGGCTGAAACCTCCCCTAATAAGGTTGACGAGATCTTTGGAAGGCTAATTAACACTCTCCGTCGTCCAATCGTACTGAATCTTGACAAATAGACTCATTGTGAATGAAAAATGTATTCAATCAAGTTTTTGGGACAAAAAGGAAATTAGAAAATAGTTCGGAATAGATCTTTTGTTTTTAGTTGTCAAACACTACGAAAACCTGATCTGAGATCAATAAGTTGAAATTGCATATAAAAGATTTTTAGTAAAAACTGTTTTTATGGGTTATATTATTTCTGTAGATTTACTTAATTTTACTGATCGCATGCGTTTGTTGTATTTATATCCTAGTAACACAACAACTTTGGCCAATATCGATTGACATTGGTCAATTCCGACGTGGAAAGTTATTTAATCGGCCGTTGGATACCTATATTGGCCAATCTCACTCAAACCCGAAGGTTTTGAAATGAGTGTTGATGCACAATTTAAAATTGAAATATTTCATTTATAAGAAAGAACTGAGGGTAAAAATACATTTTGTGATGTCTTTAATATGCTTATTTAAGCTAGGGGTGTGGAACATCGCACAACTTTCAATTACATTATAATTCAGGTCACTACATTTAAATTTAACGTGGAATAGTGTTATGACTATTTTGATATCTTAATGGGGCCCTTTCGGCGATATTTTTGGTGATAATTCTAACATGGGCAAAAAACCTCCTCCAAAATGGCGAATTCGGCCACGTACTTTTTGATAATTCTTACATTATCCTTTCTTGTAAGTGAAACAAAGGAGAAACGATTGTTGATGAGAGATGCTCAAAGGAAACGAACTCTGTGTTATAGACTTTCGTTTTTTAAACTTTTTA
Organism: Linyphia triangularis; assembly: GCA_963978545.1. Lineage (NCBI taxonomy): Eukaryota > Metazoa > Arthropoda > Arachnida > Araneae > Linyphiidae > Linyphia > Linyphia triangularis. The sequence goes on along the minus strand of OZ021729.1, from coordinate 6,775,385 downwards.
CACCTTTATTGCAATTTTACGAGAATTTCGGAGGTGGAGTTGTTTAGAACACCTTAAAAGGCATTACCATAACGATTTTGAACCAAATCGTTCGAGCCGTTTTTTTAGCAATTGCTGAAAAACAAGATTTTTTCATGTGCAAAGTAGCTTTGTTAGGAAAGTTGTGTTTGTGATAGATGATCTGACTCCATTTGGATTACGATATTTAATATAAAACTAGGTACAGTACCAAAAAAAAATATCAGAATGATGGCTATATCTTCGGTTCTTAATTATCGTAGAATCTTACGGTTTACACGAAAATGTTTTGCTTACGATTTTCTCTATATCTGATGCAATTTTTTTTCTTAAGGGACCGTTTACTAAGTAAAAGTAACGCTATCTTCGAAAATTTCAATACGAACCCTATTTTTTATCATTTCATTCGATTTAGAATACATCATGTACCTAGTATACCAAATTTCAATGCATTATGTTGAAAAACACCTCACTTATGAGCGAAAAATTTTCGACCATTTTTTGACCGATCTTCAGGGAGAATTTCCATAAAACGAAAGGTATTTTTAAGGTTCTACTTCACAGCGGAAGAAATCGAACGGTCAGTGTGGCGTTTCACGGCGTTAAAAAAAATACAAATATTAGTCTAAAATTGCATAGAAACTACTTGAATTTATAGTGTCATGCTTAAGATTAATACAAAAATAGCAAGTAAACGCAAAAGTAACATAATTTATTTACAACATTAAAGATGTGCATTCTTCACACGAAATAAATAAAATATCGAAAACTGTAATTGCAAAAGTATAACGTATACTACTGATAGTTAGAAAATTAATAAATATAAAATGTAGGCATTAGTAAACAGTATTCAGCAAAGCGTGATTATTTTACAGAAACATTTCACTGTAAACACAAATGTAACTTGATCTTTGAAATTATTTATAAAATGAAAAAATTACATGATTCAGTAAAATTTTTAAAGGATAACCTATTGAAATTGCCTAAATAATGTTGTTTTAAATAAATGTAATTTAAGAAAGTAATTTTTTTTAAAAAAAGGGCACTGTTGAAAACCCCACAAAACATGTTCCACGATTCCAAACACGTTAGACAGATTAAAAAAATGCAAAATAAAAATGCTTTGTTTGTATAAAAAAATATTTATTTTTTTTTGTAATTTCAAGAAATTCTGTTCCGATTTACCCCGCTGTTCCTATTCGCCCCATTTTACGATAATTGAACGTTGTGCGAATTTGCTCACCTCTAGTTTACCTTGAATTAATCTGTGGTAGTTTTCAAAAGTCGTCAACTATACGGTCCCTTAAAGTGAGCGTTTTTTACATTTTCGCTAAAAAAATCGAGAACTAAAAGTCAAAATGAAAAGAAAAAAATTGTGGGGGGGTTTTAGACCATGGTAAATTTAATGAAAGCAAAAAAATATATGTTTCTATTAAAAAAAAAATTAATATTGTTTTATTAATTAATAATTAATTATTAAAAAAGAAATGGATACAAAAGTTGATTGCTATTTATGTTTGGCCATTTAAACAAACTATCTTTTGAAAAAAAAATTACTGAAATATATTAATTATTTAAGTATTTATGGCCAAAAAACCAACTTTTTTAATTAACATTAATTTATCATTTTCTTTTTATCATTTAAATTACAAACCATTCATTAGAAAATTACGAATTTTTGTATTTCGACATTTTTTGGGATGCTGAATCCAAATATGGGATAATATTATGAGGTTGCTATTGAACTTTTTAAAGTTTGGTTCTGTTTTAATATGTAGATGACCCCTCATGACAAAAAAAACTACATGCAATTATTAAAAACCTTCCCCGATTTACAACGGTACCTATTGTTTGTTATTTCAACAATCAGAGCACAAGATATAGCCATCGTTCTGATTTTTTTTTGGTTACTGTACAATATTTACAATTAAGGGAAATTAAGAAGGAAGGTAAGTTATAGACGTCTACTCTCTCTGGTGATCAGGCGCGGCGCAGTCTGATTTGTTATACAAGTAGTATGCAGGGTTAGCGTTACTGAAATCACATTCACGTGTACAGGGGATGAAAGTAATGTGTTGACCTCTTGTGCTATGCCTGTGATCGTCATGTTTGAAGAACAAGACATGGGCCCTGCACATGTTTTGCGCATGCGTAAGATGGACTAAAACCTTTATGACAGGTCCCATAACCACTAAACCGTACACCAATTTCGAACATCGTAGGTCAGTTCGTCTGGGAGTTATGCTGACCACGTGCATACAGGCAGGCATTTTTCTAGACCTTTTTTTGGAGTCGGGATGTTACAAAACGTGATGAAATGCAAGAAGAAAAACAAAAAATTTGACCTAAAACAATACTTTATTACCCTTTGTTAAAATATAGTAAATGAAAGTAAAAACAAAAATCGTGTGATTTGGAATAACAATAGAGTTTCGGACAGATTTAGCCAATCTTCCAGACACCCTTTTCCAGATAGTGGCCAATATTGCTGTACTACCTGAGTAGTCATTGTTTAAGTTTCGTACTGTATTAATATAATGCAGTAGCTAAATAATAATGTTATGAACTTTTTTCTAAGGAAATGATAACACAGCTGTTACTAAATAAAAACTGTAATTTATTCTTCTGTAAAACTTTTTCGAATAACAGAACAATCGTTATCAAGCTTCATTACAAGCTACGGTACATATAACTCCGATCTCAACGATAATTCAGTCACCACGAAAGTAAACAAAATTTTCGATGCTTTCCGAACAGCATTCAATATTCGCCTGCCCCCGATTCTATTTTTTCGATTCTTTTTATAGTCTAGTGGCAGAAATTTCTAACAAAATCCAGTTAACTAATCGCGTGATCGAAATGACTAGACATTTCTAGATTGATTTAGGTGTTGTCACCTTTTTCTAACCTGTATTATAGCTCTTAACCCTTTTCCTCGTATGTCCCCATATGAGGGACATCACACGTTTTACCATCGCGCTCGTATGTCCCCGTACAGGGGACATCGCATCTGTTTTGGGCAAACTGTGACAACTTAACCAAAACATTTCTGTTCGAAGTAATTCTAAGATCATTTGCTTTGGTGGAGGTGCCGGGCATTACGTTTCGCCCCTAAATATTGTTTATATAGTTTGTTCATATTATTACATTTCTTAGATTTTTAACCTTTTGCACTCCGAACCATTCTGGACGGCTACCAGCAGCTCAGCCCTAGTGTTGCCCTTGCGCCAGTAACTTTCAGCAAACCCAGCCATCGACAAACTCTCCTTATCGCTCCTTTCAAGTGGTGCAGAAAAGTGCTCGGCCCGTCTCTATATGCTAGAGTCGTGATAAGCTAGATTACGATTTCCCCTGAGAGTCCAGCGAAATGCAAAGGATTAATGCGGTGTAGTGTAATATACTTAAGTTTTCTTAGTAGTTTCAATAAATTATTTTGAAACGTTGAAAAATAAAATATTATGTAGCCACATTCCCATCCTAGGTCAAGGGGTGTATTCAGGGGCTATAATTTTAAATTTTTGATTTAAGGATGGTAAACCTTCTAGTTAAATTGGAACACATTTCCATAAAAAAAAAAAAAATTCATCTTGATTGAACATGAAAAAAAATTCCGAGTTATTTGCTAACTTTCTAAAGCATAATTACGAGTGCAAAGGGTTAACATGTAAAATAAATTAGAACGTTAAAAGAAACTAGGGGGCTTCGCCCCCTGCTCGCTAACGCTCTCCAACCCCCAAACGCCTCGCTGCGCTCGGTGCCGCTCGAATTTGTGGTTAAAACATCTTGCTGCGCTCGATAGGTTTGCCAGCCATAAAAAATTTCATAAAATTTTTATAAATTTAATGTAAGGCCTAATAAAGAAAACACCCAAATTGTAAGTTTCATGATAGAAAGTTAAATATACTATCCGCCGACATTCTGACTTAAAACTTCATTAGCTATGCCCTTACATTGAAGTCCTAATATTTTTTTATTTATTCGGATAAGTCGCCCCGTTAGAGAACGACGTCTAACGTGAAGCATTTTCTGGATAGAAATACTTCAAAATAATAATTACTCTAATACAAAAATGCTTCAGAAAAACAGAAAAAATCAACTTTGAAACGAAGAGTTTAAAAAGAGCTTTAAAATTAGCAACGGGTTTGTTGTTTACATACGTAAGGATAGCTTTAAAATTAGCAACGGTTGGTTGAACCCCCGAGCAGCCGGTTTGTTGTTTACATACGTAAGGATGTTGCCAATCATATATTCAAAATCATTGAGGCTTTGTAGTAGCTTAATGATGAAAAATATTGAAATTTAACTAATTAATAAAGTGTTAATAAATTATTTTGGCACGTTTTGGCAAATCTATAGCTTATTTCCTTTAAAATGACACCTTGATCATTGAAATTGGTTGAGCAGTTTAGGCGGACGGACTAACCCCAAAAAACGTATTGCCTATTAAATATATAGATACCTCACTATTTACAATGATATAAGAATAAAATGAGATAAAATAGATCTTTAAAATAAATTCCTTATTATTTACAATTTTATGCAGACGATTTTTGTAACAATATGCATAAATAATTGAATATTTTCCATTTTTGAATTGACAATTGCTTTATCATTTTTTCTACTTAGTAGTTTTATTTGTGTACTGTCATTTTTTTTTTTTAAATTTCCATGGTATTCCATCATTTGTGCCAGCAACTGCATAAAATTCTATACTCGAGATTATATATCAATCATTCATAACAGATTTTTTCATACCACAATGAAAGTTATAACTACCTTACAAAACACAATGCTGACGTTTGAAGCTTCTATCAATTGGCAGATGTTTTCTTATTGCAATGTAGCCACTAACAGAAAAGCGTCAGTATTAGAAAAAATCTCAAGTGATCGGCTTTCAAAGAGTGAGTTCACTTGAGCATATCGACAATATTTTATTCCATACAGAAAATTGCATCAGAAGGTAAGAAATTTTCAGTCGCATATCAATGCATTTTTTAACAGAGATTATTCGAGAATTATATATTCCAGAGACAAACAATTGTCGCCTAGTTGTGTGTACATCAGGTCACTTGTGTGAAATCTTGTGCTTTGTGAGAAATGTTTTTATAACAAAGTGCAAAAAATTAAACTATTTTTTCATCAGAATTTATGGCGAAAGTTGCACTTTCGCCACGATTTCTACGCACAGCTACGAATTCCGGTAAAGTAACTTTCTCGCACTTGTGTGAGAAAGTACTTTCCCGTACACCTTCTTCTCAAATTTTCTATACTAAACTTCAACTCAACTAGACATCACTTAGACGGTAGATCGTGACAGTGCTCATAGGTATTTAATCCATTTTGGCGGCGTGAAAGCATAATGTTCGCCAAACCAACCCCCTACTTTTTTTTCATCAGAATTTATGGCGAAAGTTGCACTTTCGCCACGATTTCTACGCACAGCTACGAAGTGCGGTAAAGTAACTTTCTCGCACTTGTGTGAGAAAGTACTTTCCCGTACACCTTCTTCTCAAATTTTCTATACTAAACTTCAACTTAACTAGACATCACTTAGACGGTAGATCGTGACAGTGCTCATAGGTATTTAATCCATTTTGGCGGCGTGAAAGCATAATGTTCGCCAAACCACAACCCTATAGAGAACAAAAGGCTCTAAGGTTTGGCGAGAATTATGTCTTCACTCCGCCAAAATGGATTAAATACCTATGAGCACTGTGACGATCTACCGTCTAAGTGATGTCTAGTTAAGTTGAAATTTAGTATAGTTTTGGTATAGAAATGACATTTTTAAGAGATTCCTTGACTGGAGTTGCCAACTTCAGTTTATATATATGTATTAAAAATATTTTCGAGCGTGATTATAAAAAATATCGTATGCAACATGTGGAAAATCATTTTTTCTAAACTCGTCAAATAAGCATTTTGAATCGTTTGAAAAAGTAGTACCTTTCCAATTAGTTGCATAAATAACTATTAGATGCTTTGGCGAAAAATGAGTACTGTGAAATCGTTTTGAAACAGTATTTCAATTATGGGTACTTAGTTGACAGTTGGCGATTGGCGATAAAAAGTTAGTACCACTGGCCTCCTTGTAGGTCCGCTTTGACTCGGGCTCTGTTTGTGTTCCATCGATAACCATGGCAACGTCGCAGCCGAAATGCGTTTCAGAAACACTCGGCTGCTGTTCGGAGAAAGATCACCAGTTTGGGTTGGAAAAGGTTTTTTTTTTCTTCTTGCGAATTGAGTAATGAGGCAACAAGTTTTCTATGTGCTGGATTTTTTACACCTATAGCAGGAATTGGATCTTCGTTTTAGAAAATTGTAAATTGGTTGGTTGTATTCAGATTATCTGGCGCCGTCAGCAACACGAGGGCTATAATGCGCCGAAACTTTCGTCATTAGACAAGCCAACATACATTTACAAACACCCATGCCAACACGGGACTCGAACCCGCAACCTCGCGGACTAGAAGCTAGCAGCCGACCGAACGGTATAGTGGTTAGCGTGCTGGCTTCTAAACCGAGAGGTTGCGGGTTCGAGTCCCGTGTTGGCATGGGTGTTTGTAAATGTATGTTGGCTTGTCTAATGACGAAAGTTTCGGCGCATTATAGCCCTCGTGTTGCTGACGGCGCCAGATAATCTGAATACAACCAAATAGAAGCTAGCACGCTAACCACTATACCATTTGGTCGGCAGAAAATTGTAAAATATATCATTTTAGTTTTGAACCAATAAATTAAGAGCAGTCCGACTGTATTGGCAGTAGTGCACGAACCGCCACTGAACTAGGAATAATACTGTCCCACTTCCAAAATGTCACAATTCTGATATTTCGTACTAAGGGCAAGCATAAATGAAACTATTCCGTTGTCAATTAACCAACTTTTAAAGGGGTCAAAAAAAAAAAAAAAAAAGATCAGAATGTTCAAAAAGAGGAATGTCCCGATGTCACACTTCCGATGTGGTCACAAATTGGAAATTCGGTTCAGATGTCAGCAAATGCAAGCATAGATAAAATAAGCTGTCCCGATTTTGATAAACCAATTTTCGAGGGTCGAAATTTATTTATTATTATAAAGCACACTACAGAAAAAAATTCAATTTAAAGTGTACAAGGAATAGTACATTACAAACAAGCAAACAATAGTAACAAAACAAGATTACACATTTAAAACCAGCAGACATTTAGCCTTGGACCATAGAAAAAGATACATTAAAAATATCCAAATCATCAGAAATCAAATGAAAAATTCTATAAAATTTATACAAACAAAAGTTGTCTATGTAGTTATATTTGGTAAAAACAGTAATAAATAAATTTTGGCTACGAGTATTGGTCGGTACAGCAAATTTAATGGAATTATGTATCTCAATGCAATCAATAAAATTATTAAGGACTTTGTAAAAGAAAGAAACACAAGAAAGCTCACGTCTAGATTTTAAACTGGGGATGCTGAAGAAATTGCGGAGGAAAGAAGAGGAGAGATCATCAGAATTATAATGGTTACCCTTATAATAAAGATAACGCATAAATTTAGTCTGAACCCTTTCAAGAATTATAAAAAAAAATGGGTTCAAATGTCCGAAAAGTGTAATGCATAAATGTCTTTTAACTGCTAAAATGTACATTGTAAAATTCATGAGTATTCATCTAGTCAATTTAAGTAATAAGGGAGTCAAGTTTTGCTAATGATTTCTTTTGCAGAAAATATGAAATTGGTATCTTCTTTCTTGATTTTCATCCTTGTGGCAGGTTTTTTTAGTAAGTAAAATTTTTGTTAATAATTATACATTAAAGCGTATATACTAGTCACTTAAGCATTTAAACAGTTTGAAAATAACAGAAGTGTTGTTCCTAACATTTCAACTCGGCTTCCAAAAACCTTTAGTTCCAGAAGTATGGAAATTTGTGATTTCACCACGTTTATTTAAATAACTTTTGAGAAAATATTTATAATCGAAAAACAACTGGTCTCAGTACCAGTAACTACACTCCTGTTATGTGCATTCAACTTGATTAAAAAAAATCATATTATTAAAAATAACATGGTATCTCAACTATCTACTTGGATAGACTATTACGCACAGTAAAGAGTTTTAAAGATTATAATAAACCTAGCCCACCTGATGGCTGTGTGGTTAGCGCTCTGGCCTCGCATGCTAAAGGTGCCTGGTTCGAATCCCGGGTTAGGCATGGATGTTTGTTGTGGTTCGGAATCCACGTTAAGCTGTAGGTGCCGGGCTGAATAGCCGTCACTGTGCATAAAAATAGGTCGTTGAGCGTACAAACCAAACCATAATAAACCCATTTTAATTTTCTTTGGAATTAATGCACTTCAGTAAACCAAAAGTATTTTCCCGTAAAAGTACAATCATGTCCATAAATTAAGGATATTTCAGTTTTTTCCTAATAACTTCTCAGTGGATACAAACAGGAAATACACACCAAAGATACAGCTTTAGGTAACATATCTGTAAATAAAACAACTCAGTCGCAAATTGAAATGCAAAGTGTACAGGGGGGGCATATGCAGAAGAATGGAGTATCATTAGTAGTTACAATAAAAATCACGCAACTCGTGGAGTCGACTTTTAGTGTGAGATGTGATCTCCCCAGTCATCAATGTTTACTTGGCACTGTATTCTCATATTTAACATGAGTTTCTTGATTAATTTTAGTATTGTTATGAATTTTTCTACAGAGGCAATGAGGGCACAGTTTTCACGGTATAGCAATATCCCCCAAAAAAACACTTTTGAAAAGTAGAAGAACCACCAACCTCAAAAATACAAAAAACTTTCTTGCAATAAAAAAACCATAAACATGATGAAAATTTTCAACCACAAATACAGTGATATAAAAAATGGCCAACCTCTGATTACAACTCTAGGTTGTGACTCGCTTAAGAATGTATGCTTACTTAATTTATTTTTAAAATTTAAGTTCCGCTCCCATAAAAATTTACGCTGCTTGAGGTTGGCACCCGTCATAGGAATATTAACAATGCTTGCTTTTAAACTAATTTATGGAATATTGCACGAATATTCGAGTTTATGATTTCATTTGGATAGATAGGAAATACAAAGTGGTGTAAATCTTCATGTTTATGTAACTTTCAAAATAGTATAGAGAAACTGTGCTCAAACGCTTGCATTTGAATCTTTATTAAGAATTTTTTAATTTGGAAATTGAAGTGTTTGTGGTAAGCTTTTGTTTGGTTGATACATACATTTTGGAAAGTTTTTATTGTGTGGGGGGTTTTAAAGGTTAGTAATTAAGACGGGCGCCAACCTCAAGCAGCGTAAATTTTTATGGGAGGAGAACTTAAATTTTAAAAATAAACTAAGTAAGCATACATTCTTAAGCGAGTCACAACCTAGAGTTGTAATCAGAGGTTGGCCATTTTTTATATCACTGTATTTGTGGTTGAAAATTTTCATCATGTTTATGGTTTTTTTATTGCAAGAAAGTTTTTTGTATTTTTGAGGTTGGTGGTTCTTCTACTTTTCAAAAGTGTTTTTTTGGGGGATATCAGAACTTTTTTTAAACAATTTTTTGAATTTGTCCGTTTAATCGTTTTTCTATTTATCACCTATGGTACACCTGGTACCAGGTTGGTTGGTTGTTTTCAGATTATCTTTCGCCGTCAGCAACACGAGGGCTATAATGCGCCGAAACATTCGTCATTAGACAAGCCAGCATACATTTACAAACACCCATGCCTAACACGGGACTCGAACCCGCAACCTCGCGGTCTAGAAGCTAGCACGTTAACCATTATACCGTTTGATCGGCCACACCTGGTACCAGGAATATTCATAATTCTTCAAACTGAGTTCGACGATACCTTACATGCAATAATTATCTTTAAAATTGATAAACCGGAAGTGGTACCAATAGCATACCTGCTGGTACTTTAAACATTCATAATTCGTCAAAACAAAAGTCCAATATGCCATATTTACCTTGGAAATTGATAAATCGAAAATGGTATTACCTATGCTATACCTGGTACCTTAAACATTCATGATTTTTCAAGACAAGCCCAACGACACCCAACATGCTATATTTATCTTCAAATTTGATAAACCAGAAGTAATACCACCTATGGTACATCTGGTACCATGAATATTCATAATTCTTCAAGTTGAGTTCAATGATATCTTACATGCCAAAATCTACTTGAAAATTTACAAATTGGTTGAATGCGGACGGCAGTAACCATCAAAATCGACCACGAACGAGTACTAGAAACTTGTGTATGGCAACTTAACCCCCAAAACTTAAAGAAATACGTTGCCATCGACAAAGAGCCTGTCTGCCAAGTTTCAGCTGGATTGCTTAGTTTGTACGCTCAACGACCTATTTTAGTGCATAATAACGACTAATAAGTCCGGGACCCACAGCTTAATGTGGATTCCGAATCACAACGAATATCCACACCTAATCCAGGAATCAAATCCGGCACCTTTAACATACAAGGCCAGAGAGTTCATCCTATTGAAAATTTATTCTAATAAATTGTTACAAATAAATATTACAAGTTTTTTACAGTCTAATTATTGCAATATAAATTATTTTTACTATGCCAAGCATTATTTTGGTTCACATAACAACCCATTGATATTTGACAAAATTTAAAATATTTTCTTAACAACAATTTTAAAATTCACTATGAAATTATAATTTTGATGATATATGATTCTACGATTTCATTTTACAACGAAAATTAAACAAAATCAACACATCTTTAAAAACGAATGACATTTTTGCAATCCATTAGCCAATTACAATGCGTGTTTCATTTAGTCCCGCTGTAATGAATTGACTGTTACGTCAGCTCGCATAACCTCCACATTTGTACTTTGCAATTCAGCCCATAGTATCTTGCAACACAATGTGATTATTTTCATTTTTAAACGGAGCTTTTCCGAAATTAAAATGTTTTTGAAAGTTAACTCACTCTAAATTGTTATACAGTTCAAATAACACATGCAATTTGAAGAACAAATATTTCTCTTTAATTCTGTCGCTTCAAAAATTAAATTATTTCAATTTTAAAGATGTTATAAGCCATATAATCATAGTCTAATTCGTTCTGCCTATACTATTACATTAAGCTCATTCTCACTTAAGCCTAACATGTCGGAAAAACTAACTTCGAAATGATAGCAAACCTGTTTGGCAACTTTTGGCATATATATATGTACCACAATTACATGTTGATCGCCTTTATCTGTCGCCAAATTATGAAATGAAAAAAAGTGGTTTTAAATTAATTAAAAATAGAAAGAATTATTTAACGAAGTTTAAACCAGCGTAGGATTTTAAGTTCAAACATTCCGCATCCTATAATTCAATCCGTTTGAAGATCTATAGCTTAGTTAGGGCTGGACGTTTGTCTAAAATTTTACATTAAAATCGGGCTAGAACTCATTTTTTTATTTCGTTTTGGAAATTTCAATATTTTTTTTTCTTCGTTGTCTTTTATCCTAGGTACTCAATTTTTTTTCTTTGAAAGATATCACCGAGTCGAATCTAAGGTATTTTTTGTATAATTATGTGAAGTTTCGTAAGCGCGTTAGAAAATAGTCAATTTCGGCTTTTTCGCTGGAAGTTGTGCAGAGAATAGATACTTACTGTCGTTTCTGCCTTTTTAAGGTTGGCGGCGAAAAGACCGTTTCGTCTGATTTATTCTCTCTTCAAGAGCTCACAAAAGTTATTCAAAGAACAGTGCAATCTATATTACTCTTCAATACAAGCTTCAATAAGAACAGCTCCGAATTCAGCGATTATACAAGCTCACTCCAAAAGGTAAACATCAGCTTTCATCGAAATCCGAAGTCAATCGGAATCTTTCCCGATCTCCAGTCTTATTTATACTTGGCGCGAGAGAACATTCTCGAAATATCCAGCCAATTCGTCGAAGAAGAAACATATCGAAATGTATCGATTGCTTTAGGTGTTGCCATCTTTTTCTAACTTGTATTATCGCTGTTAATAAATGAAATAAGATAAAATAAATTACAATAGAATTTTAAAGTAATACGTCACTACACTATATATAGACAATTTGTGCAACAGTATCTAAATTGTTCGTCGCGTCTTTTGAACTGTTTGCAAGTGATTGAAGAAGACAATGCCGTTTTCTCCAAAAGTTTCCTAGACGAGTACGGACGAGATCATGAAGGATCTGAGTGTTAGACTTTACTTTAATACTTTAATAATGATTTAGAGTGGTACCAGCCCGGAGGCACTATGCCACTGGTCAATAAATGAGCCCGAAGGGCGATCGTCGAAGATGAGAAGGTCATCATTGGCAAAAAAATACAGAAGGGACGGACAGGACAGCACAGTAGGTGAAAAAACAGTTCAATACGAACTATATTATTACTATAATATTGGATTATTGTGGATCGAGCCCGAAGGGCACTATTCCACATGTCGAAAATGGCCATGAAGGCAAAATGTAGCAGTTGTGTCGATCTCATTGACACAGTAGTATTAAAAAACAAATCACCCAGCGACCGACTAAAAGAAGGAAGCTGGCTTCACTCAATCTCCAATGGGAAACGAGGAAATGACAGGTGGGAGGAGTCATCTAGTCATCGAAGGGAAGGTTAGGATATGGAAATTTGATGAGGAGATCAACAACAAGCTCGAAAAAGGGTGCATGCTTCTGGGTCCATTTTAAGCATTCATTAAAATTCTGGAAGCTGTCAGAAACCAATGATTCAGTGTACTCAAATGTGCGCGTGCACTCTTTAATGAACATGCAGCTATCCATGAATTCTGTTTCAATTTGGGAAGCAAAATCTGCTGTCTGAATGGGGGTCAAAACAACAGGGCCAGTCGCCGTGTTGACTGGGGAACCTGGAGTATGACAGTTTGCTTGGCATGCGACTTCCGCATAGGTAGGCTTCTTTAGCCTGGCAAGTTGCAGGGGTCTAGGCAAAAACGGAGGTTTCTGCACCCGCATTTTAGAGGAGATAAGAGAAGGAATGGTCGCCTTCTTGACCAAGGGGCCTTCTCTACCTCTGGACATCAAAGTTCTGCGAGCAGGACAGGTGTGGGAGCTACTGCAATGCGCCTGGTTGCAATTGCAGCAGCGTTTGGGACCAACTTTGGTCGGGCAGTCACTGGAGCGGTGTTCAGCTGCACAGTGACGACATCTAGTGAGAAGCGAACATGAAGAGGCCAAGTGCGAGCCCCAGCTTTGACAATTAAAGCATTGCCGGGGTCCGTGAGCTTGTTTCCCCTTCAGAGGTTCCATCGAAATCTGCAGGAAGAGCAGCATCTTCCAGGTTAGAATGCTCTCTTTGTTGTGGTGGCCGGGGAACTCCAGGATAAAGAGAGGCATCTTTATGCCACGGCTTCTCCTCATCTGGGTGACTGATTTGGGTTGGAAGTCTGGCATCTCAGTGGCAAACCAGTCGTCAATCTCCACCGGAGACGTAGATCCAGGCAATCCCCTGACAACTACTTTAAATGAAGTGAGTTTGCCAGGATCATTTTGCGTAAAATCAACTCCACGTTCCTTAAGCCAGGTGTAAATTAGCGCCTCTTCAATCTCTTGTTGAGGGGTGACGCAAATCAGATTTTTAGTGACACGGGCGTTCAGAATACCATTTTGCTCAAGAAGCCTCTTGTGCAGGAAGCTTATGGCACTCTTCCCGTCCGCATCTGAAGCAAGGTAAAAGCAGGTAGGTACGTAAGAGGGGCTAACAATGTTAGCGAGGTTTGCCTCTTCGTACTGTAAAACCTCTTCTGCCGGGGCCAGAATTTTACAACTCTCAACGTCAGGTTGAGTTAACTCCATAGAATTTTCAGGGGTTGTTAAATCTGGGGCAGGGACATCAACAGGAACATCAACATCAGTGTTAGCCTCGTCAACAACATCAGGGACAGAGCCCTTCGTTTCGATTTGCTTAACTAGTCTCTTCTTGCGAGGAGCCATACGAAAAAAGTAGGAGAGCGATCAGAGCAGGTCTGTCTAGTTCGAAACTCTAAGTTCGATTGATTAATCTTTTTCTTTTATTTGCATTGGAGCAAGGTACCTGTGCCCTAGGGGGGCGTAACCTCTTCATCTAAATTTTGCCAATTGGCAATGAACTTGCATGGTCTCACTTAGGATCAAGGAATGACTGAGTAAAGGGGGAAAGAACACTCAAGGGGAAAACATTAGAGCTCATCAGTGATGAGAAATAAATAAGAACATATAAAATTGGGACATCACAAAATAAATCCAACGAGAGTTGGTTATCTACAATACAATTTTTTTTTTTATATGGTTTTTCAAATTTTTTTTGGTTTTTATTTGGTTTTTCAAAATTTTTTGCTTTTTATTTAGTTTTTCAAAATTTTTTGCTTTTTATTGGTTTTTCAACATTTTCTAAACATAAAAAAGGACAAGGGAATAAATGTAGGGAATTTAGATTCCTCTATAGTAAGCTAAATATAGTGAAAGTAATTTCACTGAAAAGAATAAATGTAGCATAATTTAAGATTATGCTAAAGTTACAGTACAAGGAGTTGTCTTAAAGACAACAATAAAATAGTAATAAATAAAATAATTAAATAGGGCTTTACTACACCTCCACCCATTTCCCTTTCTCTACAAGAGAGAACCTTCCGTGGGTTGCTGGAGGGCTTTGGCTCCTAACTGGGTGGGAATTGCTGAGCACTTCAATAACCATCCACTTCCCCCAATAATTGGCTTCGATGGATTATTAGTTATTGGGGAATAAGTACACTGCTATAAATATACACAGGAGATGTCTAAAGTGCAGAAGGTGAATTTAGTTGTAAGCTCTGGCCATAACTGCATCTGAGAGAGAAAACGCAGCAAAAGGTCTATGCCTGATATCCTCAGAGAGGGTTTCATATGCAAATATATCCTGGAAGTCATCTTCCTCATCCATAGCATTTTTGAAAAATTTAATGTTTAATTTGGCAATAAACTCAGATATTTTGTCAATTTTTAGATCTCTAAATTGATTAATTTTTTGATTGATTCTTGATCAATACGAAAAAATCCAAAGCGCTCTTTATAAGAAGATGCTGGCTAAACTTGACATCCAGTAAGAAACGAGGAAATGGCAGGTGGGAGGAGCTAAGCAGGAAAGGAATTAGATCGCAGGTGTGGAACGCCGGGAAGACATCTTACGTCTCTGTGCAGCAAATTGCTCTCTGATTTCAAGGGGTTTCGCATTGAAATGTTTAAGGAGAGGTACCATGAACCTGTTGTCGGATCCAAACTTGTAGAAATCGTCAATGGTGTCGAAATGGCGAGCAACATCAGCTGCGAAGTTGCGTAGGGTTGACAAGCAGCCAGCGTACTCGTCTAACTGTGAAGTCGTGAGATAGGTGACAGTACTGGCATCCTGGGATGTGGTAGGGGTACTGACATCAGAATTACACAGAACAAGTTTTAAAAGGATACGCAAAAATCCGTTTTGATGGACAGTCAACAAAATTTCTGATACTGCGTTCGATCAGTTGTTTGAGGTACCTGACATCTGAAATCAACCTTTTGTTAAATGACTTTTCCAATAATTGGTAAAAGGGTTAAGTTGTGTAACAGCAAGTGATTAAAGAAAAGATCAGCATTCTTGGATCCAAAATTTCGTAGCTTTAGCGACAAATATAGTTTCTAATTTAAAGTCAATAAATTATGATAAGGTAATTAAGTTAAAATTGATACATTAATTGGGTGTGTACTCTTAATGTACAGACGAACAACTGTTTGAAGGCATCCTCTATTTAGTCCATTAACTCTGAGTCAGTCACGCGGTTAACAAATGTATCCCACAAAATCAATTTCTCAATAAACCGGGTGTTTTTTTTGTTTCAAATAATTAAAAAAATATTATTTGAATATTTAATTTATTCTGTTCAATAACGGTTGTGTTTTTAATTAAAATACCCACTTACTTCGATATTTGGTCATGAATTTAATGGTGTACACGAAAATTTGAATTTTCGAGAAATTCGTTCCCCATGCGACTAACCGAACCACGCGACAAAAGGTCACGCGCTTAATCAAGGGTTAGGTAAGCAAGGGTTAAGTAAGTAATGTACGGTAATTGAAACTAGGGGTGTGGAACATCGCACAACTTTCAATTACACTTTATTACTCATATGGATTTGTGTCACTTACCGTTTTTAAATTTTCATTATTCTTATAGAAAAAATTGCCAGTTTGACGATATTTTTTTGCGATAATTGAAATATAAGACTTTAAAATAATAATAATAATAATAATAAATAATAATAATAATAATAATAAAATATATAACAAAAAAAACAAAACAAAAACTTCACCAAAATGGAAATTTTGGCGATTATACTTTTCGATAATTCTTATAATATCTTTTCTTACAAGTGAAACTGAGAAGAGGAGAAAAAACAATCATTCATTATACTAAACTTCAACTCAACTAGACATCACTTAGACGGTAGATCGTGACAGTGCTCATAGGTATTTAATCCATTTTGGGGGAGTGAAGACATAATTCTCGCCAAACCTTACAGCCTTTTGTTCTCTATAGGGTTATGGTTTGGCGAACATTATGCTTTCACGCCGCCAAAATGGATTAAATATCTATGAGCACTGTCACGATCTACCGTCTAAGTGATGTCTAGTTAAGTTGAAGTTTAGTATAGCTATGTTCAAGCAAAGAGAACTCAGTGTTGAAGACATTCGTTTTCCCACTTTTTACACCATTTAAGCATTTTTACGGGAATTTCAAAGGTTGGGATGTTTAGTTCAATGACGTCATATAGGAATGGAATCATACGCAGCCAATTAGAGCGCACTGAAACCATCGATATAGATAATCAACTGGATAGACTGCTTAACGCTACGAAAATGAAGTCGTTGCCAGATTGTTGGGTGGATTAAAAAAAAAATACGGATTGCCGTGGATTGAAAATAAAATCTTGGGCTGTACAGCAACAGAATGGATAATTCCCGCATTTTTTAAAAATGAGTGAAATTTGTATATATTTATGAAGAATTTCCTTCTGATTCCAAATATTTAAACAAAAGTTCTTTAAAAAAATTAGTTGTTTAAATATTGATAAAAGAAAATGCCTCAAAACCGAGCCAAAACCAGTCTGATCAAAACAGTCAACAAAATTCGTGACGTAAAGAAACCCTATCGTTTCTATGGTTATCGCGAGGTTTCTGCCAAATAGTTGACGTTGGTAGACCATTGCCATTGCCACATTCCGTATAGGTTGGCGTGATTTGCGAGAAACTTGCAAATCTGTTTTCCGCTGCTGCATTTCAAGTCAAGATGTTTGCGAAGACGTGACGTCACATTCAATGCCAGCCGAATGAGTTGTTTTCTCGCCAACGTCGAACAAGGTAATTTTGATCGCAAATTTAAAAAAAAAAAAAAAAAAAAACGCATTAAGCAGAAATTTTTTGGTTTATGGACTTTTCGAAACATTTAGAATTAGATAAAAAAAAAAAATTAAAAAGGCAGGAATTGTCCATTGTCAATAGTAGACTGTAATTAGTAATAATATGCAAAAAGATATATACTCTAGAACTTAATAAAGTGTTTCGCATTTCCACCCAACTATAAAAGTGAACTGTGATTGGTTAATCGTCCATCCATCATCATCACCAACCACCTGCGCATTTTCCCCCCTTGCATTGCCATTAGAGCAGTCTATCCAGTTATTTATCTATCTAAATCGATGACTGAGTCCGACTAACAACTCTCACTGATATCAGGTAAGGGTGATTTTTAGTATTGTAATAATTAGTATTGTAATAATTCTCAATAATTCATTCTTGCTCTAAAGGTGAGATTTTAGCTGATGATGATTATGCTCCTAGTTGTCCAAAGCAGAATGAGTATTACTGCAAAAAATGGTGCGCTGACAGAGACTACGACTACTACTGCTCAAAAGATAAAATGTTTGGATTTCTGATGTGCTGGTGCGCCTTTAAGTACGTTGCTTTATTCTTATTCCTAGGAATCGTAGTGTTATGAATTTTTGTATATTTGTAAATATTTCGTAGTGTTAATTTTGTAAATAGGACAATTTATGTACATTTTGCATAAGGCAGTGTAATAGTTCGTCTTAAGTTGGCTTCCCTGCAATATGGGACTTAATGCTTGATAACGAGTTTTACAGAGGTAACTCTGGGAAGCGAGTTTTACTAGGAGCACGGCATTTAACATTATGGTAATGGAAATCTCGCCAAATTGGCGAGATAGAGCCAAGTTGGTGACGGTTTTGGCGACTTATTTTTGTCGCCAAATTTGGCGAGAAATCGTCAAATGTCGCCAAACTTGGCGACCATTTGGCGACATTTTCGGTCCCCATGTACATGTATAGGACTTTTCGACTACGATCTGGAAAGTTCTCCAAATATCTACCTCTAGAAGTTTCAAGAATGTTCGCCTCCCCTATATAAGACCGGCCAATGAGCGGTTAGTCAGTAGTTGACTGAGTTGGGTTAGTCAGTGAGTTGACTGGAATTACTGAGTTGAGATATTGAGTCTCAGCTAGAGTTCCCAAAGCGAACTGTATTGCATTGGAAAATGTATGTACATTTTGCATAAGGCAGTGTAATAGTTCGTCTTAAGTTGGCTTCCCTGCAATATGGGTCTTAATGCTTGATAACGAGTTTTACAGAGGTAACGCTGGGAAGCGAGTTTTACAAGGAGCAGGGCATTTAACATTATGGTAATGGAAATCTCGCCAAATAGGCAAGATAGAGCCAAGTTGGCAACTAATTTTTATCGCCAAATTTGGCGAGAAACCACCAAATTTCGCCAAACTTGGCGTCCATTTGGCGACATTTTCGGTCCCTATGCACATGTATAGGACTTTTCGACTACGATCTGGAATGTTCTCCAAATATCTACCTCTAGAAGTTTCCAGAATGTTTGACTCCTGTATAAGCCCGGCCATGAGTTGACTGAGTTAGTTGACTGGAATTACTGAGTTGAGATACTGAGTCTCAGTGAGCATTCAGAGTAGCTCTAAAGCGAACTGTATTGCATTGTCTTTTGCAGCGATTTTAGAAGTTGTGTTATCAAGTTTTTAAATGCTGTTTTGTGCTCTATTGTTGTGTAAAGAGCTGTATTGAGTCTACTAGAACGAGAAGTTCTGGAGTTGTAACAGAATCTGTGAAGAGTTATATCGGAATAAATTTCTGCAAGTTTTGATCTGCTTTGGCTTCAAATCTTTCGAACCCATCCACGCAACAGTAGAGAGAGGTTACTTTGCGACTGATGTCAGCCCGAAAGGCGACTGTAAGAGTATCTCTTTGAACATCATTCTGATTTTCTTAATTTCTTTTTATAGAATGTTGAGTAAAAGCTAGTAGACTATGAATATACTGGTCTTCTGGGGCCATAAATGGTCGAAGCTGTACAAATATCAATTTAGAATGAGTTGAACTATATCCGTTTGGCAAATATGTTGTAACTTGCATAGTAATAAGCATTGTTTTTTTATTTGGTATAAATATTAGGCCATTGATGACGTAATATTTATTGCCGACTCTTAAGTATTTGACGCCAAGAAAGTTGGATCGTCTTAGTCGGAGAGGCGACTGCAATTTTTGGACCCCATCGAACATCATTCTGAATTTTTTATAGAAATCGGAGAAAAGTGAGTAGATTAAGAATCCAATGGTCTGCCGTGGCAAAAATGGCCGAAACTGGTCAAAAATCGACTTCGAATGAGTTGAACTACAATCTGATTGCCAAATATGTCATAACTTGCCAAAAAGAGAACATATTTTTTCGTCTGGCAAAAAGCGCAAACGATTTCTGATCTCTGGCTAGGAAAATTTGGTATCTTTCAAAAGTAAGCCAAATTGGCGACATTAGTTACGTCATCAGTGACGTAATGTTTATTGCCAATTTGGTTCCCTTTTAATACATGCAAGTAGACCGTCGCCAGATATCTGAATCGTCTGCAACCTTCTTAATTGAAAATTAAAGAGTGAGGGTTACCAAATAAAAATAATTGCTTATTATTTGGCTTGTTATGGCGCATTTGGCAATTGGATTTAGTTCAACTTATTAAAAGACGATTTTTGACTAGTTTCGGCCATTTTTGTCACGGCAGACCAGTGGATTCGTAATCTACTCACTTTTCTCCAATTTCTATAAAATATTCAGAATGATATTCGATTGGGTCCAAAAATTGCAGTCGCCTCTCAGTCTATCTGCAACCTTCTTGACTGAAAGTTAAAGAGTGTTGGTTTACTGAATAAAAAAAATAACTCATGATTTGGCAAGTTATGACATATTTGGCAATTGGATTTAATTCAATTCATTCAAAGTCAACCTTTGTACATCTTCAGTCATTTTTACCTCGGAAGACCAGTGCATTCATAATCTACCAGCATTTCTCTCCTTTATATTAAAAATTAAGACTGATGCTCGATAGGGTGCTTAATCTTCAGTCTCCTCTCAGTCTATAAATTTTTCACAAAGTTTATGAATTTTTCCAATTTCAACAAAAAGGAGATCTGAGGAGTACGTGTAGCGACGTGCGCTAACAGGGAGTCGAATTCTGGACTCCTAGACAGGCGCTCTAATCACTAGGTAAAAGTGACCACTGGTGCCTAGCTGTTGTATCTGTCACTCGTATTTAATTATCATCTTTTAATGATCATCTTTTAATGATCATCTCTGTAATGTATCTTCTTCTTCTTCTTATCAAGGACTATGGGGACTAAGGCACATCTGCTTAAGCATTTTGTACCAACCCCATATCCCGTACAGATCGGTAGTGGGCAGTACTGCACAGGATGTAAGCGCACACTCGCAAGAGGGAATGCACAAGTCTACCTATAGCCGCCGAAGAGTTCATTTCTACCTCTTTCGGTAGCTACCCGGTAGATGGCAGCACTACCGACCGTATGCGGAACTTCTTAATTTAGAGGCAATACCAAGCAGAAGATTCCACCAGAAGACTTGGCTTTGCCACCCCCAGAGGTATTGATTTGTATGGGAACTTGGAGGACTTTGCGACCATGACTGATTTAACGTGCTCCAGTCACCATTAGCGAGCACGGAGGTCTTTAGTCGGTCCCAGGCCCGAACTCGCAACCTCAGGGCTCGCAACCTTCTAGTTGCGAGAACGATACTCTCCCGACTGGGTTACGCGGCCCCTGTAATGTATCAGTAATAATTATCTCTTTTGATAAAAGTGTTGAAATAATAGTTTAACTTCCTTTATAAGTAGCACTACTTCTACTTCAGTTGCAACCAGTGGTAGAAGTGGGTAAAAAAAGGTGGGGGATGTCTAAAAGTTGGGGGGCAAGTGCACCCCCCCCGTATATATTTGTTATAAAATAAAAATATGTCTATCTTTATACAAAAGAGTGCAATAAATTTTTGAAACAGTATGATATGTTCACTATTGAGGTATACGTATAGGCTTCAAATCGCAAAACTCGCAAAAATCGGGGAAGATTTGTAAGGCCGTAAAAAACAAAAGCAAAATAAAAACAACACAAAAGAAGGAAACCCTATGATGGAGGAGCATACTAAAAAGGAAATATATAATAATTAGTATAATAATAACAGTTTTTTATATAAAAAATAACTTTTTAAAAGCTATTCTCAGATTGTAGTTTTTTCTATTTTGCATTTCATTCAAACAGTAATAACTAAAGTTTGAATAATATTTTTTGAAATTTATTATTTGCTATATAATCTGCATACAATGTTGAATGTTTTGACCCTAAATACTAAGTTATTTGTAAATAAATATTTTTTTAATTGAATTTTAAAGATAAGATTTTGTATAAAAAAACTTGGATTTTTCTAATAGATTCAGTTAAAGCAAGATATCACAAAATATACTCACTGTAAAATTCTGTTAATAGGGTCAAAACATAGAGCAGGGTATTCCGCATTATTGAACATTAAAATTGTTATCTGTGGGTAAATAAAGTTTTTTTTTTTTTTTTTTTTTTTTTTTTTTTTTTTGATAACTTTAAATAACTTTTTCGCAGGGTCAATACATTTTGCATTTCCCTAATACTTGGTATATTTTTTAAGAAGAAAAAATCTACATTTATGTAATTTTAGTACTATCAAATATTCCATGCTCATTATTATTTAATATTTCAAGAAGTTTAAAAAAAATTTTAGTGATAAAAACTGAAAAAATTATAGGAAATTAAAAAAAAAAAAAAAAATCACTTTTTTAAAAAATTATATGAATAGTTCATGACTCGGAAGTCATGCTTTGGTTTGACAATGGTAGGATGATTCTTTTTCAACAATTTTGTCATTGATTGTTTTATAACAAGTATTGAATCGTGTATTGAAAAATTGAAATTTAAAAAAAAAAAGAAACTTCGAAAGGAAAATTTACCTTCTTCTGCTAAAGAAGTTAATGTTATTTTTCATTAGTAATTTTTAGATGGATAGAATGTTTTTTAAAGTGGGTGGATGGACTTCCGTGGTTTTAGAAGTGGGGAGACGCATGGGTATTTTCTTGAAAAGTGGGGGGACGCGTCATCACGCGTCTACCCACACTTCTACCACTGGTTGCAACAATTTTAAACACTGATAATACTGTATGAAGAATTGTATTTTTATTCAATTTTATAAGCTTAAAATAGTATTTTTCTTTCTAATTTCAGAAGTAAATAATAATAATAACTATCCTAAGAAGATAATATTGCAAGCATGCAATTAGATTCATGATGCCTTCGCAATATTGTTCAATATAAACAATCGTTATCTGGATTCTACAAAGATGGACTAATGTATTTATATGTATAATTAACTAACTCTATTGTTACTAAATTCAAAACTGTATTTCATGTGTCAAATGAAATAAAAAAAAAAATACTTGCATTATATGGGCTTGCATATTGCGATTTGAGTTAATATTTATATATATCTATGGGACAAACATTTGAACCTGTGATCTAATAGATATGTAACTGTAAAATTAAATATTGAGGGTGTGGAACTTCCCACAACCTTCAATTACACTATAATACTGATGTGGTTTTGTGTCATTTACCGTTTTTAAATTTTCATTATTCATTTAGCAAAAATGGCCAGTTTGGTGATATATTTGCATTAATTCTTGTATGGGAGTCTTTAAAAAAAAAAAAAAAAAAAAAATCCGACAAGATAATGATTTTGGCGCTGTACTACTCGATAATTCTTACATTATCCTTCCTTGTAAGTGAAACTGAGAAGAGAAGAAAAAACGATCGTTGATGAGCTACGCCTAAAGAAAGAGAACTCTGTGTTAAGGCATTCGTTTTTCAACTTTCTACACCATTAAAGCATTTTTACGGGAATTTCGGAGATGGGGTGTTTATAACACTTTAAGAGGCATTACCATAGCGATTTTGAACACAATTGTTAGAGTCGTTTTTTAGCAATTACTGAAAAACATGATTTTTCAATGGAAGCTATCTTATGCGCATGTGCTATTTTGACGAAAACCTTAATGGTAGGGCCATGTGCTACAACCAACACTCACACCAAATTTGAACATCGTAGGTCAATTTGTTCGGGAGTTATTCTGCCCACGTATACACATACCCACAGACAAATATTTTTCTAGACCACATTTTTGAAATCAGGATGTTCCAAACCGTGGAGAAATGCAAAAAAAAAAAAAAAAAAATCATTTTTTTTTTTTTGTTGACCAAATGCTATACTTTCATTACCCTATGTATTAGAGTGGTTAAAAAAATTGTACTAAAGACCAAGACGCCCCCCTAATTTTTTTACTTTCAATTACCCATCTGTATATATACATAGGGTAATGAAAGTATAGCATTCGTTCAAAACAAAAATTTCGATTTTTTTTTTGCATTTCTCCACGTTTTGGAACATCCTGATTTAAAAAAAGTGATCGATAAAAAATTTCTGTCTGTATGCGTGTGTGTGTATGTGAGTCTGTGGTCAGCATAACTCCCGAACAAATTGACCTACGATCTTCAAATTCGGTATGAGGGTTAGTGCCGGCCTTGGGACCTACCATTAAGGTTTTTGTCAAAATCGCACATGCGCATAAGGTAGCTGCCATTGAAAAAATCATGTTTTTAATGATTGCAAACAAACGGCTCTAACGATTTTGATAAAATTCCCTGTGGTAATGCCTCTTAAGGTGTTCTAAACATCCTTACCTCCGAAATTTCCGTAAAAATGTTTTAATGGCGTAAAAAGTTGAAAAATGAATGCCTTCAACAGAGAGTTCTCTTTTCTTGAGCACACCTCATCACCGATATTTTTTTCTTCTTCGCTCAGTTTCGCTTATAATTAGGATAATATAAGGATTATCGAAAAGCACATCGCCAAAATCACCACTTTAGTTTTTTTTTTTTTTTAGACCCATAGAGTTATCACCAAACTGGCCATTTATTCTAAATGAAGGATGAAAATATACAAACAGTAAATGACATAAACCCACGTATGTATTATAGTGTAATTGAAAGTTGTGCGATGTTCCACACCTCTAGTTTTACATTTATTCATAGTTTTACTCTCGTAAAATTAAAGCTTCCTACTCTTTTAAGAAGGGGGCGCTTATTGACCATTCATTTTTACACTTTTTTGTAATTTCGCATAATTTTCGAGTTGTCTAAATATTTTTTTTTTACGGTTATTTAATACTATGCAATATAATTTGGCAACAGTTCTTTTATGTACTGTATCTGGAAACATCAACATTATAAAAGCACCCTTAACAAAATATACGATCGTGAAGCACTTCGTTTGATAGTTCCAGTTTGGGATATGATACTCGAACGTTTACTCTTTCAAGAGGAGCCAAATATCAATAGTAAAAAGTAACAAACAAAAAAAAATAATAATATACATTCAGAAATGGGTAAATTCAAACCTGACTGTCCTATAAGTCTTCATTGGTATGGCAGTCTTCTGTCAAAATCGTTTGAATTAAGAAAGACTGATCGTTTGTCTGTATATGTTTTAGAAATGGTATCAAAAAACTTCTTAGTGTCCCAAAGTTGAATGGCCGACCAAACGGTATAGTGGTTAGCGTGCTGGCTTCTAGACCGCGAGGTTGCGGGTTCGAGTCCCGTGTTGGCATGGGTGTTTGTAAATGTATGTTGGCTCGTCTAATGACGAATGTTTCGGCGCATTATAGCCCTCGTGTTGCTGACGGTGCCAGATAATCTGAATGCAACAACCCAAAGTTGAATGGTGGAAGGACAGCAAAAAATATTTCGAAAACTATTTTCATGCTAGTAAGACTAAGAGAAGTTAAAAATACTACGAGTGTATCTACTGGCTGTGTATAAGAGGTATGAGTTAATTTGGAGACAAAAAATTGGACGTGAACTATTGTGCCTAGCCTGCCGGCATCATGCCGTAGAATTAATATTGTCAGAGCTGTTTAAGTTGTGCCATGGGCCTTCATATTCCACTGAGGTTTCCCTCTTCAACAGACTTAAAACCGTTTGAAAAAGAATTGCTCCAATAAACTTCCAGGGTTTAGAACTGAAAGAAGACGCTAAAGAGTTTAAAGTTTTATCTGTAGCCTTTCTTTCATCTGTTGATTTATCTAGGATAATTAGATATGATTATGGAGCAATCGAGTTGACATTAATCGTTTTGGGCAATCCACCAGAGAAAATCAATTGAAGAGCAGTTTCATCAATTCATCACGCACTGTGGATGACTAAACTCCTATATATTTTTAAATCTTTCTGTTTAGATATCAGCAAGAGATTTTTCCATACAACTTATAGAGATAGGAAATGCAAATCCAGCGATTTGTACAGTTTAGTGCTCTTTTGTATAGTAAAACATGGATTGAAGTCCTACTCGCTTCTAATGATTCTGGAGATGACCTGAACTTGAGGAAAAAATATTAAAAAGCATAGGATAATCGATTATAAAATTGGAATTGCAGCTAGAAAAGTTTTGAAAAATCTCATATGGTATCTTTCAGATGAATTGTTTGGTTTGGCCATATTTCACACACACAGCAAACTGAAATGTCTTAAAATAAGACACAAAACTGTCTTAAACAAGTGGCACTGTTTTAAGACGTAAAATGGTGTCTTAATCTTTAAGACACTTGAAGTGTCTTAAAATGGGGTATTTTCAGACGTTTAGAATGTCTGAATTGGGGATATTTTCAGACAGTTGATGTGTCTGAAAGGGTTGTTTATGTTACCTCTCAGATGTTGGGAAGCTAAAAATACGTATATTTAAATTAAAATGTAATAAATGAGCTTGTGTTAAATAACAAATTTACTATTTTACTGTCAAAATTACTGTTTTATTACCATGTTGCACATAACTTTTTGTTGACTATGTTTCACTTTCCTGGTAAATTTAAGCATGGGATTGCAAAACTGCAACACAACTGTTAATAATAGGCACACAACTATTAATATATCCAAGCAAGGGATTTGAGACTTAATGTAAATATATGTATTGAGATAATGGACATTGTATTGTGGCTGAATCTTAAATAGAAAAGGTTTGACTTTCAAGATTGTATCACAGTTTTAAGTTGCTTTTTACAAGTCAACTTTAACATCAAATAACAAGCGTGATGTAAACACTTATAGTAGTTGGCAAGTCTAAGATACATTATGTGGCAACATAAACTTATTTTAATGATGAATCAAGCAGTAATAATCTAATTATTCCCCGTCTGGGAATTTAACTTGTTTATAACATTTCCCTATAATAACACTACATAATAACAATGGTTATAACACTGCAATGCTTCAATTATTATCGAATAGTTGAAGCAGATATAGGACTTAAAAAAAAAGAAACATTAAAAGATGCATAAAAGATAAACAATTAAAACAGAAGGCAATTAAAAGGAGAAGCTTCAGAATATGGAGGTAAAGTATATTAAATTTGAAAAGTATGCAAATTGCGGAAAAAAAATTGTGTTTCTGAAAACGTCAGTTTTCCAAATTTTTGTATGCTTGTAAAAGAAATATGCCAGATATACAGTTGAAATTTGTTATTATGATTAAATAACATATTAAGTGCATACTAAAACTAAAATAATATTAAAATTCCAGTAATTTGGGGATGGGACCTTTTTACATTAATTTTCCCTGTCGCTGCTACTTTTCGTTAATTGTTGAGAAGCTAAAGAGAGGGCATTTAAAAAACCTAAAAAAATTTAAGAAAAAGGGGGGGGGGGGGGAATTTAAAAAAAAAAGGAATTTGAAATCTCTGTAAAGATGGTTGCTTCAAAATACAGAGTTGAAGCACATTAAATTTGGAAAACATGCAAGTTATTAAAACTTTTATAGTTCTTTCACGTTTTCTCAAAACGTTGATTTTCCAACTTTTGGTATGCTCATATAAAAGACTATGCAAAATATAGAATTGAATTTTTTTATGGCAATTATATAACATCTGAAGTACATATTAAACAAAAATATTATTCAAATCTATGTAATTTAGTTTTTAATTATTATTACTTAAAAAATTGCAAATTTTCATATGCTCAACTAATTACCACATAAAAAAACTTTTTATTATTATTTTGAGAAAGCTGATATTAATGCAGTATATAGACATTTCCAATAAATAAAAAGCAAAAAAAACTTTTTTTTAGTTTTAAGAAGATTCCTCTACATAACCAAATTCAACTCATTGCAGAAGTTACCGAGGAAAATAAGCTCCAGCTCTTAAGTAATTACGTATCCGCGAACGTTTATTTATACATAAACGACTCTGAAAAGTATGATAATGCCATCGATATCCTGGATTCTTTGTATATTACAAAGAGAAATGAAATCTTCGCCAGACACTGCTTGGCATCTAGAGTCCAACAAACGGGAGAATCTGTAAATGAATATCTAGAAATTTTGAAACAGATGAGTAAAGACTGCGAATTTAAGTCCGTTACCGCTGAACTATACAAAAGTGAGTACATTAGAGATGCTTTTATTCGATGTTTAAGAAATACTTCATGTCCGCTACTCTGCTAGGCCATGGCCCACTAGACTGAGAAGGCCAAGTAACTGGATTCAAGATGGCGGCGCTTTCCGTCCGATGATAGAGGAGAAAGCTGAACATATCCCCCTTTAAATTACCTAAATCTTTTTGGTTTAAATAAGTTTTTTCTTTAAACATAAATTTTCAAAAGATTGTTTTTATGATATAAGTTATACTTTTTTGTAAAAAAATTCGAAACTTATATATATTATGTTAAAATTTGTATCTTATGTTTTTATTTTAAACAACTTTGTTTATATAGTTTTAAAGAAAAAGTTTTTTTTATAAAACAAGACAATGCTTTTAATCTTTTTGCTATGATATCAATACATGATGACAATTTCCAGAAATATATATTTAGTAGAATATAATTACAACAAATCTTGAGAGAATGTTAGTTAAGAAATATTGATAATATCTTTCAATAAAATTGGTAATAAGTTTGCTACTAAACAAAAAAATATACAATATTTAGTTTCATATATCATGTGTTTTTTATATTTTGAACATAACTTTTTATATAGTTTTAAAGGAAAAAAGCTTTTTATACTAAAACAAGAAAATAATTTGAAGACATTAATCTTTTAACATGACTATGATATCAATATATGATCACAATTTCCAGAAAATATATATATTAGAATATAATTGTACAACAAATCTTGAGAGAACATTAATTAATAAATTTTAAGAAATATTGACAAAATCTTTCAGTAAAGTTGTAAATAAAACCTGCTCCCAAAAACAAATATATCCAATATTTAATTTCATATATCATGTGTTTTTTTTAAATATTTTGAACATAACTTTTTAAATAGTTTTAAAGAAAAAATATTATTCTAATTGACATATATAGAAAATTATTTAAAGTGGTTAATCTTCTAACTTGCCTATGACATCAATAATATAAAAATTTCCAGAAATATATATTTAATAGAATATCGGTAACTGTACAACAAATTCTCAGAGAATGTTGGTTAACAAATTTTAAGAAACGTTGAAAACAATATCTTTGCTTACAATTGTTCAAAATTAGCTCCTAAAATATACATTTAGTGTAATATGTTATATCTGTTTTATGTCGGTACAATAAGCCAAAATTAAAAAGTATGTATTAACTCAATTGCAGCAAATATCATGAACTATATATATCTTGTTACAATGAAAAAGATCATATTATAAAAGCATTTATACTAAAATGCCATTTTTTTTTAGAATTGTTTTGCTTAAGTTAGATACAATTTGAATGTACACTTTTTTAAATTTCTTAAGCTTCCTCTCATCACATTTGCTTATGGTTGCCTTTTTCTTTTTAGTACATTTTGTTTCTTTAGAGACACCTTGCTTAAATGCAGCCACATTATTCCTATTTTTAGTGTAATTATTTAAACAAATATTGCAAAAGGTTTGTATGATTTTTACTACAAGAGTAGAGGAGTGAACATTACAAACAGTACATAATTTATTGAAATTAAAAATCAAAGAATCTTTCAAATAAGTCTCGGTTAGTTTGGAAATTAATGAATGTTGCTTAATACTGCAAGACATAAACAGAGTTTCGAATTCATTAGAAATTAACTTTTGAAATATTATATAGCAAACACTTACTGCAAAAACCACATTGGCAGATGGTGTTTTCATGCCTCCCCGATTGATCAAGTTAAGATACTCGGTATGAGGCAATTTCTCTACATCATAAACAAACAAATCCTCATCGATGTCAACACTTAAATCGAAAGCACCATAAAAAAAATATTTGCAGGAATCGCATGACAAATTTTATTTAAAAACACAGTACCCTGCAATGTAGGTTAAAATTTCAGATTCATGATCTGAAATAAGCTTTAAAAAAATATTTTCTATAATACCCACAAAAGGTTCCAAATCACTTTCTTCGTCTTTTGACACACAAATGTCTTTTATAAACAATCGCAGAGGAATGTCCCCATACTGCGAAGAGTGCAACCTGAGCACAGATTTTACACGTAATTTCCTTTCGGATTCCAGTACTTGCTGCAACGACACATGGTAGTTGCAGCCTGACATTCGTCGATACTGTGAGAACCTGAACTCGAGGGCATTCGTGTGAAATTTGGCAGTGAGAACATATTTAGCGCCGGTGGAATATCTATGAGCAGCTTTTGGTTTTGAGCTCAGCTCCATTTGTTCGTGTAGGAATTTCAGTTTTTTGTTGTTGTTGTTGCATGCCCCCGTCATGCATTCATTGTTGTCATTCGTCATTCATTCATTCGTCATTGTTGCATGCATTCAATATCAGAGCTAGACCAGGTCCATGATGTTGTACACCCTCAAAAAATCCAACACCAAAACAGGGTCGTCGGCCAAATCCTTCTTAGATAGTCCCAGGCAAGCGAGGATGTGATCAGGCGAAGCCTGTTCAGTAGAGCAGTGTTTGCAGATTTCGAAGCTCCTTGATCCCTCAATAAATTTCAATGTCTGAAGGTGGCCACTTCGAAAGCGGGCAAGAGTAGTTTGTTCCTGTCTATTAAAACCTTGAGCAAGGGAGCCCCCAGGACGGGGATATTGATACCAATGGTGCGCTGGGGGGACATTCCAAGTAGTCCTGTTCCTGTGTTTAATCTGAGAATGAATCTCCGTAAAGGTGAGAGGCACTGACGGAACAGAGGCCTCGCCAGCACCAGCCTTTGCCAACATGTCCGTAATCTCGTTCCCTTCAAGATCAACGTGGGAGGGGATCCACTGCAGATGAATCTGATGCGATGCGGAAAGTCGTTTTAACTTATTAAGTATTGCCACTCCGACATGGTCTCTAACACCCCGCCAATCACTCAGGTGTTGTAGTGCGCTTCTGCTGTCAGACAAAATCCAGATCTCATTTCCATGGGGAAGAGACGTAAGAAGGGTAAGGGCTTCATCGATGGCTATCAGTTCACTGCGAAAGACTGAGCAGTAGTCGGGATTTCTCCTCTGTTTCCTAAGGTCATAGCTCTGCAATTTGATGTAAATACCGCTGCCAGATCGGTTGTGATCGTCTTTACTGCCATCCGTGTAGACCTGAACGGCGTCAATTGGAATCTCTCCAATTCTCTCAAGAGCAATTTGTTTTAGGAAGACAGGAAGGTCTGTTTGTTTATTGACATGTACTGGCAATTCGGTATGGAAAAAGACACCGTCAAGGTCATCTGCCGGGTCAAGGCACTGCGTAAGGTGATGTGGTTCCACTGCGCCATTGTTTTTTGTAAGCCTCTGAAGTACTCTTATCCTCGGTATACATTTTCCACTCTCCAACCGCTGCGTCATAGTGGTTAAGCATCTTGACTTGGATTGGAGAATGTGTGTTGACCAGTGTTATTAAGTTTTCTAGCTGGTTCCATGATTCCAGGGTTTCTTTGGGAAGCAAACTTGACAAGTTTCTTGCATCGAGTTGTTGTTCTTCAACAAACACTTCAACAGTTAAATTTCTTTTTAATTTGATACTTTTTGAAACAGTTGGAGACTTTTCAAAATTCATAAAAAGTATGCATACAAAAGAATCAAAATGTAAAACAATAGTGTCTTTTGGAAGACTCGGTATTTTCTTTGAAAATGGTGACATAATATTTTCAAAGGAAGATATTTTGTCCTTTTCTAAATATTGTTGTAACACAACATCGTCTTGAATTTTCAATTTTTCTTCTAGACTTGCTCTGGTAGGAAGTTTCGGGCAGGATAAATAGGAAGGACAGCCGGGAAATAGAGTTGGTAATGATCCTTGTTTTAATTTTGGGCGATTTCTTTTCACGCGAATAGGATCACCATTTATCGAAGGAAATTCGTCGAATCGAATGATACATTCCGCCTCGAAATGTTTTTCGCATACGACTGTCCGCTTATTCGGCTTAAAATTCTTCCTCGGAATGTTTCGAAGCCATGCTTTTTTCTCGGGTTCGTTTTCTGGGAATTTAAAGACAGACATATTCCTGGCCGTTGTCATAGTTAGACTTGCATGCAGTTACACAGCAGCGATCGGGCATGGCAGTATATTAAATTTAATTATATAATATAGCACAAAACTTCTAGGCGTAGATTGTAAACAACAGCATTCCAAGTTGCAAGTTAGAGCTGTGCGTGAGTAAACAACGTTACGGCGGAAGGATACAAGAAAAGTTTATTTTTTTGTTTTATTTTTTATATATAATATTCTAGTGACTGTTTTTGCTTGGTTTTGGCATTTTATACTGATAAATAAAAAATAAAATTAAAAAAAAACACATTTTTATAACTCTAAATTATTGATAGTTTTGCAAATTTCTTATTGGAGTGAAAATAGGTCTGGGAAAGTAGTTCTACTTTTAATAGTTGAATTTTAAAAACTATGCTCGTTTAGATAAGACAACTTTGGATTTCTGTGAAAAACAACACTTTTTTTGGGATCCTTCAAAATTTAAAGGTATACCTTTTACTTGGTAAATGAACTTGAATGATATAATTGCTACGGCTGAATGATATAATTACTGTCTGAAAGCGAGAAGCGTCTGAATTTCGAAATGTCTTAAAATGGTAAGAAGTGTCTTATTTTCAGTCACTTGTTGTGACTGAAAGCAATTTAAGACCCGTGTGATGTCTGAAATTCGAAAAAGTAAACCACCTTTGTGCAAAATAAGTCACCTAATGTGTCTGAAATGAATTTTTCAGACATTTTGTGTCTAAATTTAAGACACCAGCATTTACAGTGCAGAATGACGAACTTTCACGTTTTTTGGTTTTATTTTTGAATAAAAGTAGAGAAAAAATCATGAAAAACAATACCATTCTTTCAAAAATTTGAGCTCGGATAGATAATTAAAAAAAATACTTAGTTTATCACTTTGCGATTTGACGGGAAAAAGACATTTTTGCGTGAACGTCAACGCGCAGATAATGAACCAGTCTAAAACCTGTTTTAGAGAAGGTTTCTCCTTCGTTTTGCGACTTTATCTCTGCGTAACCACGTCACGGTTTTTTTATGCGTTTTTGATCACGTGACTTTTGCTGTGATTTCGGCTAATTTCAATTTTGATTAATTGAAAGCATAAAGGTAAAAAATAACTGCACTGCTCAAATATATTCGTTGGATAACACTAGAAATTACAAAAAATATTCATTTTCCTCACTTGTGCAAGTTCCTCATTACAGCAAAAGAAAAATTAAAAAGTATTACAGATATGAATAACTCAAAAAATTCCAGAATTATAGGAGGGTACGAGCTATTAAAAATGTTGATAGATGTCAGTTTTGTAGAGTTTGTGACAAAAAGAAATCTTGATATTTTAGCTCGTTTGAATATTAGAGTATTTTGTGTCAATTTCACCTGAAGAATGGGAGAACAATATCCCTTACACAAATGGGGAACAAAGTTAAAGAACTTGGAAGTGGTAAACGATACTGCTGAAAGAGGAGTACAGCTAATACAAGAATTTAAAATAACTTATTTACACATGTTAAGGATGATAAGCGGTTTCTTTAAAAATTACCTGAAGCAAACTGAAAGACAATATCTAGAGAGACAACCAAACGATCTATATTTAATTGTCTTTCAGAAAAGGAAATATATATATATTAAGCTATATCGACATATTTAGTAAGCAAGACGTATTTTTGTCACAGTCGCTACTCCTAAACTGCTCAACTGATTCTTACGATCAAGGTATCCTTTGAAAGAAGGTCCATTGATTTCAATTAATGGTATTACTTGGAGATTTACTTGAAGGGTTTTTACTTGGAGAATGGTTTTTCCGGAGATTGAAAATGTTTTCCGATCCGAATTACTTATTTTCCGATCGACCATTTTCAGCATACAAAAAAAGGTCGCCAATTGGTACTTCAATGTTCGGTTAAATGACGAAATAAAAAGCACTATTACATTATACTATAGTCCGAGAGGCGGCTGCAATTTTTGGACCCCATCGAACATCATTCTGAATTTTTTTATAGAAATTAGAGAAAAGTGAGTAGATTTTGAATCCACTGGTCTGCCGTGGCAAAAATGGTCGAAACTGATCAATAATCGACTTGGAATGAGTTGAACTAAAATCCGATTGCCAAATATGTCATAACTTGCCAAAAATAGAACAAACTTATTCGTCTAGCAACCCACTTCATTTTAATTTTCAATGAGAAAAAGCACAAATGATTTCTGATCTTTGGCTCGGAAAACTTATATCTTTTAAAAGTAAGCCAAATTGGCGACATCAGTTACGTCATAAAGTAACGTAATATTTTTTGACAACTTGGCTCCCTTTTAATAGATGCAAGTAGACCGTCGCCAGATATCTGAATCGTCTGCAACCTTCTTAATTGAAAATTAAAGAGTGAGGGTTACCAAATAAAAAAAAATGCTCATTATTTGGCAAGTTATGGCGCATTTGGCAATTGGATTTAGTTTAACTTATTAGAAGTTGATTTTTGACCAGTTTCGGCCATTTTTGCCACGGCAGACCAGTGGATTCGTAATCTACTCACTTTTCTCCGATTTCTATAAAAAATTCAGAATGATGTTCGATGCGGTCCAAAAATTGCAGTCGCCTCTCAGTCTACTACTTAATAATATTAGTATTTAGAATGCATTTCAGGATTTTATAACCCCTAATTTTTAGAGGCAATTTTATTACAATTTCAAAAGTTTAATGGAGTAGTATGAGGAATGTATTCCTTCCAGTATTTAATTATTTCATAAACTTTTACTAACTTATCTAAAATTTTTATTATTGTAATAAATAAAAGCTTTCTTTGAGAAAATTGCTTTCAATTATACTTATTGGCAAATCCCCAACATATACCCAAAAACACACAAAATACGAAACTTTACTGCTCATTTAGCGTCATCTTTAAATTGGAGAAATATTCTGAAATTTTCCTAGAACATTTGTATGGGTTGATGTAAAAAAATAAGGAGGTGTCCGATTTCTAGCTTAAAAAAATATGTTTAGCATATGTTTTTGAACCACCTCTATGTATAACGTTACAAATTTTTGTATACTTGTAAATATTTCGTAGTGTTAATTTTGTAAATAGGAAAATTTATGTACATTTTGCATAAGGCAGTGCAATAGTTCGTCTGAGATTGGCTTCCCTGCAATATGGGTCTTAATTCTTGATAACGAGTTTTACAGAGGTAACTCTGGGAAGCGAGTTTTAAGGAGCAGGGCATTTAACATTATGGTGATGGCAATCTCGCCAAATTGGCGAGATAGAGCCAAGTTGGCGACGGTTTTGGCGACTAATTTTTGTCACCAAATTTGGCAAGAAATAGCCAAATGTCGCCAAACTTGGCGACCATTTGGCGACATTTTCTGTCCCCATGTACATGTATAGGACTTTTCGACTACGATCTGGAAAGTTCTCCAAATATCTATCTCTAGAAGTTTCACGTAGGTACACCTCCCCTATAAAAGCTCAGGAGAGCGGGTGATGGAGTTAGTTGTTAGCTGAGTCCATTAGTTGACTGGAATTACTGATACTGAGTCTCAGTGAGCGTTCAGAGAGTTCCGAAAGCGAACTGTATTGCATTGTCTTGTGCAGCGATTTGAGCAGTTGTGTTGTCAAGTTTTTAACTGCTGTTTTGTGCTCTATTGTTGTGAAAAGAGCTGTATTCTGTCTATTAGAACGAGAAGTTCTGGAGTTGTAAAGGAATCTGAGAAGAGTTATATCGGAATAAATTTCTGCAACTTTTGATCTGCTTTGGCTTCAAATCTTTCGAACCCGTCCACACAACAATACATATGGGTAATTGAAAGTAAAAAATGTTAAAAACAGTAGACTAGCATCATTAATTATATCTTTTAAAAGAATGTGTGATGAAATGAAGTAATTAAACTTTTCAATATTAAGTAAATTTAGAAAGTCGCATTATGATTGTCATTATAACCAATTACAGCTTCTGCTATGGCTATCTGCAAGTCAATAAAAAAATTACCAAATAGATTGTCACGGCCTTTGTTGAAAATTTATTTTAGACGTAATACAAGGTTATTAAAAATGACTCATCCAATTACAAAAGTCAAATTTTACAAAGGTAAAATTTAAACGCAGCAGTAGATGGGAGTTCAAAGTTTGTTCTACGTAAATTACAAGTGCTCTTTGTGGCTTCTCTAATATCTAACACCTTGCGCAACTAGGGGATTCAAAATTGCTTCAATTATTTTTTTAGGAAGTTCATCAGCTGTCGTATTTTATTTCTGAAAGAGATGATAGTCCGAGAGGCACCTACAATTTTTGGACCCCATCGAACATCATTCTAAATTTTTTATAGAGATTGGAGAAAAGTGAGTAGATCACGAATCCACTGGTCTGCCTTGGCAAAAATGGCCGAAACTGGTCAAAAATCGACTTGGAATGAGTTGAACTAAAATCCGATTGCCAAATATGTCATAACTTGCCAAAAAGAGAACAAAAAATTTCGTCTGGCTACCCTGCATTTTGATTTTCAATGAGAAAAAACGCAAACGATTTCTGATCCTTGGCAGGGAAAACTTGCACATTTTAAAAGTAAGCCAAATTGGTGACAATAGTTACATCATCAGTGACGTAATATTTATTGCCAACTTGGCTCACTTTTAATAGATGCCAGTAGACCGTCGCCAGATATCTGAATCGTCTGCAACCTTCTTAATTGAAAATTAAAGAGTGAGAGTTACCAAATAAAAAAAAAAATGCTCATTATTTGGTAAGTTATGGCGCATTTGGCAATCGGGATTTAGTTCAACTTATTAAAAGACGATTTTTGACCAATTTCGGCCATTTTTGCCACGGCAGACCAGTGGATTCGTAATCTACTCATTTTTCTCTAATTTCTATAAAAAATTCAGAATGATGTTCGATGGGGTCCAAAAATTGCAGTCATCTCTCAGTCTATTACAATAAAATAGTAAAAGTTTCTAAATGACAAGAAAACTAATTAACTGCCGAAAATACTGACAGAATAATGACTACAATTTAGATATATCTCCTGTCTTTAAATATATTTGTAATAAATGGGAAATTAAATTTCGGAGAAAAAATAGTTTCTAAATGATAAGAAAACTAATTAACTGCTGAAAATGCTGACAAAATAATGACTGCAATTTAGATATATCTCCTGCCAGTCTGAAATTTAGCCACTAGAAATAATCAAGAAATTCATGTTAAGTATGAGAATACAGTACCTACTAGACACTGATGACAGTTGTGATTATATCTCACACTAAATGTCAACTCCGTGAGTTGCGTGATTTGTAATGTGAATACATCTGTACAGCTGCACATTAATGGTATTCCATTCTTCTACATATGCCCCCACTGTACACTTTGCATTTCAATTTGCGACTGAGTTGTTTTACTTATCGTTATATTATATAAGTGTCTTTAATGGAAATTTCATGTGTCTATGCTGCTTTACTGACAAGTTTTTAGGGATAACCTGAATATCCTTTAATTTTACAGACCAGTGTATTACAAAACATGCTAGTCTCTACCTACCTTTAAAATTTTTGCCAAATATTTTAGAAACACGTTGTACTATGTATGACTAAATGGATTTAAAAAAATTAACTAGGGGTATGGAACATCGCAAAACTTTTATTTTCACTTAAAACTGGTCCCTACATTTAAATTTGTCATGGATTGGTACAATTTGCCGTCTTCGTTTTTAGTTTATTATTTTAAAAAATTGCCAGTTTGGCGATATTTTTTTCGATAAGCATTATGTCATCCTTTCTTGTAAGTGCAAAAGAAGAAACAGTCTTTAATATGTGATACTCAAGAAAAGAGAACTCTGTGTTAAAGACATTCGGTTTTCACTTTTGTACACCTTTATCGCATTTCTACGGAATCTTGGAGGTGGGGATATTTAGAGGACCTGAAAAGTCATTACCCCAGCGATTTTGATCAAAATCGTTAGGGTCGTTTTTCGGCAATAGCAGAAAACACAAATTTTTCGATAGCATTGAGCATACCTTATGCTTATGCGCAATTTTGACGAAAACCTTAACGTCAAGACCCATGACCATGACTAACCTGCTCACAAAATGCGAATATCGTAGGTTAACCCGATCGGGAATTATGCTGACCATAGACAAACACATAGATTTTTTCTGGACCACTTTTTACTTTCGATTACACATATGTATATATACATAGGGTAATTAATGAAAGTAGAGCATTTGGTCCACACAAAAATTTTTTTTTGCATTTCTCCTAACTTTGGAACGTCCTGATTTCAAAAAAGTGTTCGATAAAAAAATGTGTGTGTGTGGTTAGCAAAACTCCCGAACAAATTGACCTACGATGTTCAAATTTGGTATAAGGGTTAGTGGCGGCCATGGGACCTACCATTAAGGTTTTTATCAAAATCGCGCATGCGCATAAGGTAGCTGTTATTGAAAAAAATCATGATTTTCAATGATTGCTAAAAAACGGCTCTAACGATTTTAATAAAAATCGCTGTGGTAATGCATCTTAAGGTGTTCTAAACATACCCATCTCCGAATTTCCCGAAAAAATGTTTTAATGGCGTAAAAAGTTGAAAAACGATTGCCTTCAACACAGAGTTCTCTTTCCTTGAGCATAACTCATCAACGATCAATTTGTCTTCTTCTTCTCTCAGTTTCGCTTATAATAAAGTATAATACAAGGATTATCGAAAAGTTATCGCCAAATTGGCCATTTATTCTAAATGAAGGATGAAAATATACAAACGGTAAATGACACAAATCCTCGCCTGCAATATAGTGTAATTGAAAGTTGTGCGATGTTCCACACCCCTAGTTGAACTTAGTACGTTCTAAAACGTGTAAAAATGCAACAACAAAAAGTAGATTTTTTTAACGAATCCAATACTTGCATTATCCTATGTTAACATATGGGTAGTTAATTTCTCTCATTGTACTACTAATAATACTCCACTAAACTAGCACACAATATATGGATGGTATTATGCAAAAAGGAGTTAACCCACAAAACATAAAAAAATGAGTTATCCAACTCTGATGGTAAAATATGTTGCTTTCTACATTAAGCAAAAATGATTTAAGCCCTATCAGCGTTTCAAGGACTAATGCAGATAACATTACATTACAGATACATAACATGATTTTCCAGAGTTTGTTGACTTTAAAGCCCATTCTCTCAAAATCAGGTTTTTGTGGGTTGAGTCGTTTTTGCATAACACCATCCATATATGCCAGATTGGTTGGTTGTATTCAGATTATCTGGCGCCGTCAGCAACACGAGGGCTATAATGCGCCGAAACATTCGTCATTAGACAAGCCAACATACATTTACAAACACCCATGCCTGACACGGGACTCGGAACCCGCAACCTCGCGGTTTAGAAGCTAGCACGCTAACCACTATACAGTTTGGTCAGCATATATATGCCAGAAGTAGGAAGTGACGAGCATTTCAATATATTTTCCATCAAATAGAAAATAGGTTAAATATAATAAATACATTTACTTCTGCCATTTTTCATAACGTCAACAAGATTTTTGTTTAACATTAGCTTTCACTAGATGTTCATTGGTAACTTTGGAAATCAGGTTTTCTCTCTTATGAAACATATTTTGCATTGGCATCCTTCCATTGTGTCTTCTATCAGTAGAACAAAAGTACAGTAGAGTCCTGATTATCCGAGTTAATGTGGACCAAGACCAACTCGGATAACCGAAAAACTCGGTTAAAGCGAAAATTAAAAATAAAATAAACCGTATCGGTTTAAATGTTTGTTTTGACAAGTACAAATGTTATACTATAGGTAAACCACATGTAATTAATAATATATAGTAATGCTTAAAGAGTTATCTTACTTAAGCCTTAAGACCTTGAGCGAAACGATAGGAGGAGCAGTGTCATACAATGAAAAGGAATGTAAACATTTTGTTTTCTTGAGTGTTTGAGAGATCAAGAACCAATTCTTTTCGGTACTAGTTTTGACAAAGGAAAATATCAGGGGTAAAAGAAATATTAAAAAAATATTATCTGGCTCGGTTAAAGCGGAAACTCGGATAACCGGGGCTCGGTTAATCAGGGTTTTACTGCAGTTACAGTGCTTTGGTATAATCCTTGTTGCAGTTCTTACTTCATGATAAATAAGACTAAAAAAAAAAAAAAAAAAAACTACGGGCGTGGAACACTTGCACAACTTTCAATTACAGTATATTACTGATGTCGATTTGTGTCATTTACTGTTTTTATATTTTCACCATTCATTTAGAAAAAATGGCCAGTTTAACTCCGACAAAATTAGGATTTTGGCGCTGTACTATTTGATAATTCTTACATTATCCTTCCTTGTAAGTGAAACTGAGGAGAGAAGAAAAAACAATCGTTGATGAGGTATGCTCAAGGAAAGAGAACTCTGTGTTAAAGGCATTCGTTTTTCAACTTTCTACACCATTAAAGCATTTTTACGGGAATTTCGGTGATATGGATGTTTAGAACACCTTAAGAGGCATTACCACAGCGATTTTGAACAAAATTATTAGGGCCGTTTTTTATCAATTACTGAAAAACATGATTTTTCAATGGCATGATTATACGCATGTGCTATTTTGACGAAAACCTTAATGGTAGGGCCATGTGCCACAACCAACTCGCACATCAAATTTTAACATCGTAAGTCAATTTGTTCGAAAGTTATGCTGACCACGTACACATAGACAGACATTTTTTTCTAGATCACTTTTTTCAAATCGGGATGTTCCAAAACGTGGAGAAATGCAAAAAAAAAAAAAAAAAAAAAATCTTTTTTGACCGAATGCTATATTTACATTACCCTATGTATTAGAATGGCTAAAAAAAATTCTACTAAAGACCAAGACACCCCTAATTTTTTTTACATTTACTCATAGTATTACTCTCATAAAATTAAAGCTTCCTACACCTTCTTATATGGGTGTATCAAAAAAAAAAAAAAAAAAAAAAAAAAACTTCACCAAAATGGTGATTTTGGTGATGTACTTTTCGATAATTCTTATATTATCCTTTTTTATAATTGAAAATCAGGGGAGGGCCGATAAAACGGTATAGTGGTTAGCGTGCTAGTTTCTAGACCGTGAGGTTGTGGGTTCGAGTCTCGTGTTAGGCATGGATGTTTGTAAATGTATGTTGGCTTGTCTAATGACGAATGTTTCGTCGCATTATAGCTCTCGTGTTGCTGACGGCGCCAGATAATCTGAAAACAACCAACCAACCAACCCTATGTAATACAGAAGGATAATTGAAAGTAAAAAAATCGAACCACCCGTGCTCACTTATCGCTTTTGGCGCACTTCAATTGCAGCCAACTCTCATCGTGGCAACCCTACGATCTCTTGATGCGGATTTTTCTCCAGCTTTTGTTTACAGTTGGCGCCTGGAGAAGCTGTTGCTTATGACAGGAGGAAAATACTTTCACTTAGTTTTCATCTTCATCGCTCTCTAAACTTCGGAACTTGCATCAGAGTTGGCTGGTAAGTGGATTAAAAAAAGAAACATAATTGAAGGCGTAAGTTGATGAAAGTGGTATGTAACAAAAACTAGTTTTTGATGTATTTCCAAAGTATTTACTTTTGTATTCTTTTATATTTGCACTTTTTATGAATCAGAATATATGTAGCTAAGCAGTTTAGAGATGTGCCAAAATTTAGACTGATTCAATGTGGTGATTCAGATTTTTTTTTTTTTTTTTTTTAAAGAATGTTGCATTATTCCTTCATACATTTAGGCCTTCTATTGCCTTGCTTGATTTTTGTAGTCTCATTGTGTTGAAATATTATTTTGGAAAACTGGTTTTCATTTTTGCTATTTTAAGTGAATAATTGTATATTAGGGCAATATACAATTGCCCTAATATACATTTATTCACGGCACTTTTATGTACTCGTAAAAAAATTATAATTGTAAAATTTTTATGAATCTAGCAATTATGTGTTTGTTATATATAACTCGAATTGGTAGCAAAGTTATAAGGTAAAATAATTATTTTAACTAATTCAAATATACATAATTAAATCACCGACACAAGGGACAAGGTAAATAACTCGTAAACAAATTATAATTGTAAAATTTTGATGAATCTAGCAATTATGTGTTTGTTATATATAACTCGAATCGGTAGCAAAGTTATAAGGTAAAATAATTATTTTAACTAATTCAAATATACATAATTGAATCACCGACACAAGGGACAAGGTAAATAACTCGTAAACAAATTATAATTGTAAAATTTTGATGAATCTAGCAATTATGTGTTTGTTATATATAACTCGAATTGGTAGCAAAGTTATAAGGTAAAATAATTATTTTAACTAATTCAAATATACATAATTGAATCACCGACACAAGGGACAAGGTAAATAACTCGTAAACAAATTATAATTGTAAAATTTTGATGAATCTAGCAATTATGTGTTTGTTATATATAACTCGAATTGGTAGCAAAGTTATAAGGTAAAATAATTATTTTAACTAATTCAAATATACATAATTGAATCACCGACACAAGGGACAAGGTAAATAACTCGTAAACAAATTATAATTGTAAAATTTTGATGAATCTAGCAATTATGTGTTTGTTATATATAACTCGAATTGGTAGCAAAGTTATAAGGTAAAATAATTATTTTAACTAGGTCAAATATACATAATTGAATCACCGACACAAGGGACAAGGTAAATAACTCGTAAACAAATTATAATTGTAAAATTTTGATGAATCTAGCAATTATGTGTTTGTTATATATAACTCGAATTGGTAGCAAAGTTATAAGGTGAAATAATTATTTTAACTAGGTCAAATATACATAATTGAATCACCGACACAAGGGACAAGGTAAATAACTCGTAAACAAATTATAATTGTAAAATTTTGATGAATCTAGCAATTATGTGTTTTTGTTATATATAACTCGAATTGGTAGCAAAGTTATAAGGGTAAAATAATTATTTTAACTAGGTCAAATATACATAATTGAATCACAGACACAAGGGACAAGGTAAATAACTCGTAAACAAATTATAATTGTAAAATTTTGATGAATCTAGCAATTATGTGTTTGTTATATATAACTCGAATTGGTAGCAAAGTTATAAGGTAAAATAATTATTTTAACTAATTCAAATATACATAATTGAATCACCGACACAAGGGACAAGGTAAATAACTCGTAAACAAATTATAATTGTAAAATTTTGATGAATCTAGCAATTATGTGTTTGTTATATATAACTCGAATTGGTAGCAAAGTTATAAGGTAAAATAATTATTTTAACTAGGTCAAATATACATAATTGAATCACCGACACAAGGGACAAGGTAAATAACTCGTAAACAAATTATAATTGTAAAATTTTGATGAATCTAGCAATTATGTGTTTGTTATATATAACTCGAATTGGTAGCAAAGTTATAAGGTAAAATAATTATTTTAACTAATTCAAATATACATAATTGAATCACCGACACAAGGGACAAGGTAAATAACTCGTAAACAAATTATAATTGTAAAATTTTGATGAATCTAGCAATTATGTGTTTGTTATATATAACTCGAATTGGTAGCAAAGTTATAAGGGTAAAATAATTATTTTAACTAATTCAAATATACATAATTGAATCACCGACACAAGGGACAAGGTAAATAACTCGTAAACAAATTATAATTGTAAAATTTTGATGAATCTAGCAATTATGTGTTTGTTATATATAACTCGAATTGGTAGCAAAGTTATAAGGTAAAATAATTATTTTAACTAATTCAAATATACATAATTGAATCACCGACACAAGGGACAAGGTAAATAACTCGTAAACAAATTATAATTGTAAAATTTTGATGAATCTAGCAATTATGTGTTTGTTATATATAACTCGAATTGGTAGCAAAGTTATAAGGTAAAATAATTATTTTAACTAATTCAAATATACATAATTGAATCACCGACACAAGGGACAAGGTAAATAACTCGTAAACAAATTATAATTGTAAAATTTTGATGAATCTAGCAATTATGTGTTTGTTATATATAACTCGAATTGGTAGCAAAGTTATAAGGTAAAATAATTATTTTAACTAGGTCAAATATACATAATTGAATCACCGACACAAGGGACAAGGTAAATAACTCGTAAACAAATTATAATTGTAAAATTTTGATGAATCTAGCAATTATGTGTTTGTTATATATA
Source organism: Linyphia triangularis (assembly GCA_963978545.1). Classification (NCBI taxonomy): domain Eukaryota; kingdom Metazoa; phylum Arthropoda; class Arachnida; order Araneae; family Linyphiidae; genus Linyphia; species Linyphia triangularis. Next base: position 6,731,253 of record OZ021729.1, on the reverse strand, counting down.
ACTCGAATTGGTAGCAAAGTTATAAGGTGAAATAATTATTTTAACTAGGTCAAATATACATAATTGAATCACCGACACAAGGGACAAGGTAAATAACTCGTAAACAAATTATAATTGTAAAATTTTGATGAATCTAGCAATTATGTGTTTTTGTTATATATAACTCGAATTGGTAGCAAAGTTATAAGGGTAAAATAATTATTTTAACTAGGTCAAATATACATAATTGAATCACAGACACAAGGGACAAGGTAAATAACTCGTAAACAAATTATAATTGTAAAATTTTGATGAATCTAGCAATTATGTGTTTGTTATATATAACTCGAATTGGTAGCAAAGTTATAAGGTAAAATAATTATTTTAACTAATTCAAATATACATAATTGAATCACCGACACAAGGGACAAGGTAAATAACTCGTAAACAAATTATAATTGTAAAATTTTGATGAATCTAGCAATTATGTGTTTGTTATATATAACTCGAATTGGTAGCAAAGTTATAAGGTAAAATAATTATTTTAACTAGGTCAAATATACATAATTGAATCACCGACACAAGGGACAAGGTAAATAACTCGTAAACAAATTATAATTGTAAAATTTTGATGAATCTAGCAATTATGTGTTTGTTATATATAACTCGAATTGGTAGCAAAGTTATAAGGTAAAATAATTATTTTAACTAATTCAAATATACATAATTGAATCACCGACACAAGGGACAAGGTAAATAACTCGTAAACAAATTATAATTGTAAAATTTTGATGAATCTAGCAATTATGTGTTTGTTATATATAACTCGAATTGGTAGCAAAGTTATAAGGGTAAAATAATTATTTTAACTAATTCAAATATACATAATTGAATCACCGACACAAGGGACAAGGTAAATAACTCGTAAACAAATTATAATTGTAAAATTTTGATGAATCTAGCAATTATGTGTTTGTTATATATAACTCGAATTGGTAGCAAAGTTATAAGGTAAAATAATTATTTTAACTAATTCAAATATACATAATTGAATCACCGACACAAGGGACAAGGTAAATAACTCGTAAACAAATTATAATTGTAAAATTTTGATGAATCTAGCAATTATGTGTTTGTTATATATAACTCGAATTGGTAGCAAAGTTACAAGGTAAAATAATTATTTTAACTAGGTCAAATATACATAATTGAATCACCGACACAAGGGACAAGGTAAATAACTCGTAAACAAATTATAATTGTAAAATTTTGATGAATCTAGCAATTATGTGTTTGTTATATATAACTCGAATTGGTAGCAAAGTTATAAGGTAAAATAATTATTTTAACTAATTCAAATATACATAATTGAATCACCGACACAAGGGACAAGGTAAATAACTCGTAAACAAATTATAATTGTAAAATTTTGATGAATCTAGCAATTATGTGTTTGTTATATATAACTCGAATTGGTAGCAAAGTTATAAGGTAAAATAATTATTTTAACTAGGTCAAATATACATAATTGAATCACCGACACAAGGGACAAGGTAAATAACTCGTAAACAAATTATAATTGTAAAATTTTGATGAATCTAGCAATTATGTGTTTGTTATATATAACTCGAATTGGTAGCAAAGTTATAAGGTAAAATAATTATTTTAACTAATTCAAATATACATAATTGAATCACCGACACAAGGGACAAGGTAAATAACTCGTAAACAAATTATAATTGTAAAATTTTGATGAATCTAGCAATTATGTGTTTGTTATATATAACTCGAATTGGTAGCAAAGTTATAAGGGTAAAATAATTATTTTAACTAATTCAAATATACATAATTGAATCACCGACACAAGGGACAAGGTAAATAACTCGTAAACAAATTATAATTGTAAAATTTTGATGAATCTAGCAATTATGTGTTTGTTATATATAACTCGAATTGGTAGCAAAGTTATAAGGTAAAATAATTATTTTAACTAATTCAAATATACATAATTGAATCACCGACACAAGAGACAAGGTAAATAACTCGTAAACAAATTATAATTGTAAAATTTTGATGAATCTAGCAATTATGTGTTTGTTATATATAACTCGAATTGGTAGCAAAGTTATAAGGTAAAATAATTATTTTAACTAGGTCAAATATACATAATTGAATCACCGACACAAGGGACAAGGTAAATAACTCGTAAACAAATTATAATTGTAAAATTTTGATGAATCTAGCAATTATGTGTTTGTTATATATAACTCGAATTGGTAGCAAAGTTATAAGGTAAAATAATTATTTTAACTAATTCAAATATACATAATTGAATCACCGACACAAGGGACAAGGTAAATAACTCGTAAACAAATTATAATTGTAAAATTTTGATGAATCTAGCAATTATGTGTTTGTTATATATAACTCGAATTGGTAGCAAAGTTACAAGGTAAAATAATTATTTTAACTAGGTCAAATATACATAATTGAATCACCGACACAAGGGACAAGGTAAATAACTCGTAAACAAATTATAATTGTAAAATTTTGATGAATCTAGCAATTATGTGTTTGTTATATATAACTCGAATTGGTAGCAAAGTTATAAGGTAAAATAATTATTTTAACTAATTCAAATATACATAATTGAATCACCGACACAAGGGACAAGGTAAATAACTCGTAAACAAATTATAATTGTAAAATTTTGATGAATCTAGCAATTATGTGTTTGTTATATATAACTCTAATTGATAGCAAAGTTATAAGGAAAAATAATTATTTTAACTAGGTCAAATATACATAATTGAATCACCGACACAAGGGACAAGGTAAATAACTCGTAAACAAATTATAATTGTAAAATTTTGATGAATCTAACAATTATGTGTTTGTTATATATAACTCTAATTGGTAGCAAAGTTATAAGGAAAAATAATTATTTTAACTAGGTCAAATATATCTAATTGAATCCCCGACACAAGGGACACGGAATTGTCTAGTACGTCGGTGGATATATAAGCATATTTGACCTAGTTAAAGTAATTATTTTTCCCATGTAACTTAGTCCCCAAATAGTATTATATAAAATAAGAGTAAAACTATAGTGTGTCCTTAATGTCCCGTTGCACTTTTGACTGGTCATAGGAAATCAAAGAAGCAAGATAGAAATGTGAAATCTTCACCAAATGAAAAGAAAACTTTCGAAGTTTTGTACCTATTCAGCGCTTGATGTGGCTTCCATTTGTTGCCCAACACACATCTAAACGATATTCAAGTTCTTCGCACACATGGTTAAGGACGTCTGGTGTAACAGGGTGAATGACGTCTGCGATTCTCTGTTTTAAAAGATTAACGTCGCTGATACGTTCACTGTACGCATGTTGCTTCACATAACCCCACAAGCAAAAGTCTAAGTAAAAGGTAAAAGTAAAAAGTAAAAGTCTAAGTAAAAGGTAAAAGTAAAAGTCTAAATAAAAGGTAAAAATAAAAGTGCATCATAACTTTACGGACACACTGTATTAGATTCATATTAATTTCATAATTCTTAAATCTCAAGTGTGGATTTGAATAATAAAATTAAGTTTAACCTTGAGGGATTGTTATATTTCAATAATATAACTCATAAAACAGAGTTATCAAAAATCCTTTATATGCATTGTCAATTTTTATATTTATTAACCCTTTGCACTCCAGTGGCGCCTCTCAGGCGCCACACGATTGGATGCCAAACCACGAGAGGACCATTAGGTGTGATGCGGAAATTCGATGCAAGGCCAATGACTGTGTTTAGTTTCTATGAAGCAAATCCATAAACACCAGCCGAACCTAAAATGTCTCGAGTTGCTGATTCCTCCGCGCGAAAAAGGCCTGGAGTGCAAAGGGTTAATACAGAGCCGATATCAAAAAGATTTCTACCAGAAAATGAGGGACAAACTACGTTTCAAAACTTTTTTATTAATTGAACGTGAATTTATGCTCTGACATCCAAATATCATTAATTTATTCTGATTAAAATAATTTTATTATTTATTTATTAAAAAAAAAAATTGTCAACAGGAAAGAGTTTCAACAATGACCGGTTCAATGATATTTTAACGCGATTTTATTAGTATTCCGCAAAAGCGACCTCTTAGTGACAGTAACAGCCTCAAAATTTGATAGAATGCTTTGTCATCGACATCGAATCTATCCTCCAAGTTTCAGTCCGATTGGATGACGACAAGAGGGTTAATTAGGCCTTCTCAAATTCCATCCCCATCAACAAAAGCGAAGTTAATATAAAGGATTTAATAAAAAGCGATAAAAGTGGATGGGCATACTGACAAATTTGATGAAATGTCAGCTGAAAACTCTTAAGCTTGGCGTCCACTATCGCTAAGCAGAGCAGACCAAATCAGAGCTGAGTGGATTAGAGCCAATTCAAAGCTGTCAACGTCCATTGTAGCTCGAGGCTCGTGCTATAGTAGACATTGGCAGCCTTGTAATTGGCTCTAATCCACACCCCTCTGATCTGCTCAGCAATAGTGGGCGCCAAGCTTTAATACATCAGAAAGTAATTCAGCAGTTGCTTCATTCCCCCTTTCCCCTTCACAATCAGGTTGGTTGTATTCAGATTATCTGGCGCCGTCAGCAACACGAGGGCTATAATGCGCCGAAACATTCGTCATTAGACAAGCCAACATACATTTACAAACACCCATGCCTAAAACGGGACTTGAACCCGCAACCTCGCGGTTTAGAAGTCAGCACGCTAACCACTATACCTTTTGGTCGGCCTTTCACAATCAGGAATATAATAAGGACGATACTCACCGGTACGACGTACCTGTACTCTTTTGAGACCATGGTGTACCGCCACTTTTTTTTAACTAATTAATAATAACTTATAAGTCTTTATGCACATCGTGTGATATAAGTCAGTAAGTAAGTAAATACGTAAATTAAATTAAGAGTATTTAGCTTTTTTTTATATGATAAATTGTGTAAAATATTGTGATTTTGTATTTTATAATTAAAAAATACCAGTTACAGTGGGGGTACCGCCACGAACGAAAAGTTTGCGTACCAGTAAAAAAATATTTGCGCTACAACCTTATTGTTCATAATCTACTCCACCTCCACTGAAACTTCCAAATGCCGTAATGATTTTAAACTTTCCATCGATAAACCCCATGTCAATACTGTATCCCATCAACAAAGTTAATTTATAATCATTAAAAATAATTATTAATAATAATAAATGACATGACGCTAAAGAAAGCTACGCAAATTACAAAAGTCTAGTTTTAGACAGTTTTAAATTATTTTTAACTATTAGAAATTATTTCGCTTCAAAAACTAACTAAATCCAAATCAAGTGAAGAAAAATGAAAGTAATCAACGAGTATTTTTTTTTTTTTTTTTTTTGGTTAATAACTTACGACATGGATCGTAACAACGATCTGACAATGCGAGATCTTACAGCTAGCTACAATATTGCACATGTTAAAATTTGAAGCACGGGTATTTAACTATACTAAACTTCAACTAAACTAGACATCACTTAGACGGTAGATCGTCACAGTGCTCATAGGTATTTAAATCATTTTGGCGGCGAGAAAGCATAATGTTCGCCAAACCACAACCCTGTAGAGAACAAAAGGCTATAAGGTTTGGCGAGAATTATGTCTTCACGCCGCCAAAATGGATTAAATACCTATGAGCACTGTGACGATCTACCGTCTAAGTGATGTCTAGTTAAGTTGAAGTTTAGTATAGTTACAAATAAATCGACCGCGTTTCCTCACCCAAGATGCTTTAAGTTAGCAATAGAAACACTGAAATGATTTTCAACCCGATCATACGAAATACGGTCTTGCACTTTTCGTTTCGCAACCGAGCATTAGTTTAATTCTCTTTATAAAGCTGTAGTTGACGACTGTTCATACTTGCATCACCTAATGCAGCAGTTCCCAACCTTTATAATTGTGCGGACCACCTATTTAGTAAAACAAAAACTTTGAGGACCACTAGTTAAATACAATAGGATAAGTGTGTGAGTGCTTCAGTAATTAATAAAACACATTATACAAGATAGATTAAAAGTAAATTTTTATTTTAAAAAAAAAAGGAACTTTACTTATTTGACTTTGCTGTTACAACTAAAATAGACTGAGGGGCGACTGCAATTTTTGGACCCCATAGAACATCATTCTGATTTTTTTATAGAAATTAGAGAAAAGTGAGTAGATTACGAATCCACTGGTCTGCCGTGGCTAAAATGGCCGAAACTGGTCAAAAATCGACTTTTAATAAGTTGAACTAAATCTAATTGCCAAATGAGCCATAACTTGCGAAATAATGAGCATTTTTTTTTTTATTTGGTAACCCTTACTCTTTAATTATCAATTAAGAAGGTTGCAGACGATTCAGATATCTGGCGACGGTCTACCTGCATCTATTAAAAGGGAGCCAAGTTGGCAATAAACATTACGTCACGGATGACGTAACTGATGTCGCCAGTTTGGCTTACTTTTAAAAGATACACATTTTCCAAGCCAGAGATCAAAAATCGTTTGCGCTTTTTCTCATTAAAAATCAAAATGAAGTGGGTTGCCAGACGAATAAGTTTGTTCTCTTTTTGGCAAGTTATGACATATTTGGCAATCGGATTTTAGTTCAACTCATTCCGAGTCGATTTTTGATCAGTTTCGGCCATTTTTACCACGGCAGACCAGTGGATTCTTAATCCACTCACTTTTCTCCAATCTCTATAAAAAATTCAGAATGATGTTCGATGAGGTCCAAAAATTGCAGTCGCCTCTCGGACTATAAGAAAACTATAAAACAAGTAGTCAAAGTTAAAAACAAAGTCAATGTTCCCCATGAGAGAGTCAATATCTGAAAGAAACTGGATAGTCTTATCCATGTTCTTCACGCATCATTCACTCTTTACACTATCGAAGAATAGAATCAAATGACCCGATTGTTCCCATCTCTACCCCTTAAACTCTTATAACATTTATCTTGGCTTTGATTCTCGACCAGCGTCCAAGGCCCAGTACTACGTCGAATGGGTTAGGAACCAATGGAAGGAATGAACTCGGTAAAAACATTGAAGAGTTTCAGTCCCACAAACAGTAAAGGATAACCAGAGTACCATGAAAGAAGAAAATGGGACAGACGCACTGTTTCTTTTCAAGTTTAGATCTGAAAATTGTGTCTCTTTCTAATATTTATTCACAGACATAGGTTGGTTTATGGTCTGATTGGACTTTTTGTTTTTGTTGACTTGTTGTCTGATTCTATGAGATAAGAAGAAACTTTCATTTTACCAAATAAAGCCAACCAGTGTCAGACCGTAATAGAACTCTGGCTATTCCTCAGGACAACCTGATAATTATAAATATTTACAATACAAACAAATAGTAGTTTTTATAACTAAAAAGAATGGTTGGTTGTTTTCAGATTATCTGGCGCCGTCAGCAACACGAGGGCTATAATGCGCCGAAACATTCGTCATTAGACAAGCCAACATACATTTACAAACACCCCATGCCAACACGGTACTCGATCCAGCAACGTCGCGGTCTAGAAGCTAGCACGCTAACCACTATACCGTTTGGTCGGCCTAAAAAGAATGAATTCAACCTAAAGTACGTTAAATAAAAATCAAATTGAAATTTACTAGTGCAAAAGAGCTTTGATAAAAAGACTTTAAAGAAATTCTTTTCAACAAGTTCACTCTACAAAAAGCAGCAATATCTAATAAAAAAAAAAAAAAAAAAAAAAACGTAGTCCTAAAAAGGCTCACGCCAAGCAAAAATATAAAATTAAAAAAAAATGAAGCACTCAGCCATAAAGAGTCTTTTTAATCTAATTTGTTTTTCTCACCAAGTTTGTATTGGTTGATCAGATTGATAGAAGAAGGACAACTTTAATGAAATCGCATACTTATATTTCCTTGGCATCTGATTTCTTTTAATTAAAAAAAAAAAATAGTTATAATGCAGCTATCTATACACATCGATATAGATAAACAACTGGATAGACTACTTAACGCTGGGAAAATGAAGCCGTTGCCAGATGCCATTGGTGGGATAAAAAATACGGATTGCCGAGGATTGAAAATAAAATTTTGGATTTACACAGCAGAAATGTCAATAGTAGACCTTAATTAGTAATAATGTGCAAAAAAATATATACTCTAACACTTAACAAGGTTTTTCACATTCTCATCCAACTATTAGAGTGAACTGTGATTGGTTAACCTTCCCACCAGCTTCGCAATCCCCGGCGCGTTTTTCTCTTTGCATTGACAATGAAGCAGTCTATCCAGTTTTTATCTATATCGATGTCTATACATAGACGATCAGATCGTGGTTTTCATTAAAATTCCTACTTTGGAAACTAGCTAAGAACTTTTTTTTCAATTTTACAAAACTTATAGAATTATATATAATTTTATATATATTTATGTCTAACATATGTTTTGGGAGTAATTCAAAACTGCTCAACGTGTGCTGCAATCTCCCGATCGAAGTCTAATTTCTTATGAGTAATGGTCCCGACATCGAAATAAACATGCAAATAAGAAATCTCTGCCGCAGGAATAAATTTAGCAGAGAACCAGATGAAAGGGGATTTACCTCAACGTTGCAGTTGGGAACGAGATTATTACTTTGAGGAAGAAAAATTCGCCTACGAATATCTTGTTGCTCTTTTGCGACCGTAAAAATATATTTTTGCATAGTAAAACAGCATTTTATGCATTTTTGTCGGCACGATCATGCATCCAATTTTGGTGGCTGTCCATAAATTTCCGGTCTTGACGATCTAGCGTAGGTCATGTTACGTGACTGGGCATGGGTATAACTTCAGTCTTTGAAAACAATGAAAAATGTCTGTTGACAAGTTAATTATGCGAAGTATTCTTCGTGAATACTTGATTCGGAGTAAAGAGACTTAAGAGGATGTCACAGTAAGAATCATTCCCTATACTCGCTAAATTATATTCCCTATACTCGCTATATTACATTTCCTAGACTAAGCTAGATTATATTCCCTATACCCGCTATATTACATTCCCGATACCCTCTACATTGCATTCCTTATACTCGCTATATTGCATTCCCTACACTCGCTAAATTACATTCCTTATACTCGCTATATTACATTCCCTATACTCTCTACATTAAATTCCCTATACTCGTTATATTACATTCCCTATACTCGCTATTTTACATTCCCTATACTCGTTATATTACATTCCTTATACTCCCTATATTACATTCCCTATTCTCGCTATATTACATTCCCTATACTCACTATTTTACATTCCCTATACTCACTATTTTACATTCCCTATACTCACTATATAACATTCCCTATACTCGCTATATTACACTCCCTATTCTCGCTATATTACATTCCCTATACTCGCTATATTACATTCCTTATACTCGCTATTTTACATTCCCTATACTCGCTATATTACATTCCTTATACTCCCTATATTACATTCCCTATTCTCGCTATATTACATTCCCTATACTCACTATTTTACATTCCCTATACTCGCTATATTACATTCCCTATACTCACTATATAACATTCCCTATACTCGCTATATTACACTCCCTATTCTCGCTATATTACATTCCCTATACTCGCTATATTACATTCCTTATACTCGCTATATTACATTCCCTATACTCGCTATACTGGCCCAATGCAATTATAAACTACCTTTTATAAAACCTTGATATTTGGTGAGTAGGTACAAAGATGATTATTTAATGAAATTACATAAATTAAAAACTCGAAAATAGCGTCGATTATATTTTATTTTATGTTTGAAACCGTTACGTCAATGCATATATAGGGGTTCCATCTGGTTTTGTCTATTGCTATTTTAATTTTGATTTAAAATAAATAGACATGAAATAAAAACATTTTATGTTTTTTCATTAAGTGACCTTTCTATTACCAACTCACCAAATGCCAAGCTGGTTATACAAAGTAGTTTCTAAATGCACTTGACTAGAAGATTGTGACGTAGCGGATATAGGAAATGATCTTTTCTTGGATTTCCTTTTAACGGTATGTTTTATTGGAGTGTTAATGTAAAAACTCGTGTCCTGCCTATCCCGTATTCGTGGGCGGGCAAAACATTTTAACAGCACCATATTTGGCTTCCCCCATTATCCACCTCCACAAACTAAAAGAAGAACAGAAAGATTATCTTCCTGATTTAGGGTCAAAATGACTCAAAGTAAATGTCAAAGAAACTAGGGGTGTGGAACATCGCACAACTTTCGATTTCGCTATTATACTGACGTGAATTGGTGTTATTTAACGTTTTTTTTTTTTTTTTTTTTTTTTTTTTTCATGATTTATTTCGAAAAAAATTACCAGTTTGATGATAATTCTTATATGGAACTATAGTTTTATATCTACTTTTAGATAATTTTTACATTATCAATTTCTTGTAAGTGAAATAGAGGAGAAGAGAAAAACAGTCGCTGTTTAGCGATGCTCAAAGGAAGGGAACTCAGTGAAAAAGACATTCGTTTTTGAACTTCTTACGCTTTTATGGCATTTTTACGGGAATTTTCGTAGTGAGAGTGTTTATAATACCTTAAGAGGTATTACCACAGCAATTTTGATCGAAATCGTTAAAGCCATTTTTTAGCAATTGCTGAAATTTTTTTTTTCATTGGCAGCTACTTAATGAGCTTGCGCAATTTTGTCGAAAACCTTAATAGTAGGTCCCATGGCCACCATTAATTCATACCTCAAAATTGAACATTGTAGGTCTATTTGTTTGTGAGTTTTGCTGACCACGTACACACAAAAAAATCTGTAGACCATTTTTTTTTTTTTTTTAGGTCAGGGTGTTCCAAAACGTGGAGAAATGGAAAAAACAAAACAAAAAATTTTGACCGATAACGTCATTCATTAACCATTCATTAACGATTTCATTAACCAATGTAAACATATGATTAATGAAAGTAAAAGTATTCGAGGGAAAAATTATCTCAGATCAGTAATTCATTCAAATATTGCTTTAAAAAAAATATCATGTTAAATATTAGTGCAGCTTCTTAGCAAGAGCGGACTAAGGGGCGTGGAACATCGCAAAACTTCCAATTCCACTGAAAACAGGTCACTACATTTATATTTGGGATGGATTGGTGTAATTTACCGTATTCGGATTAATATTTTCTCTACTTAAAAAAAAATAGGTAGTTTGAGATATTTTTGGCAATAATAAATAAATGACTAAATAAATAAATGACTGACTAAATGACTAGATAAATAAATAAATAAATAAATAAATAAATAAATAAATAAATAAATAAATAAATAAATAAATAAATAAATAAATAAATAAATAAATAAATAAATAAATAAATAAATAAATAAATAAATAAATAAATAAATAAATAAATAAATAAAATAAATAAATAAATGACTAAATAATTAAATGACAAAATAAATGACTGACTAAATAAATAAATAAATAAATAAATAAATAAATAAATAAATAAATAAATAAATAAAATAAACAATTAAATGACTAAATAAATGACTAAATAAATAAATGAATGACTAAATGACAGACTAAATGACTAAATAAATGACTAAAATGACTAAATAAATAAATAAATAAATAAAATAAATAAATAATTAAATGACTAAATAAATAAATGACTAAATATATAAATGACTGACTAAATGACAGACTAAATGATTAAATAAATGACTAAAATGACTAAATAAATAAATAAATAAATAAATAAATAAAATAAATAATTAATTAAATGACTAAATAAATAATTAAATGACTAAATAAATAATTAAATGACTAAATAAATAATTAAATGACTAAATAAATGACTAAATAAATAAATAAACAAATAAAAAAAATTAAAAAAAAACACCGCCAAAAGGGCGAACTTTGCAATTTTTGTTTTCGGTAAATATTACATTACCGCTTTTTGTAATTGAAACAGAGGAATATCAAGATTTGTTGGACGATGCTCAAGGGAGCAAAACACTGTGTTAGAGATATTCGGGGGTGGGGGTAAAATTTGTTACGCTTTTACACGTGGAATTTAGGAGGTGGTGATGTTTAGAATACCTTAAAGAACATTAATTACCACAATGATTAATATCAAATTCGTTAGAGTCGTTTTTTGAGAATCCGTATTTTAATGAAGGAGCTTTCTCATTTACAACTATATTTTTCATGTATTGTAAATAGTATGAACAGAAATGATAATAAAAATAAAACTAATTGCATCTAACAATCTCGCACAACGTAAAACTTAAATATTTAAGAAACCATTCTGTTGGTGATTTCTTTTTCTTTTCTTTTTTTTACTAGCTGCGTGACCCAGCGTTGCGGAGATACGTCAATGTGTATAAATCCTTGCTTTTGACGCTTCGCGAATCACGCTATCTTTTCTCGAGAAAGACTCATTACTACATAACCTCAGGTTCTCTTAGCTCGCGAACAGTTTCATTGTTACGCAAGTACAGGCTCGCTTAGCTCGCTGAGAGGTTCTAGAAAAAAATACAACACCCTTCAAGAAACTAAAAAAAAAAATCCGCGTTCATACAAACTCCCTTCGAGAAGCATAAAAATGAAAAATAAAAAAAAAATCAGTACAGGCTCTCTTCTCTCTCTAAAAGATTCTTTAAGAAAAAAAAACATCTCTTCGAAAAAGCAAAATATGTTCCCTGTTAATACAAATTTAGTTTGTAAAAAAATAAAAAGTGCAGATTCGCTAAGTCCGCCAAAACAGTATGCTCGCTAAGATGTTCTTCGAGAACAACAAGTACAACCCTTCCCTCACCCCCCCACACACACTTTAGAGAAACTGAAAAAAAATTCCCCATTAATACACCTACCCACACTTTTCCTTCCCAGCGTTGAGTATGGCATCCGACAGCGACTGTTTACAGAGTTCATGTTTAACTATACTACCCTTCGTATTATTGTTAACTATTATTATTACAAATTTGATATACTAACTATTATTGGTCCCTCGAGCCGGATACTAACACAAATTCGGAATTTATTTTCCCGCAGACGATTCTAATAACCCGCAATTTCATTTCAGTTTACTTTGCGACCCAGCTGGATCCTCCGAGCAACAGCAGAAACCGTTACAGGAGTCACCAAGGGCGTCGTTTCTCAGCCCCTGCAGCGTCCATCTCTCCCCCACACACCTGGCGCGAAGAGCTGCTAGGACTCTGGTTATGTAAGCACCTGGGCGTTCTGGGGCGATCTTTAACTTCCGGAAACCTCTGCTGCCCCACCACCATCACATACAATCCGGGTGCGCCAACCCCGCACCAATATCCCGCAATCCTGGCGCAGGCATTCAGACGATTTTTCCACAGAGATGGAGCTGGATCGAGGGTGAGTTCGTAATCTGGAATTTTTGCATTGGGTTTGATAGATAAAATTGGTACTCTTCCGTTAGACGGTCCCTGCGGCGACCTCAAATAACAGATAAAACTTCTGTGCAATGGAGTACTCTTTTGCACAGCGGTAACGCATCTGTCTCGAGATACCATGGTCCTCGGATCGAAACACCGTCGCCCGCAACGAAAGCTTGCCATACGCTTTATTGGTGACAACCGGACTAAAACGAATCATGCTGCCATCTATCGGCGCTTCTGAAAAGGAGAAAACTTCATCGCAACATGCGATCACATACGCAACTCGCGTCCAACACCGCAACGGGCTGACACAACGATGCAACTAGCATCACAAACTTCCAACTCCGATCAGACGTTGATCAGAACAACAGTATCGCTCCTTCGTCGCTGGGAGGAAGCTGTGTGGCGACCTCAAATAACAGATAAAACTTCTGTGCAATGGAGTACTCTTTTGCACAGCGGTAACGCATCTGTCTCGAGATACCATGGTCCTCGGATCGAAACACCGTCGCCCACAACGAAAGCTTGCCTTACGCTTTAGTCACCAAAAGACACCAAGCTGAAAGCTGGCGCCGTTATTGTCAGGCTGAAATGTTTACGCGACAATATTATTTTAGCTTCGATGACTTTTATTTTCATTTATCACGGTTTCTTACAGGGTTGTTATAAATGATCGGAGGGATATTAGTTTGAATGAGTGATCCCTGCAATTTGGCGATTTTTATCTGGTACCTGTCTAAAGGAAGAGTACCATAAAACATAATCTCAAGTAGAGTGTGTCGTGTTTGAGGGATGGAACCTTGTCTAAAGAAAATTTCTACCGTCCAAATGTCAATTTCTTGTTTATACAGATTGTTTCTAAGACTCTTTTGACAAAACAAAAGCAGTGAATGTATCAAGAACATTTGACTGGACTTCAAACTACGGTACGGATTCTGTGCCAAGGAAATGTTCGCCAACAAATTTTATCAGCCACCAGTTTTTTACCAGCAAGTGAATGGACGATTCCCGCATTTTTTAGAAACGAGTGAAATTAGTATATATTTATGAAGAATTTCTTTCTGATTCCAAATATTTAGACAAAAGCTCTTTAAAAAATTTAGTTATTTAAATATTAAGAAGCCCCAAAACCGAGCCAAAACCAGTCCGGTCAAAACAGTCAACAAAATTCGTGACGTAAAGAAACCTTATCGTTTCTATGGTTATCGCGAGGTTTCTGCCAAATAGTACGCGTTGATTGGGTAGACCATTGCCACATTCCTTACAGGTTGGCGTGATTTGCGAGAAACTTGCAAATCTGGTTTCCGCTGCTGCATTTCAAGCCAAGAAATTTGTGAAGCCATGACGTCACATTCAATGCCAACGGAAAGAGTCGTTTTCTCGCCAACGTCGAAGAAGGTAATTTTGATCACAATTTTTTTTTTTTTTTTTTTTTTTTTTTTTTAAGCGCATTGAGCAGAAATTTTTGTGTTTATGGCATTCAACATTTAGAATTGAATAAAAAAAAAAAAAAAAAAAAAAAAAAAAATCGGGAATTGTCCATTGCCTATGGGTGCCAGAATTCTGCACGGTTTAATGCAAACAACTCTTGAAATAGATTCAATAGTTGGAATTCTTACTAAAAATTTACTATGGAACTTTAATGGAAGATACTCTTACTTATGGAAGTCACATGACACCCTTGACCATGGAAGTTAGAAAGAGTGACTTCTAAACACGTCCAATAATCACAAGTTGGTACCTCTGATGTACTATCCTTCGGGTCGGAGAAATAGCAGCTCTCTCTGACGTCACAGTCATGCACTTATCGTGTGCAAATTTCAGGTGAAACTGTTAAAGAGATATTCTAGGGATGTTCTACTTCTCCGGGATAAAGGAAAATGACCTCAGATTTGTGCTGAATGAATTTTTCCGCTGAGGCAATGATGGCACAGTTTTTAAGATAAAAACTACTATTTATTCACTCTTCACAGGCACAAAATTTATTCAAAGACAACAGTATAATCCATCTCAAGCTTCAACCCAAGCTTCAGTAAGAACAACTTCGAATACAGCAATTATACAAGTTCACTCTAGTAGGTAAACAAAGCGATCAGCTCACATCGAAGTCCGAAGTCAATCTGAAAACTTTCCCGATCTCCAGTCTTATTTATACTTGGCGCGAGAGAACATTCTCGAAATTTCCAGCCAATTCGTCGGAAAAGAAACATCTCGAAATTTCTCGATTGCTCTAGGTGTTGCCACCTTTTTCTAACTTGTAATATCGCTGTTAATAACTAAGATAAAAAGATAAAAATAAATTACAATAGAATTTTAAAATAATACGTCACTATTTACACTATATACAGACAATTTGTGCAACAGTATTGTTGAGTACTTTTCCTCAATACCTAGTGGTAGCTCGTGGAGTACAGCAAGTACATCCGGGCTGCATCTAAATTATTAGTTTAAAATTAAAATTTACTAATTGCTAGTTTATTTTGATTATTTATTTTACTAATTTTATTAAAATGTAGATTAGATTAGCAAATGATGATGGAATTTCTACGTTAGGTAAAAAAAAAAAAAAATCTCCGATAAATAGCAAAACCGTTTCACAATTGAGAAAAAAACCCCGCTCAAATTAACTAAATCTGACTATCATCGAGTGAGGTACAGCCACAGGAGTGAAATTACAAATGGGCTGAACCGTTGCCATGGTAACTTCAGCTAGTATGGAATCTCCCTCCACGCTAAATGGATACGGCTTTGTGGCGAGATCCAACCAGTTACGAATTTTCCGACTTTGGCGGTACTTGTATATTCGATGTACTGGTTTCCTAATAGCACACATCCTCCCAGGGAGGTCCCTAGGAAGTCCCCAGTCATCCCCGGGACTACGAATGACTTCCCAGGGACCTCTCTGGGAGGATGTGTGCTATTAGGGTTGGCTCGTGTGTGAGTGAATTGATGGAAGAGAAAAGAGCATTTCTTAGAATTTCCTCTCCAAACAGAAATAGTTTCCATGATAAGTGTACGCAAGTGTTTTCCTCTAATTTCCTAAGTTTCAATACTGAAACTTATAATTGAACTATTTTGAAACATGGAGTTACTTCATAAGTAAGCTAAAATAAGTTTTTTTTTTTTTTTTTTTCTTTCTCAAATAATTTTGTAAATATTGAAAGGAAACGTTGAGCTTGATCAATTACTATTGGGCAATTCTCTGCAGTAAGAACCAGACGTTTTAGCTCTTTTTTCTACTCATAAACAAATTTGAATTCAAAGATTATTATGAATCTAGCAATTACGTTTTTGTTTTATATAGCTCTATACTAAACTTCAACTTAACTAGACATCACTTAGACGGTAGATCGTCACGGTGCTCATAGGTATTTAATCCATTTTGGCGGAGTGAAGACATAATTCTCGCCAAACCACAACCCTGTAGAGAACAAAAGGCTGTAAGGTTTGACTAGAATTATGTCTTCACTCCGCCAAAATGGATTAAATACCTATGAGCACGGTGAAGATCTACCGTCTAAGTGATGTCTAGTTAAGTTGAAGTTTAGTATAGTGACAAAATTATATTTAAAATTAATTATTCTAACTAGGTCAAATATACATTTATATCGTCTGACGCACGGGACACTTCCTTCTCAGGTGAGTCAGACGATATAAATGCATTTTTGACCTAGTTAAAATAGTTATTTTTCCATATAGCTTTGCACCAAGTAATATGATATAAAATAAAAACATAACTATTGGATTCATCTTAATTTTATCATTCTTATCTGTTTACGAGGAGAAAAATAGAGCCAAAATGTCCCGTGCGTCAGCTAGAGAATTGCCTTTTTATAGAATTTTCATTCATGAATGAATGTATGGAGTGAGGGGAGAGGGGGAGTCACTGTCCCGGCTGCTCTAAAATTTTTGAATACAGGCTCCTCCGTATATCTTATTTCATCAAAACACTCGATACATAAGCCAAATCACACCCTTGTTACAAAAGTGGCTCAACTCAAAATTCTTCATTTTTTAGTACAAATAAGTGTGTACCGAATCTCAGACTGCATGTATTAGAAGCTGGTTAAACGGCACAAGATTTTGTACTTGTTGAAACCTACTAATACCATTCTTCCATATTCAAGTTTATGGACTTATCTTTAATAGTTTTTGAGTAAAAGTTCCTCACGTCCCCAAAATTGCTGTTTAGAGATATGGGGTGTTAAAGTTGAAAACGATAATACAAATTAATGCAGTTTTTTTTTTTTTTTTTTTTTTTTTTTTTTTTTTAATATATTTAAAGCATACTTCTAATTTAGCGAGATTAAAACTTTTTGCACAGTGAGATTAAAAATTGTTTTTCGTGGTTTTTTTACAATATTAATATCGAAATTGATAGTTTGACTTTCTTAAACTCCGCCTCCCCTAAGGGGACGTAACAGTCATCGACGAAATTTAAAAGCAGTATTTACATCCAACTTCAATGTCCTATAAATTATTTAATTTTCAATATATATGCACATTTTTTGCACAGGATTTATTGTTGAATATTTGTTAATATAGTAATTGTGTAAAAATAATCAAAAAATTGAATAATTTAATTTTATAAACATTTTTTGAACAATGAAATTTTTTAGATTTAAAAAATAGTCATTTGCCTTGGTACACTTTATAAAGAAAATAATCTATAAATATTTATTTAAAAAATACCAATGTTAAGTAAACATTTGGAATTAATTTTCTGACCTATTTTTTAAAGCAATAGTGCTTTTGAAATTTATTAAAAAAATTATTTATTTTGTATGCACTAAAAATAACTTTTTTTTCGACATAAAATCCATAATAAAATATATATATACATATTTATAGTAAATATTTTAGGTCTACAATATAAAACTCACTTCTGTATAATATGTTACACAAAAATTAATATGAAATATGAAATAGATTTTTTTTAAAGTGTACCAAGGCAAATGACTATTTTTTAAATCTAAAAAAATTTCATCGTTCAAAAAATGTTTATAAAATTAAATTATTAAATTTTTTAATTATTTTTACACAATTACTATATTAACAAATATTCAACAATAAATCCTGTGCAAAAAATGTGCATATATATTGAAAATTAAATAATTTATAGGACATTGAAGTTGGATGTAAATACTGCTTTTAAATTTCGTCGAAGACTGTAACGTCCCCTTCGATGTTAAGGAAGCCTGAGAAATTTTATCTCTGAACAATACAATATAATATCTTACTCCAATGAATTTAAAAAAAAAAAGGTTATGCCTTTAAGTAATCTTAAACACTCATGTTGTGCACGGACCAATTAAAAGTGCATATTGTTATGAATTTTTCCACTGAGGCAATGATGGCACAGTTTTAAAATAAAAACTATTATTTATTCTCTTTAGAAAACTCACAAAATTTATTTAAAGACAACAGCGTAATCACTCTCAAGCTTCAGCACAAGCTTCAGTAAGAACAACTTCGAATACAGCAATTATACAAGTTCACTCTAGTAGGTAAACAAAGCAATCAGCTTTCATCGAAGTCCGAAGTCAATCTGAAAACTTTCTTGATCTCCGGTCTTTATATACCAGGCGCGTGAGAACATTCCCGAAATTTCCAGCCAATTCGTTGAAAAAGAAACATCTCGAAATTTCTCGATTGTTTTAGGTGTTGCCACCATTTTCTAACCTGTATAATAGCTGTTAATAAATAAAATAAGATAAAATAAATTACAATAGGATTTTAAAATAATACGTCACTATTTACACTATATACAGACAATTTGTGCAACAATATTTAAGTGTTAATGTTAGTTAATATATATTCTCTGAATAGTAGACACAATTTCCACGTATCTTTATAAACTAGGGGTGTGTATTATTGTGCAGCTTTTAATTACACAAAAATAATGTTCATTGTATCAAATTTGATATGGAAATGGTGTTATTTGTCGTTTTCCAATTTTCACTATAATAATATTTACATGGGCAAAAAAAAAATCCCACCAAAGCGGTGAAATTGCGATGCTATTCGAAAAACATTACATTATCCTTTCTTACACGTGAAACAGAGGAAAATCAATCGTTGATGGGCGATGCTCAAAGCCAGTGAAATGTGCTACACTTTGACGATCAAGGGCAGAGAACTTTGAGTTAAAGGCATCGTTTTTAAACTTTTTAAGCTTTTATTACTCTTCTATTTGAATTTCGGAGATGGGGATGCTTATAACACTTTAAGAGGCATTATAGCAGCGATTTGATAAAATTCGTTGGTAACTTTTTTTTTTTTTGCAATTGCAGAAAAACATGATTTTTTCATGATTTCAACCTTATGCGCACGCGCAATTTTTACGAAAACCTTAATGGTATGTCCCATGGCCCCCACTATCCTATACACCAAATTTGAACACCGTAAATCAATTCGTTCGGGAGGGAAGCTCACCAGACGAACATTTTTTCTATACCACTTTTTTGAAATCAGGATGTTCCAAAACGTAAAGGAATACAAAAAAAAAACAAAAAAAAATTTTTTTTTTTTTTTTTTTTTTTATTGACCGAAAACAATACTTTTATTACTGTTGCACAAATTGTCTGTATATAGTGTAAATAGTGACGTATTATTGTAAAATTCTATTGTAATTTATTTTATTTATTAACAGCGATTATACAGGTTAGAAAAAGGTGGCAACACCTAAAGCAATCGAGAAATTTCCAGATATTTCTTTATCGACGAATTGGCTGGAAATTTCGCGAATGTCCTCTCGCGCCAAGTATAAATAAGACTGGTTAGTTGGTTGGTTGTATTCAGATTATCTGGCGCCGTCAGCAACACGAGGGCTATAATGCGCCGAAACATTTCGTCATTAGACAAGCCAACATACATTTACAAACACCCATGCCAACACGGGACTCGAACCCGCAACCTCGCGGTCTAGAAGTTAGCACGCTAACCACTATACCGTTTGGTCGGCGCATAGATCACTGGGGAGCCCCGGGGTTGTGAAGCCCGTATTTACTTATAGAAAGTAAACCCCCTGAGGGGATAAATAAGACTGGAGATCGGGAAAGTTTTCAGATTGACTTCGGACTACGATGAAAGCTGTTCGCTTTGTTTACCTATTGGAGTGAGCCTGTATAATCGCTGTATTCGAAGTTGTTTTTGTTGAAGCTTGTGTTGAAGCTTGAGATTGATTATACTGTTGTATTTGAATAAATTTTGTGCCTGTAAAGAGTGAATAAACAGTAGTTTCATCTTAAAAACTGTGCCATCATTGCCTCAGTGGAAAAATTCATAACATTACCTTTTGTAAACGTATGGGTAATTGAAAGTAAAAAACTGACTTCTCGATGTATAATAAAGGAAATCCTCCTTGTAGTTAATTTTGTATCGTTCACAAGTGGTTGAGCTATAAACTGTCAAAAACACCTAGCTTTTAAAGTTACACAGTTCTTATCAAAATACAATTATCCTTAGTATTTTATAAAAATTACAGTCTTAAATAATTTCCTCAATACTTCCTCCAAGTCTTTGAATTTCCTGTTCCTTAATTTTCCGATTTTTCATTCACATTTCATTACTTCAGTTACCTCTCCGGTAATTAAATTTCCTCCCCTTCATTCTTTGATCTTTTATAATATTCAAGGAAACACTTAATAATTATATTTTCCCGAAGACACATTTTCTTTAAAAGTATATTATCTTAAAATAACGTATTAGCTTTTTTGCTCTTTCAAAACGCTTTCTCTTTGGGGGTTGTGCTTTTGCGTATCAATTTGCGTGTAATAATGAACTGCTTTTGTGCTTTATTTCGGAATGTTTAATTCGCATTTAATTATACGAACGTATAATTATGTCGCATTTTTTGCTCTGACGGTTTTGAAAGCGATTGTTTCAAAGTTCAAATTCGGTTAATTAATTAGTTACGTTTTTATAGTCAAAATTTAGTCAGCGCTATTTTAACGAAAATCCGATCCAATTTTTCAGTTCTCAATGCGTTTCTAAACGTGCATAAATGAAGAAAAGTAAACGATTCGATTCTTTTCCTTTTTGATCAAAAGTAATACTTTAATTGCCCATTGTGAACATATAAGAATAGTGGAAAGTAAAAATGTACTTTTTTTATCAATCTATTCTTTTTTGTTATTGAAAAAAGAAAAAAAAAAAAAAAAAAAACTATTAATTGATATATCAGGCCATCCTTAAAAAAATAGTCAAATAGAACTAACTCTCTTAAATATTTATACTAAATACTGTCTCAAATTTTAACAATTTAATCTATTATTTAAAACTTCATTAAAACATCCAATGGACAATCCCGAATTTTTTTTTTTTTTTTTCTTTTTCTTATGCAATGCTAAATGTTTCAGAAATGCCATAAACACAAAAATTTCTGCTCAATGGGTTTTTTATTTTTATTTGTAATCAAAGTCCCCTGTCAGACTTTGGCGAAAAAAGAATTCCTTCGGCTCGAATTGAATGTGACGTCATCGAATCTCAAACAACTTGGATTGAAAAGCAGCAGCGGAAACAAGTTTTACAAGTTTCTCATAAATCGTGCCAACCGGTATGGGCTATTTCAATTATCTGCTAAACACCGATGCCAAACACACACCAATTATTTGGCAGAAACCTCACGATAACCATAGAAACGGAAGGAAGTTTTGACGTCACAGCTAGAGTTGAGTGTTTTGATCGTACTGGTTTTGATTCGGTTTTGGGGCATTTTTTCTTTCTTAATATTTAAATAACTAATATTTTTAAAGAACTTTTGTTTGAATATTTGGAATCAGAAAGAAATTTTTCAGAAATATAAACTAATTTCACTCGTTTTTAAAAAATGCGGTGTTCATTGAAATTTTTTGATTAAAACAAGAATTTAACCACCTGGAACCCACTTTAAAGCCATCTCCAGTCCTCTGAAAATCATTCAACCAGCACTTATTAACGTTTAAATAATGTTTACGAAATTTTACTACATTTATTGCCGAATTTTTAAAGTGGCTTCCCTTGGAAAAAAACAAAAGATCATATTAGTCCAAGAGGCGACTGCAATTTTTGGACCTCATCGAACATCATTCTGAATTTTTTATAGAAATTGGAGAAAAGTGAGCAGATTACGAATACACTGCCTTGGCAAAAATGGCCGAAACTGATCGAAAATCGACTTGGAATGAGTTGAGCTAAAATCCGTATGCCAAAAAGAGAACAAACTTTTTCGTCTGTCAACCCACTGTATTTTGATTTTCAATGAGAAAAAGCTCAAACGATTTCTGATCTCTGGCTCGGAAAACTTTTATCTTTTAAAAGTAAGCCAAATTGGCGACATTAGTTACGTCATCAGTGACGTAATGTTTATTGCCAACTTGACTCCCTTTTAATAGATGCAAGTAGACCGTCGCCAGATATCTGAATCGTCTGCAACCTTCATAATTGAAAATTAAAGAGTGAGGGTTACCAAATAAAAAAAATGCTCATTATTTGGCAAGTTATGGCACAATTGGCAATTGGATTTAGTTCAACTCATTAAAAGTCGATTTTAGATCAGTTTCGGCCTTTTTTGTTACGGCAGACCAGTAGATTCCTAAACTACTCACGTTTCTCTAATTTCTATAACAAATTCAGAATGATTTTCGATGGGGTCCAAAAATTGCAGTCGCCTCTCAGTCTATATGAAGAGTCTACAATCTAATGAAGATGAAATACAGTCATTCAGGGTAACTTTGAGCCATAGGGTATAACTTTGCGCCACTTCCTAGTTTTCAGTATTTTTGGTTTTAAAGAGCTGCTAATGATCCACTGCTGCAAAATGCTGGCAAGGTTGTGAAATTGAATTTTTGCTCTATAGTTTAGAATATGAATTAACAAAATAGTACATAATTTATTTGGCCATTCAGTTGCTTTTCTGAAGTACTGTTTGCAAGTTCCATTTAAATGCTTATTTGAAGTTGATGTAAATCAACTAATTTATGCAAGTAAGCATCAACTTACCACTTTATAAGTTATATAATTTTCTGGAAATAGTGAAATTGTTAGTAGCTGATGGTTATTTATTTACTAACATTTGGTAAAAAGCAAAAAACTAAGGCACTACCATTTTACCACGTATTCAGTGCAACTTTGAGCCGGTTCAAAGTTAGGCTGATAACAGTATGTAATGCATACACTGCTCATATAATTCATATTTTATTCCAATTTATTTTTGTTTTTGCTTTTAAATACATTTATATACATACAAATGCAATTTAATTTATGGAATCTTCCCTTGTATGCAAAATCCGATAAAATGAAAATATTGAGAGTGAATTCAAAAAGTACCTAAAAATATTAGAAATAATGCTCTAGCAGTCATTCCCAGACCTAAAAAAAAATCTGCCTACCTGTGATGGCTGTTAAATTAAGGCTGTAATTATAATAATTATGGCTGTTCATTTGAGGAAGTGAAAAATTTCTATGCAAAAAAATAAATCGTAAAGGAATATGTATAGCAAGGACATGAGGGGATCGTCCAAAATCCTCTACTATATGAACTCCTGGTAGACAGCAAGAGTATAAGTCCTAAACCAGCTG
Organism: Linyphia triangularis; assembly: GCA_963978545.1. NCBI lineage: Eukaryota > Metazoa > Arthropoda > Arachnida > Araneae > Linyphiidae > Linyphia > Linyphia triangularis. The sequence continues at coordinate 6,707,274 of OZ021729.1, read as the reverse complement.
ATCCACCTGATGGCTGTGTGGCTAGAACTCAGGCCCCGCATGCCAAAGGTGCCGGGTTCAAATCCTGGGTTAGTCATGGAAGTTCGTTGTAGTTCGGAATCCACTTTAAGCTGTAGGTGGTTGAGCGTATAAACCAACCAACCTGAACTAGATGGTGCAGATGACAGTGTATGTGCAACACTATCATTTTCAGAGAAGGTGAAAGTTGGACAATAAGGACATGATAGAGGTTTATACTGTTGAAATTGTTGTGGAGAATGTTACTGAAAAATCAGAGATTGTTCAAGTGATGGCTGTTGAACACATCAATGAGAAAGGAATTTTATACACAAAGCATGCAAGTGTTTTAGATTTTGGTTATGGCATATGCAAAGTTTACGACCACATAGTTATTCAATACGATGGAGAAATGTACCCATATCAAATTGACTTAAAAGACAACGTGATATTTGGTGGTTCATGAAGAAATCTGGTGCATATTGGAAATGGCCCAATATCAATGGGGATCTGTAGTATGAAAAATTAGGAGTGTTTAAAAAAATTATCTCCAGAAATTATTATTCCAGCTAGAAGACGAGAAGTTTTCTAGATCAATAATTCTTTCTTTGATGCAAAACTATTAATCTGAAAAATGCCAAAGTGGAATTTTTTGAAGTTTGAACTTTATTTTTATATTGTCATACTATTTCTAACATTAAGAATATAATATTCGTATTTGTGCCACATTGTGACTTGCAAACACCATAGTACTTAACTAATTGCATAAGGGCGGCCTATCAGTTTTATTATTTTCTATTCATCTTTTCAATTTTTAATTGATAAAATGAGTTTATATTTAAGTGAATGAACTGAAGATTGTTTTTTCACTATATTTGTATGTTTAAACTGAACAATAAATAGGTTTTTTTGCAATATATTCATGTGATTCATCATCCATTGTTCCGACCTAATATATTCTTTGTAGTATTATTTAAAATATACAAACTTTAGGATGTTGAAAACTGCAGCTGATGATGTTTCAAATATCTAGAAACTTAATTTTACTAGTTCAAATATTGAATAGTCCTAGACTGAATAAAAAAAAAGGTATTTTATATGAAACTTCTGATAGTGGTTCAAAGTTACCCTAAATGCCAGGGTAACTTTGCACCGGGTTATTTTCCAATTATTTGGTGCTTTCATCATCAACATTTACTAATTTGAGTAAATTAAAATATAATTTAGGGTTTATTCTTCCATTTTAGGCCATTAAGTCTAAAACTACTATAAAAACATAAATGGGGAAGAAGAAAATACTGAAAATGTGGTTCAATGTTACCCTGATTGACTGTAATGCAAGAAGCTGTACCAAACTAAACCTGTAAAGTTCAGATAAATCCGAGTATAAAATCCCCGGAATATCAATCTCTTATTAACAAAAAATGACATCTGACACTCGAGCTGTCGTTGATGTTCATGAATTGAAGCGAAACTTCGACGAAATTGCTTCAGCAAAATGTTTAAGGGGATATGGGACACTGAAATCACTAAAAATGACGTTTTTTGTTTTCATTCTATAAAAATTGCTTATGCCACTAGCTTTAATTTCGCGTTTGAATTTTTGAAATCCGATGATTTTAAGTGGTAAAATCTTTATTTTAACTAACTATTTTAACGCATCGCACACTTGTTGGCAAGGCTAAAAATGCGTTTTTCTCAGCTTTGCTTTTTCCCATTTTACTTATGTTCGAAAAGCTCCTTGCGTTTCATTTTTTGATAAATCCACCTAATTTTTTTGTATTAATAATTTTTAATGTACTATAAAGAAATTTACACATGCTTTTTTATGTCACATAATTTTTTATATTTTTTTTCATGTTGGGAATTTGAAGTATGTGCATTTTTTAATGAGAAATCACTGGCGCCAAGTTTGAAATTTTATTTCTGTTCAACTATTGCACCTAAAGATAAAAGCATGTTTGAAAATGTTTATAATATACTGATAAACAACTTCAAATTTTTCTTTCATGTTCGTCAAAATATTGTGTCGCGAGGAGCATTTTGAAAAAAATTAAAATTTCGTGTTATTTTAATGCATTTTTCTCAATAATTTACTATCTATTTTATATTATCTGCTCAAATTGTGTTGTTTTGTTTAAAGTCACATCTTCTATGTTTATGCCAAATTTTATTTAATTCGTGGCAAAACTAAAGAATTTTGGCAAAAGTGTCCTATGTCCCCTTAAGAACGGATCAAAGACGTGAACTGCAAAGACGCCTACGTCAGCAATATGTCCCAAAAGCAAAATGTCACATTTGAAGCCTCACACTAGAAAATCGCGGATGATAACCGCTCAAAGGAAGTATATATAACTCAAGAAAAGACTGTCACGTAAATCGATTATCATCCTGATATTTTATAAAATCCTCAATTGAGAATAAACTCAAATGTCACCGTTATTGTATCAAACTGCTCTTTTAAATCCATGATATTAACTTCGATTTTGTGTGTCTGTTTGTCGATGGGAGAGGAATCTGAGGAGGCCTTATTAACCCCCTTGCCGTCATCCAATCGGGCTGAAACTTGGCAGATAGATTCGATGTCAATGAAAATGCATTCTATTAAATTTTGGGGCTGTTACTGTCATTAAAAGGTCGATTTTACGGAATACTAATAAACCAACTTGCCGTCATCCTATCGCATTAAAATAGCATTGAACCGATCATTGTTGAACCTCTTTCCTGTGGCCAATTCTTTTTTAATAAGTAAATAATAAAATTGTTTTAATCAGAATAAATATGTGATATTTGGATGTGAGAGCATAAATTCATATTCATTTTTAATAAATAAATTTTGAAACGTAGTTTGCCGCACATTTTGCTGATAGGAATGTTTTTGATATTTAAAATTAGATGGAAATTCAAGTACGCGTTTTTTACAGAATCGGCGCTGTGTTAATAAATATAAAAATTGGCGATGCACATAAAGGATTTTATTGGTTATATTATTTTTTTCTAATTATTTTGTTTTAAAGGAATAAGTATTGCAATAACAAGTTTGCGATTTTCATTCGGATTATACAGGTTTTTATGAGAAACATCATAGTACTTCTTACATTTCACTTTTTATGTAAATAATGAAGTGGGAGTGATGAATGGAATAGATGGAGGTGTAAAATATTTGGCTCTTTTTTAAAATATGCAAGTATTTTTCTCCGGAGATTAAATTTGGTCCGCATCCTTTCTCATTGAAAATTAAAAGACAGTTACAATCGGATTTAGTTCAACTCATTCAAAGTCGATTTTTGCCCAGTTTCGGCCATTTTTACTCCTGCAGACCAGAGTATTCAGAATCTGATAGCATTTCTCTACATTAAATACAAAATGATACTCGATGGGGTATCTAACCTTGCAGCCACGTCTCTCACAGTCAACAACAATTATGCAATGCTGAGTTGTAGCTCGATTTCAAAGACAACAACACATGACCCGAAACACTTATTGCAAAAGTGACACAACTCTGAATTCTTCCTTTACGTGTTAAATTACGTACTCAATCCAAGACAGAGCGAACTTGAAGCTGGTTAAACGACACAAATATTGTTCGCAAGTTGAATTCAAGTTGAAAACGAGTCTAGCCGTTCTTCCAGGTTCAAAACCATGTGGTCTATGGTTCTGTACACACTTTAATTCCAAAATGAAGAATTTTAAGTTGTGTTTCCTTTGTAGCAAGGATTACTATATATTCAGTGAAGGTCCTTGTAAGGATTATTACCTATACTCTAGAGGTCGGAAATATCGATCAAAATAAATATCGATACCATATCGTTGCACAGAAAAAAAAAGATCGATAAAATATTGATATATCGATACATGATTTTTTTTTTTTCAGAGTTTTTCGGGACAAATTTCTACTTTTCATGAATTCATACCGAAATTGTTTTAGTAAATAAATTATAAAAATTGTTTTAATAAATAAATTATAAAAATTGTTTTAATAAATAAACTATAAAAAATTGTTTTAATAAATAAATTATAAAAATTATTTTGATAAATAAATTATAAAAATTACTTTAATAAATAAATTATAAAAATTGTTTTAATAAATAAACTATAAAAATTGTTTTAATAAATAAACTATAAAAATTGTTTAATAAATAAATTATAAAAATTGTTTTGATAAATAAATTATAAAAATTGCTTTAATAAATAAATTATAAAAATTGTTTTAATAAATAAACTATACAAATTGTTTTAATAAATAAACAATAAAAAATGTTTTAATAAATAAATTATAAAAATTATTTTGATAAATAAATTATAAAAATTACTTTAATAAATAAATTATAAAAATTGTTTTAATAAATAAACTATAAAAATTGTTTTAATAAATAAACTATAAAAATTGTTTAATAAATAAATTATAAAAATTGTTTTGATAAATAAATTATAAAAATTGCTTTAATAAATAAATTATAAAAATTGTTTTAATAAATAAACTATACAAATTGTTTTAATAAATAAACAATAAAAAATGTTTTAATAAATAAATTATAAAAATTGTTTTGATAAATAAATTATAAAAATTGCTTTAATAAATAAATTATAAAAATTGTTTTAATAAATAAACTATACAAATTGTTTTAATAAATAAACAATAAAAAATGTTTTAATAAATAAATTATAAAAATTGTTTTGATAAATAAATTATAAAAATTGCTTTAATAAATAAATTATAAAAATTGTTTTAATAAATAAACTATACAAATTGTTTTAATAAATAAACAATAAAAAATGTTTTAATAAATAAATTATAAAAATTGTTTTGATAAATAAATTATAAAAATTGCTTTAATAAATAAATTATAAAAATTGTTTTAATAAATAAACTATACAAATTGTTTTAATAAATAAACAATAAAAAATGTTTTAATAAATAAATTATAAAAATTGTTTTGATAAATAAATTATAAAAATTGCTTTAATAAATAAATTATAAGAATTGTTTTAATAAATAAATTATACTATCAATTAGAATATATAAAATATATTTGGATATCAATGCATAATTTCACTTTTTTTTTTTTAAGGAAGAAATTTTAAAAAGTAGTCTATCTCATATTTTGCTGATAGAGATGTTTTTAATATTTAAAATTATATGCAAATTCCAGGCACACTCTGGCAACAGAAACAGAGCTATGTTAATGACTACTAATAAATGATCTTATCTTTCTATTACATCATGTTTTCTTTTTGGTTAAGGTGCCATTTTAACTGTCTCTCAGCCAAATCTGAACCCTAGTTCTGAAATTTTTGAAAAGGGAATAAAGAAAATTGAAAACACACATGGAACTACAAAACGATCATCCAAAAACTAAAAATGTTTGAAAATATCGATATATCGGAGATTCGTATCGATACGAATCACATATACCGATATTTTCACTATCGATATTTTTTTTCTTCTAAATATCGATAAAAATGTCGCCGTATCGATATATCGCCGACCTCTACTATACTCGATATGTTACAATCTTCTAGCTCATTTAGAAAATGCCATCTATGAAACCTTGACATTGGGTGGGAAAGTACGAAAATGATCACCTTAATGAAATGACATAAATTAAAAACTTGAAAATAGCGTCTAATTATATTTTATTTTATATCTGAATTCCTTACGTTAATTCTTATGCAGTGGCGCCACCTGCAATAGTCTTTCTTTTCTTTAATTTTTATTAATTCATTATTTTTTTTTTTTTCAATTATCTTTTTTCTTTTTTGAAATTTCAATTAAACAGACACCGAATGAAAACAATTTAAGTCATTTCATTAAGTGATCGTTTACGTAACTATTAACCGAAATCAAGGTTTTACACAAAGTAGTTTCTAAATGCACTGGGCTAGAAGATTGTAACATGACGAGTATAAGGAATGATCCTTACTAGAACTTCCGCTTAAACATCATTTTACAAATTCATAATGTTAAATAATTCTTTTGAATGTTATTAACCCTTTGCGCTCGTATTTTGAAGTTGAAGATGAATATTTTTGCACTTGAATCGTAGGCTTTTTTTCTCAAACAATTCAACTTCAAGATGAATAATGATTGTCAACATTCAGAAACCAGTCAGAATTCCAATACTGTGACATTCTTTAGATTCTGACAAAATAAATCTTCGAAGTTTCTGGGCACAACTTCTCTATGCAAATTCGTATTTACTCTCCTAGATATTTACCCTTTGATAAACTCCGTGATCATAAATCTCATCTCGGAATGGAAATAAAATCTATTACAATATTTAGACTTTAAAGTACTAACAGCGGGACAAATATTTCATTTCGCCACCTCTCCACAAACCTGTAAAAATTTGTTTTTCCGATACACTTATAATTTCAAGTAAATGGTGTTTTTATAAGTTTTTTTTTTTGTATTTGAATATTTTTGCTTATTGTTTTCTAACATATTGTACATAAAATACAAACTTTTAGAAGCATTGGAATTAATAATAATTCCAATTCATTGGAATAATAATTCCAATATTAAGTTCGTTCTTCAAATGTTGGTTAGCAGCACAAGCTTATTTTTCTCTATATACAAACAAATGGATGATTTTCATTCTCTTAAGCTACCATCTTGGCCTTACATTGTCTTATATGCTTGTCTCTAGCAAACTTCCAAATAGAAATAGAACGAACTTCATGGAAGTGAATTGCAAAGTCTTAATGGGTACCAAATGGTTAAAATTGGCACCATGAGAAAACTGACTCGACTTATGTATCGTCATTAAAGTGTTAAAATTAGTTAATAGCGATTGAAATAGTTACTTTTTCTATGTTTGTCCTTGTCGATATTTGTACTAAATTTAAGAATTTTGGCTGTATGGGAAGTGTGAGAATCGGTTATGAGTCAGTGAATGAGTCAGTCAGTCGAGTAGTCAGTTAGGGCTTTGGTTTATGTATACACTATCTACCAATAAGTATTTGTACACTCGTGCAATTGAGAATGTCTGCAGTCTTGATCTACGTCACCCTTGATCCCAATTCATGGTAGGCTCAACGCTGTCTACTACTCCACTAACCTAAATAACTATGTGCTCCCTACGCTGTGGCAATTTTACCGGTTGGATAATTGTTACTTCCAAGATGACAACGCCATTTGTCATGTTGCGACGTCCACCATGGATTAGTATGATGACAGCGGGCAGAACCGACTGGACTGGTCTACTCAGAGTTCAGACGTGAATCCTACGGAACACCTCTGGGACGAGTAGGATCGCCGAATTAAGGGATGCAGCAACCGTCCAAAATCGGTGAACGAACGCACATGTCCACTCCAAGTCGAGTGGAAGAAAATACTACTGTCCATCATCCAAACACTTGTGGAAAGCTTGCCCCTGAGTGTTAATACTGCAATTGCCTCAGGTGGAGGCTCAACCACATATCGAATTTGAATAAATTGTGTTTATTGCTTTTATCACAGGTGTCTAATTACTTATTGGTAGATAGTGTATAGTGATCTGTACCTACCTGTAGGAAGACAAGACTATTTGAGTCAAATGAGTTCGAAAGTGCACATTTTATTTCATATTTTCACTGAAGATTTGACAAAGACAAGAAATGTCAATGATAAAATCAAGTTTATCACCAAAATATAAAATATTCACATTCGTAGGTCAAGGCTACACTTTCGGCTCAAGTGGGTATATATGTAATGTGACCAGATTTTCCGGAAATCCCAGATCTCCAGAAACTTCATCAGTTACCTACTCTGTTAGTTTTCAAGTTCTGACGACATTTTTGTTTCGTTTAGAAGAACTTTGGAGGGACTCTGTAATGGCAAAGTGGCACAATTTGGACGGATTCGGTCAGCGGGACAGCGAGGTGAAAATCGGGGTTGTCCCGCCAAAAGCTGGACGTCTGGTCATATTTTATAAACGTCTCAATTCTTGTAGGATTTACTGTCTCAATCGTATTTAAAAGTGAGTTCAATATATCCCATCAGTTATTAATTGATACAAATATAGATTTATAACAATATCCTAAATTATTGAAAAGAATAGTCCCAGTTGACTATTTATATTATTATTGTTTGCTAAGTGAAAACTAAGTCCAATTAGAATGGGAGTTGTTGTATAACATTAATACGACCCCAAAGTTTTAATATACCTATGAGCCAAACTTTTAAGCAAGAAGTTATGGTCCAAAGCTTAGGAAATTCTTATATTTCAGACAGAAATAAACTCCAAAGAATTACGCATATTCCCTTTGAGGTAAAGACATAACTAAACTTTTAACAATTTCATAGCAAACTATTTTACATGTTTCAATTAGTAGAAAAATAAACGTTATTAAAAATACTATTCTACTTTCCTGTACTCGGTTTTCTAAGACCCAATCGTAAAAGTATGGCCGACCGTAAAATATTCCATCATTATTTGTGACCCATTCCAATTTATATATATATTTTAAAAATTGTGGATTTATGGAGTTATTTGACAACTTTGTCAGTATTGATAGATATTCCTCTCTTCTTTATCGATTACTATTTTGGTGGGTTATCATTTATGGAGCATGTTCTGTCTGGGCAGTGGTTAGGGTAAGATATATTGTGGAGAATTACTAACTAGGCATCAGGAGGAGAAAAGTGGCAATGATGTATCTGTTTGTAGGACGGGTTAAAAAGTGTTAACCCATGTTAAGTCACGCGGTTGACATATGTCCCCCACAATTAATTTCTTAATAGATGACAGCCTATCATCAAATCCTTCTTACAGTTTATTATTATTATTATTATTATTATTATTATTATTATTATTATTATTATTATTATTATTATTATTATTATTATTATTATTATTATTATTATTATTATTATTATATTATTATTATTATTATTATTATTATTATTATTATTATTATTATTATTATTATTATTATTATTATTATTATTATTATTATTATTATTATTATTATTATTATTATATTATTATTATTATTATTATTATTATTATTATATTATTATATTATTATTATTATTATTATTATTATTATTATATTATTATTATTATTATTATTATTATTATTATTATTATTATATTATTATATTATTATTATTATTATTATTATTATTATTATTATTATTATTATTATTATTATTATTATTATTATTATTATTATTATTATTATTATTATTATTATTATTATTATGACTATTTTATTATTATTATTATATTATTATTATATTATTATTATTATTATATTATTATTATATTATTATTATTATTATATTATTATTATTATTATATTGTTATTATTATTATCTATATATATAATTCTCTTGTGTAACGTCCAAATTCGGCTGTATTTCTGTGAGCAGAATGGCAACGACTTCAAACATCCGATCACAAATCTTCTAAATGTACTTTATGCACGAATTTTCAAATTCAGCAATCCAGCCAATCACAAGATACCTTTTGAACTTTGACTAATACATCTGGCAACAGCAACCACTTGGATTCGCTATATTTTGTTTTTCTTATTACAGTCTACAGTTAGAAATTGTTGCCTATTTAAAACGTATTGATTTAATAGTTACGATGATGCAAGAATAAATAGATCTAAGATGTGTACATTTCTTTTGGATTAGAATTCCTGATGAACCAGACTTTTCGGAAAAGTTATCTGCTGGAACATATTCCGGAGGTCGCCGGGTTGCATTCAGGGCTAAATCGCCAACTTTCAAAAAGTTGCTAAGAGGCATTGTGTAGTAAATCTGAACCTATATTCATTTCTAATCAGTGCAAATTCAGCTATTACGAATTGAAAACTATCAAAATAACGAATAAAACCACCCACTCAACTTCAAAATCTCATATGAAATTTAAAAAAAAAAAACTTTTGGCGAAATAGGGTTAATTTTCTGGCCAAATTTATTTTTCAAAAAATTCCTGTTGATTAAATGTCGGATAATTGGCCTTTCACTGTTTTATTTTATTTTCTAAGTATTGCAAAAAAGATCATGCGAACATATGATTGCTTCGTTAAGAAATTTCGATAAGCAACTTTAATTATTTTGGCGCTTCATACGAAACCAGCCCGTAAATTCTAATTTTTCAATGAAATAACCGATCTTTTTTAAATATATGTACGATACTGTTTATTTTTGTTGTTTTCCAAGAACTTTCTAATACGATACCACACTGTCCCTGCTTGACGCGTCTCGACAGCAGTAGGCTAATGGCGTGGCAAGTTTTCTGGCTCTTCATAAATAACAAAACGTTTTCAGTTTCATGGCATTATGCAGCTGAAATAGCTTTTGCTATAGCATATTTTAAATGCTTCACTTTGAGGCGAGCAAAGCGAGCCAAGGGGATTGCTTAGCAATCCAGGGGGTTGGTGAGCTACAGCGAGCAGGGGACGGAGCCCCCTAGTATTATTATATTATTATTATTATATTATTATTATTATTATTATTATTATTATTATTATTATTATTATTATTATTATTATTATTATTATTATTATTATTATTATTATTATTATTATTATATTATTATTATAATTATTATTATATTATTATTATAATTATTATTATATTATTATTATAATTATAATTATTATTACTATAATTATAATTATAATTATTATTACTATGATTATAATTATTATTATTATCATTTTCAAGTTGTTTTAAAAATATTTTTTTTAATTTTTACTTTTTTCTGTTCAATAATGTTGTGTTTTTAATTAAAATACACACTTACTTTGATATTTGGTCGCGAATTTAACGGTATGCACGAAAATTTGAATTTGGGGGACATTTGCCCTCCACGCTACTAACCGCGAGACAAAAAGTAGCTCGCCTAACAAAGAGTTAAGTACAGATTATCAGCCACTTCTGCCCACTGGATGGCTGTGGGGTTAGTTCTCTGAGCTCGCAAAGCATGACCCACAGCTTAAAGTGCATTCCGAACCGCAACGAATATCCATGCCTAACCTTGGATACAAAATCGGCACCTTTGACGTTTCATATGATGCAAGAACGAACTATTAACTTCATTTTAAAAATCTTTTGCTGACTGATTTTGCTTTTATACGCTCAATGATCTATTTTTATGTACAATAACGGTTAATCAGGCCGTCACCTACAGCTTAACGTGGATTCTGAACCACAACGGACATCCATATCTAACCCAGGGTACGAACTCGGAACCTTGGCATGCGAGGCCAGAGCATTAACCACTCAACCATTAGGTGAGCTTAAAAAGGATTCGTGGTATAAAGAGGGATTTAATACAACTTTCGATTGTTGGAAAAGGGGACAGGGAAGTTTGGTTGTGTAAATGTATGTTTTCTAAGTTAAAATATTTCAACAAATTGTTTACTTCATAAAACTCATTTTTAAAGGTGCATTTCTGAAGCATCCTTCTTTAATCTTTAAATATCGTAGGTTGGTTGGTTGTATTCAGATTATCTGGCGCCGTCAGCAACACGAGGGCTATAATGCGCCGAAACATTCGTCATTAGACAAGCCAACATACATTTACAAACACCCATGCCTAACACGGGACTCGAACCCGTAACCCCGCGGTCTAGAAGCTAGTACGCTAACCACTATACCGTTTGGTCGGCCATGGGAGGATATTAAATAAATATAGAGTGGACCTTTTCTGTCAACAAGCAAGATATTATACATAAATGTAATCGTATGTAGAAAAAAAATCTCTTTTAGCCCTTATAATAACTTCTATGCTTATTATCCAAGAAGAACGTTTACGTGATAAAAAGTCTATTTTGGGATTAGGTAATGAAGCATAATTGTTCATAAAACTCATTAAATAAGAAATAATGACTAAACCCTGTTTCTCTTCTTAAATTAGCTTTTCTTTAAATGATCTGCTTTAAATAATTAGCTCTTCTTTCAATTTATCAAACTAATGAGTATTTATACCTAAATAACGCGCATAATAAACAATCATTAGGACTTTTTAAATTAATATTGACTTGGACAAACACAAATAAAGTCGAAGAGTTTAAATTTTTTTTATTAGATTTCGGTGAAAAAAGCATTCTAATCTCTCCAACATAAATCAGTGGTGGTCCTTGATCAAAAATTGAAAAAAATGATCAGAAAAGGGACCCCTCCCTTTCCACATTCATTCATGAATGGAAATTGTTTAATCTTATATCCTCAAACGCAAAGTTTTTGCCGACCAAACGGTATAGTGGTTAGCGTGCTAGCTTCTAGACCGCGAGGTTGCGGGTTCCGAGTTCCGTGTTAGGCATGGGTGTTTGTAAATGTATGTTGGCTTGTCTAATGACGAATGTTTCGGCGAATTATAGCCCTCGTGTTGCTGACGGCGCCAGATAATCTGAATACAACCAACCAACCAAACGCAAAGTTTCCTTTCAATATTTACAAAATGATATGAGAATGAAAATAGAAAGAAAAAAAAATATTTAAACTTACTTATAACGACGTTCCATCTCTCCCACCCACACATCTCGACTCCCTAACACACGAACCAATCAGTGCATCGAATTCACAAGTAGTACAGCCGATGTCTCGAAATGGCGAAGGCTGTATATGACACCCCCCAAGCCATATACATTTAACTTGGAGGGAGATTCCATACTAGCAGTTGTTTCCATGGCAACGGTATGTAGCTATTTTGAACTTTCACTCTTGACCATCGGCAGATTTAGTTGATTTGAGCGGGGTTTATTCCCTTCAATTGTGCATTGAGCAACAAGTTTGTTATTTATCGGATTGATTTTTTTTTAACTTACCGTAGAAATTCCATCATTATTTGTTATTCTAATCTACATTAAAGAAAATTAGTAAAATAAATAATCAAAGTTGTCTAGTAATTAGTAAATTTTAATTTTAAATTAATAATTTAGATACAGCGCGGTGTTGAGGCCACATAACTTACCTCTACAAAAGTCATTTCCTGTCTAAACACTACTAGGTAGCAATTAGAAAATGTTTGTCAGATGATAAAACACCGCCAAAAAACATCGCCAAGAAACATCTCAAGAGCTCATCTTAAAGCTTGGCGTCCATTATCGCTAAGCAGAGCAGAGCAGTTCAGAGCGGAGTGGATTAGAGCCAATTACAAGGCTGTCAACGTCCATTGTAGCTCGAGGCTCGAGCAATTAGAAGATGTTTGTCAGAAGATAAAACACCGCCAAAAAACATCGCCAAGAAACATCTCAAGAGCTCATCTTAAAGCTTGGCGTCCATTATCGCTAAGCAGAGCAGTTCAGAGCGGAGTGGATTAGAGCCAATTACAAGGCTGTCAACGTCCATTGTAGCTCGAGGCTCGAGCAATTAGAAGATGTTTGTCAGAAGATAAAACACCGCCAAAAAACATCGCCAAGAAACATCTCAAGAGCTCATCTTAAAGCTTGGCGTCCATTATCGCTAAGCAGAGCAGAGCAGTTCAGAGCGGAGTGGATTAGAGCCAATTACAAGGCTGTCAACGTCCATTGTAGCTCGAGGCTCGAGCAATTAGAAGATGTTTGTCAGAAGATAAAACACCGCCAAAAAACATCGCCAAGAAACATCTCAAGAGCTCATCTTAAAGCTTGGCGTCCATTATCGCTAAGCAGAGCAGTTCAGAGCGGAGTGGATTAGAGCCAATTACAAGGCTGTCAACGTCCATTGTAGCTCGAGGCTCGAGCAATTAGAAGATGTTTGTCAGAAGATAAAACACCGCCAAAAAACATCGCCAAGAAACATCTCAAGAGCTCATCTTAAAGCTTGGCGTCCATTATCGCTAAGCAGAGCAGTTCAGAGCGGAGTGGATTAGAGCCAATTACAAGGCTGTCAACGTCCATTGTAGCTCGAGGCTCGAGCAATTAGAAGATGTTTGTCAGAAGATAAAACACCGCCAAAAAACATCGCCAAGAAACATCTCAAGAGCTCATCTTAAAGCTTGGCGTCCATTATCGCTAAGCAGAGCAGAGCAGTTCAGAGCGGAGTGGATTAGAGCCAATTACAAGGCTGTCAACGTCCATTGTAGCTCGAGGCTCGAGCAATTAGAAGATGTTTGTCAGAAGATAAAACACCGCCAAAAAACATCGCCAAGAAACATCTCAAGAGCTCATCTTAAAGCTTGGCGTCCATTATCGCTAATCAGAGCAGAGCAGTTCAGAGCGGAGTGGATTAGAGCCAATTACAAGGCTGTCAACGTCCATTGTAGCTCGAGGCTCGTGCTATAATAGACATTGTCCGCCTTGTAATTGACTCATCCACTCCGCTCTGCTCTGCTCTGCTTAGCGTAGTGGACGCCAACCTTTACGAACTGTTAACGTCTGTGTTGCCAAATGCTCACCAGTTAAACCACAGCCTGACGCAGGTTAATGTGGTTCACTGCACGCGATGAAACCAGCTGATATACAAATGGCCTTCATGCATATATTCGGAGCTGACCAGACTACTTAAAAAGACGGATTCGAGGAGTGAACTCGCGACTTGCTGTTTCCATAAATACTTTCTCTGTTCTTTGAAAATATGGCTGCAAATAATCGTCTCCAATAAAAATAAATATTTTAAACTACGAATTCATTTTTATTCAAGCTTTTTTATTGCTTTACAACTGAGCCGCCAACTAGGATGTACTTGCTGTTCCTCACAAACCGCCACTGACATAAATTTTACTGATGATATAGATGGTTATAAATGAGCCAAAATTTTAATAACAGGGCCTCCTACATATTGTTCGTTTGGAAAAATGCAAGGCGCTCTTGGTTGGTTGGTTAAACCCCCGAGCTGGGGGTAGTGAAGAAAGGACTATGTGAACGAGCACCTGCCTCCGCGTAGAAATAGGATATAACCAACTACGAAAGACTCCGAGGTGTGAAGGAGTAAAGCATAATAGTCCGAGAGGTAATTTTTGGACCCCCGTCATTTTGAATTTTTTATAGAGAAAAGTGAGTAGATTAGGAATCCACTGGTCTGCCGTGGCAAAAATGGCCGAAACCGATCAAAAATCGACTTGGAATGAGTTGAACTAAAATCCGATGACCAAATATGTCATAACTTGCCAAAAAAGAGAACAAACTTTTTCGTCTGGCAACCCACTGCATTTTGATTTTCAATGAGAAAAAGCGCAAACGATTTCTGATCTCTGGCTCGGAAAACTTGTATCTTTTAAAAGTAAGCCAAATTGGCGACATCAGTTACGTCATCAGGGACGTAATATTTATTGCCAACTTGGATCCCTTTTAATAGATGCAAGTAGAGCGTCGCCAGATATCCGAATCGTCTGCAACCTTCTTAATTAAAAATTGAAGAGTGAGGGTTACCAAATAATAAAAAAATGCTCCTTATTTGGCAAATTACGGCACATTTGGCAATTGGATTGAGTTCAACATATTAAAAGTCGATTTTTTTTACCAGTTTCGGCTATTTTTGCTACGGCAGACCAGTGGATTCGTAATCTACTCACTTTCCTCCAATTTCTATAACAAATTCAGAATGATGTTCGATGGGGTTCAAAAATTGCAGTCGCCTCTCAGTATATAAGCCGACTAGGAGAACATTGAAAGAATGGCACAATCCACTCTTGGAGACTGGAAGTTCGCCGATGTGATGATAGCTGTTGTTATTATGCAAGGCTGGTTGGTTAGTTGGTTGAACTCCCGGCTAGGAGTGGAAAAGAAGGACTTTGTGAACTAGCACCTGCCTCCGCGTACATATGTGAGAGAACCACCTCTCTGGAACAGGTTGAGGTAAAAAAAAAGAACTACAAAAAATGGGGTTATCAAATCATTTCGGTGCAGAAGGAATTTTATGATGTTGCCATTTCAATGCTTTCTCCGGGTGAGGATGTGGACTTATTATGCAAGGCGTACATCTGAAAAGAGTGTGGGAAGAGTTGAGTTGAGTTGAAATGAGATATCTGCTCGTCTGATTAGGCAGCTTGATCTCAACTGTTCCAGAAATTACGTTGGATAAGGAGGAAGATGAGAAGACAAAAACTAAATTTTCGTTTAATTTCCTTGAAGGAGGTATTGAGGGTGATGATCGATTGGAAAGGAATGCATGTATTAAACTTGAAGTGGGTGCATTTTTGGGGTCTTAAATTGTATGAATTTCTAGAGGTATTGATACATTTTGAATATGTCGCGGGATATGGCGTTGATTTTGAGCGTTGCATCTTCATCCAAATTGAGCCAACCAAACGGTATAGTGGTTAGCGTGCTAGCTTCTAGACCGCGAGGTTGCGGGTTCTAGTCCCGTGTTAGGCATGGGTGTTTGTAAATGTATGTTGGCTTGTCTAATGACGAATGTTCGGCGCATTATAGCCCTCGTGTTGCCGACGGTGCCAGATAATCTGAAAACAACCAACCAACCTGTATTCAAACCCTGCACCTTTGGCATGCGAGGCTAGAGTGCCCACGGTTATTAAGTAGGTCTATACGCATTGGCAACTTTAATGAGCAACTGCAACTTATTTAAGAGAATATAAGCTCAGATGGAGTTTACAGGATACAGTGTCATGATTTTAGTTTCAACTTTAGACGTTTGGAAGTGAGAGCTACTCAATGGGAAATGGAAATTCTTAATAGGTAACCCTGGTAAGTATCATTCCCTATACTCGCTATGTTGCAATCTTATAGCCCAGTGCATTTAGAAACTACTTTGTACAAAATCTTGAAATGTGGTGAGTAGATAATGCGAATCTCATAAAATTTTAACTTACAAAAACTTAACTAATAGAAACCATTAACAATACAATGAACCCAAGACAATCCCTCATCTGAAAATAAAACAATTGTTGTTGAATTTAAAAAAAAACTCTTAATGGATTTAGGAAACGTTTATTTATCACATAACAAAAATAGTAACAATAGTTGTTCGTTTAGTTTTAGATTTCGACAAACGGTAAACACTGAAATAAAGAAGAAAAAAGAAGTCCCGCAGTTTGGCAAGTTTGAAACTTAATTAATAGAATTTTAACTAATAGAAACCATTAACAATACAATGAACCCAAGACAATCCCTCATCTGAAAATAAAACAATTGTTGTTGAATTTAAAAAAAACTCTAAATGGATTTAGGAAACGTTTATTTATCACATAACAAAAATAGAAACAATAGTTGTTCGGTTAGTTTTAGATTTCGACAAACGATAAACACTGAAATAAAGAAGAAAAAAGAAGTCCCGCAGTTTGGCAAGTTTGAAATTTAATTTTAGAATTTTAACTAATAGAAACCATTAACAATACAATGAACCCAAGACAATCCCTCATCTGAAAATAAAACAATTGTTGTTGAATTTAAAAAAAACTCTAAATGGATTTAGGAAACGTTTATTTATCACATAACAAAAATAGAAACAATAGTTGTTCGGTTAGTTTTAGATTTCGACAAACGATAAACACTGAAATAAAAAAGAAAAAAGAAGTCCCGCAGTTTGGCAAGTTTGAAATTTAATTTTAGAATTTTAACTAATAGAAACCATTAACAATACAATGAACCCAAGACAATCCCTCATCTGAAAATAAAACAATTGTTGTTGAATTTAAAAAAAACTCTAAATGGATTTAGGAAACGTTTATTTATCACATAACAAAAATAGAAACAATAGTTGTTCGGTTAGTTTTAGATTTCGACAAACGATAAACACTGAAATAAAGAAGAAAAAAGAAGTCCCGCAGTTTGGCAAGTTTGAAATTTAATTTTAGAATTTTAACTAATAGAAACCATTAACAATACAATGAACCCAAGACAATCCCTCATCTGAAAATAAAACAATTGTTGTTGAATTTAAAAAAAACTCTAAATGGATTTAGGAAACGTTTATTTATCACATAACAAAAATAGAAACAATAGTTGTTCGGTTAGTTTTAGATTTCGACAAACGATAAACACTGAAATAAAGAAGAAAAAATAAGTCCCGCAGTTTGGCAAGTTTGAAATTTAATTAATAGAATTTTAACTAATAGAAACCATTAACAATACAATGAACCCAAGACAATCCCTCATCTGAAAATAAAACAATTGTTGTTGAATTTAAAAAAAAACTCTTAATGGATTTAGGAAACGTTTATTTATCACATAACAAAAATAGAAACAATAGTTGTTCGGTTAGTTTTAGATTTCGACAAACGATAAACACTGAAATAAAGAAGAAAAAAGAAGTCCCGCAGTTTGGCAAGTTTGAAATTTAATTTTAGAATTTTAACTAATAGAAACCATTAACAATACAATGAACCCAAGACAATCCCTCATCTGAAAATAAAACAATTGTTGTTGAATTTAAAAAAAACTCTAAATGGATTTAGGAAACGTTTATTTATCACATAACAAAAATAGAAACAATAGTTGTTCGGTTAGTTTTAGATTTCGACAAACGATAAACACTGAAATAAAGAAGAAAAAAGAAGTCCCGCAGTTTGGCAAGTTTGAAATTTAATTTTAGAATTTTAACTAATAGAAACCATTAACAATACAATGAACCCAAGACAATCCCTCATCTGAAAATAAAACAATTGTTGTTGAATTTAAAAAAAACTCTAAATGGATTTAGGAAACGTTTATTTATCACATAACAAAAATAGAAACAATAGTTGTTCGGTTAGTTTTAGATTTCGACAAACGATAAACACTGAAATAAAGAAGAAAAAATAAGTCCCGCAGTTTGGCAAGTTTGAAATTTAATTAATAGAATTTTAACTAATAGAAACCATTAACAATACAATGAACCCAAGACAATCCCTCATCTGAAAATAAAACAATTGTTGTTGAATTTAAAAAAAAACTCTTAATGGATTTAGGAAACGTTTATTTATCACATAACAAAAATAGAAACAATAGTTGTTCGGTTAGTTTTAGATTTCGACAAACGATAAACACTGAAATAAAGAAGAAAAAATAAGTCCCGCAGTTTGGCAAGTTTGAAAAATGGAACAAAAGCAGTATGTGATACCATTGGCTATTTTCCCCGGTTTGAGCTGGTCGGATTGCAAACAATCGCCAACAATTGAGCGGCATTACCGAGGGAATTTGTGAACAAAAATTCATCTTTAGCAAAACCAAGAGGTGTATTTAAAGCAGCTGAAGTCGTGGTGGTGGTTTGTGAAACAGGAATTTTTTTATGAAAAAAAAAAAAGTTTTTTTTTTTTTATGTTGGAGCGGAAACGATCACTTAATGAAATGAGTTAAATTAAAAACTCAAAAATAGCGTCAAATATATTTTATTTTATAAATGAAGACTTAAAAAGCAAAAGACTATTGATGGTGGCGCCATTGCATGAGAATTAACGTAAGGATTTACAATACAAAATAAAATACATTTGACTCTATTTTTGAGTTTTTAATTTATGTCATTTCATAAAAGTGATTATTTTCATACCTGCTCCCCAAATGTCAAGGTTTTATAGAAAGTAGTTTCTAAATGCACTGGGCTAGAAGATTGCAACATAGCGAGTATAGGAAATGACACTTACCAGGGTTACCTATTAAGAATTTCCATTTTCCGTTGAGTTACTCTGACTTCCAAACGTCTAACGTTGAAACTAAAATCATGAAACTATATCCTGTAAACTCCATCTAAGCTTAAATTCTCTTAAATAAGTTGCAGTTGCGCATTACAGATGCCAATGCGTATAGGCCTAAATAAGAACCGTGGGATTAATACTCTAGATATTAGAGGTCGGAAATATCGATTAAAATAAATATCGATACTATATCGTTGCATAGAAAACAATATCGATAAAATATCGATATATCGATACATGATATTTTTTTATTTGATTTTCAATTTTGTCACAAACCAAGTTTTTCGGGGCAAATTTCTACTTTTCATGATTGCTTTTTTGTAAGTTGTCTACTTTTTCAACTGAAATGGATCTATTACAAATATATATATATATATATATATATATATATATATATATATATATTTTCGCTTAATTGGTGAAGTGATTTCACGAAAAATTTAGATAATTTTCAATAGCTTTTAAGTGTATGGAAAATATTGAATATTGGTGCCGTTTTACTGTCTCTCAGCCAAGTTCAAACATTAGTTTTGAAGTTTTTGAAAAGAGAATAAATAAAATCGTAAAAACACATGGAACTACAAAACGATTATCAAAAAACTAAAGATGCTTGAAAATATCGATATATCGGTGACTTTTATCGATATTTTTAATATCGATATTTTTTTTAGAAGTATCGATAAAAATATCGCCGTATCGATATATCGCCGACCTCTATTAAATATGGATATTCGTTGTAGTTCGGAATCCACGTTAATTTGTAGGTTTCAGCCTGATTGGCCGTCATTGTACGTAAAAATAAATCCTTGAGCATACAAAACCAGCAGCCAATGTGTATAGATGACTTACAATAAAAACTTTGTTTTTATGATTTTTTGATTTTTTTTTTTCTTATCGTAAATATCTATAAAACTTTTCAGAAGGAAGGAAAAATAAAATATTTTCGACACATATTTCAGTTCAATTACTCTACATCGAGGCATACAAGTAAATTAAATGCAGGATAAATTGAGACACGCATTAAAATTCTAAGCGTTCCTGTTTTATTCTTTGATGCACGTAGCACTTACGGAAAAAGAGAACAAAGTTGGTAACTCCAGTTTCCTTCGAGGTAAATCGTGACAAATTACCAGCGATAGAAGAAAAATGCCATCTTTCTATGTCTTCATTTGAATTGCAATGGGAACTTGCCTCTTTGCCTCTAGAATCCGAAAGAATGTCAGAAGGGAGGATTCGGTGAAAGTGTCATCTTCAGGAAACGGAGACACCCCCCCCCCCCCCATTTCGATTGATTCTTACTCCAAGAACTGTCTATTATCGACAGGAAAGGATTTCGGAAATGGATTTTTTTCTAAAAACTGTTTTGTTGAAATCTTAGAGTTTAAACTTAGTGCTATTAGCAATCGGAAATATTAAATAACTAATTTGTCGTCGATAGTTAAAAGGCCCTAAATCCAAACTTAGGGGTGTGGAACATCGCACAACTTTCAATTACACTATAATACTGACGTGGATTTGTGTCATTTACCGTTTGTATATTTTCATCCTCCATTTAGAATGAATGGCCCGTTTGGCGATATTTTTTGCGATAATTCTTGTATGGGTATAAAAAAAAAAAAAATCGCCAAAATGGGGATTTTGGCGATATACTTTTCGATAATTCTTATATTATCCTTTATTATAAGCGAAACTGAGAGTAGAAGAAAAAACGATCGTTGATGAGGTATGCTCAAGGAAAGAGAACTCTGTGTTGAAGGTATTCATTTTTCAGTTTTTTAAGCCATTAAAACATTTTTACGGGAATTTCAGTGGTGAGGATGTTTAGAACAACTTAAGAGGCATTAACACAGCGATTTTTATCAATTTCGTTAGAGCCGTTTTTTAGCAATCATTAGAAAACATGATTTTTTCAAAGGCAGCTACTTTATGAGCATCCTCGATTTTGACGAAAACATCAATGGTAGGTCCCATGGCCGCCACTAATCCTCATACCAAATTTGAACATTGTGGGTGAATTTGTTCGGGGGTTATTCTGACCACAGACACACATACGCACATACACACACATACATTTTTTCTAGATCACTTTTTTGAAATCAGGATGTTCCATAACAAACAAGAAATGCAAAAAAAAAAAAAAAATCGATTTTTTTTTTTTTTTTTTTTTTTTTTGACTGATTGCTATACTTTCATTGCCCTATGTATACATATGGGTAATTGAAAGTAAAAATATTCAAATACATATTTTGATACTTGATTAGTCCTGTGGCGGCATTTTACCAAATACAGCAACTTACCTATACAACTCAACTCTGAATGGGCAGCGTCGAACAAAGCCACGCCCCTTCAAGTGGTATAAAACCCAAAACAGACTCTTTGGCTTTGTATCTCGAGATTTTAATCACTATTTGTTAAGGTATACATATACGTTGGACAATTTTTTTTTTTTAGTTCTTATGCCAGCGTGTCAAATTTTTGTGAGAATTGCAATAGCAAAAAATGTAATGTATTTGCAGTAACAAAAAGTTTAAAAATTAAATATTTATTTAATTAATTGAATTTTAATTCACTAATTAAGGTCTAATTGCAACGATGATAAAATAATACCTAATTAATTTTGAAACAAATTTCTTACTGGAAATTAAAGACAAGGTATTGATACACGGGCCCAAGCAAAATATAATGAATTACTTAAATATTTTTTAAATTTTAACTTTTAACATGAAAAGTACTAGAAAAAATAAAAAATTTCCAAAAATAAAAATATTCAAAAATACATAAATAAATCTATTTTTTACCAAAATTTTTGTTAACAGCTAGGGCCCGTGCTCTAAAATGTTATCTAAATTACACAGTTTAAATTTTAAAAATCAGTTAAATAACTCTTAAGATATCACCGTTGGAGTACGTTCACTCAACAATGAAAAGTAGTTCTCCAGAAATTGAGTTCAAAGTTTTCGACATTTTCTTTTTTCCAATATGTTTTAAACGTCGACCTTTAACGAAATTGCATGTGATTAAAAAAGTATTTTAACAGTGTAAGATAGTTATTGGTATCATTCTAAAGATAATGAATTAGAAAACATTTTAGAATGAAAAAACAAAAATGTCTGTTTGGGTCAATTTTTGCGATTCTCAACGTATATGTATACCTTAAGTTATTTATATTCTTAAATTTTAAGTTTTGATTATTAAAGAGTTTATATTATTATTAAACTAGAGTCAGATTTAATCTACATGATCAGAATGCACTACACACTAAAGTCCTTAGTAAATAATCTTCTTATTTCATTGAATTATTCGAGTTCTTAGGTCATACAAACCTATTCAGCTATAAAAAAATATGTAAATTCAAAGGACGAACGTAGTAGTTTGGTCAAAGTATACGTTCAGTTGGTTCTATTCAGATTATCTGGAGCCGTCAGCAACACGAGGGCTATAATGCGTCGAAACATTCGTCATTAGACAAGCCAACATACATTTACAAACACCCATGCCTTACACGGGACTCGAACCCGCAACCTCGCGGTCTAGAAGCTAGCACGCTAACCACTATACCGTTTTTCGGATTTAGGACTTTTACAACTTATGATGGCAGTAAACACGACATTTTTACTTAATTAGTTTTGTACTGTGCCTTTAATTTTGATCAAATTCGTTAGAATCGTTTTTTAACAATTACTGAAAAATATAAAATTTTCCTTTGGAAATGCGCATGCGCAATTTTGACGAAAACCTTAGTGGTAGGTCCCATGGTCACTGCTAACCTATATACCCAATTTGAACATCGTTGGTCAATTCGTTCGAGAGTTTTGCTGACCACGTACACAAAGTCATTTTTGTAGGCCACTTTCTTCATGATGTTCTAAAACGAGGTGAAATGCCAAAAAAAAAAAAAAAAAAAAAAAAAAAAAAATCGAAATTTTTCTTTGACCTAAAACAATACTTTCCTTGCCATTTGTAAGCATATGGGTATTTGGAAGTAAAAATTGCGTGTCGCATTTTATGCACATCCCCTAATACGAGTATGTGAAGGTGATATCAAAGGATAACGAAGTTTTTCTTTTATATATGTATATAAAATGAAAGTAAAAATATCTTCTAAATTCTGATTTCTTCAATGTTAAGTTATACAAAGCCCGATGGACAATTCCCGCATTTTTAAAAAAAAAAATTTATTCAATTCTTAATGTTTCGAAAAGGCCATAAACAGAAAAATTTCTGCTCAATGCGCTTTTTCTTTTTTTTAATTTGCAATCAAAGTTTCCATGTTAAACGTTGGCGAGAAAACGATTCATTCGGCTCGAATTGAATGTAACGTTAAGGCTTCCCAAACATCTAGGCTTGAAATGTGGCAGCGGAAATCAGTTTTGCAAGTTTCTCGCAAATCGCTCCAACCTGTACGTGATTTGGCAATAGTCTACCAGTGCCAACTATTTGGCAGAAACCTTACGATAACCACAGAAACAGTAGGAACCCTTGACGTCACAGATTTTGTTGTGTGTTTTGATCGGACTGGTTTTGAGTTTTGAGGTTGGTTGGTTGTTTTCAAATTATCTGGCGCCGTCAGCAACACGAGGGCTATAATGAGCCGAAACATTCGTCATTAGGCAAGCCAACATGCATTTACAAACACCCATGCCAAACACGGGACTCGAACCCGCAACCTCGCGGTCTAGAAGCTAGCACGCTAACCACTATACCATTTGGTCGGCCTCGGTTTTGAGGCACTTTCTTTTCTTAATAATTAAATAACCAATTTTTTTAAAGAACTTTTGTTTAGATATTTGGAATCAAAAAGAAATTCTTCATCAATATAAACTAATTTCACTCGCTTTTAAAAAAATACGGTAATTTTCCATAGCAAAGGACCATTTTACGGCTTCATGAAAGTTCTTAGACTCCAAAGCATTGCCAAATGAAATGTCCCAACCGAATATCGATGATTTACCTAAATCAGATCTGTTTTCCAATCAGACAGGACAAGAAGCACAAACACATTGCAACGTTTGTTTTAATCTATCTCTTACATCAAAACGCATCGTTAGTATAAACGCAGTAATTAAAGTTAATGGCCCATGGTTCTTAAGAACCATGTCTTACATGGTCATTAAGAAATGAGAGCATTGTAATGAAAACGAATTTCGCTCAGCGATTCGCAGAAATGGCCACTAACAAAGACCTTTTAAGTAGCGCTTTGTGTAGATTTGTTTCTAAACTATTACTTGATTGCCGTGGCTGGTAGTTACACGATTTCTGAGATTTTCCAAGTACACTTACACTCTTCAAGAGACAGTAATGATTGCATTTGGAAATTTCGTTTAATTATTCAAGAGTATGTTTGTAGAACGTTAAAGGATTTCTTGTATTAAGGTATAGATATACATTAGGAATCGCGAAATTTGATTCAAGTGCACGTTTTTGTTATTTGGTTTTAAAATATTCCCGAATTCATTACCATTAAAATGATACCATTTTCTTCCTGAGACTCAATTTACTTTTTAAATTACAGTGGGTTTTGTGAACCTGTTTTGTATCACGTTCATTAGTGTAGTAAACTTCAAACGCGTTTTCTGAAGAATGACATTTTGGTGTTATATGACTTTACGCCAACGGTCATAACTTCATAAAGAATGGTCCGATTTACAAAATTCTAATTTTGCTTTGTAGACAATAGTTGTGAATGTGTTTTCTATGGAGAATCTAATATATATTGCTATAAATACATTTTTTATGCATATTTTAATCTTAATTTTTTGTTAAAAACTATGTATTTTTTCAAACTTTTTATTTAAAAACTTAATATTAAATAAATATTGAAGCTAAATTCAAAATTCTCCATAGGAACATGCGTCAATATAATATCTCTTATTTGCCATAAAAATAGTACCTCTAAGTTAATTACAAGTTTATTTATGTATGTTCTAATAATGTCCTAATTAGTCACTTTAATTGCAATTAGCTGAATAAAAAATTGACAGAAAAAAAAAGTTTGTATATAAAAAAGCATCATTTTTGATTCTGATATACTGCCAAAAAGTTTGAAATTATAACCTAAAAATTAAAGAAAATCATCTCAATTGTAGATTTATACCTTAAGGTACAGTGCGCAAAAAAAAAAAAAAAAAAAAAAAAAAAAAAAAAAAAAAAAAAATATTCTAACGTTGTCTATATCTTCAGTTCTAATTAACTTAGAATCTTGCGGTTTGCAATATAATGTTTTGTTTGTGATTTTCGATATATTTGGTGCAAATTTTTTTTCTTAGGGGGCTGTTTACTAAGTAAATTTAAATTTATCTTTAAAAATTTTAATACGAATCCCTATTTTTTATGTTTTCATCCAATTTAGAAAACTTTGTTTATCCTAAGTACCAAATTTCAGTTCAATATGTCAATAATTCAATACGAATCCCTATTTTTTATGTTTTCATTCGATTTAGAACACTTTGTTTACTCTAAGTACCAAATTTCAGTTCAATATGTCAATAATTCAATACGAATCCCTATTTTTTATGTTTTCATTCGATTTAGAACACTTTGTTTACCCTAAGTACCAAATTTCAGTTCAATATTTCAATAATTCAATACGAATCCCTATTTTTTATGTTTTCATTCGATTTAGAACACTTTGTTTACCCTAAGTACCAAATTTCAGTTCAATATGTCAATAATTCAATACGAATCCCTATTTTTTATGTTTTCATTCGATTTAGAACACTTTGTTTACCCTAAGTACCAAGTTTCAGTTCAATATGTCAATAATTCAATACGAATCCCTATTTTTTATGTTTTCATTCGATTTAGAACACTTTGTTTACCCTAAGTACCAAATTTCAGTTCAATATTTCAATAATTCAATACGAATCCCTATTTTTTATGTTTTCATTCGATTTAGAACACTTTGTTTACCCTAAGTACCAAATTTCAGTTCAATATGTCAATAATTCAATACGAATCCCTATTTTTTATTTTTTCATTCGATTTAGAACACTTTGTTTACCCTAAGTACCAAATTTCAGTTCAATATGTCAATAATTCAATACGAATCCCTATTTTTTATGTTTTCATTCGATTTAGAACACTTTGTTTACCCTAAGTACCAAATTTCAGTTCAATATTTCAATAATTCAATACGAATCCCTATTTTTTATTTTTTCATTCGATTTAGAACACTTTGTTTACCCTAAGTACCAAATTTCAGTTCAATATGTCAATAATTCAATACGAATCCCTATTTTTTATGTTTTCAATCGATTTAGAACACTTTGTTTACCCTAAGTACCAAATTTCAGTTCAATATTTCAATAATTCAATACGAATCCCTATTTTTTATTTTTTCATTCGATTTAGAACACTTTGTTTACCCTAAGTACCAAATTTCAGTTCAATATTTCAATAATTCAATACGAATCCCTATTTTTTATGTTTTCATTCGATCTAAAATACTTTGTTTACTCAAAGTACCAAATTTCAGTTCAATATGTTGAGAAACACGTCACTTATCAGCGAAAATATTTTTGCCGATATTCAGGGCAAATCTCTTTAAAACCGGGAAGAATCGAACGTTTGCTTGCTTCAAGACGTAATCCCTGTCTTACACGGTCCCTTAAAAAGAACATTTTTACATGTTTGCTGAAATATTAAGAACCAAAAGTCAAAATGGAATGAAAAAAATTCTGAAGGGGTTTTCGACCATGATAAATCTAATGAAAGCAAAAGTGAGTACATGTTTAGATTTAAAAAAAATAATTAAAACTTGTTTTATTAAATGCTAAAACTAAAACTGCTTTTCAAAATGCTAAAACTTCAGCAAATATAAATTGAATGACTTGAAATTTTGTTGTGTTATTCTAAAAATTTATTTAACAAAACTAGGCATAGATTTTTGAATAAAATAAAAACTTTTTTTTCTTCTAAAATTTAAATGTTGAAAAATACCATTTTCTTACCTATAGTTACAGTAATTATCATTTTTCTCGAAAACTAATTTACTTATTCTAAATCTGATGCCTAAAAATATAGAATATATTACTAGGAAATTTTTTTTTTTAAAAAATCATCAAAAAACATTGGAAAAAAAAAAAAAAAAAAGATAGAATTTGAAATTTTACGAATTGTTTAATTTAAAATTTTAAAAATTTAGGGCACTACATGAACTTTTTTTTAAATAAAATTTAGTTTTTACTTAGTAATACTTCCCAATATGTAAAAATTATAATTTTAAAGGCTTAAGGTATACGTAAAGGCTTCAAATCGCAAAACTCGCAAAAATCGGGGAAGATTTGTAAGGCCGTAAAAAAAAAAAAAAGCAAAATAAAAACAACACAAAAGAAGGAAACCCTATGATGGAGGAGCATACTAAAAAAGGAAATATATAATAATTAGTATAATAATAACAGTTTTTTATATAAAAAAATACTTTTTTAAAAGTTATTCTCAGATTGTAGTTTTTTCTATTTTGCATTTCATTCAAACAGTAATAACTCCAGTTTAAATAATATTTTTTGAAATTTGTTTTTTTGCTATTTAATCTGAATACATTGTTAAATGTTTTGACCCTAAATACTAAATGATTTGTAAATAAATATTTTTTAATTGAATTTTAAAGATAAGATTCTGTATAAAAAACTTGGGTTTTTCTAATAGATTCAGTTAAAATAAGATATCACAAAATATACACACTGTAAAATTCTGTAAATAGGGTCAAAACATAGAGCAGAGTATTACGCATTATTGAACACCAAAATTGTATCTGTGGGTTAATTAGAATTTTTGTCATTACCGTTCAAATTTAGCCTAATTAGTTGATTAAATGTTAATTAATTATTAAAATTGAAGAAATTTTAAAAAAAATTCTTATTGGAAACAGTTTAACAAATGATGTACTTTTCAAGGTGCAAAGGTCTAGTTTTTAAATTGAAAATTAAAAAAAAAAAGTTGAAACCTACACGTATACCTTAAATAAAACAAAAAGTATGAAGGGTACCAAGTTCCCTTAAAATTTAACTCTCAAAAAGTATCAAAAGTTGGCCGTGGTTACTGTTGAGCGAGTCTTAGTTAAAAGAAACAACCTCAAAACTTCTCTCCAACTCAATATTCCAGAACCAGTTTATCGTCTATAAATTACCATTCAGATATTTTCGACTCAAACAACAAACCAATACAAGATTCCCTTAAGGGAGTCCAGTACCGAAATTTCTTCAAAAATCCAAATTTATTTTTTTCCTGATTTAAAAAAAAAAAAAATCATACATTCCTGAAGAGAATGATGTTTTTATCTTATTCCTCCAGTGATTAGAACGCCACAAAATTACCTGTGATTTAAACATCACTAATGGGCGTAACACCTTGAAGCGTCTGCTTAAAGTGCGTTTTTCGAGCACTAGTGTTTTTCACAGATGTTGCATATTCAAATCGATATATCTCCAGAACTATTAACAATTGGCTATTCAAATTTTTAGAACATTTAATTTATATAGTTTTAAATATTTTGTCTTCACAGAATTTTATTTTTTTAATTCTATTTTAAAATATAACATTTAGCGTAAAAGATATCATAAAAAAAAAAGCAAAAATTTCAATATTTTAACTTTGAGAATTTTTTTTTATTTTTTTTAATTAACCTATCAAAATTATGTGAAGACAACATTTTCTTTATATAATTATGTATTACAGAAAGCTTTCACTTTGAAAAAAAATTTATTTTTTCTTGACTTATATCAAAATACGCAAACATCAATTATTATGGATTTTTCTTGGTTTTTAATTTTTTTTTTAAATAACTAAACACAATATTTAAAAAAAAAACATTTTCTCAAAGATATATAAATAGTATCTCATACATAATATAAATTTTTTACATAAAAATGTACATAAATAAAGTTTTTTTTATTTTCGGTACCGGACCCCCTTAAAAAAGAAAATAAAGTTCCAGGTCGATCAATAGCCAGGAAAAGACCCGTTGCCACTACCAAATAGCAAATACCACTTAAGATTGAGAGCGGGTCGGTACTTCCAGTAATGGATTCGCAATCATCCCTCCGTTGTCAGGAAAATGATTGCTTAAAAGGTGGTGCAGTCTTCTGAATTCCGAAGAGGATAATTGAACCCGCGATAATACCACCAAACAAAGGGACTGTTAGACATTGGTCCCAAAGATTTAATTACAAAACTTCTGTTTCGACGTTTCTTTCTGGTCTCGAATTTTCACTGTCACTGCATTTTATTACTTTCAATTACCCTTATATACATATAAGGTAATGAAAGTATAGCATTCGGTCAAAAAAAAAAAAAACGATTTGTTTGCATTCACGTTTTGGCCGACCAAACGGTATAGTGGTTAGCGTGCTAGCTTCTAGACCGCGAGGTTGCGGGTTCGAGTCCCGTGTTAGGCATGGGTGTTTGTAAATGTATGTTGGCTTGTCTAATGACGAATGTTTCGGCGCATTATAGCCCTCGTGTTGCTGACGGCGCCAGATAATCTGAAAACAACCAACCAACCATTCACGTTTTGGAAAATCTGGATTTCCAAAAAAAGTGATCTAGAAAAAATGTATGTCTGTGCTATTTCGGTCTGTGGTCATGTGGTCAGCATACTCCCGAACAAATTGACCAAGGATGTTCAGATTTGATCCGCGAGTTAGTAGTGACCATGAGATCTACCATTAAGGTTTTCGTCAAAATCACGCATGCGCATAAAGTAGCTGCCATTGAAAAAAATCGTGTTTTTCAATGATTGCTAAAAAGTGGCTCTAACGATTTTGATCAAAATCGCTGTGGTAATGCCTCCTAAGGTGTTCTAAACATTCCCACCTACAAAATTCCCGAAGAAATACGATAAAAGCGTAAAAAGTTGAAAAACGACATCCATGGACATCCACTCTTTACATCCATGCCTTATCTCAATTTCGAACCGAGACCCACCAGCCTGGTAATCTGATGCGTTTACCACTATACTGAATGGGCGATCTATTCTACCGGGTTAAAAGTATGAAGTATGCGAATTGTTATGTACTTGAAGTAAATTTGTATATAATACCTACTTATCATGATCCTTATTACATTATACTTATCATGATCCTTATTTCATTATTTGCCTTAAGAGCATTTCTCATTCGATAGAATATTTAGATATAATGTAAAATGACTAGGTGAAATACAGGATGGTCATAAACTGACTTTGCCAATATATTGTTGAGTGGACGGGTTCGAAAGATTTGAAGCCAAAGCAGATCAAAACTTGCAGAAATTCATTCCAATATAATTTTTCACAGATCCTCTTACAGCTCCAGAACTTCTCGTTCTAGTAGACACAATACAGCTCTTTTCACAACAATAGAGCACAAAACAGCAGTTAAAAACTTGACAACACAACTGCTAAATCGCCGCAAAAGACAATGCAATACAGTTAGCTTTAGAACTACTCGGAATGCTCACTGAGACTCAGTAATTCCAGTCAACTAACGGACTCAGCTAACAACTAACTCAGTGACTCAAAATCAACTAACTAACTACTACTCCATCTCCCGGAGCTTTTATAGGGGAGGTGAACATACGTGAAATTTCTAGAGATAGACATTTAGGGAACTTTCCAGATCGTAATTGAAAAGTCCTATACATGTACATGAGGACCGAAAATGTCGCCAAATGGTCGCCAAGTTTGGCGACATTTGGCAATTTATCGCCAAATTTGGCGATAAAAATTAGTCGCCAAAACCATCGCCAACTTGGCTCTATCTCGCCAATTTGGCGAGATTGCCATTACCATAATGTTAAATGCCTTGCTTCTTAAAACTCGCTTCCCAGAGTTACCTCTGTAAAACTTGTTATCAAGCATCAATACCCACATTGCGGGGAAACAAACTAACGACGAACTATTGCACTGCCTTATGCAAAATGTACATAATTTTTCCAATTTACAAAATTAACACTACGAAATATTTACAAATATACAAAAATTCGTAACAATATGGATCTCTAAAGGCCGTCTCGTTCAACAGATCGAGATGAAATTTCAGGTATAGTTATTCAGAGGTATGAGCTCGGGATTCTGTGAATGACAACAAAATGGCTCTCACGGTTACAGAAACTCGAAATTTTCGAATGGCAACACCTACTTTTTCCTGTCGCAAATTTCTCAGCGAGTGCAAAAACCCTAAAGAGCGTTAGAACGGTACGTGCATCACAAAAAACGAACGCGTTATGCAAGCACAAAAAAACAGCTCTGTGAACTGCTAACAGAAACACGATCGGGGCACATGGAGGAAATTTGCACTTAGAAAACCGATAAAATTGCCTGTGATGGTACTCATGTGAACTTCGGTCTCAGTCAAATGCAAATTTCCGCTTCGAATGCGTTTTTGTTGGCCGTTCGTAGAACTTTTTTTTGTGCGTGCATAACGCGACCGTTTTTTATGATACACGTACCATTCCAACGCTCTTTAGGGTTTTCGCATGCCCTGAGCATTTTGCGACAGGAAAAAGAAGGTGTGGACATTCGAAAATTTCGAGTTTCTGTAACTATAACCGTAACCGTTAGCGCCATTTTGTTGCCAGTTACAGAATCTCGACCTCCATACCTCTGAATAACTGTACCTGAAATTTCATCTCGATCTGTTGTAAGGGATGGCTTCTAGATGTCCATATATTGCCAAAGTTATTTTACGACCACTCTGTATATACAATTCTAATATTTCATACTTTGCATAAAAACGTCGGGCATTACATAAAATGCATAGGTATTCTATAGAATGCCTGCTTTTCATCCATTGTAGGCAATATAAACATCACAAGAACAAGGAAAAAACAATGCTGAATCCAGTTAACCTTATCAACCAGTAAGCACATAAACGCAAACGATAAATGAGAAGCGATTTCATTATTATATACTTACCTAAAGAAAATGCTTTTTCCGCCTTACACAAAACTGTAAAAAGTATGCATTATTTTTTTTTTTTTTTTTATACTGAACAGCGATATTTTCCAAGAGGAATGTACATCCCATAACAGCAAAAAGAAATGCAATTCCAACAGAACACTCATAATGTCAATCTGCTCATATTTCCCTTCACCTAGGGAAAATAACTTCTTGAATATTCAACGAAATGTAATACCGGAAATTTTATCGGCAAACAAATTTCCCGGGCACGTCTCCCTTTTCAATAAGTAATGAGAAATATTCTTTTTTTTGGGGGGGGGGGGGGGAGGGGGATTCGGAAGGTTTTTTTTTAATAGAATGTGTTTTCTTTTTTTTTTTTTAGTTTTCTGGAATTTATTGACACTGGAATTACCCTTACCCTTTGGTGTAAAGTCATAAATTCGGAAATTGCTTCTTTTTGAAATAATTCTCTTCGAGCTCAGGTTTCAGCTTGGTAGAAAAAAGCATATTGTTGATCCCGGTAATCTTGGGCTTGAAATTAACGAATGTTTCTTTCTCGGGAATAAATAACCAATACAATATATGGACCATTTGGAGACAGAAAGAAAAACTTTAACGTCAATTTTATTCCGGCAGTTTAACCAAAGTTTTAAGTTACATCTCATGAATAGTGTCAACAAATTGAAATCCCAGTCGTTTACTTTATTTTTGTCGACAAGTGTTTTATTACTTTCCTATAAGCTAACGTATGGTAATGAAAATATTGCATTCAGTCCAATAACAATATTTGATTTTTTATTTATTTATATTTATGTATATTTATTTGCATTTATATATATATATATATATATATATATATACTGGGTGGCCCAGCGGGTAATGTTTGAAACAAATGAAAAAATAAAAACAAATAAGAGACATGAGAAGAATTTAATGACGTTCATTGAATGGACATATTGGGCAATTAATGATAAAGAGGTTCGAAGTGCCCGCCATCTTTAACAAGGACAGTAGTTAGGCGGTTCTGGAATCCAACCATTACTCGTAAGCAGGTCTCACTGTCAATCGTGTCGACAGCAGTTGTAATGGCGGTTTTCAGTTCTGGAAGGTTCGTAGGACTTGTCTGCCACACTTTGCTCTTCAAATAACCCCATAGGTAGTAATCGCAGGGGTTCAGATCTGGTGAATATGGGGGCCATTCGATACCACCTTGGAAGTGCGATGGGTAATCTAACCCAATGATTCGATCGCTAAAATGCTCATTGAGCACCTCGAAAACATCCGCCGTACGATGTGGTCTGGCTCCATCCTGCATAAACCAATGACCTTGGACCAAGTCATGACCATGAAGAAAAGGGATGAACTCCTCGTCCAGGAACTTTCTGTAATTCGCCGCGCTTAGAGTTCCATCGATGAAATAAGGCCAAACACACCTTGCGAGGATATTGCACACCACACAAGAAATTTTTTCGGGTAGAGGAAGGAACATCACATTTACAATTGCCCACTCACCGAAGCATGCGCGCCAAGTTTGGCTTCACTCACATGCACCTAGCGCCATCTATTGGACTTTGTTGTAAACATTACCCGCTGGGCCACCCAGTATATATATATATATATATATATATATATATATATTGTTCAAATTTGGTATGAGGGTTAGGGAGCCTGTCATTAATATTTTCGTAAAAATTGCGCATTCGTATAGGTATCATACATAAATTATACTTTTCAGCAAATTGTCAAAAAACGGCTCCAATGATTTTGTTTAAAATCGCTGTGGTAACGCATTTTAAGGTGTTCTAAACATTTGAAAACTGTACGATATTCCACACTCCTAGATTTTTACCTAACAGGAACACTTGCACTACAATCACTAATTATTTCAGTGATGTTATTTTATTCAATTATGAAAGAATCTAAAACCATACTTTACTTCATAAGAATTGGGAAAAGTTAATCCAATGGACAATTCCCATATTTAAAAAAAATAAATTATTCGATTAGAAATGCTTTGAAAAGGCCATAAACACAAAAATTTCTGAGCACTGCACCTTTTCTTTTTTTTAATTTGCAACCAAAGTTCGAATGTTAGATTCGGTGAGAAAAACGGCACATTCAGCTCGAAGCTAATGTGACGTCACTTGTTCCGAACTTGGCTTAAATCTTGTCTTGAAACGCAGCAGGGGAAACCATTTTGTAAATCGAGCCAACCGGCCCGGGATATGGCAATTGTCTAAAACTCACACCTTGGCAGAAACCTCACGATAACCATACAGACGGAAGGAAGTTTTGACGTCACAGAAAAAAAAAATGCAACGTTTTTATCGGACTACAATCGAATGAGGTTTACGCATCGATATAAATAAACAACTGGATAGACTGCTTAACGCTGGGAAAATGAAGCCGTTGCCAGATGCCGTTGGTGGGATAAGAAATACGGATTGACGAGGATTGAAAATAAAATTTTGGGTTGTACGCAGCAGAAATGTCAATAGTAGACCTTAATTAGTAATAATGTGCAAAAAAATATATACTCTAGCATTTTACAAGGGTTTTCGCATTTCCATCCAACTATAAAAGTGAACTGTGATTGGTTAATCTTCCCACCAGCTTCGCAATCCCCGGCGCGTTTTTCTCTTTCCATTGACAATGGAGCAGTCTATCCAGTTGTTTATCTATATCGATGGGTTTACGGGCATTTTCTTTCCTTAATACAGTAGAACCTCGATTAACCGACCTAATTCGGACCAAAGGTAGGTCGGTTAAGCGAAAATTCCGGATAAAAGAGAGTTGGAAAAAACAATAAAAAGTAAATGATTTTCGTTTATTGAATACAGGACTTTTAATGTTTTTTTTTTATGACATAATTGTTGGAAATGAGTTTTTGTTGCAATAATCTTGATAATCTTTGTTTCGCTGCTCTATCCCGGAGTC
Organism: Linyphia triangularis; assembly: GCA_963978545.1. Taxonomy (NCBI): domain Eukaryota; kingdom Metazoa; phylum Arthropoda; class Arachnida; order Araneae; family Linyphiidae; genus Linyphia; species Linyphia triangularis. The sequence continues at coordinate 6,671,970 of OZ021729.1, read as the reverse complement.
TTTTTGAAGGCAATAGTTCAGTTTGATCTGCATCCGAAGATTGCTCTAACCATGTCAGTTCTTTAGGAAAACAGTCAAAAGCCTCACCATTACTTATGTAACTTTAGAGCAAGGGAACAGATCACGGTTCAAAAAAGGAACAAATGATTTATTACTAATTTGGGATATTTTTGATGTCGACTAAATGATTGCCGGTTAACAGAGAGTTCCGGATAAAGGAGGGACGATTAATCGAGGTTCTACTGTATTTAAATAACTAATTTTTTTTAAAGAACTTTTGTTTGAATATTTGGAATCAGAAAGAAATTCTTCATAAATATAAAATAATTTCACTCGTTTTTTAAAAAAAATGCGGAAATTGTCCATTGAGCAATATTTTTGGTAAAAACTATCCATTACCATAATTTTTCATGCAAATGAGACCAAAGAAGCATTTATTAATGCTTATTTAATGGCCATTGAACTAAATATTCCCACATATTTGAATGTTACTAATTATTTAAATAATGCAACGTATCCAACGAGTTAGTGAACTAAAACCTTAATTAACATCAACTTATAGCAATTGTCTGGGACAATCCCAATTTTCATTTAGAAAAGTCATTACCTTTTCTTAATATTTAAATAACTAATTTTTTTAAAGAACTTTTGTTTGAATATTTGGATTCAGAAAGAAATTCTTCATAAATATAAAATAATTTCACTCGTTTTTTTAAAAAAAATGCGGAAATTGTCCATTGAGCAATATTTTGGGAAAAAACTATCCATTACCATTATTTTTCATGCAAAAGAAACAAAGAATCATTTATTAATGCTTTTTTTAATAGCCATTGAACTAAATATTCCCACATATTTGAATGTTACTAATTATTTAAATAATGCAACGTATCCAACGAGTTAGTGAACTAAAATCTTAATTAACATCAACTTATAGCAATTGTCTGGGACAATCCCAATTGTCATTTAGAAAAGTCGTTACCTTTTCTTAATATTTAAATAACTAATTTTTTTAAAGAACTTTTGTTTGAATATTTGGATTCAGAAAGAAATTCTTCATAAATATAAAATAATTTCACTCGTTTTTTAAAAAAAATGCGGAAATTGTCCATTGAGCAATATTTTTGGTAAAAACTATCCATTACCATAATTTTTCATGCAAATGAGACCAAAGAAGCATTTATTAATGCTTATTTAATGGCCATTGAACTAAATATTCCCACATATTTGAATGTTACTAATTATTTAAATAATGCAACGTATCCAACGAGTTAGTGAACTAAAACCTTAATTAACATCAACTTATAGCAATTGTCTGGGACAATCCCAATTGTCATTTAGAAAAGTCGTTACCTTTTCTTAATATTTAAATAACTAATTTTTTTAAAGAACTTTTGTTTGAATATTTGGATTCAGAAAGAAATTCTTCATAAATATAAAATAATTTCACTCGTTTTTTTAAAAAAAATGCGGAAATTGTCCATTGAGCAATATTTTTGGTAAAAACTATCCATTACCATAATTTTTCATGCAAATGAGACCAAAGAAGCATTTATTAATGCTTATTTAATGGCCATTGAACTAAATATTCCCACATATTTGAATGTTACTAATTATTTAAATAATGCAACGTATCCAACGAGTTAGTGAACTAAAACCTTAATTAACATCAACTTATAGCAATTGTCTGGGACAATCCCAATTGTCATTTAGAAAAGTCGTTACCTTTTCTTAATATTTAAATAACTAATTTTTTTAAAGAACTTTTGTTTGAATATTTGGATTCAGAAAGAAATTCTTCATAAATATAAAATAATTTCACTCGTTTTTTTAAAAAAAATGCGGAAATTGTCCATTGAGCAATATTTTTGGTAAAAACTATCCATTACCATAATTTTTCATGCAAATGAGACCAAAGAAGCATTTATTAATGCTTATTTAATGGCCATTGAACTAAATATTCCCACATATTTGAATGTTACTAATTATTTAAATAATGCAACGTATCCAACGAGTTAGTGAACTAAAACCTTAATTAACATCAACTTATAGCAATTGTCTGGGACAATCCCAATTGTCATTTAGAAAAGTCGTTACCTTTTCTTAATATTTAAATAACTAATTTTTTTAAAGAACTTTTGTTTAAATATTTGGATTCAGAAAGAAATTCTTCATAAATATAAAATAATTTCACTCGTTTTTTTAAAAAAAATGCGGAAATTGTCCATTGAGCAATATTTTGGGAAAAAACTATCCATTACCATTATTTTTCATGCAAAAGAAACAAAGAATCATTTATTAATGCTTTTTTAATGACCATTGAACCAAATATTCCCACATACTTCAATGTTACTAATTATTTAAATAATGCAACGTATCCAACGAGCTAGTGAACTAAAATCTTAATTAACATCAACTTATAGCAATTGTCTGGGACAATCCCAATTGTCATTTAGAAAAATCGTTACCATTATTTCCCATGACAGGAGAGGAAAAAAATAACAGGACTTTTTCTCATCGTTAAATCTTATAAATGACGAGATTTGAATAAATTCGAAGTCTTTCTTCTAAAAAAAAAAACTAGAAATTTTAACCTTTGTCTTTTGAAAAATGGCCTTCGTTAATATATGTAAAAGGCTGAATAAAATAAACCTAAATGTCATCTCATTAAACTTTCGGTCACTTAATAAAAAAAGAAGGATAATTAAATAATAAAACTTATATTCTACTACTGGGACTTAATAAGCTCTTATCAATCTTTATCCTAGACATCCTCTAATGGTTTTTGTATATTTTATTTCCGCTGCGACTACGCCCAGAGCAAAAATTCATTCACTTAACTTATTCGTGATATTGGAAACGAAAGTGCTTTTCGAGAAAATATATGGTGATTTAAAATAAAGTTATACGGTATAAAACTTCCCGATATTGTTAATACCAACAAACTTTTTCGGTTAGAAAAATATAAAGTTTGATTTCGTTGAGGTTTTTCATTCTTAATGGTTATGTGTGTCTGTCTATTCGTTTTATTTTATTTTGTTTTGTCTTTCGTTTTTGTTTTGCTTTTTCTTTTATTTTATTTCTATTCGTTTTATTTTATTTTGTTTTGTCTTTCGTTTTTGTTATGCTTTTTCTTTTATTTTATTTCTATTCGTTTTATTTTATTTTTCAATTCATTTAATTTGAATTGATTTTTATAAATTTTCTTTCAGTTTTTATTATTATTATTATAATTATTATTATTATTATTTTTTTATTATTATTATTATTTCACTACGTTGTATTTCAATTTATTACTTTCACTTACCCTTATGCATTACATAGGGTAATAAAAGTATAGTATTCGGTCAAAAAAGGGTTTTTTTTTTTTTTTTTTTATTTCTCCACGGTTTGGAACATTCTAATTTCAAAAAAGTAATCTAGAAAAAATGTCTGTCTTGTGCGTGTGTCTGTGGTCAACATGACTCCCAAACCAAATTGACCTAAGATGTTCAAATTTGGTGTGCGGGTTAGTGAGGGCACATAGACCTACCATTAAGGTTTTCGTCAAAATCGCTCATGCGCATAAGGTAGCAGCCATTGAAAAAATCATATTTTTCAGTAATTGCTAAAAAACAGCTCTAACGATTTTGTCCAAAATCATTGTGGTGATGCCTCTGAAGTTGTTCTAAACATCCCCACCTCCGAAATTCCAGTAAAAATGCTTTAATGGCTTAAAAAGTTGAAAAACAAATGCCTTTAACACAGAGTTCTATTTTCTTGAGCATACCTCATCAGCGATTATTTTTTCTCCTTTTCTCAGTTTCACTTATAAGAAAGGATAATATAAGAATTATTGAAAAATATATATATTGCCAAAATTATGTATTTGGCAAAGTGTGTGTGTGTTTTAAGACCCATATAAGAATTATGGTAAAAAATATCTTCAAACTGGCAATTTTTTCTAAGTGAATGCTGTTAATATATAAACGGTAAATGACGCAAATTGACATCAGTATCATAGTGTAATTGAAAGTTGTGCGATGTTCCACACCCCTAGTTTTATTTCTATTCATGTGTTTGATTATTTTATTCATATTCATAGTACTTCCATTAATTTCATTTCGATTTATTTTATTTTTATTCATATTATTTTCATTAATTTCCTTCCGATTTATTTCATTTCTGTTCACTTTTTTTAATTATTTTATTCCTATTCTTATAATTTCCATTAATTTCATTTTGATTTATTTCTATTCGTTTTATTTGAAGTTGTTTTATTTCCATTAATATTGTTTCCATTAGTTTCATTTAAATTTTTTTCTATTTGTTTAATTTGAAATCGTATTATTTTTATTTATTTTATTTCCATTAATACTTATTCAATTTATTTCTATTCATATTATTTTCATTAATTTCATTTCGATTTATTTTATTTCTATTCATATTATTTTCCTTAATTTCATTCCAATTCATTTTATTTCTATTCATTTTTTTAATTATTTTATTCCTATTCTTTTAATTTCCATTAATTTCATTTCGATTTATGTCTATTCGTTTTATTTGAAATTGTTTTATTACCATTAATTTTGTTTCCTCTAGTTTCATTTCAATTTGTTTGATTTGAAATCGTTTTATTTTTATTCATTTTATTTCCATTAATACCCATTCAATTTATTTCTATTTATTTTATTTTCATTAATTTCATGTCGATTTATTTTATTTTTGACATTATTTTCATTAATTTCCTTCCGATTTATTTAATTTCTATTAATTTTTTTAATTTTTTTATTTCTATTCTTTGAATTTCCATTAATTTCATTTTGGTTGTTGGTTATTTTCAGATTATTTGGCGCCGTCAGCAACACGAGGGCAATAATGCGCCGAAACATTCGTCATTAGACAAGCCAACATACATTTGCAAACACCCATGCCTAACACGGGACTCGAACCCGCAACCTCGTTAATTTCCTTTCTATTCGTTTTATTTGAAATTGTTTTATTTCCATTAATTTTGTTTCCATTAGTTTCATTTCAATTTGTTTAATTTGAAATCGTTTTATTTTTATTCATTTTATTTACATTAATACCTATCCAATTTATTTCTATTCGTTTTATTTTAAGTTACTTTATTTCTTTCCATCTTATTTCAATTAATATAATTTAAACGCGTTTATTCCAATTTCTGGTTACTTAACAACTCATTTTATTCCTATTCCTTTAATTTCCATTAATTTCATTCTGATTTATTTCTATTCGTTTTATTATTACTTTTGTTTCCATTAGTTTCATTTCAATTTGTTTAATTTGAAATCGTTTTATTTTTATTCATTTCATTTCTTTTAATACCTATTCAATTTATTTCTATTCGTTTTATTTTAAGTTACTTTATTTCTTTCCATCTTATTTCAATTAATAAAATTTAAACGCGTTTATTCCAATTTCTGGTTACTTAACAACTCATTTTATTCCTATTCCTTTAATTTCCATTAATTTCATTCTGATTTATTTCTATTCGTTTTATTATTACTTTTGTTTCCATTAGTTTCATTTCAATTTGTTTAATTTGAAATCGTTTTATTCATTTCATTTCTTTTAATACCTATTCAATTTATTTCTATTCGTTTTATTTTAAGTTACTTTATTTCTTTCCATCTTATTTCAATTAATAAAATTTAAACGCGTTTATTCCAATTTCTGGTTACTTAACAACTCATTTTATTCCTATTCCTTTAATTTCCATTAATTTCATTCTGATTTATTTCTATTTGTTTTATTATTACTTTTGTTTCCATTAGTTTCATTTTAATTTGAAATATTTTTATTTTTATTCATTTCATTTCCTTTAATACCTATCCAATTTATTTCTATTCGTTTTATTTTAAGTTAATTTATTTCTTTTCATCTTATTTCAATAAATACAATTTAAACGCATTTATTAAAATTTCAGGTTACTTAACAACTCATTTTATTCCAATCCTTTCAATTCATCATTGGCCACCTCAAAGATATATATACCACTCATCAACTAAAGCACTTAAATACACTCTTTATACAATGCTGACACGACAACATTGTTCCCTCAAACTGCTGACACCCTCAAACTCCATTCACAAATACAAATAAAACCCCAACTCATCTCTCTACACAAAAGCAAAAATCTTTTACAACAGAATTTCCCATCTAGAAAAAAAAAAAGAAGCTTCTGATGGATACTTTTCTTTGCTTTTCACTGATGCGGAGTAAGTAAATCTTGAAACTCCTAAGTACTTTTGAGTCAAGAGCTCAGGATATTAAAAGGTGAAAAGATGCTCTAAATATAGGACTTAGAGCTGCGGCTGTTGCTTTATTTATTTCTCTGCATCTTGTATCGGATTCTCGGCTCAAACGGAGTCGCATTTGATGGAATACGCTAATTTATCAGCTTTTTGGGCGCCACGATTCGTTTCTTGCCGCCTTGGCCCGCGACGCTTTTAGACAATGGGTCGTTTTTAGTGTTTTACACCAACTATACTAGTGGTCGGAAATATCGATCAAAATAAATATCGATACTATATCGTTGCATAGAAAAAAAATATCGATAAAATATCGATATATCGATACATGATTTTTTTTTTTATTAGACTTTTAATTTTGCAAGAAACAAAGTTTTTCGGGGCAAATTTCTACTTTTCATGATTGCTTTTTTGTTAGGTGACTACTTTTTTAACTGAAATGGTTATTTTGCACACAAAAAATATATATATATTGGTTGTATTCAGATTATCTGGCGCCGTCAGCAACACGAGGGCTATAATGCGCTGAAACATTTCGTATGAAACATTTTCGTAAAATACATATATATATATATATATATATATATATATATATATATATATATATGTATTTTCGCTTAATTGGTACAGTGATTTTAAGAAAAATTTAGATAATTTTCAATAGCTTTTTAGTGTATGAAAAATATTGAATATTGGTGCCGTTTTAACTGTCTCTCAGCCAAGTTCAAGCTTTAAGTTTTTGAAAAGGGAATAAATAAAATCGTAAAAGCACATGGAACTACAAAACGATCATCAAAAAACTAAAAATGTTTGAAAATATCGATAAATTGGTGACTTTTATCGATATGTTTAATATCGATATTATTTAGAAATATCGATATTATTTAGAAATATCGATAAAGATATCGTTGTATCGATATAATGCCGACCTCTAAGCTATTAGGGGGCAAAGGGGGCGATCGCACCCATGCTTTACTAACAGTGGGGGCAAAGGTATAATTTTGCTCCAAAAATCTGTCAAAATGTGTTTTTCAATATACTTATAATTTCAAGTAAATATGTTATAAATGTTTTTTATATTTCAATTTTTTGCTTATTTTTTTTCAGTGTACTGTATGTAAAATACAGATTTTCAGAAATATTGGAAAATCACTTACAATTATTAAAATGTGCTGTTATCATTTTTGTGGAATTTCGTAAACTATATTTTAAAGTACTGTATGATACATGGGGTAAGTATAATTTTGTAATGATGATATTTTTGGTATATAAGCTCTTTTTACTTTCAATTACCCATATGTATATATACATATGGTAATGAAAGTATTGCGTTCGGTTAAAAAATGAATTTCGATTATTTTTTTTTTGCATTTCTCCACGTTTTGGAACATCCTGATTTCAAAAAAGTGATCTAGAAAAAATGTCTGTGTATGTGTGTCTGTGGTCAGCATAACTCCCGAACAAATTGACCTACTATGTTAAAAAAAATTGGTATGAGGGTTAGTGGTGGCCATGGGATCTACCATTAAGGTTTTCGTCGAAATCGCGCATGCGCATAAGGTAGTTGCCATTGAAAAAAATCAAGTTTTTCATTGATTGATAAAAAACGGCTCTAACGATTTTGATACAAATCGCTGTGGTAATGCCTCTTAAGGTGTTCTAAACATCCCCACTTCCGAAATTCCCGTAAAAATGTTTTAATGGCGTAAAAAGTTGAAAAATGAATGCCTTCAACACAGAGTTCTCTTTCCTTGAGTATACCTCATCAACGATCGTTTTTTCTTCTCCCCTCAATCTCGCTTATAATAAAGGATAATATAAGGATTATCGAAAAGTATATCGGCAAAATCACCCTTTAGCGAGTTAGTTTTTTTTTTTTTTTAAGATCCATACAAGAATTATCGCAAAAAAATATCGCCAAACTGGCCATTTATTCTAAATGAAGCATGAAAATATACAAATGGTAAATGACATAAATCCAAGTCAGTATTATAGTGTAATTGAAAGTTGTGCGATGTTACGCACTCCTAGTTTCATATGATATTGCTGATTGATATTGAAATAAATAATTTAATAGTGAAGAATTAATTAGCTAGTCGTCTTACTTTTCCCATAAAATGTTTCTGAACTAATTTTTTGAAATAACTTAGCTACATAAGTCATAAACAGTTTAAGAAAAATTTATGATGTGGTAAGGAGGTAAGTTCAATATATTCAGAAGGTAGATCATCAAAAAAGCGGATATATTTAGGATCGAAAATATATGGGTTTTCTTAATCATTTATATTACCTTCGATTTTGTTTGTGTATGGTAGGCAAAATATTCAGAAGACTGAAAACCCCACTTGACATCCTCCAATCGAGCTAAAACTTCGAAGATAGACTCGTTGTCAATTACGAGGCATTCTATCGAGTTTCGGAGGCAGAAAAAAGAGTTAGACAATATCACTGTATCGATGATTTTCTTCGTAGTGGTCTAGCACTATGAATTAGTCGATCTGAGCTTGAAATCGTTTAGATAAATTGCAATTGAACAATGAAAATGACAAATCATATACAGAGGATTTATAGTGTAAGCTTTGTTTTATGAGTTTATTTTTTATGATAAATGTATATATAATGTATATAAACATATGAAACTAGGGGTGGGAAACATCGCACAACTTTTAATTACACTATATTGCTGATGTGAATTTGTATGATTTTTGGTTTTTATATTTCCATCATTCGCTTAGAAAAATGGCCAGTTTGGTGATATCTTTTGAGATAATTCTTGTATGGGTCTTTTAAAAAAAAATTGCTAAATTGGTGATTTTGGAGATATACTTTTCGATAATTTATTCTTTCTTATAAGTGAAACTGAGAAGAGGAGAAAAAACGGTAGTTGATGAGCTACGTTCAAGCAAAGAAGACTCTGAGTTGAAGGCATTCGTTTTTCAACTTTTTACGCCATTAAAGCATTTTTACGGAAATTTTGGGGGTGGGGATGTTTATAATACCTTAAGAGGCATTACCACAGCGATTTTGATCAAAATCGTTAGAGCCATTTTTTAGCAATCAATGAAAGACGTGATTTTTTCAATGGCACCTACCTTATGCGCATGCGCGATTTTAACGGAAACCTTAATGATAGGTCCCATGGCCACCATCAACTTGCACACAAATTTGAACATCGTAGGTCAATTTGTTCGGGAGTCATGCTGACTACAGACACACAAACAAACAAACGTTTTTTCTAGAAAACTTTTTTGAAATCAGGATTTTTCAAAAAATGAGGAAATACCAAAGAAAAAAAATTTGTCTTAATGCTATACTTTTATTGTCCTATACATTCATATTTGGTAATTGAAAGTAAAAAAATACTTGCCAAAATCTTTTTTAAATGAGTTGAAAAAATAAAAATGCTATAGCTATGATGTCCTGAAATTGCAAAAATGCTAAGCGAAATCGTAAGTTTTCAATTCTTCCTGGTCGAATATCACTATTGATTTCCTAAATTTTGAAAAGGAATGCTTCTGGATCAATATTCTAGTCGGTCTGTGATTTACGATGTTTACAACTATATTTCCTAGTTTGAGAAACAAAATCTCCTTTCCAAAATCGATATTCGGCTATACTAAACTTCAACTTAACTAGACATCACTTAGACGATAGATCGTGACAGTGCTCATAGGTATTTAATCCATTTTGGCGGCGTGAAAGCATAATGTTCGCCAAACCACAACCCTGTAGAGAACAAAAGGCTATAAGGTTTGGCGAGAATTATGTCTTCACTCCGCCAAAATGGATTAAATACCTATGAGCACTGTGACGATCTATCGTCTAAGTGATGTCTAGTTAAGTTGAAGTTTGGTATAAATAATGTTCAGTAATGCTGTTTTAACAGATGAGGGTTATCATACAAAATATTTGTATAGATTTTTCCAATGGATTACTGCGAGAACTATCAAAAACTTAATAAACAATATCTTTAATAAATTGTAGTTATCATGTTTCAATTTTACAGTGCAGACAGACAGGATAGCTTGTATAAAAAGATAAACATTGATACATTTTCACTGTCAATTACCGATATGTATACATAGGATAATGAAAGTATAGTGTTCGTTAAATAAAAATAGATTTTTTTTTTCCGGCATTTCTTCATGTTTTGGAACATTCTAATTTCTAAAAAGTGATCTAGAAAAAATATCTGTGTGTGTGTGTGGTCAGCATAACTCCCGAACGAATTGACTTACGATGTTCAAATTTGGTGTGCGGGTTGGTGATGGCCATGGAACCTACCATTAAGGATTTCGTCAAAATCGTGCATGCGCATAAGGTGGCTGCCAATAAAAAAAATCATGTTTTTCAGTAATTGCTACAAAACGTGTCTAACGATTTTGTCCAAAATCACTGTGGAAATGCCTCTTAAAGTGTTCTAAACATCCCCAACTCCGAAATTTGCGTAAAAATTCTTTAATAGAGTAAAAAGTTGAAAAACGAATGCCTTTAATACAGAGTTCTATTTCCTTGAGCATACCTCGTCAACGATCATTTTTTAACCTCTCTTCAGTTTCACTTATAAGAAAGGATAATATAAATATTATTTAAAAATGTATCGCCAAGATCATCTATTTGATGAAGTCCCCCCCCCCCACTTTTTTTTTTTCAACCCATTCATGAATTATGGTAAAAAATATCGAAATATCGCTTAGCTGGACATTTTTTCTAAATGAATGGTGAAATCATAAAAAGGTAAATGACACAAATTGACATCATTATTATAGTGTAGTTGAAAGTTGTACGATGTTCCACATCTCTAGTTTTCATTATTACTAAAATACTGAAACTTGAATATTTTAAACTCAAATTAAGATATTTGGTTGGTTGGTTGGTACGCTCAACGACCTATTTTTATACACCATGGCGACTAATCAGGCCGAGACCTACAGCTTAACGAGGATTCCGAACCACAACGAACATATATGCCTTGTCCGGGATTCGAACTCGCCATCTTTGCCATGTGAGGCTAGAGTGCTAATCCCAAATTCATCAGGTAGTAAAGTTTCTTTAAATACAAAAAAAGTTTGTGTTTAACAAAAGAAGTATTTTTTGGAAAGAGAAGTTTGGGAAAATTAGTAAAAATTTAAGTATATATAAATTACCATAAGAGCGACCGGTTGTTATTTAAGATACATATAGGTTTCAACATTATTTTTATTTAATTTTCTATTTAAAAATTAGACCTTTGCACCTTGAAAAGTACATTATTTGTTAAACTTTTTAAAATAAAATAAAAATTTAAAATTTCTTCAATTTTAATAATTAATTAACATTTAATCAACTAATTAGGCTAATTTCGAACGGTAATGACAAAAATTCTAATTCACCCACAGATACAATTTTGGTGTTCAATAATGCAGAGTACCCTGCTCTATGTTTTGACCCTATTAACAGAATTTTAGTGTGTATATTTTGTGATATCTTGCTTTAACTGAATCTATTAGAAAAATCCAATTTTTTTTTTATACAGAATCTTATCCTTAAAATTCAATTAAAAAAATATTTATTTACAAATCACTTAGTATTTAGGTTCAAAGCATTCAACAATGTATGCAGATTATATAGCAAAAAACAAAATTCAAAAAATATTATTTTAACTGGAGTTATTACTGTTTGAATGAAATGCAAAATAGAAAAAACTACAATCTGTGAATAATTTTTAAAAAGTATTTTTTTATGTAAATTTTTTTTTATTATTATTATACTAATTATTATATATTTCCTTTTTAGTATGCTCCTCCATCATAGGGTTTCCTTCTTTTGTGTTGTTTTTATTTTACTTTTGTTTTTTACGGCCGTATAAATCTTCCCCAATTTTTGCGAGTTTTGCGATTTGAAGCCTATACGTATACCTTAACCCTTTCAAAAGCAGTAGTGTCAATCGATAGCATCTTTTAAATTCCCAGCCTTCCAGGAATATCACCCTTTTAAAATTTCTAACTTTAATTAAATTTGGCGAAATTTAAAAACTAGATTAAAGCACACAAGTAAAATGTATTATCTCTATCACTAGAGACGTTATTTGATGTGTATAAATTATGCAGAATAATTGCTTTAGAACTATACTTAACTCCAACTTAACTTGACATCACTAGACGATAGATCTTCACCATGCTCATAGGCTTTTAATCCATTTTAGCGGAGTGAAGACATAATTCTCGCCAAACCTTATAGCCTTTTGTTCTCTACAGGGTTGTGGTTTGGCAAACATTATGCTTTCACGCCGCCAAAATGGATTAAATGCCTATGAGCACTGTGACGATCTACCGTCTAGTGATGCCAGGTTAAGTTGAAGTTTAGTATAGCACTAACTGATAACAACTCTTCACTCTTCCACGGGGGGCGAGATTCGGTGGGTAAACTCAGTGGGGTGTGGGGGAGGAGGGATTGACCCAAGATTAGCAGACACCACATTTTCCATGATCTACCTACTGAAAATATTGAACTTATCTCCATTAGAGGTCGGAAATATCGATCAAAATAAATATCGATTATATATCGATGCATAGAAAAAAATATCGATAAATCGATTCAGGATTTTTTTTTTTTATTTGATTTTCAATTTTGACAGAAACGAAGTTTTTCGGGGCAAATTTCTACTCTTCATGAATTCATGCCAAAATTGTTTGATTAAATAAATTATAAAAATTGTTTTCATAAATAAATAATAAAAATTGTTTTTATAAATAAATTATAAAAATTGTTTTTATAAATAAATAATAAAAATTGTTTTTATAAATAAATTACAAAAATTGTTTTTATAAATAAATTATAAAAATTGTTTTTATAAATAAATAATAATTTTTTTTTTTATGAATAAATAATAAAAATTGTTTTTATAAATAAATTATACTATCAATCAGAATAAATAAAATACATTTGGATGTCAATGCATAAATTCACATTTAATTTTTAAAGAAGAAATTGTGAAAAGTAGTTTACCGCATATTTTGCTGATAGAGATGTTTTTAATATTAAATATTAGATGCAAATTCCAGGCACACGTTGGCAACAGAAACGGCGCTATGTTAATGACTACTAATAAATGATCTTATCTTTCCATTAGATTATGCTTTCTTTTTGGTTAGGGTGCCATTTTAACTGTCTCTCAGAGTTTTGAAGTGTTTGAAAAGGAAATAAAGAAAATCGAAAAAAGACATAAAACTACAAAACGATCATAAAAAAAAACTAAAAATGTTTCAAAATATCGATATATCGGTGACTTGCATCGATATTTTTAATATCGATATTTAAAAAAAAAATATCGATAAAAATATCGTCGTATCGATACATCGCCGACCTCTAATCTCCATACCACGCAATAATTTTTCTCAAACTGTTTGATTTATGAAGCGACGCTATTTGTATTAAATTAGTTCAGAAACATTTTATGGGCAAAGTAACCAGTTAATTCATCATTATAAAATAATTTATTTCAATGTCATACATTATTTTAAATTATATACTTTTAGGATATTACACTAAAATTTAGAAAGCAAATATTAATAATTCTGGATAATAATTAATGAAAAAAGAGCCTATAACAGTAATCTCATCATTACAAAATTACTTATTCCAATATCATACTGTTGCGCAGATGGGTTCGATAGACTTGAAGCCAAAGCAGATAAAAACTTGAAGAAATTCATTCCGATGTAACTCTTCGCAGATTCCAGAACTTCCCGTTCTAATAGATTCAAAACAGCTCTTTACACAACAATGGAGCACAAACAGCAGTTAAAAACTAGATACACAACTGCTAAATTCGTCGCAAAAGACAATGCAATACAGTTCACTACTCTGAACGCTCGCTGAGAGACTACTAACTCAGTAACTCAACTCGACCTTATATAAGAAGGCGAATCTTCTAGAGATAGAAATTTGGAGAATTTTCCAGATCGTAGTCAAAAAGACCGATACAGGTCCATTGGGACCAAAAATGTCTCGCCAAATTTGGCGACCAAAATTAGTCGCCAAAACCGTCGCCAACTTGGCGATATTGCCATTTACAATAATATTAAATGGCCTTCTCCTTGTAAAACTCGTTTCCAGCATTATCTCTGTAAAACTCGTTTTCAAGCATTAAGAGACGCATTGCAGGAAAGCGAAGTAAAGACAAACTATTGCACTACCTTATGCGAAATGTACATAAATTTTCTTTTTACATAATTTATACTACGAAATATTTACAAATATACAGAAATTCGTAACAATACAATACTTTAAAATATATATTGTTATGAACTTGCACAAAAGAGTTGCTACACTTACGTGATTCTTATTTGGGGAAGAAGGATGGATAATGTCAGTATACTTACAAATATTGCGTTTTATTTTCTATTTTTATGGGATTATTGTGTCTTTAGAACATTATAAAATGTCCTTTTTACGCAATATTATAAATTGTAAAACACATTTTTGCAGATTTTTGGAGCAAGGACGAAATTTTACATTTTTTGGCCTTTTTTACCTTGAAATTTACCTTAGCATGGAGGAGATCGCCTTCTTTGCCTATTTGTATTTGGCGCCTATGATCGATTTTAAAATGTCTCGTTGCTATAAGGGTTGAAAAGAAGTTAAGAGACTTAAGAAAAGCTAGGAGACTGCGTGCCTTGACCGCTCCTTCCTTGAATTTTTTTTTTTTTTTTTTACTTTCAATTACAAATATGTTAACATCGGAGTAAAGAAATATTGTTTTCAGTTAAAAAAAAAGTTTTCGGTGAAAAAAAAAGTTTTTTCTTTTTTGCACTTCTCTGTGTTTTGGAGCATCCTGACATAAAAAAAAACAAAAAAAAAAAAACAAAAAAAAACGTCTAGAACAGCGTTAGTCGCTACTCGGCCAGAGGGTCGGGTTTGTCCCGCAACAGATTTTTCAGCGGCCCGCCGCCACCACAGAAAATATACATGAAAAATCAAATTTCACTATATATGGACCTTTTTTTTACATGATTGAAATTTATCCGAAATAATTTGTATTAACTATTAAGAACAGAGTTCTCCACTCCCGAAGAAACCAGATGAAGCAGGTTTCAGCAAGGTGGTTTTCATCAAGAATAAATACAGGAATAGCTTAACTGAATCTCATTTGGACAATTTATTAAAATTGATTGCAACAAATACTCGGATAGACATCGACTCTATCATAATACAAACTGAACTATTTCGAAGGCCATCGTCTTCGATTTGATATGAGCTAAAACGGAGTAATCTAAAGAAAATAGCTCAAAATAAAGCGGCATATACCTCCGTCTCACGAATGGTATAAAGCCAAAAAGCCAGGACACTCCCTATCTCTTCCTTGTGATAGGCACACCAATACCCGTCTGTCCCGACTTGCTAGTGGTCACCTTAAAGGCCTCACATATTCTGGGGGAAGCAAAAATTTTCCTCTTTGCCCTAAATGCCAAAAAGAACAGGCATCACCTCAGCACATTTTGGACTGCCTTGGACTGGACTGGGAGGACATTTATAACTGTCCACAACTAGTGTCAGACTTCATTAATGTCAATGGCTTCACTGATATTGTCTGACTTCGCCAGACAAAAGGGAGATTAGAAACAACAACAACACGGAGTAATCTGATACATACTTTGACGTATCCGTCCCGCGTAAAGCTCCAACATAAGTCAGACGTCCCGCCTCTAAAAGTTAGTGACGAACGCTAATCTAGAAGAAATGTGTGTGTGTGTGTGTGCGCGTGGTGAGCATACTCCGGAACGAACTGGCCTACGTTGTTCAAATTTGGTATATGGATTAGATATGGCCATGGGACCTGCAAGTAAGGTTTTCGTCAAAACTACACATGCGCATAAGGTAGCTTCCATTGAAAATATCATGTTTTTCAATAATCGCTAAAAAAAAGGCTCCAGTGATTTTAATCAAAATCGCTGTTTTAATGCCTCTTAAGGTGTTTTGAACAATCCCCCCCATCTACGAAATTCCCATAAACATGCGACAAAGGTATAATAAGTTGATAAACGAATGCCTTGAACACAGAGTTATCTTTCCTTGAGCAACGCCCATCAGTAATCAAGAACAGCTTCTTTTCTGTTACACTTACAAGAAAGGATAATGTAAGAATTATCGAAAAACATATCGTCAAATTCGCTATTTTGTTCGGCCGATGTAAACATTTTCGTCAAAAATATTGCCAAACTGGCTATAATTATTCAAACGAATATTATAAAATGAATATAATTATGAAAATGGTGAATAACATTAATCCAAGTCAAATTTAAATTCAATGACTCGTTTTTTTCATACGATAAACTTAAAAGTATACCAAGTTCGTAGTAAATTAATTGGGTGATTACAGAATTAAAGATCTCAAATCAATACTGGCCTTATTGGGTGCACTAACCTTATTTTTTTAAAGTTTGTATTGAGGCAAAAGACTTTTCTATTTTGAAAACCATACCACTTACGAAACGTGGTCATTACCACCAGATATATAAATAACTCTCCCGTTGAATCCCTGGGGGCTCATTTGATGGTCAATCATTTGGCTATGTCCCTTTCGGGGAAGGGGGGGGGGGGATGATCAATGGTTAGATCCCGAAGTAATCGTCAGCGTCCATTTGATTGGACCACCCACATCAAAAAAGGGAATTTCATTTTGACCTAGATTCCAATGGTTCATTCATTGCGAACTTGTACACTTGTGAAGTGGGAAGAATGGTTGGTAGAGCTCGTATTCTGATGGCGTAAACTCTAAAAAACTAGGGGTGTGGAATATCGCACAACTTTCAATTACTCTATAATTCTAGTACTACATTTAAATTTGATGTAAAATAATGTTATAACCATTTTCATTTTTTTTTTTTTTTTTTTTTTTTTTTTTTATTCCTTTGAAAAAATTCTCAGCTTGGCGATATTTTTGGCTGTAATTTTTAGATAGGGCAGAAAAAAAAAAGAAAAAAAATGCCAAAATGGCGAATTTGGCGATATATTTTTCTATAATTCTTACATTATCCTTTCTCGTAAGTGAAACAGAGGATATTAGAAAAACGGTTGTTGATGAGCGATACTCAAGGGAAGAGAATTCTGTATTAAAGACATTCGTATTTTAACTTTTTACATCTTTATAGTATTTTTGTAAGAATTTTGATGGTAGGGATGATTAGACCAACTTATGAGATATTACCACAGCGATTTTGATCAAAATCGTTTGTACTTTTTTTAGTAATTGCTGAAAAACATGATTACATCAACGGCAGCTACATAATGTGCATGCCCAAAATTGACGAAAGCCTTAATGACAGGTCTCATGGCCACCATCCCTAAACGTACACCAAATTTGAACATTGCAGGTCAATTCATTCAGGAGTTATGCTGACCTCGTACATACAGACAAACATTTTTTTTTCTAGACCATTTTTTTTTAAACTCAGGATGTTCCTGAACGTGGAGAAATCGATTTTTTTTTATTTTTTTTTTGACTGAAAATAAATACTTCCATTCCCTCATATTAACATGTGATAATTGTTAATGTGTGAAAATTCGCTACAAAATAGATTCGAACCGGTCATTGGAAATATAAAAAATCATCAGTCGCTTTTTGTCGAAATTGAGTATTTAGCTATTTATTTAATTGTTGTAAATGCTAAGCTCAGAAAAAGTACCGTCTGAATTTAGTTACTTTTTTATTGCATAGACGGTCCTAAAAGTGCGCAACCTTTTATTTACTGACGGGACATAAGTCCCATCAGTTTCTTCATAGTATTGCACTAATATAAATGCTTTGAGACCCATTGGGACTTTGACATCCACTTCTGTGAAGTTGATGGGGCTTATGTCCCGTCGGTAAATAAAATGTTAAGCAATTTTAGAACCGTCTCTGCAATAAGTAACCGAATTCAGATGGAATTTTTTCGGAACTTAGCATTTACAGCAAAAAAAATTAATAAATTGCTAAATACTCGTTTAAATTAATTACTTTTAAATTAATACAGTACCATCATGAGGAAACTGACGGGACTTATAAAACTGACGAAACTCGTAAAACTGACGGTGTTAATAAAACTGACGGGACTCATAAAACTGACGGTACTTATAAAACTGACAGGACTCATAAAACTGACGGTGCTAATAAAACTGACGGTACTTATAAGTCCCCTCAATAAATAAAGGGGTACGAAACCCTATTTTGCATTAATAATTTGTCATCATTTTCCCAAAGCTACGCAAAAGTAACTTGTATAGGTTTCTAAAATTGTTGCATAGGTAGTCCTAAAATTTTGCGTTTGCTTAACCCATTTTCGGCCTATTTCAATAAATATTTTATTTTTTTAACACTGGGACGTATATTTTTCACTAATTTTATTTTTTGCTATTTTTAAGTGTTCTGAAGACATCTATGAAATATTAGTAATTTAATTTGGAGTAAACGGTTTCTGTTGAAAATTTTTCAAAATAAGCTAGTTTTTTTTTTTTTTTTTTATCTTGAAACGGTTAATGACAAATTCGAATTTTTTTAAATGTATAATTATTCCACTTAAGATAAATATGTTTTTATAATGGATTAAAGTTGCAAGTTCTGTAAATAAAATAAAAATAAAACAAATGTCATAAAAAAAAACCTTATTTTTTTTTAAATGGCTCATTTTTTTCTTAAATAAAATACTATTTTTCATGCACGAAACTTTATTTTTTATCTTAATAAATGTAATTTAAGCCTATTTCAATGAAAACAATACCACATTTTATAAAATTTCTATGCTTGGCCTAAAATGGAATAAGAAAATCCTATTCCACCTCAGCACTTTTTCTTTTTTTCTTCATTTTCCCAAAGTTGCTCTAAAAGGACTTCAAAGTTTTTTTTTAATACGATCGATCTTTTGGAGTGAAAGAAAAAAGTTCGAAGATGCAGACTGTCCCGAAACATCATTCATTCATCGGATAATAGTCATTCAAGAACATTAGTTTATTCCTTTCTGCGAGAGGTCTTTCAAAAGAAAGTATACTTCGTTTCAACTTTAAATTTGGCGTCCTACAAATGATCTAACACAGTTTCGACAGTCATCGTGTGATTTGAAAAAATGTACGATATTAACCATTTATTTTATCCAGATCAATGTATTATTTATTTATCGCACGAATAGCTCCCTCCACTCTATCTAACATTGTCTGCTGCCTTAGAAACAAGACTAGCTCCACTTTTCACAGGAAATCCAGTGGGAAGATGTCATATTGTAACGAACGCCAATTTCCTCCATGAATAACCCCTATTCTAAATTGACGAGTCTTCTATAGCGACCACCATCATCCAGACTATCTAGCTGGAGCTATTCTTCTGTTAGACATGCAGTGTTTCCTGATAGGCACCGTATTGTTGAACTATTAGTCGGGGCAAGGACAGAGAAGTTTGTTATAAGTAGTGAATTATAAAATTTATAGCATTGACCAACTGTAGAAAAAATGTATTGTTCGCCAACCGTAGTTTTCTCTTAGGACCCTTCTGTTGCCCAATTTCACTGTACGTAATTAGAAATAGTGCTTATATTAAAAGTTTTTTTTAACAATGATAATACAGGCCTGAAAATGTTGGCTACACCCGAATTAATCAAGAATATTAGAGATGTTTTCAGCACGCGCTGATAGCCTGATCAATTTTTTTTTTAGTAATATACACACTGAGGCTTGTGTTAGAGCTTTATAATGAGTTTAACCCTGTTAAGAAAAAATTTGTGAGTCTGGGGTCGACGAATAAATTATCTGTTTTATTAATATTATTATTATTATCCCCATTATTATCATTATCATGATTATTATCATCATTATTATCAATATTATTATTATTATCATTATTATCATTATCACCACTATTATCATCTTTATTATCATTATTGTTATATCATTATTATTATTATTATTATCATCATCATTATTATCATTATCACCATTATCATCATTATATTATTATTATTATTATTATTACCATCGTCATTATTATCATTATCATCATTATTATCAATATTATTATTATTATCATTATTATCATTATCACCACTATTATCATCTTTACTATCATTATTATTATATCATTATTATTATTATTATTATTATTATCATCATCATTATTATCATTATCACCATTATCATCATCATTATTATATTATTATTATTATTACTACTATCGTCATTATTATCATTATCACCATTATCATTATTATTATTATTATTATCACCATTATTTCATCATTAATTATCATCTTTATTATCATTATTATATTATTATTATTATTTTTATCAGTATTATCATCTTTAGTATCATTATTATTATTTTTATCATTTTATTATTATTATCATCATCATTATCATTATTATCACCATAATTATCATCTTTATTATTATTATTATCATCTTTATTATCATGTTTATTATCATTATTATTATATTATTAATATTATTATTAATAATATCATCAATATTATCATTATCACCATTATTATCATCATTTTTATCATCTTTACTATCATTATTATTATTATCAGCATTTTTATCATCTTTATTATCATTATTATTATTATTATATTATTATTATTATTATTATTGTAAAAGCTGTGTCGTCATTTTCTCTGGGAAATTTTAAACACTTCAAAACGTGGAGAACCGGTAAAAAATCAAAATCGATTTCTTTTTTACCCTTTCTATTTTTGTTTTCTTTGCAATTCTTTCATTTCCCTATATTACAGGAGAATTTAAGAATTTCATTTCAGTTTTACACACGTTGTAAAACGACATCAAAGGAAATAATCTCCGACATTCTGAGCGAGTACATTAACTTAAAGTTCTAATAAGAAGACTAGCTTTTATTAATCTCCCTCAGGTCATTTAGTCTGTTGTTTAAAATTGGACAAGCCTAAGCTGATTTCGTTTGTAATATATACCCAAGTTGACGCTGATTGCTTTCCACCGCCGCTGGTATTAAAACGCTTTTTCAAACACCCTTTCTTTTTTTTTTTAAAAATGAATGCTCTGTCGAAAAGATAGTGAATGTAATGCTTTAAAAACTTCAACTAATGCCCTATCAAGTAGAAAACAAAGTTAATTTTCCCAACCAGTACATCAACACATTTGAATGTGGCTTCTTGAGATTTCTTGAGATATTTGAATTTTATCTTTTTCTCGTTTCTGCCAGAAGCAAATATGCTTCACCATATTGCACTAACACTTTTTGAAATAGTTGTGATTTTTATGGTTGAATCGTATTTACTTTGCATTAAGTACGGAACGCAAAAAATATCCCAGTGATGGCTATGTCTTGTATTCTAATTGAAGAAAAATAACAAAAGTCAAAATTGTATGTAATTTTTTTTAATATGAGGGGTCATCTACATATTTAAACTAAACCAAACTTTAAAAAGTTCAATGGCAACCCCATAATATTATACCATATTTAGATTTAGAATCCGAAAAAACGTCAAAATACCAAATTTCATAAATTTCCCATGAGTGGTTAGTAATTTAAATAATGAAAAATGGCAAATTAATGTTAAAAAGATAATTTGTTTTTTTTAGCCATAAATTCTTAAATAATTAATATATTTAAACAATTTTTGTTCAAACGATAGTTTATAAAAGGCCAAACATAAATAACATGCAACTTTTGTATTAAACAGTTTTTTAAATAATTAATTATTAATTAATAAAACAAGTTTTAATTTTTTTTTTAAATAGAAACATGCATTTTTTTTTTTTTTTTTTTGCTTTCATAAAAATTGTCATGTTCGAATACCCTATCAGAACTTTTTTCATTCCATTTTGACTTTTGCTTCTCAATATTTTAACAAAAATGTTTTAAAAAAAAGCTCATTTTAAGGGACCGTGTAATAGATTACGCCTTGAAGCATGCAAAACGTTCGACTCTTCCTCGCCATAGAGAAATTTGTCCTCAAGATCGGCCAAAACATTTTCGATCATAAGTGACGTGTTTCTCTACGTAATAAACTGAAATTTGGTATCTAGGGTAAACGAGGTATTCTAAATCGAATGAAAACATAAAATATAGGGGTCAGTATTGAAATTTTTAAAGATAGAGTTAATTTTACTTAGTATACAGCTCGCTAAGAAAAAAAATGTGCATTAGACATATAGAAAATTGTAAACTTGGTGCATACCACAAGATTCTACAATAATTAGAACCGAAGGTAGTGCCATCGTTCGGATTTGATTTTTTTTTGCGTACTGTACAAGAAGAATCCTTAGTAATGATCATTTCTTATTCTCGCTATGTAACAGTCTTCTAGGCCAGTTTATTTAAAAACTAACATATCTCAGATCTAGAGTTTTTGTTGGTTGGAGGCTTCAAGGTCGTGCGGAAGGGACATGACTTAAAACTTAAGTTTAGTATAGGACTTTTCGTAATCTGATATTCCCGTTATTTCAAAACTCTGTACTACTATACCTAGACTATAAATAAAATAATTGAAATTGACCTTAGGAATTGGTTGAAAATTGAAAAATATGCATATTTTTTCTGAAAAAAAAAATTAAGGTTTTCGTGTAGATGCCGGGAGACCTAAATGTTAAAATGGCATACATATTTTTTTTATTACTGTTAGTTAATATTCTAAACTTTACATTTTTAAACTTGAAAATAAAAATGTGCTTTTTTTTTTTTTTTTTTTTTTTTTTTTTTTTTTTTTTTTGGATTAAAATCTTCATTTTAGTAAAAAAAAAAACCAAACTACAGGTTCATTCCGGGAAACCTAAATATTTTTCTATTGAACTAAAAAAAATTTTGGTAATTATGGAAGTATAGTGGCAACTTTTTATCGATTTGAAATTTTGAATTTCCATAGAAAGTTTTTTTCAATGCGCCCTACTGCTCATTCTGAAAGGCTGTAAGATGTTGGCATATAATAATTATTGAGATTAATTGGATGCGCGTACATCTTTTCATTTATTTCGGTTTAATTTATACGGGGATTATATTGTTAGAATTTTCTTCTCAGGGGAATGTTTCAATTTCAAAATATTTTTTTTTTCACTTACATAATGAAAGTGGCAACCTTGGAAGATGGAATTGTCTTGAGAAGAAACTAGGGGTGTGGAACATCGCACAGCTTTCAATTACACTATAATACTGATGTGAATTTCTGTCACTTACAGTTTTTATACTTTCATCTTTCATTTAGAAAAAATTGTTAGATTGGCGAAATTTTGACTGTAATTCTTGTATGGGTCATAAAAAAAATAAAAAAAAAAAATGCTTTGCCAAATAGATAATTTTGGCGATATACTTTTCAATAATTATTATATTATCCTTTCTTATAAGTGAAACTGAGGAGAAGAGAAAAAATTATCGTTGATAAGGTATGCTCAAGGAAATAGTACTCTGTGTTAAAGGCATTCGTTTTTCAACTTTTTACGCCATTAAAGCATTTTTACTGGAATTTCGAGGTGGGGATGTTTCGAGTACCTTAGGAGGCATTACCACAGAAATTTTGAACAAAATCGTTTGAGTCGTTTTTTAGCAATTATTGAAAAACATAATTTTTTCAATGACAGCTACTTTATGCGCATGCGCGATTTTGATGAAAACCTCAATGTTTGGTCCCTGTGCCATCATCAAACCGCACACCAAATTTGAACATCGTAGGTCAATTTTTTAGGGAGTTATGCTGACCACAGACACACAGACAGACATTTTTTCGAGATCACTTTTTTGAAATCAGGATGTTCCAAAACGTGGAGAAATACAAAAAAAGAAGAAAAAAATCGAAATGCTTTTTTGACCGAATACTATACTATACTTTCATTACCCTGTGTAATACGTATGGGTAATTGAAAGTAAAAATTGTTTTTTTAGTAAGATTCTGAGGAATTGGAAATAACAAAAATATTTCATTACCATTTCATATAAATATATTAGAAATAATTTTTAATTGCACCATATTAAAAGAAAAATTTAATTTTAATAAATATTTCGTGTATACTATATTCATCATTCTTCAACTGGTGTATTAGGCGTCTTACTAATACAGAGTATTTCTCTAGTACAGAATATTTTTTTAAAAAGCTACTTTATATTTCTAAAACTAACTAAAGATAACTAGGGGTGTGGAACATCGCACAACTTTCAATTACAATATAATACTGATTTCAATTTGTATCATTTACCTCTTTTATATTTTCATCATTCATACAGAAAAAATGGCCAGTGTGGTGATATTTTTTACCATAGTTGAAATCATAATTAAAAAAAAAAAAAATTAACCAAATAGATAATTTCTGCAATATACTTTTCAATAATTCTTATATTATCCTTTCTTATAAATGAAACTGAGGAGAGGAGAAAAAATTATCGTTGATGTGGTATGCTCAAGGAAAGAGAACTCTGTGTTAAAGGCATTCGTTTTTCAACTTTTTACATCATTACAGCATTTTTACAGAACTTTCGGGGGTGGGGATGTTTAGAATACCTTAAGAGGCATTACCACAGCGATTTTGAACAAAATCGTTTGAACCGTTTTTTAGCCATTACTAAAAATCATAATTTTTTCAAAGGCATTTACCTTATGCACATGAGCGATTTTGACGAAAACCTTTATGGTAGGTCCCATGGCCGCCACTAACCCTCATACCAAATTTGAACATCGTAGGTCAATTTGTTCCAGAGTTATGCTGGCCACAGATACACACACAAACACAGAGACATTTTTTCTCTAGGTCACATTTTTGAAATTAAGATGTTCCAAAGCGTGGAGAAATGCAAAAAAAAAAAAAAAAATCGTTTTTTTTTTTTTTTTTTTTTTTTTTTTTTTTGACCGAATGCTACACTTTTATTACCCTATGTATATGTAACGGTAAAATAGTGATGACACTCTTAGGATCTAAAAAAAGCAGCCGAGATAAAACAAATGTAAAAATTTATTGTCAGATAGGCTCGGAACGAAGTGGGTGATGCAATCTCTAGTGTCAAGATTTGATATTCCAAGAGGCGGAGTCAAAACAGATTACGTAGCTTTTATGAGTTTGAGTGACGTTCTACTATGTTCCAATTGGTTCTCGCTAACCGTAGAACTTACGAGAGCAATCTAATAGCTACATTGACGATTCCAAAGCGAATACATTACATATATATACATATGGGTAATTGAAAGTAAAAAACTACGGTTTTATACATCTCGTAATTTTGAGCATCTAGAAGAACACGAGATCGAAATCTCTCTGACACCACCACACCACTGAAAGGACATTGAAGCCACGATAGATTTAATGTACACCATCTCCTAGACTTGGTACAGACAGATATTTGGCGGCCGTCGAGGACCGAACCCACAACCCTCCGATCATGACCTCGATACTCTGACCACCAGAACAAAGTTAGTTAAAGAGAAACAAACTTATGAACTTTTAACAGTACTTAAACCGCTAAGAGAAAGTCCTAGTGAAGATCATTCCCTATATTCTCTATGTTACAATCTCCTAGCCCAGTGCATTTAGAAACTACTTTGTATAAAACTTTGACATTTGGTGAGTAGGTACGAAAATGATCGCTTAATGAAATGACATAAATTGTTTTCATTCAATGTCTATCTATAATAATAAAACAAGCTGTCTGTGTCTGTGGTTCTATAGAAACCTACTTAAAATAGGAGTAGAGCTCTGAAATTTTCAACATAGGAAGTTTTGGCCTTCTAATTGTATACATGTCAAACAAAATGTTAAAATTTTCATACTTTTTTTTTTTTAATTAATTTTTTTGTACAAAGTGACTTCATACAGAGATACAGCTCTTGTTGAAATTTTAGTTAGTAATTTTTTTATTAATTTTTTTAATTAATTCATATATATTTTACAAAACGATTTCTAATAGGGCTACAGCTCTGAAATTTTCAACATAAGCAATTTTGGCTTTCTAATTGGACTTTTGAAAAACAGAATTTTAAATTTTTATTTAGTTCTTTCTTAATTAATTAATATTTTACCAAATGATTTCTAATAGGGCTACAGCTGTGAAATTTTCAACATAAGTAATTTTGGCTTTCTAATTGGACTTTTGAATAACAGAATTTCAAATTTTTATTTAGTTCTTTTTTAATTAATTAATTAATATTTTACAAAATGATTTCTAATAGGGCTACAGCTGTGAAATTTTCAAAATAAGTAGTTTTGGTCTTCTAATTGGACTTTTGAAAAACAGAATTTTAAATTTTTATTTAGTTCTTTCTTAATTAATTTTTTGTAATTAATTAATACATATTTTACAAAACGATTTCTATTAGGGCTACAGCTCTGAAATTTTCAACATAAGTAGTTGTGTCCTTTTAATTGGACTTTTGAAAAGTAGAACTTTACAATTTTATTTGTTTTTTAATTAATTTTTTTGAACTATAACAAATATTTTACCAAACTATTTCAAATTGGACTACAGTTCTGAAATTTTCAATGCAAGTAGTTTTGGCCTTCTAATTGGACTTTTGACAAAAATTTTGTTAAAATTTTAATTTCTTTTTTAATAAATATTTTCACAAAAAGCGACTACTTTTAATAGGCCTAGAGCTCCGAAAGTTTCTAAGTAAGTAGTTTTAGCCTACCAATTTTACTTTCCACATACACGTGTTAAAATAATCTTAAAGGGGTGTTGTATTATTGTTGGTTGGTTGGTTGTTTTCAGATTATCTGGCTCCGTCAGCAACACGAGGGATATAATGAGCCGAAACATTCGTCATTTGACAAACCAACATACAATTACAAACACCCATGCCTAACATGGGACTCGAACCCACAACATCGCGGTTGTATTATTGTATTAACGGGATATTAACGAGGATTTTTTTGTTTCTCTATTAAGGCTTTACGTAGCAATTAGATTTTAGTGAGTGAAGCGAGCTTATGCTTACGCAGCAATGAACCTTTCAGCGAGAGAAGTGAGCCTATGTTTGCATAGTAATGAACCTTTCAACGAGTGAAGTAAGCAAGCGAACGAAGCGAGCTCGATTTTGCGTAGCGATGAACCTTCCTGCGAACGAAGCGCCAAAAACTGAGACCTACACACCGATGATGGATTTCCGCAACGCGTGGCCTCACAGCTAGCTAAAATAATACACATGTTAAAATTTCGTAGCGAAGCACGGAATTCAGCTAGTCTATTATAAATGAAAATTCAAGTAGCAAAAAACAAAACCAGATGGAGCCACTGCAAATGCATTGACGTAAGATTTTCAAATATACAATAAAATATACTAAACGCTATTTTGGAGTTTTTAATTTATGTCATTTTTTTAAATGCTCATTTTCGTACCTTCTCACCAAATTTCCAGAAAGCAGTTTCTAAATGCACTGGGCTAGAGGATTGTAACATAGCGAGTATAGGAAATGATCTTTAATAGGTTGGTTCTATTCAGATTATCTGGGGGGCTATAATGCACCGAAACATTCGTCATTAGACAAGCCAACATACATTTACAAACACCCATGCCTAACACGGGACTCGGAACCCACAACCTCGCGGTCTAAAAGCTAGCACGCTAACCACTATACCGTTTGGTCGGCGATCTTTAATAGGACTTCTTCTTAAACAAGATTCTTACTTCCTCATTGCAAAAGGTAAAAATTTTTGCTCCATGCGATGTCAGGTGCGAATTTAAATGAAATGTTAAATACTTATTGAATAAAAAAAATAGTTTCTTTTGTTCCTTAACAAACTTTATTGAAATACATTCATTTCATTATTGGAAACCGATCTTTGAAAAAGACTTCCACATCAAAAAGTTCATAAAAAAAGTTAAATTAAATAAGACTAGGGGGCTTCGCCCCCTGCTCGCTAACGCTCGCCAACCCCCACACCCCCCATCTGCGCTCGGATTGAGCGGCTTTGCAGCTCGAATTTGTGGTTAAAACATCTTGCTGCGCTCGAATAGGTTTGCCAGCCATAAAAAATGTAACCTAATTTTTATAAATTTAATGTAAGGCCTAATAGAGAAAACACCCAAACTGCAAGTTTCATAATAGAAAGTTAAATATACTATCCGCCAACATTCTGACTTTAAACTTCATTAGCTATGCCCTTACATTGAAGTCCCAATATCTTTTATTTATTCTGATAAAAAAAACAACGCAAGCTACACTCACCAACCCCTGAGAGCCTCGCTTGGGTTGGTTTTTCTGGATAGAAATACTTCAAAATAATAATTACTCTAATACAAAAATGCTTCAGAAAAACAGAAAAAATCAACTTTGAAACGAAGAGTTTAAAAAGAGCT
Source organism: Linyphia triangularis (assembly GCA_963978545.1). Lineage (NCBI taxonomy): Eukaryota > Metazoa > Arthropoda > Arachnida > Araneae > Linyphiidae > Linyphia > Linyphia triangularis. Next base: position 6,643,463 of record OZ021729.1, on the reverse strand, counting down.
TTAAAATTAGCAACGGGTTTGTTGTTTACATACGTAAGGATGTTGCCATTCATATATTCAAAATCATTGAGGCTTTGTAGTAGCTTAATGATGAAAAATATTGAAATTTAACTAATTAATAAAGTGTTAATAAATTATTTTGGCACGTTTTGGCAAATCTACAGCTTTTTTCCTTTAAAATGACACCTTGATCATTAAAATTGGTTAAGCAGTTTAGGCGGACGGACTAACCCCAATAAACGTATTGCCTATTAAATATATAGATATTATCTGTTGTATAATTTTGCATCAAATATCGCCTTTCGCGAAGATTCAAAAACTTCTCCAGTCCCTGAAGAAAAACTCAGCAAAGAGACTAAATTTAATTACTGGGTGCCATCAACAAGGGACGCTTAACGAGAATCACCTCGCAAAGGTGAGGGTGTAGAATAATTTCGACGCCGATTATTATCGCCAACTTAATACCTTTTCCCTTCAAAACGATGAATGGCGAGGAGTTCTGGAAAGACGCCAAATAACCACGCCAACTTCCACAACTTTTCACGCTTAGGTTTTTTTTTTTTTTTTTTTTTAATGATAATAAACGCTGAGTGAATCGGGGTGTGGGTTTCTGATTTTTTTTTTTTTTTAATTTTTTTTTTTTTATGGAATGAAATTTGGGCGTAAGGGTTTTCGTGCAAAATTGATTGTGGTGCTAACAATAGCCCAACCTTATCCTGAAATATTATGAACTCGAGCCAGGAATACCTTTTATCCTATTCTGGAGCGGGTGACAATTGACTTTGGGGCGATTTATGCCGAAGATTTGGCGATGGGAAATATCGTGATGTCGACTTAGATAGTTGAAAGGAGGGGCTTATAGGGTTGGGCGTGGGGTAAGACGACTGATCAAGGTCCTCCTTTTTTTGATAGGATGTAGTCTTATTTGTAAAGACTGCGGTTAAAACATTGAATCACGTAAATGTAATTTTGTTCCTAAAAACTCGTGACATGAGTTGTTGTTTCGGAAATGGATTTTGCAAATGCATCACTAAGAGTGCTTGCTGCAATTCCAGGAAAAACGTAGGTTGACGACTTTTCTGGCGCAGTCGTGTTTGCTTATTAAAAACTTACCCCAGTTGCAATGCTTGAATTGCAAGAGGTTAAATATCGGATGTTACAATAATACTTGAGTTCGCATCAAAGAAAAACTATGCAAAGTAATTTAAACTTTTGAAGTTTTATATTCAAGCCAAGCAAAATAGATAGTGAATAGCGGAAAAAAAAAAAAAAAAAAAAAAAAAATGAAAAAAACCTAAATAATCCCGTCATTTATTTATTTTTTTAAATTTTGACAGAAGTATCATTTTGAAGATAAAAGTATTTTTTTTTTTTTTTTTTTAATTATCATAGTTTAAAAAATATTTCAAGTAGTAAGAAAATAATATAATTCGTATTTGAATTAAAAATCACAGTTGTAAAGCGATTGTTTTAAAAACCTCTCTCTTCCTAAACTATTACCTTTGAAGATTATTAAATTTTCGCATATAATTCTTAGTAAATATTCTTAGAAATGATAAACTTTTCAACCATAAAACGTTTTATTCCATGAATTCGCTTCCCTAGTTTCACGAGGTCTTTATCTCCAAAATTTTAATATTTCTGTAACATGATTGTTTTTCTTTTTCAGGATCCTACAAGACCCTCCCTGACTTCAAGTCAAATAAGAGGTAAATATTCATTTTTTCGTCCATTCTTTTAAGGGGGTCCAGTACCGAAATTTCTTCAAAAATCCAAATTTTTTTTCTGATTTAAAAAAATAGTTCATAGATTCCCGAAGAGAATGATGTATTTATCTTATTCCTCCGGTGATTAGAACGCCACAAAATTACCTGTGATTTAAACATCACTAATGGGCGTAACACATTGAAGCGTCTGCTTAAAGTGCGTTTTTCGAGCACTAGTGTTTTTCACAGATGTTGCATTTTCAAATCGATATATCTCCAGAACCATTAACAATTGGCTATTCAAATTTTTGGAGCATTTAATTTATATAGTTTTAAATATTTTGTCTGCACAGAATTTTATTTTTTTAATTCTGTTTTAAAACATAACATTTAGCGTAAAAGATAACATAAAAAAAAAGCAAAAATTTCAATATTTTAATATTAAAAATTTAAATTTTTTTTTTTAATTCGCCTATCAAAATTCTGTGAAGAGAAAATTTTCTTTATATAATTAGGTATTACAGAAAGCTTTAACTTTGAAAAAAAAAAAAAAAATTTCTTGACTTATATCAAAATACGCAAACATCAATTATTACGGATTTTTCTTGGTTTTTAATTTTTTTAAAAATAACTAAACACGATATTTAAAAAAATATTATCTCAAAGATATATAAATAGTATCTCATACTTAAGATAAATTTTTGACATAAAAATGTACATAAATAAAGTTTTCTTTATTTTCGGTACCGGACCCCTTAAAGTGACGAATACAAGCAGTCTAAATTCAAACTGGTACTGTTAAAAGCAGTTAAAATCAACCTTAAGAAGGAAAAAATGAAATAAAAAAAATTAAAGTAAAAAGTGTAATGGACAATGGACGCTTCCCGCATTTTTTAAAAACGAGTGAAATTAGTATATATTTATAAAGAATTTCTTTCTGATTCCAAATATTTAAACAAAATTTCTTTAAAAATAATTAGTTATTTAAATATGAAGAAAAGAAAATGCCACAAGACCGAGCCATTTCGATCAAAACATTTAACAAAATCCGTGACGTCAAAAAATCCTATCGTTTCTATGGGGGAGTTTCTGCCAAATAATTGGCGTTGGTAGACCATTGCTATATCCCTTACAGGTTGGCGCGATTTGCGAGAAACTTGCAAAGCTAGTTTCCGTTGCTTTGTTTCAAGCCAAGTTGTTTCAGATCAAGTGACTTTCCATTCAATTCGAGCCGAACGAATCGTTTTTCCAGCCAAAACTAACAAGCAAACTTAGGTTGCAAATTTAAAAAAAAAAAAAAAAAATTTTAAAAAAAAAAAAAAAATTAAAAAAAAAAAAAAAAAAAGCGCAACGAGTAGAAATTTTTGTGTTTATGACCTTTTCAAAACATTTAGAATTGAATAAAAAAAATGCGGGAACTGTCCATTTAATGTTGGAGAATGAAACGTCGCACAACTTTGAGTTACACTTTATTCGTGGTCACTGCTTTTAAATGCGACCACAATCAGTGTCATTTACCGTTTTCGTTTTCATATTTTCAGTACTTAAAAAAATCTCCAATTTGCCGATATTTATATTACAATGGGTAAAAATAATCACCTCCACGCTGGCAATTATTTTATAATAATCAAATCACCACATTTGAACTAATTTTTATGATCTTGATCGAATACACTGATCTCTAAATACTACTTCTAGATATATCCGTTGGGGCGAAAAAGGCTTAACAGATCTATATTAGCAATTTCTCCCAAATTAGTTCAATTGTGTTTGTTACCATGGACAACCTATTACGTAGCACAGATGGTGGAGAGAATTCAATTAGCTTCATCTTCTCGCAGAGCAGACACCGCTTTTAAGCCATCCAGAAGTTGTAGTTAGGGATCAGTAGTAGAATACCACAATTAGAATGGCTATAATTGAATTGTACTTGCTTAGTGTCGCCTGAAGTTTGTAATAATAATCACCAGATCTTCTTAGAATTATTAGAAAATTTAAAAAATAAAATGAAGTCAATGGTATTTTAATGAATAAAATTCCATAACTATAGTGTAGATGTTATTATTTGCCTTCGAACTTCACTCTCAACTTTCTAATAAAGTTTGGACCAAATGTTATGTAGGAGAGTCCGTACAGCGTCACATTTCCATCTGGTGGCAACAATTTGAACTAGTGTTTTTTCCAGAAGTTGTAGTTAGGGATCAGTAGTCGAATACAACAAATAGAGTGGCTATAATTGAATTGTACTTGCTTAGTGTCTTCACCAGATCTTGTAAAAATATCTTCACCAAAAGCTTGTAATAATCACCAGATCTTCCAAGAATTATTTTTAGAAAATGTAAAAAATAAAATGAAGTCAATGGTATTTTAATGATTAACATTCCATAACTATAATGTAGATCAGAGTTAGTCACTACGTGGTCAACGAACTGGATTTGGTCCGCGACAGATTTTTTAGTACAGATTTATATATATATATATATATATATATATATATATATATATATATATATATATATATATATATATATATATATATATATATATATATATATATATATATATATATATATATATATATATATAAATCAAATTTCACGGTATGGATTTTTTTTTTACATAATTGTAATTTGTCCGAAATGTTATTACTAATCCCTCTCTGTCGAGCGGCAGCTATACTAAACTTCAACTTAACTTGACATCACTAGGCGGTAGATCATCACAGTGCTCATAAGCATTTAATCCATTTTGGCGGCGTGAAAGCATAATGTTCGCCAAACCACAACCCTGTAGAGAACAAAAGGCTGTAAGGTTTGGCGAGAATTATGTCTTCACTCCGCTGAAATGGATTAAATGCCTATGAGCACGGTGAAGATCTATCGTCTAGTGATGTCAAGTTAAGTTGGAGTTTAGTATAGACATTGTCCATGAGCCCATACACCTTTAAAAAATCCAAGGCAAGCAAGGGATTTATCTCAAGTCTCCCTAGATTGGCGTAGACAAGTGAGTATGCATTCCGTGGACGCCCTCTCTACTCCACACTTTGCACAGACCGGAAAAATCTTGATACCATGGCTATAGGAACAACTCCTCAGGTGACCGCTAGTAAATCTAGACAGCGCTGTCTTTTCGGTTCTATCACAGGCAAGGAGCGGACTGCTCTGCCTATACTAATCATTGTATGGAGGGATCCTCCACGTCTTTAAATCTTTGTTTTTCCTGATGGAGTAAAGCTCTTCAAATGTTAAGAAGAAAACTAAACTCTACGTTTCAGCCGAGCCCTGTTTCACCAAATCGTCAGCAACCTCGTTTTCCTAAATTTCAGCGTGGGAGGGTATCCATTGGAGGTGCAGTACATGATCCAGGCTCATATGTCTGAGTTTTTTCAAAATTGAGATGCCAGTACGGCCACCAACATTGTTCCAGTCTTTCAAGTATTGTATTGAATTTCTACTCTCCGAAATGGTACGTGTTAACTGTGTAGAGCAGAGTTCTCCACTTCTTGCCCGAAGAAACTATAAGAAGAAGCTTTCAGCAAGATGGCTTTCAAAAAGAATGAATCCTGGATTAACTTAAGTAAATCTCATTTGGAAAAATTATTAAGATTTGCTGCAACAAATACTGCGATAGACATCGACTCTAACATATAATAAACTGAACGATTTCGACCGTAATCGTCTTACAACTGATATCGACTAAAACAGAGTAATCTGGAAGTACAACTTAAATACTGTTATTAAAAATTAGTACAAGTCCCAGTGTCACGTTGGAACAGAAGATTCACTTTTTTTTTTCAGACTTCAATTTACTAATAATGAAAATTATTTTAATTATATACAGAAAATTTGCGTAATACTATCTTGCTTTTTCAGAGCTGAAGGCAGCCTTCTCCATGCTGGACAGGAACAAGGACGGCCGAGTGAACGAGACGGAGATTAAGTGTATGCTGGACAAGCTGGGCATCGTTCTCACGGACACCATGGTGGGAAAGCTCATCGACCAGGCGAGCAAGAAGGGTGAGCTCACTACTACTACTACACTACTGGCAGAATCAAAAATAAAATTGTATCTAGACAATCGATAAACTGCAGGTTGAAGCGGTTCATTTAGAAATGCGTAGAAATTAATTGAGGTTTTTCTACACAGAAAATAATATAGTTCGTTTTTTAATCTGTAGATGGCGCTTTACTGTAAAGTCTAATTGACTGATCAGCCTGTTTAAACGATGCTGTGTTATTTACTAACAGCGTCATTTTCCGTTGATCAACAATCGAAATTTTTTGCGAGGCGGATTAAATACTTTTCTTTGCATTTCTGTAGAAACCGAAAAGTCCAACTCTCTAATCTTATTTGCCCAATTTTTGGTTCCTTTTGGACTTCCCTAACTAACCTTAGAATTAAATTGCATACATCAAAGTCTAATAAATTTGGCGCATGTACTATCGATACCAAGGGTGACAGTTATTTTGACAAAAACAATTTTGTGTCTATCATATAATATTAAAGGATTTTTTTATGATAATACAGTAAACTCGCGATAACTCGAAATCTCATAAGTCGAATATTCGTTTATCTCGAAATTTTCATTATGTCCCAAGAATATGTCTTGAATAGAAAATGACTTCCGATACCTCGAATTTTGGATAACTCGAAGATTTGGCCAGTCCTTCTTCCAGAACTTCAAGTTATCGCGAGTTGACTGAGTTTCTCTTGACCCAAATGCATTATTACTTGATCTTTTTCACCCTGTACATGTTTAAATTTGGGACAAACATAAATTGTAGCGAGTATTCCGATTCACTCCTTTCCGCGGAGTGAATCGGAACAGCCTGAAAAAAATCAAAATAGATACAATTTTTTTTTTCTTTCAACATTTTTGAGGCCGACCAAACGGTATAGTGGTTAGCGTGCTAGCTTCTAGACCGCGAGGTTGCTGGTTCGAGTCCCGTGTTAGGCATGGGTGTTTGTAAATGTATGTTGGCTTGTCTAATGACGAATGTTTCGGCGCAATATAGCCCTGGTGTTGCTGACGGCTCCAGATAATCTGAAAACAACCAACCAACATTTTTGAGATTGATCCTCAAAGAAAATGGCAAGATCCAAATTTAAAAGAAATCGTTAGTTATCGATCTTATTACACCTGATGATTTCGTTGAGAGTTGAAAAGTGTTCCTCTTCACCCGATTTTACAGTATTTCCGGTGCAAGTAAGACCATAAAGTTTCACCATTATTCAGAACCAATTACAGATAACCACCTGGTATCAATTACTCACTTCGACCCAAAAACATGCAGAATACCACCTCTATTTTCGTTAATGGCAATCCCACTTTATCTTTTGGCAGGTGACCGTCTCTTGAGCGAGGAAGAGTTCCTCTCGTGGATGTCCCATCAGAGCGTACAGGATGACGTGATGGCCGACCTGATGGCCGCATTCAGGGTATTCGACAAGGACAGGAACGGATACATCACCAGGGTGAGTATGAGAAACACATACAATAAAACCCTACGGGTTAAAAATGAAAAGTTTCTATAGAAGTTATGAAAAATTAAGGGTTTTGTTTGTACGCTCAGCGTCTTATACACTTGTGCACAGTGTGGGTAGACGCGGGGTGACGCGTCCCTCTACCTTTTAAAGAAAATACCCATGCGTTCCCCTACTTCTAAAATCATTGAAATCCATCCTCCTACTTTTAAAAACATTCAATTCGTTTAAAAACTTCTAAATAAAAATAACATTAAATTTTAAGTTTAGTGACACTGAGAAAAAGTAATTTAAAGTTAAAAAAAAAAAAAAAAATGGTATTTATAATCATACTATTATACTATTATAAAAATGTATTGTATTACTTTGTACAAAGATATAAGTAGTTTTATTAACAAATACTGTTACACTTGGTCAATTTACAGCTTTGGAGTAACTTTTTTTTTAAATTTTTACCTCACTTTATCTTTTGCTTCCAAGTAAAAAAGCTAAGTCGCAGTACATTTATTAAAACAACGATACATTTTGGACTCTAATTCAACGTTTGTGTTAGGAAGTACGAACTATTTCCTTACAAGTTAATATTTTTATGATACGATTAATTATAAAATTTGGAAAAGAAGAGGGTGGGGGGGGGGGGGGAGTACACTTTTTTTTTTTAATTTGCAATTGTTTTTATTTTATTTCTTGATGAAGAACAATTTAGTTCAATATCAACAAGCACTTGAATTAATCATCTGATTCTAAAACGAACTGATGGTAGATATATCGTACCAGAAAACTCAAATGCAAACGGCTCAAGGCCACGTTAACTTAAAACATGATTTGCGGCTCAATCCAAACACAAGTCTAAAAATTGAAGAAACCTCGCAAACAACCGCTGGATATTTCACGCTCAACCATTTCATAGCCTCAGCAGCAGGTCATTCCGCTAGTACCGAACCAATATAGTGTACTTTTCTTGATTAATACCTAAAAAACTATTTTGTGTTTAGTTAGCATCTGCTGTAATATATATATATATATATATTTAGATATTCCGAAGCCCCTTCGCCTACGATCACCACGAACGTGCTAAATGAATTTGATATTTGACAATTATTCTAAAATATTCTAAATTATTAATAATTCATTTCATCCGTTTGTAGAGCAGAAACTGCTTTTAAACTATCCAGAAGTTGTAGTTAAAGATCAGTCGGTGTAAAATGAATGACCCAAAACTACGTTCCGTACTGTCCTTATCTCAATTAGTAATAATTGATTTCGTCTGATTGTAGCGCAGAAGCTGCTTTTAAGCTATCCAGAAGTTGTAGTTAGATATTAGTCAATGTAAAATGACTAACCTTAAAATACCTCCCGTACTCTCTTTTTCTGAATTATTATTCATTGATTTCATCTGCTTGCAGAGTAGAAACTGCTTTTAAGATATCCGGAAGTTGTAGTTAGAGATCAGTCAATGTAAAGTGACTAACCTTAAAGTACTTCCCGTACTGTCTTTAGGGGCCGTTCAAGTATTACGTAAGCACCTAGGGGGAGGGGAGGGGATTAGCGATTTGCTTATTTTTGCTGAAAAGGGGGGGGGGAGGGGTATGAGTGATGCTTACGTAAGCATTTAATAATCCCTTTATTTCTAAAAAAACCTGTGATATGAACTGGTATTCGAAGCATGTGCAAGAGAGTCAATACTTTCTACAAATTGTAAAATGCGAAAAAAAGCAGTGTTGCTCTCCTGCTCGTAGTGGATTATTTCGCATTTTAAAAGAACGCTTTATACCTCCACCTATCAAAATGGCCCAAACACCACACGATTTAATAACAAGTGAGGAAGGGGAATTCCTGGAATTAATTCTCCGGCTAAGCTTGAACCTGCATGTCCCCCTGGGGGGATTTTTAAAAATGCCATATGACTATTTTTGTCCGTTCATCAAATCGCAATTGTCTGCAAGGACTTGTGGGAAATGTGGTTTGCACCACGCTTCACTAAAATCGACAATTCGTCATAAGAAAATTGTTTATGGCGAAAATAGCCAGAGAGCCTGCCTAGTTCAGCCTATGAGAATTGCTGCTCGTCGAGCAAATGAACTGATGTGTGTCATCAATTATATAGAAGGCATGGAAGATACCGAGTGGATAAGCGAAGAGGAAGTTTGCCCAGATTCTTTGTGCGAAGCAAGTGATGAAGCAATAACATCAGATGCCAGAAACCCTATAATTTCAGACATTAAAAACTGGCTAGAGCAACCCTGGATAACATCTGACTAGATAGACTTAATTGATTATGAAAATTACATTTATGTGCCATTAAAATTGTGATAAACTTAAGATTTAAAAAAAATTAAAAATATATATTTTTTTCCCTTTTAAGGCGAGTTAAAGTTCATTATTTGCATTGAAGCCTAACTTTTTTTTAGATTATTAACGTTACAAAAAAAAAAAAATCATTAGCGGGGGGAGGGGGGTTACAGTATGCTTACGTAATTATAGAGGGGGGGTATGCGATTTGCTTATTTTTGCTGACAAGGGGGGGGGGGAGGGGGTTAAAAATTACCAAAACATGCTTACGTAATATTTGAACGACCCCTTATCTAAATTATTAATTGATTTCATCTGCTTGCTGAGCAGAAACTGCTTTTAAACTATCCAGAAGTTGTAGTTAAGAGATCAGTTGGTGTAAAATAAATGATCCAAAAGTGTATCCCATACTGTCATTACCTGAATCTTTGCACGAATTGAAGATTGAAGTAATGTGTTTTCAGGACGAGCTCCGTACTGCGATGGAGACCATTGGTGAGCCTATGTCAGAGGAGCAGCTGGACGTGATGATTCGAGCAACGGATACCGACAACGACGGGAGGATTAACTACGAGGGTGTGCTTTTTAAATTATTTATATTAACTTTTTTTATTGTGTTTCTTTATGACGGGCCAAAGATTTGGAGGTCTAATTAATCCATTAAAGACGGCTTTGAAATGGATAAAAAGTCATTGGTTTAACTTTTACCTTGTTTATTTAGTCATTTAAAGTATTGTTACGAATTTCTGTATATTTGTAAATATTCCGTAGTATTGATTATGTAAATAGGAAAATTTATGTACATTTCGCATAAGGCAGTGCAAGAGTTCGCTTTCCTGCAATGTGTGTCTTAATGCTTGAAAACGAGTTTTACAGAGATAATGCTGGGAAGCGAGTTTTACAAAGAGAAGGCCATTTAACATTACGGTAATGGCAATCTCGCCAAGTTGGCGACAGTTTTGGCGACTAATTTTTGTCGCCAAACTTGGCGGACCATTTGGCGTCATTTTCGGTCGCCATGTACATGTATAGGGCTTTTCGACAACGATCTGGAAAGTTCTCCAAATTTCTATCTCTGGAAGTTTCGAGAAGATTCGCCTTTTCTATATAAGTCCGGCCAAGAGTTAGTTGAGTACGTTAGTCAATTGAGTTACTGACTGAGTTGAGTTACTGAGTTGTCTCAGCGAGTCTCTCAACGAGCATTCAGAGAGTTCCGAAAGTGAATTGTATTGCATTGTCTTTTGCGGCGATTTGTAGCAGTTGTGTTGTCTAGTTTTTAACTGCTGTTTTGTGCTCTATTGCTGTGTAAAGAGCTGTATTGAGTCTACTAGAACGAGAAAATCTGGAATAGTAAGAGAATCTGCGAAGAGTTATATCGGAATAAATTTCTGCCAGTTTTGATCTGCTTTGGCTTCAAATCTTCGCGAACCCATCCAAGCAACAGTATATTTGGAATTTTTGAGGGTTTTTTTGAAAATTATTTTTATGATTTTTAAAAAACACTAAGTTTAACCACAATCGTAATTTATTACCAAGGGAAAAAAACACCTAAAACATCGGTTGACAAAATTTCTTACCAAAACCGTCGTTAATGGTTAAACCCTTTACCGTCATCCAGCACAGACAGGCTCATTGTCGATAACAATGCATTCTATCAAGTTTCGGAAGCAAAAAAGAGTTAGATTACGGCACACGATCAATGGTTTTCTTCATAGAGGACAAAAAAAAGTCGACCTGAACTCAAAACCACTTAAGTTGCAATTGAACATAAAAGTTCGCAATGCATAACTAATGGATTTTATTAAAAACTTTATTTTTATAGGTTCATTTTTTTGTGCGTTTCTTTTTTAGTGGATAAAATCTTCGGTGGCTTAATTTACCGACATGCTGTCTTCCAATCCAGAATTTTTTCTTGTTTGACGTTTTTAAAGATTCGAATATGTTTTGAAGACAAAATTGAGCAACAAAGTTTTGGTTCCAATAAACTATTATAAACTTTATTTATTAGTTTCTATTTAAAGTTATTACTGCCAAATAAACCTCCATTAAAAAAAAAAAGGCTATAACTAAAAAGATCAATTTCCAGCGAATCTGATATTATCTTTAAAACAAAATAAAGGGAGAGGGGGGGGGGAGTGCGTTATTACACACACACGTTTAGGTATTCGTGCTTGTCCGATTTGTTACCAAAAAGGGAAAATGTTTGAAGCCCTAATTTTATGATTTTCCTCACTAATCAAACATAAAAATACCATTTATTATTAATAGAGCTATCACCAATTAGTGCTTCTCTTGCAAAGTATTCTGAACCAGCGCTGTGCAACAAAAATAGTTATTAAATTATTTTCATTAAAATGAATTATTTATGGAAATAAATTGATATTCAGTTGAAAGAAATTATACATTTCCATGGTATTGCCCTAAATTTATGTCCGGTTTTATGCTGTGTGATTTTTCCTTTTGCTCAAATACCGAATTTCGTCTAATAATAAAAAATGTCCGTATCAGGTGCAAAAGCGTTTTCATCGAAATTTACCAGTTAGTCGAAAATATTCAGAGGACCGAATATTATTGCCTTAAAGTTCTAATCTGGATATCGATCGAGGTATTTGTGCAGCTGACATCCAAAAATGTTATACAGTAGAACCTCGATTAACCGTCCTTCTTTAATCCGGAACTTTCTGTTAGCCGGCAATCCTTTAGTCGACATCAAAAATCTCCCCAAATGAGTAATAAATCATTTGTTCCTTTTTAAACCGTATTATTTTCCCTTGCTCTAAAATTACATAAGTTAAGGTGAGGCTTTTGACTGTTTTTCTAAAGAACTGACATGGTTAAAGCAACCTTCGGATGCAGATCAAACTGAACTATTGCCTTCAAAAAGACTCCGGGATAGAGCAGCGAAACAAGGATTATCAAGATTATTGCAACAAAAACTCATTTCCAACAATTATGTCATAAAAAAACATTAAAAGTCCTGTATTCAATAAACGAAAATCATTTACTTTTTATTGTTTTTTACAACTCTCTTTTATCCGGAATTTTAGCTTAACTGACCTACCTTTGGTCCGAATTAAGTCGGTTAATCGATATTCTACTGTATCCTTAAATTTTATATTATTAGTCTACTACCCCTGAAGAGCTTGTACCAAATAAACGCATTATAAGATTACTGTTGAGATATGAGCCTGTAGTACGCATTTTCAATAATTTTTTTTTTGTATATTTTCATTTTAGTAATCCGTTAATTTTAAAATGATACCAGAAACAATTTACTAATGAATTCGTCTTTAGAATGTATTGTTTTCATAGGCGCCAACTACAAGAGAGCAAATATATAATTTCAAAAATCTATAAAAATGAGGGATACAGTCAATTAGCGATAACTCGAAGTCTCATAAGTCGAATATTCGTTTATCTCGAAGTTTTTTCATTAGGTCCCAAGACAATTTAATGTTTTTCAACACTAAATTATCTCGAAGTGTACGTCTATTAAGTCGAAATTTTTGTAAAAATTCTATTATCGTAACCTACAAAAAAAAAAAAAAAAAAAAAAAAAAATACAGTAGAATCTCGATTAACCGACCTAATTCGGACCAAAGGTAGGTGGGTTAAGCGAAAATTCCGGATAAAAGAGAGTTGTAAAAAACAATAAAAAGTAAATGATTTTTGTTTATTGAATACAGGACTTTTAATGTTTTTTATGACAGAATTGTTGGAAATTAGTTTTTGTTGCAATAATCTTGATAATCTCTGTTTCGCTGCTCTATCCCGGAGTCTTTTTGAAGGCAATAAGTTCAGTTTGATCTGCATCCGAAGGTTGCTCTAACCATGTCAGTTTTTTAGAAAAACAGTTAAAAGCTTACCATTACTTATGTAACTTATGAGCAAGGGAAAAGATTACGGTTTAAAAAGGAACAAATGATTTATTACTCATTTGGGAGATTTTTGATGTCTACTAAATGATTGCCGGTTAACAGAGAATTCCGGATAAAGGAGAGACGGTTAATCGAGTTCTACTGTACTAATAAAAAAACGATTTTTATTTTTTCCTCTTTACATCGTGTTTTACAGTTTAACTTGTTACCGAGAAAAACTCGTTTGCATTGACGCGTATAGAAAGTAAACTGGCTTTTGCCTTTACATTCCATTCCATATTTAAAGTGTGAGTCGATGGTGTTGGTTTACGTTGGCTTTGAATAAAGTTTAAAAAAAAAAAAATGAATACGCTTAGTCTAACTCAAAAAGTGAAATTGATCAATTAAACTGAACAAAATGTACGCTGTAAGAAGAAAGACGTTGCTATTAAGTACAGAATTCTTCCGAATACTCTTTCAACCATTTTGAAAAACAAAGACGATTTTGACAGGACATGCATCGGAACTCGATACATCGTGTAAATGAGTGAAGGCCTTTCTTGGTGTCGAAGCTGCTCAATTGGTTGGTTGTTTGGTTGTTTTCAGATTATCTGGCGTCGTCAGCAACACGAGGGCTATAATGCGCCGAAACATTCGTCATTAGACAAGCCAACATACATTTACAAACACCCATGCCTGACACGGGAATCGAACCCGCAACCTCGCGGTCTAGAAGCTAGAACGCTAACCAGGGGCGTACTGAGAAGCAATATCGGCCCGGTGATTTTAGATTTATGCCGCCCCAAATTTTCAATATAATCAGTAATCAAATATTTGTAGTTATAGTTAATAATAAAATAATTCAAAAAAGTAATTAATTGTAATTAACAGTATATTTTATTATTTAAATATTTATATTTAATAATTATCTTCAATAATTAGTTTTATTATAGTTTTCAATACTTTTAAAGTTTCATTAGTTTTCAATACTTTTAAAGTTTCATTAGTTTTCAATACTTTTAAAGTTTCATTAGTTTTCAATACTTTTAAAGTTTCATTAGTTTTCCAATACTTTTAACGTTTCATTAGTTTTAATAATTTAACTGTTTTAATGATTAGTTTAATTACATCAAATTGTCTCGATTATTTATAACTTTTTTGAGTGAACTTGGTTTTTATAAACCATTTATTGTTTGTTGCAAAAACTAACTAAAAGAAATCTAAATTGCAAAATAAAGAATGTCCAGGTTATTAGAAAATTACATCCGAAATGATGATATACAATTTACCTTAAAAGTTATAAAATAATTAAAAACTCATAATACTGTAATATATAAATCTTAGTGCATCTATTTTCTAAATATGAAATTGAACGCATTGGGCTTTTTCTTTTTTTTTTTTTAAAGTTAAGGAAAACAAGTACTTATATTGGAAAAAATAATAATAATAACTTTCATACTGTATCTGCCCATTTCTTACAGACACTGACCAGCCCGGTGATTGCACCTATGCACCTGACGCTAACCACTATACCGTTTGGTCGGCTGAATCTGCTCAATTAAAATGGTTTGAAACATATCGAAAACAGAATTCCTTCTTAGTGGCATGATGTTAAAAGAAAAGGCGGAGGATTTTGATTGTTTACTAAAAGTTGAAAGATTTATACAGGGCCTGATTTAGAAATTTTTTTACTGTAGGCCCAACATTCAGAGAGGGGCCCTAATAGCAAATATTTATTTCCTTATGTCACAATATTACCAGATAAAGCTACGTTCGTTAAGACTAACTTTTTACAATTAAAACTCATAGTTTACTTTCACACGATTTTTTTGTTATAATTAGTATGATCTTGATTTGCTCAAAACTTTTGAATTAATCAAGACCCCCCTTGAACACTGATTTTAAAGCACACTTTCCTGTATTTTAAACTTACATTTTACCACAGGGTCCACAAATTATATAATAATAAAGATTACTTAATAACAATAATAAATTTTATAACAATAGTGGCCAAAAAAGTCCACGGAAGAGCCTGCAAACCAACCAATCACAAAGACTCTTTCATTTCATAATATAAGAAGTTGTATATGGTTGGTTGGTTGGTGAACATCTCTTTACAAGAGGAGAGAGGAGAACAGCGGCGTAAAGCCCTTGTCTCCGTGTACATATGAAGAAGTCGTATATGATTGGCTGAACCGGAAAGATTTGCTTAGCTAGGTTTTATTAGGTTAATCTATCTAACTTAACTCTCTGTGATTATAAAAAATATGGAATTTGCGGATGTGTAACTAAAATTTTTTTATTAT
Organism: Linyphia triangularis; assembly: GCA_963978545.1. Taxonomy (NCBI): domain Eukaryota; kingdom Metazoa; phylum Arthropoda; class Arachnida; order Araneae; family Linyphiidae; genus Linyphia; species Linyphia triangularis. Next base: position 6,627,818 of record OZ021729.1, on the reverse strand, counting down.
TTTTGTTCAGTACTTCCCATAAAAAGAACATTATATTTCAAATTTTCAGAAAACTTTCAAAATTTTGGGGCCCCCAAATTTGGGGGCCCCTAGGCCCGGGCCTAATGGTAAATCAGGCCCTGGATTTATAGCAAGTTCAGGATAGCTAGAAAAGTTTAAAGCAAGACAAAATATTGTCTTCCGGACTCTACAGGAACAAGCAAAAAATGTTTGATGAAATATGCCTTGAATAAAAAATAACTTACGAGTGACTTCCTATAATTCGAACTTCGGATTACTCGAAGAATTTTTGCCAGTCCCTTGAACTACGAGTTATCGCGAGTTGACTGTATAAAATATTGCGTAAAAAGGACATTTTGTAATGATGATCCCATAAAATTAGAAAGTAAACACAGTATTTATAAACACACTGACACTATCTACTCCCCTCTCTCAAATGTGAATCACGTAAGTGTGGCTGCCCTTTTGTGCAAATTTCTAAATTATATATTGTTGCGACTATGGGTTCGAAAGACTTGAAGCCAAAGCAGATTAAAACTTGAAGAAATTTATTCCGATATAGCTCTTCGCAGATTCTTTTACAACTTCAGAACTTTCCGTTCTAATAGACTCGATACAGCTCTTTACACAACAATGGAGCACAAACAGCAGTTAAAAACTAGATACACAACTGCTAAAATCGACACAAAAGACAATGCAATACAGTTCACTTTCGGAACTACTTTGAATGCTCGCTGAGAGACAACTAAGCAACTAAATAGATCACCCGCTCTATTGGCCATATATAGGAAAGCTAATTCTTGGCGAATCTTCTAGAGATAGAAATTTGGAGAATTTTCCAGATCGCAGTCGAAGAGCCCTGTACCGAAAGTGTCACTAAATGGTCGCCAAGTTTGGCCACATTTGGCGATTTCTCGCCAAATTTGGCTACCAAAATTAGTCGCCAAAGCCGTCGCCAACTTGGCGTGATTGCCTTTAACCATAATGTTAAATGGCCTTCTCCTTGTAAAACTCGTTTTCAAGCATTAAGAGACGCATTGCAGGGAAGCGAAGTAAAAACAAACTCTTGCACTGCCTTATACGAAATGTACATACATTTTTCTTTTTACATAATTAATACTACGAAATATTTACAAATATACAGAATTCGTAACAATATATATTAAAGTAATGTGTGATTTAGAAATTAGTAATTTTGTAACTATGATATTTCTGTTACAAGGCTCTTTTTTCATTAATTATTATCCAAAATTATTGAAATTTGCCTTCTTCATTTCACTGCAATATCATAAAAATATATCCTCAAGGGAACTGAGCTTGCAAGATTTTTTTTTTTTTTTTTTACATTTTTGTGTGTTTTTTCCTATTTTGGGGATCAAATAACATAAAAATAATTTACCTTAAAAATATTTATTGTGCAAAAAATTCAAAAGTGTGTCCGTTTAAGTAGACGCCCAGTCTCGAGAGGATATCTTTTAAAACAGTGTGGAATAAATTATTTTACAGCGAATTTTTATCTAGTGTATTGTATAAAAAGTACACATTTTCAGAAATATCGGAAAACTACTTAGAATTGATAAAATTGCTCAAAAATGATATTTTGATGTACTGGAATAAGTAATTTTGTATCGATGAGATTAATGGTATACGCTCTTTTTCCATTAATTAGTTTCCAGAATCATTAAAATTTGCTTTCTTTTTTTAAGTGCAATATCATAAAAGTATACGTCTTTTAAAATAATGCGTGGTATTCAAATAAATTTGATAACGAATTAACTAATTAGTGCTCGTACTTTTTCTATAAAATGCTTCTGAACTAATTTTATACAAATAACTTAGCTACATAAATCTAACACTTTGAGAAAAATTTATTGCGTTGTATGGAACTTCAATATATTCAATAAGTTGATCATGAACAAAGTAGTGTCCAAAAATCGTGGGCCAATCTCCCTCCCCCCCCCCCCTCCTTTTTTTTTTTTTTTTTTTTACCGACGTTATCCACCGAGTTTCGCCCCCATTGCAAAAGTGAAAAGCTAACGTCCATAATGAGAAATTCTCATGTTTTTTTTGTTTTATTTTTAAATAAAAGTAGAGAAAAAATCATGAAAAACAATACCATTCTTTCAAAAATTTGAGCTCGGATAGATAGTTTAAAAAAATATTCAGTTTTTCACTTTGCGATTTGGCGGGAAAAAGCTACTTTTACGTGCGACGTCAATGCGCAGATGATGAACCAGTCAAAATCTTATTTTAGACAAGGATGGAGTGAGGTTCCTCCTCGGATTTTCGACGGAATCTATGCGTAACTATGTCACGGTTTTTTATGCGTTTTTGTTCACGTGACTTTTGTTTTCATTCAGCTAATTTCAAACTCGATTCTTGATTAATTGAAGGCATAAAGATAAAAAAATAATTGCACTGCTCAAATATATTCGCTGGATAACACTAGAAAATACAAAAAAATATTTATTTTCCTCACTTGTGCAAGTTTCTCATTGTGTCGTTTTTAGACTGTGTAATGCCGTATAGACTGAGAGGGGACTGCAATTTTTGGACCCCATCGAACATCATTCTGAATTTTTTTATAGAAATTAGAGAAAAGTTAGTAGATTACGAATCCACTGGTCTGCCGTGGCAAAAATGGCCGAAACTGGTTGAAAATCGACTTTTAATAAGTTGAACTAAATCCAATTGCCAAATGCGCCATAACTTGCCAAATAATGAGCAATTTTTTTTCATTTGGTAACCCTCACTCTTTAATTTTCAATTAAGAAGGTTGCAGACGATTCAGATATCTGGCGACGGTCTATTTGCATCTATTAAAAGGGAGCCAAGTTGGCAATAAACATTACGTCACTGATGACGGAACTAATGTCGCCAATTTGGCTTACTTTTAAAAGGTGCTATTTTTCCGAGCCAGAGATCAGAAATTGTTTGCGCTTTTTCTCATTGAAAATCAAAATGCAGTAGGTTGCCAGACGAAAAAGTTTGTTCTCTTTTTGGCTAGTTATGACATATTTGGCAATCGGATTTTAGTTCAACTCATTCCAAGTCGATTTTTGATCAGTTTCGGCCATTTTTGCCACGGCAGACCAGCGGATTCCTAATCTACTCACTTTTCTCCAATTTTTATAAAAAATTCAGAATGATGTTCGATGGGGTCCAAAAATTGCAGTCGCCTCTCCGACTAGTACTTAGAATTTGTAATTAGAATGTCATTTTTTTTTTTTAGAGTTTGTTCGGATGTTGCTTTGACCGCATCAGGGAAATGGGATCAATTCCTCTCATCTCGTCTTCCCCTTCATTTCCAATGTCGTCAATACAGAAGGGAATCATAGTATAGTTAGATGTCTTTATTTGTGGTGTGATTCAAAAGGGATGGTTGCTGAAATATTTCATTGTATTATAATCTGTATTTACTGTACTTTCATGTTTTAGTCGATACTTTGGTGTAAATATTAAACTTGTGAAATCCAATTTCTTTCAATTTTTTTTTTTTATAACTTTCGTATTTACTTTGTTAAATACACAATTTGAAAAAGACATTGACTGGCTAGAGGAAAAAAAGTTTTCGGTTTCCCGTTTTAAAATTAAAGATTGTCACCAAAAAAAAAAAGTCGCCATCATTTGGCGAATTATGAAAGGTTTGGCTACTGGTTTGTAATTCAACTCATTCAAATTCTTTTTTTTATAAATTTCAGGAAGAAGGTTTTTTTTTTGGCAAAACAAGATTTCCTACTACTACCCAATTATTGTTTTTACATTCCTCTATAATTTCACAAGGATACTTGATAAGGTGACGTAAATAAAGTATGACATACACAAGGGGAAGGGTAATATTTCATGAGATGTAAAAATGTAATAATTTTTTCTTTTTTTAATTTAAAGGTTTTTTTTTTTTTTAGAAACACCGAATTTATATTGATTGACTTCAAACTCGGTGCATTGAATTTTTTTTTTTTTTTTTTTTAGAGACGAATTGCACACGTTCCTTCCAGAAACGGTGTTATGGATCAAAGTGGACTTAAGTGAAAAGAAAAAAAAAAAAAAAAAAAAAAAAAAAGAACATCTATTTTTCAGGGATGAGAGTGATCAGAGAGCAAAAAGGAGGAAATCCAAAAATTTGTTAAAAAAGCTTGCGGGAGGAATTCAAAAAAATTCAACAAAAAAAGTATGCAGGAAGGATGATTCAATAATTGTTAAGATACAATGAAATTTCTCATACTATATAATAATTACATTTCAAATATTAGGAGTCAGTGAAGTAATCTGTGAGGGAAGGGGAGCTAAGAAAATAATCTTTTGTTTAGACATAAGAAAAGTATATATTTCGCAGGAAAAACTGGTTCAGATAAGAAAAATGCGGATCCTCGAAACAGGGACAAAGAGAAGGAAAATGTTACAGAAAAGAACAAAAAGGAGGAAATCCTCCAAAAGGAGGAAAACTGGCATCCCTGATTTTTAAATCCTTTTTATTTACTTAGATTTTACGTGTGTGAGTGACTGTATATGTCGAGGGGGGGCAAATATTCGGATGCCTAATTAACCCCCTTGCCGTCATCCAATCAGGCTTGAAACTTGGCAGATAGATTCGATATCGATGACAATGCATTCTATCAAATTTTAGCGGCTGTCACTGTCATTAAAAGGTCGCTTTAATTCGTCTCTAATAAAACAACTTACCTTCATCCAATCGCTTTGAAATAGCCCTTAATCGATCATTGACGAAACCTTTTTCTTTGCCAAAATTGTTTTAGTAAATAAATGATAAAATTGTATTAAACAGAATAAATCAAATATTTTGGATGCGATGCATACATTCACATTAGTTTTTAATGAATAAATTTAAAAAAGTAGTTTATGCATATTTTGCTAATAAAGATGTTTTTAATATTTAAAATTAGATGCAAACACCAAGCACACTCTGGCAACACAAACAGAGCTCTGTCAATGAATATAAAAAAAAATTTAATATTATAAAAGATTTACATTAAAAACTTTGTTTTTATGGGTTATAAAATTAAATATTATTTTACAAAAACGACCCACCGTTTGCTAAATACTGGAACAGGCCCTTTGACCAAGAATCACATTAAAAGTTAATTTGCAATAATAGACTGAGAGGCGACTGCAATTTTTGGACCCCATCGAACATCAATTTGAATTTTTTATAGAAATTGGAGAAAAGTGAGTAGAATACGAATCCACTGGTCTGCGGTGGCAAAAAGGGCCGAAACTGGTCAAAAATCGACTTCTAATAAGTTGAACTAAATCCAATTGCCAAATGCGTCATAACTTGCCAAATAATGGGGCATTTTTTTGAATTTGGTAACCCTCACTCTTTAACTTTCAATTCAGAAGATTGCAGACGATTCAGATATCTGGAGACGGTCTACTTGCATCTTTTAAAAGGGAGCCAAGTTGGCAATAAACATTACGTCACTGATGACGTAACTAATGTCACCAATTTGGCTTACTTTTAAAAGATACTAGATTTCAGAGTCAGAGATCGTTTGCGCTTTTTTTCATTGAAAATCAAAATGCAGTGGGTTGCCAGACGAAAAAGTTTGTTCTCTTTTTGGCAAGTTATGACATATTTGGCAATTGGATTTTAGTTCAACTCATTCCAAGTCGATTATTGATCAGTTTCAGCCATTTTTGCCAGGGCAGACCAGTGGATTAATAATCTACTCACTTTTTTCCAATTTCTATAAAAAATTCAGAATGATGTTAGATGAGGTCCAAAAATTGCAGTCGCCTCTCGGAATATAAGTTAACTTTATTTCAAGGGAGTTAATTTCAAAAATGCCAACTACATAAATACGAAAATAATATATATTTTTAATTTTAGAAACAGAGGTGGATGGGATAGAAGTGTCAGGGAAGGGAATCAATCAAACGTGAGTGAGCACGGCGTGAGGGAAGAGTAAAAAATCTTGCGTGACGCAATTATCTTTTGACGTACCAAACCTTGTTTAACTAGGGGTGTGGAACATCGCACAACTTTCAATTACAGTATAATACTGAAGTGGATTTGTGTCATTTACCGTTTTTATATTTCCACCATTCGTTAAGAAAAAAATGGGAATTTTGGCTATAGATATACTTTTAGATAATCCTTATATTATCCTTTGTTATAAGCGAAACTGTGAGGAGAAGATAAAAATATCGTTGACGAGGTTATGCTCTAGGAAAGAGAACTCTGTGTTCAAGGCATTCGTTTTTCAACTTTTTACGCCATAAAAGCATTTTTAGGTGAATTTCGGAGGTGGGAATGTTTAGAACACCTTAAGAGGCATTAGCACAGTGATTTTTATCAAAATCGTAGGAGCCGTTTTATTAGCAATCATTGAAAAACATGATTTTTTCAATGGCAGCTACCTTATGCGCATGCGCGATTTTGAAGAAAACCTTAATGGTAGGTCCCATGGCCACCACCAACCCGCATACCAAATTCGAACATCGTAAATCAATTTGCTCGGGAGTTATGCTGATACCAGAAAGACATTTTTCCTAGATAACTTTTTTGAAATCAGGATGTTCCAAAATGTGGAGAAATGCAAAAAAAAAAAAAATCGATTTAGGATATTCTTTACTAAAGTCAATATCTTAAAAAAATTCAATTGTGGATAGCCAGAATAAAAAATATCAGTCTGTTCTTGAAAAGCTCAAGGGCGAAGTATTTCTCAAAATCTTTTTACATGGATTTCATGAAGATTTTACAAAACCCAATCAACACAACAATTATTTCAAATAAAGAGTAGTTTATTGAAATTCGTTATTTACAGTACTCAAATGAAAATCATTGTACAATGAGGAGGAGACCTCAGTTTAATCCTAAAATAAATCTAGTGAACAAACAAAAAATGTACGACTCCAAAATTAGACAGCCCAAAAACATAAAAAGTAGACTTCCGAGTCAAGGCTTTCTGTACACATATATCATATTTTAGAGTCGAATAAAGCAATATATTCAAATAATACAGGCACTTAATTTTGTGGTAAACTTTCGTAATCATTTTTACTTACAAAATAACGAAAATAAAATAATGAAAACATTTGGCAATGAGAGCATTAATTATCTAAATACTTGAACCCTAACTAGCAGGTAAATTTCACAATTACGTCCAAAACTTTTGGTTACTCTTCAATGCATCTTAGTGCATTTTTAATCTAAAAGTGAAATAAAGTTTTTTTTTAAAGCTTCATTTTTAAAATTTATGAAATAAGGATATGTAATTACCTAATAATCCACTAATTATCCATTCCAACAGATTTGAATAATTAATGCTCTATACTACAGCTTATAGGCTAGTTTGCTCATTCTTAAATCAAATTATGAAATGCAATAATAATAATAATAATAATAAATAAATGAAATACAAAATCAATAACAACAGAAATTTTATCTTTGAAAACCTTTGTTTTCGTTTTTGGTTTTGAGCCTTTTGTACTGTAATATGGTTTGTCAGGTATAAGGACCATTCCATCAGTGTTATATGAAATAGTACAAATAAAAAAAGGGACAATGTATTTACAGATATGATAGAAACATATATTGTCAATCTTATTCAGATCCTATGTTGGACTTTGATTGCTCTCCCTACTCCAAAAGATCGTCACAATTGTTCAAAAACAACTTTTTGAGGTTCCCTGAAATCCAGAAAAGATGGGGAATAATCACCATGTAGTAGTCTTTTTCATGCGAATTGGCTCCTTCAAAAAGTCTAACGAAAAATTATACACATGTTTCTACTGAAGGACTCATTCTTACGTCTTATATAGTTCCCTATGACTTCTCATTTCTTTAAGTATCCGGAAGAAACACGCTTATTGGAGAGAAACACTGATTGTCTACTGAAGAGCTTGTTAAGTTTCCTATGGTCTCTTGACATTTCACTTCCTCAAGTATGAGAGAACGAGTAAAAGAAATCTCACAGCAATGAGAGAAACAGAGATCTTCCCATGATGGTCTTCCTATTAAGCTCCCTGACGGCCCTCTGCGCATCTGCTGGACACTGGAAAGCAACTCTTGCCTCGGCAGTGGCCCGCCCGCTTTCGTCAAATCTACGAATGATGTTATCCTTGGTCAGCATATAGTCCTTGAAGAACTCGGATAGTTCTTCCAAACCGGCATCGTAGTGAAGGTTGTTGATGGATACAACGCAACCCGGGGCACCAAATCCGGCGGGAGAGGAGTGTTCAGGTGGTGCTCCACCCGGCCTGTTAGGGAAGGGGCCACGCATGCGGCCGAAGGGAGGCCGCATACCTCGCTCCATGTGTAGAGGGCGACCCCCACGGAATCGAGGGTCGAATCGCGGTCGCTCCCCTCGAAGTGGATAGTCGAGGTGTGGTCGAGGAAAAGCCATTCGGGGCCGTTCTCCCCGAAGGCCTCTAAGTGGTCTCTCGCCATGGAATTCTGGAGGTGGACCTTCACCCTGAGGATACTCACCACGAGGAAAGTCTGGGCGAGATCGGTCGCCTCGAGGAAAGTCATTATGTGATCTATCTCCACGAGGATAATCTGGATGCGGTCTGTCATCACGAGGATAGTCAGGATGTGGTCTTTCTCCTCCTCGTGGAAAGTCGTGAGGTCCTTCGCCACGAGGATGGTCTGGATGTGGTCTTTCTTCTCGAGGAAAGTCCGAAGATAGTCTATCCCCCCGAAGATTATCGGAGTGTGGCCTTTCTCCTCGTGGAAAGTCTACAGGTGGTCTTTCACCACGAGGATGGTCTGGGAATTTTCTTTCTCCTCGAGGAAAGTCCGCAGGAGGTCTTTCACTACGAGGATGATCTGGATGTGGTCTTTCTCCTCGAGGAAAGTCAGCAGGAGATCTTTCACTACGAGGGTGATCAGGATGTGATCTATCTCCTCGAGGAAAGTCTGAATGTGGTCTTTCACCACGATGATGATCTGGATGTGGTCTATCTCCTCGAGGGTGATCTGGATGTGGTCTTTCTCCTCGAGGAAAGTCTGGTAGAGGTCTCTCGCCACGAGGAAATTCCGAGAGCGATCGATCACTACGTTCATGTGGAGGAAATTTTTCCTCGCGAGCATGGCGGAAATGTGGTTTGTCTTCTCCAGGATGATTATATGGTGACTGATTGTGGCCTGGGTCATCAAAACGTGATCTATCATGAGGAGAACGATCATGGTGTGGAGAGTTAAAATTTTCCTTTAAAGGTGGTGCATCTATTAGTGGCCTACGAGGATTCTCAGGTGCGGAAATGATGGGTGTTTTAAGCAAAGGTCCTGGTGCAGGGGGAGGAGGTATACCCTTAGGTCCGTCCAAGATTGCCGTCATTTCTTGGTATGAGATGGGGGACAAGAAAACCCTACTGCCTAGCAGGGGCATATTATGCCTGCTCAAGGCGATAGTTGCTTCCCTCTTTGTACCAAATTCGACGTAAGCTTCTCCAGTTGGTATTTTATCAGAATCCAACATCAAATGGATGGCTCGAATAATAATATCCAAGTTGCTGAAGAACTCCACAATGTCCTGATTAGTAACGGTACTTGGCATACCTGTTATTGAAAGGCAGAAGTTGGTTGGTTGAGCAGGGACAGGTGGTTGCACTGAAACAAGTGCAGCTGGAGGAGCTACAACATCTTTCGAACGACGAGAGTCAAAATTATTTACAGAATCTTGAGGAATCTTTGCCTGCTGAATCTTAGAAACATCCGATCCTTTAGCATTAGCAATGTGATCTAGACTTGCAATGGATATCGTTATAAATCGATGGCCTATCATCTTACCATTCATTGTAAGAGCCATTCGAAAATCCTTTTCAGTCGCAAATTGAACAAACGCAATGCCAACGGACCTTCCTTCTGAAGATATTTCTACTGCTATGTCTACAATCTTAAGACCTTCAAAGAAACGCTGTATTTCACTTTCTTTACAAGAGTAGGGTAGGCCTCTTAACTGCACACATAAGTCAGACTCTTTTGGTCTTGGCTTTGGTCTGGGTTTGATGGCCTTTGGAGCAGCTGCCGCAGCTTCAAAAGCTGCATCTGGGCAAGGAATTATATCACACCGATAATTCCGGATGTAACGCGGTTGGATGCTGATAGCTTCTTGAAATTCGGTACTTTTTGAGAAGCGTATGAATGCTTTTTCAACTCCTTGAGTACCTGCTTCGATACAAATGTTTGATGGAGATATTGGGATATTTCGGAACATGTCTTGGACTTCCTCGATTCTCGCGTCCGGGGGTAAACCAGTAATAACGACAGATGATGAGGGTGATGCTGGCCACTGTTTATCAAGGTGTATATCTCCTCTCGGTGGCATAATTCTTGAAGTTAAATATTGATCAGTATGGTTAAATGTGATCTTGCCTGTCCCTATTTCAGAGGGTGGGGATGCTTCAATGTCCATTGGAATAACTTGATGCCCGTAATCTCCGTTTTTCGAAGTCGGTGGGTCAAGCAGACCTGAACGCTTCTGTGTCCAGTTATTTTCATGGTTTTCATTTTGTGGTGACCAGGCATCTCTAGATGTGGAATGAAAGTCATGAGAAGCCGGCCTCTTATCACTGTATGGAACTTCCGGAATACTGGTCTTAGCAATAAGGTTGGAAGCAGTAAAATAAGGATCTTGAGATTGAGAAAAATCGGATTCAAAGTGAGACCTCCGATTCGCCTGCTCAGGCACGGCAGTGGCTTCTTTGCTCACTTGCAATGTTTGTCCATAAGGCAGTGCACCATATGCCATGGGCTGCTGCATGTATACACTTGTAGCCGAGGAACTTACCGCAACTGGAGCCATTTGTTTGACGGCAAATGGGTCGGAAGGATGTATTTGATTAATTGTCTGGGGGAAGAACGCCGGTGGTAAACCTTTCATGCTCTCTGCCGTCAGAGCACCATCAAAAGTATAGGAACTGACAGTCGATGCAGGCTCGTCGTACCTGTGATTGCTTGAATCCCGAAATGTTTCTGCCGGAGGACCTGGTCGAACTTGCCGACTATCCGTTTCAGCCGAATACTTCTTTGGTTCGCGAGAGGTTTCTCTCCCAGAATGACGGTCATCACGATAGCGGGAATCATCGTGCCGTCTTTCGTCTCTCTTTGAGCGATCTCGCCGGTCCGTGTCCCGGTTTCCACTTCTGGTGCTGCGAGAGGGACTTCTGCTGCGTTCCCTCTTGGAGGACCTTCTCAAATCCGGGCTTCTTCGGCGATCTCCTCTTCCAGGGGACTTGTCGCGGCTGTTACGTCTATGTGGACTGCGTCCTCTTCTACGGTCATCCTCCAACGGTTGTGCTGGCACCCTCGATGGCGGTTGCTGAACGACAGGAGGTACGATAGGAACAGGCAGCGGTACGGGCAAGGCCTGGGCCTGCAAAGCGAGGTTGAGCTGACGTGCTTTCTCAATGACTCTCATCATTTCGGTTCTGCTACTGAGGAGGAGCTTGATCTGCATTTCATGTATCTTACCGCCGTCTTTAGCCATGGCGAGACGCGCGTCCTCGTCTGTGCTGAATGCGATAAACGCGTCTCCCATCTCTCCACCAACGATGTGGACTCCGCCCTCCGGGATTGACAATCCGGCAAAGAAGCGCCTGATGTCCATTGAGTCTGCTGCCCATGGCAGGTTCTGTAAGCGGATGATGATCGACATTTCCTGAAAGGAAAGAGATTGCTTTAGGAGACGTTGTGAATATTATATGTAGTGCATGTGGTATATAGAAAAAAAGAGCAGCAAATTTGTAAAAACTTGACAGTAAAATACTTATGCTTTAACAGAGATTTTAAGGCACTATCAGTAATTACATAATAAGCTAATCTGAAACATATTTACAGTTTGTTTTAGGTCCATATCTATAACCGTTATAAAGAGGTATGCAAAAAACTATATATTAAAACTCTGAGCTTAAGCATAACTTTCAACATTATTCAGTTAATTTCAAAACTCAACAAGCTTTGTTATTAGTTTAAACATGTCAATTCAATTAGAATATTTAGGCCTTACACTTGTTTGTTATTTTGATCAAATGATGTCTTTTCTCCTAAAAAATTCCTAGATAACTGATATCTTAAAAAATATGTTATCTTAATTGTGTCTTTTTCATTGATTTATTGTCTGGCTATAGCTAGTTGGGTTGAGAAAAAAACTTATTTCAAAAAGGTTCAGTAAATCTCGTGTGACCATACATACTCTAAGCTACCGATTTCACTCAGTTAATCACACACACAAAACACCTTTACCAGAATTGAAACACCTTTGCGAAAATCAGAATTGATTAAGATACCTACAGAAAAATAAATTGGATTGTGATGGCCATGGTCAAGTTTCCTATAAAGTTCATCATGTCTAGATGCCAAGCATGTGTACATTAGGGTGCGTCTTATTTTTGAAAGTGTTAATTTTTTATTGGACACCCTCTCATTGTGTTCCGTTTGATGAGAAAAAAAATCAAATTATTTTTTTTTATTAAAATCAAATGATATTTAGAGGTTGCTGCCAGCTCTGCAAAATCTGGCAAATTTAGCATTACGCAAGCATTGCAATTAATGTGTTCAGCCACTACTTATTGAATGATTATATATATTATGCTTCAAGTAGCTTATAAGGATTTTAGTTCAAGTAACTCATATAAATTTAATAGCAAATTATCACTAACAACTAAAATTTGAAAAAAGTACCAAAGTTGATATTTTGAAAGTATTTCTTTGATTGTCTTTAACAATCATTACTTTGATTTTTATCTTTTTTTTTTATAGTTACCGACATTGTTTTTGTAATTAAAAGAAACTACACCATACTCTGTAAAATGGCAAAACTGTTTCTTTAACTGTAAATGCAACCATTTCATTCTTTATGTTCACTTTCTTCTGATGCAACTGCATGTGGTTTTTCTTTGCTTACTAATGATTTTAATCAGCTGCTGTCCATTGAAACTGGTGTTATACTGATGTATTTTAATCTTTCTCACTATTTGTGAGATTAGTTTAAATTATCTACAAGTTTCCAAAATCACCAATTTCACCCCTTCATTGCCTTCAATGACAAAACCAAATACAAGAAAACAAACAATGATATGGCTCATAGGCCAGATACCATCCTCACTGAATTATAGAAAAGTTTAATCCAAAAGAAACACCACGTCTCTATTTTTTCATTTCAAGCAGATTTTGAAGAAAAACATTAAAAATGCTTGTCATTCAACAGCTATATATGTCATGAAGGTGTGGCTGAAGTCAGAATACCAACGAAATTAAAACAAATTGTAGTTATTCGAATAGAAAAATTGTTTCATGATTGGGCAAACTTGAAGTTAAGCATTTAGTGTGTACAGGTACAGTACGCAAAAAAAAAAAAAAAATCTGAATGATGGCTATATCTTGTATTCTAATTGATAAAATAATAAAAGTCAAGTACCTTTGTAAATTGTGGAAGGTCTTTATTAATTGTACATAAAATTTTTTTATCATGAGGGGTCATCTACATATTAAAACTAAACCAAACTTAAAAATGCTCAATAGCAACCCCATAATATTATACCATATTTAGATTTAGAATTCAAAGAAATGCCTAAATACCAAATTTCATAACTTTCCAAAGAGAGGTTAGTAATTTAAATGTCAAAAAATGATAAATTATTGTTAAAAAAAATTTTTTTTGGTCATAAACTCTTATATAGTCCATATATTTTAGCAATTTTATTTCAAAGGATAGTTTGTTTAAGGCCAAACATAAATAACATGCAACTTTTGTATTAAATTTTTTTTTTAATAATTATTAATTAATAAAGCAAGTTTAAAAAATTTTAAATAGAAATATATAATTTTTTTGCTTTCATTACAATTATCATGGTCGAAAACCCACCAGAATTTTTTTATTCCATTTTGACTTTTGGTTCTCGATATTTTAGCAAAAATGTAAAAAAGCTTACTTTAAGGGGCCGCGTAAAGGATTACGTCTTGAAGCATGCAAAACGTTCGATTCTTCCCCGCTATAAAGACAGTTGCCCTCAAGTTCGGCCAAAACATATTCTCTCATAACTGACGTGTTTCTCAACATAATGAACTGAAATTTGGTATCTAGGGTAAACGAGGTATTCCAAATCGAATGAGAACATAAAAAATAGGGGTTCATATTGAAATTTTTAAAGATAGAGTTAAATTTACCCTAAGAAAAAAAAATTTGCATCATACATATAAAAAATAGTAAATAAAACATTTTGGTGCAAACCGCAAGATTATACTATAATTAGAACCGAATATATCGCCATCGTTTGGATTTTTTTTTTTTTTTTTTTTTGCGTACTATACATCAGGGTTCGTACTCTTTTGAACGAAAAATAAATTTATACTTTAAAATCGAAAAAGTTGATTTTTTTCCCATGATAGTGGTAATTTCAATTTTCGATACCAACCCCTAAACTTTATTTAAATTTCCTAAAATTTTTACACGCGTTTTCTCACCAAAAGGAAGCATTTGAAAGGGTGTCCAGAAAAAAATTAATTTGTTTAGTGGCATATAAGACGCACCCTAAAGTACATAGTGTCGATTTTTAAGGACTGAAACCTTAAGGTCGGTAAAAAAAATCCTATGAATGTGCAGTATTTTTTATGAAAGAAATATTAAATTGGAGACAAAATTTGTCTTCAAATATTCATGTTTCAGTCGGATAGCTCAATCTGAAGACAGGATGTGAACTCGCCATAGATTTAGTGCGGAAATAGTCTTCCAAAGCAATGCCGGTTGGAATTTCTGATTGACTTTCAAGTAATATCGGTTAGAACTTCAGGATTTCAATTGAACTCATACTAATCTAATTGAAACCTTTAAACTGATACCATTTACGTATAGTTTAGTCTTAATGAATTACAAATTGCCTGCCAGTCATCATTTTGGCATAGGAACTCGCCTGAATTTTCATTTGACAAATCGCAAGTGTCGGTTTCCACTTACGATCGGTTATACCACAGCATGGACCAGATTACTAGGATTTAATAACAAAAATCACAATACTCGTTAAAATAGCGACGGGAATGTGACTAATTTAATAAAGTTAAATTGGCGTTTTTTATTTCACTTTTTTCTCCTCCCAAGAGAAAATGAAATGTAGTATTTTGAATTCTGTGGTACACGAAGATTAAAGTAGTATCGAAGATTAGGTCAATGGCCACCCATGAGAACTTGTGACCAATTACAAAGTTCCAAGATGCTTTTAAATGTGTACTTTGATTGGTCAGAATTTTTCTAAGAGTTGCTGCGACGTTGTCATGCAAAATTCTCCATCTTCACATACATTTTCGGACGCAGAATTTTAAATAGTAGTTTACTAAAATGTGTATGTTTATGATATTTTTTATTATTCAAAATCTTTAAAAGATATTTTATAAACCATATGCTGAGTGGAAATAAGAGTGAGGTTGTATCGAATGACAACACTCATTACATGCTTGTGACCAATCACAACACACCTTTAGAATCATGGGTCTTTTTTTTTTATTTAGTAATTTTAAAAACATGGCGAATAAGACAATAATCCGATATATAGAAGAACGTATTTTTTTATGTATATAAATTGTTCTTGTTTGAACTTAAGACTTTTATTTTATAATTTTTAAATATATACTTGTTTAGAATGTGAAAAGTTGCAATAAAATATTCCAAACACAAACACCATGGTCGCTGCGACGTCAGATAACAATTGACACGTGACGTCAAATGCAAAATCCTCAGTTAACATACAAAATAGTTTTATTGTCAGACAGTATGCTAAACTTCAACTTAACTAGACATCACTTAGACGATAGATCGTCACAGTGCTCATAGGCATTTAATCCATTTTGGCGGCGTGAAAGCATAATGTTCGCCAAACCACAACCCTATAGAGAACAAAAGGCTATAAGATTTGGCGAGAATTATGTCTTCACTCCGCCAAAATGGATTAAATACCTATGAGCACTGTGACGATCTACCGTCTAAGTGATGTCTAGTTAAGTTGAAGTTTAGTATAGTAAAATATATAATTGGCTGAAAATCTGGCAACCTTGGTTTTGAGAGTCAAGATTCACCGTCGATTTAAATGGTATTGTTTGCAAAGATCATGTGTTCCTTCATGTTTTAAGGATAAAATTAATAATTTGTTGGTTTTCATGATCACGTCACTAAGTTTTCACTGATGGGCAATTCAGTTAATATTTATAGTAGCAACCATAGCGAGTTAGGAGTTAGACCAGCGTCAGCCACTAGGCGACCCGCGACAGCTTTTTCTCCGGCCCGCCGGCAGAACAGAAGAGAAAAAAATCAAATTTTGCGGAAATAATTTTAATTTGTCTACAATAGTATGTGTTTACTACCAAAAACCGCGTATTCCATTAAGTGGCCCGAGTCAGTAAGTCTGAAAAATCCTTTTTTTTTTCTGAGATTGCCATAAAAAATAAAAAAAGCAACAGTTTAAATTATTACCAATGACGCATTGCTTAGTTTTGTACTTATGATACCCTACCCCATCGACTCGTGAATGGCACAATTCAATTTCTGCTTTTCTGAATGTGATGTGCAGGATTTGGGGGTTTTAATGCATACTGGCCTCTTTTGTTTTGATGTGAAAAGAAGTATCGCGATCTCTATGACTCCAGTGCAATAATGGCTTCGAAGACTAGTTTTAAACGCCAAGTAGATAGTAAAAAGTGGAGCGGCCGTCATCGTCTCACAATTAACAACAATTAAAATGGAAGCTTTAGGAGGTATGGTTTAAATATCTTTATTGATTATGAGTTTATGTCAAGTTAGATTGTAATATTGTCACTAAAGATTAACTTCTTTTATGACTTGGATTTAAGACGTAAAGAAATTTTTTTTTTTTTAATTATTTGAAACAAGAGTCAAATATCAATTGTTATTTTATTAATATAAAAAAAGTTAAATTGTTTATGTTAAATGTTTCTTTTTTTCAAAAATTTTTTATATAGTTGAATCTTTAGTGATTATCACATTTCTAACATTGAACATATGTAATAAAGCAATATATTCAATGGCGTATTCGGTATACATCTGCGGCCCGCGGAAAGTCCCAACATAAGTCATGCGGCTCGTCTCTATAAGTTAGTGGCGAACGCTGAGTTAGACGAACATTGTTGAGCTGGCGACTTGATTACGAGGCAATCCCCGGGGGTTATCGGGCAGATGACGGACCCTCTTCCTCTTAGTCAGATATTTTATTTTTTTTACTTTTCGTAATGAGTACATATTAGATTGATTTTAAAACACAAATCACGCTTTTGAGCTTTTATATGGCGATGCATTTTTTTAATACTAGTAAGTAACTGTTGGGTGGCTTAGTTAAAAAAAATGTGCAACTTGGTTATGGGGTGACAACGGCAAACATCTTGATCTACTGAATAACATTGCGAGCTTAAAGCATTGCAACTGCATTACGCAAATATAGATTGCACAGGCTTCTCGTAAATAGTATTGCCCGCAATTTCACATGGTTACACAATTGTCATCTTAATGTAATGACGCAAATTTATTGCTTCCACGTTCACTCCCAGATGACAATTTAAAAAGTAATAAGAGAAAATTCCTAGCCAACTTTTAATGAATTTTTTAAGTTTTTCGTCTTATATCATATTACTTGGTGACAAAGTCGCATAAATAAAGTATTTTAGAAAGGTTAAATTCTAAATACGTTATTGAAAGAGACTCGAAGTGTACCATTCGTCGTCATATTTAAAATGTATACTTAACCTATTTAAAATGCAGGGTGTCCGTAAAAGAATGTTCCAGTTATAAATTTTTACAGTACAGTAGAATCTCGATTAACCGACCTAATTCGGACCAAAGGTAGGTCGGTTAAGCGAAAATTCCGGATAAAAGAGAGTTGTAAAAAACAATAAAAAGTAAATGATTTTCGTTTATTGAATACAGGACTTTTAATGTTTTTTTATGACATAATTGTTGGAAATGAGTTTTTGTTGCAATAATCTTGATAATCTTTGTTTCGCTGCTCTATCCCGGAGTCTTTTTGAAGGTAATAGTTCAGTTTGATCTGCATCCGAAGGTTGCTCTAACCATGTCAGTTCTTTAGAAAAACAGTCAAAAGCCTCACCATTACTTATGTAACTTTAGAGCAAAGGAAAAGATTACGGTTTAAAAAGGAACAAATGATTTATTACTCATTTGGGAGATTTTTGATGTCGACTAAATGATTGCCGGTTAACAGAGAGTTCCGGATAAAGGAGAGACGGTTAATCGAGGTTCTACTGTATCAACTATATGCGTTGTAGAGTGTTGGTTCAAGATAACAATTAAAGAGTAACTCAAACAGTTGTCTCCCCATTGGAATCTCTTTGTACGAGAGTGGTTGAAAGTCGAAGTCCCTGACCGTTGGACTGTACCTCCATGGTCTCTTCGCCGTTGGCCTCCACGTTCACCTTACATAACGCCATGCGATTTTTTCCTATGTGGCTTTATAAAAGATCGTGTCTGTGTTCCGCCGTAACGTAATGATTTGACAGAGCTGAGACACAGAATTGAAGAGGCTATAGCTTCCATTACACCGGACTTGTTAAACAAAGTGAGGGACGATTTGGACTATAGGTTGGATGTGTGCCGTGTAACTAAAGGTGAACATTTTGAACATTTGTAAGAAAAAACTAGGTTAGTTTACCTTCAATTTGATGTATGATTTGTTGTAAATAGTCTAAATTAAACTGTCATAATATACCATTGAAACTGGGACATTCTTTTACAGGCACCCTGTATATGTTCTGTGCAAATTTCTCACCAAGTAGTATTATGGAATCAAAGAACATAAATAGGAGACTCAAAATATTCTTTGTTGCTCTGTTCTGATCACAAATTAAGGTCTGTCTACTTTGGATGCATGAAAAAAACGCTATTTTTATTAATTTTTTTTTAAGAATGCATTTATGTTTATTGATATAAAACTTGTTAGGCTTAACAAAAACATTCGTTAACAAAAAAAAAAATAAAAAAAATACTGATTTTAAACACATTTTTACTGTGAAAATGTCAGATAAACAGTAGTCCTCAAAAGGTTGCGTCGTTGAAAAAATCTCATTAACTACTTAACTGAACCTTATGAAATTTTAACCACATATTCCGTACACTTATCGCTATATCCCGTAGCAGAATTATTGCAAAATTTTAGTTTCTACTAATTTAATTTTTTTTTGGCAAAAAACTTTTGAATTTTTTCCCCTGCCATTTTGTTACTTTGGCATATAAATTAATATTAGAGGTACGGGATATAGCCACTGTCACACTAAACCTAAAACCATTCAATTTTTTTAGTTTCAGATGGGCCGTTGCTCAGAATTTTTCAACAACACACACCTACCTGCTTTTTGAGTACTCCTGTTTACCTGGCATTTTCACACTAAAAAAATGGCTAAAATCATTTTTTTTATTTTTGGTAGTAATTTAAGAATGTTTTTGTTAAGCCTAAGAAGTTTTATATCAATAAACATAACAGTATTCTTACAAAAAAAATTAAATTAAAAAAAAAAAAAATTAATAGAAATAGCATTTTTTTCATGCATCTAAAGTAGACAGAGCTGTTAAACAAATGTGACCACAATATTCCATGCGTTTCAGATGGCTAAGATTCAAACATTTTTGCTTTTGCTAAAAAAATATTCGTTATTTTACAAACAATTTTTTTTTTTTTACTTTTTATACGAAAATTTTTACTTTTGAAATTATATTAAGGATACATGTGCGAATTCTTTGGAATAACTGTGAAAGATATTTCTAGTCAACCTTAAGTGTTTTGGATTGATTCATGGATATTTTCATAGAAAATCCTAAATTGTGCAGCTTGATTTTTTTTGCAAGTTACCAATAAGCACAGAATATTATCACTTTGTTCACATATACAATTTTTTTTTTTTTTTTTTTATTTCAAATAGCAAAAAAACATTATTTGTCAAGTTTTTTTTTTATGTTCAATAGGTATTGACTCCTCTTGAAAATAATAGCAGTTTTACAATTATACAAAAATAAATATTGTCTGTTGTTATATTTCTTGTTTGTATCGTATACACGTTAGTGTAGGCGTAAAAATTATGTTTTGTAAAAAGTCATGGTAAAATACATAAATTACAGCTAAAAACAAAGGTGTTCCTACAGACAAAAGCACTGTGAAGTCACTTTACCTGCATCATTTCAGCTCATGTGTTCAATATATCTTAACAGAGGACAATGGTTTGTCATAAACGAATTGACGTACTTTTTAGTGAGGTCTTCATCTAATAAAATTTACAAAACAATAGTGGAATGACACATAACTTTTGTTTTGGGCTATGGCCCTATCTTTTCATCAATGTTGATCAGAAAGACTAGGACATTCAATTACAGTGACCAAATACAGCAAATTCACAACAACGTTGCTTTTTTTAAAGTTCAAAGAATACATAACTGATTCGAAATAACAATTTGATACAAGTCAAGGTTGTTTCATTGAATCTATTATCTGCTTCTAATTAACAATTGAGAGTTCTCCACTAATTTTGTAGAATCGCATTATCAGGGTTCCCACTCAAATCACAGAATGAAAATCAATGACTTTTCCATGACTTTTAAGGACCTAAGTAATGTTTTTAAGGACCTTTGAAAATTTGTTTTCAGGCATCATGTCTATATATAAATTTTTAATAAAGTATATTCTACCAAAAAAGTTACGTGGATGCATAATACAAATATGTCAGATAATTTTGATACAGTGCAGATAAGTGGCGGTCACGAGGGGATAGCAAGTCCGAGTTGTATTTTATAAATTTTGCAGTTGGGGCACACAACATCCGCAAAAATTAAGGACCTCTAAGCATTTTCAAGGCCTTGAAAACAAGTTCAAAAATATTAAGCACTTTTAATGACCGTGGGAACCCTGGTTATGTTTTATGAGCACATACGGTGAAAATCTTACGCAGAATTCAGTAATTTTTTTCCTGAAAAGTTAAATTTTTTCTACAATTTTTTTCCCGGATTTCAGCTTTTTTTTTTTATTGTTGTACACCGAAAATTTCCGCTGTTCTTAATTTCTCCCCCCCCCCTCCTCTTTTTTTTAAAGTCTATACGTATGAGCAAGGTGAGAAAAATTCCAAATGTGCAGTGGATTAAAGAGCGCAAGAGTTTTTAGTGGATTCACTTTTAGGTTGCCCCACTATTCTGTACACACATTTACAAATATATTCTTCTTAGCTACTTCTGTACTTCAAAATTACGCTGAGTATATTTTCCTCTCGATTGTTTTCACTCCTGTCGTACACAAGCCGTAGCTTTAGTTATTTTGATAAAATATTGGATTTAATACTTGAAAGTGGAAGATTTTTCAGTGGTAACTACAGGACTCTAGAATATTGATTTTTGCTAAACAATTAAAATTTCCTTTAAGGGGGTCCGGTACCGAAAATAAAAAAAACTTTATTTATCTACATTTTTATGTCAAAAATTTATTTTATGTGTGAGATACTATTTATATACCTTTGAGAAAATGTTTTTTTAAATATTGTGTTTAGTTATTTAAAAAAAATTTAAAAACCAAGAAAAATCCATAATAATTGATGTTTGCGTATTTTGATATAAGTCAAGAAAAAATAAATTTTTTTTCAAAGTGAAAGCTTTCTGTAATACATAATTATATAAAGAAAGTTTTGTCTTCACAGAATTTTGATAGGTGAATTAAAAAAAATAAAAAAAAATTCTCAAAGTTAAAATATTGAAATTTTTGCTTTTTTTTATGTTATCTTGTACGCTAAATGTTATATTTTAAAACAGAATTAAAAAAATAAAATTCTGTGAAGACAAAATATTTAAAACTATATAAATTAAATGCTCCAAAAATTTGAATAGTCAATTATTAATGGTTCTGGAGATATATCGATTTGAATATGCAACATCTGTAAAAAACAATAGTGTTCGAAAAACGCACTTTAAGCAGACGCTTCAAGGTGTTACGCCCATTAGTGATGTTTAAATCACAGGTAATTTTGTGGCGTTCTAATCATTGGAGGAATAAGATAAAAACATTATTCTCTTCAGGAATGTATGAACTATTTTTTAAAATCAGAAAAAAAAATTGGGATTTTTGAAAAAATTTCGGTACTGGACCACCTTAAGCTGGAAAATGCTGAAATTCAGAATACTGTCATATCATTATCAGATATGTTCACTAAAAAAAAATTCCTGCAAAGAAAATGAAAAAAATTTTTTTTCATTTCAGCTAGCAAATGTAGAAATTCAGTATTCTTACCATATCATTATCTGTTATGTTTACTAAATGAAATTCTTGCAAAGGCACTTAAATGTACTGTTCAATTTTTGTAAAACGCTTTGGGCTCGCTATAGCTTGTTCAGGGGAAAATATTTTATTTTTGTCAGCAGACACATTCCCAAAAGAAAATGTTTTATAACATTTGGAACAAATCTAAAAAATGGATAAACAAACTTCTTAAAAAACGAGTTGACATTTCTGACTATTCTAGTCCCCCTTATTACCTGAATAAAAAAACTTCTATTCCAACACTTAATTTATCTCTGATATTAAATAAAAATTCAGAGTTCTCTCTTTCTAAGGTAAAATAATTGTTTCAGAATTTTACCGTTTAAATTTTAAATGAGAAATAATACCAAGAGATTGAGAACAATAAGAAAAGAAAAAAAAAGTTTTGTATAAACAGTAATTAATTAAAAAAGTTCTTCGCGATTCAAAACTCTTTTACGATAACAGGCAATGTAATGTGATAGTCAACATTGATTCCTACTATAAATAAGCATTAGGCATTCACAAAATAAAATGTCATTAGAGAATTTATTTAGTAAATCAATTGTGACATATATTTCGGTCATACAATTTGAAAGCACTGGCAAAGCCTATTTCCCATAAGGCTTCGCCAGTACCAGCCGCCTAGCATATTATTTTGTTCAGTGCTCTTTTTCTAACGCCGTAAATATATTTATATATAAATCATTAATTATAAAAAAACATTAATACCTCGACATTAATTTAACTAAGACGATTATCAAAATAGTCATTAACATTTAAATAAGGCCAACTATTGTCGATAGGGATGCCCCATCTGCTATTATTTACTAATCATTTGAAAATAAAACAATCAATTGTAAGTGTATTAAGATCAAAAAGTCAAAAAATTTTCAGTTTTCGGAAATACGATAATAATTAAAGATAAATATATTGGTGTATACGAGCGCTGTAATCTAAGTAATAATCACATAAAATGAAATTATTCGAAACAATTTCACATCGTAAAAAATTCTTTTGCGCAGATGCCGGACAGCGTAGTGGAGAACGGGGCTGTAATCATTACAAATAAACTCACCATTTGAGCAATTTAATTGTTAAGATAATCTATAATAGTAAAACAAGTTGTCTGCCTGTTTATCAGTCTGTCTGTGGATCTATAGAAAGCTACTTAAAATTGGAGTAGAACTCTGAAATATTCAACGTAAGTAGTTTTAGCCTTCTAATTTTGCCCATGACAAACAGAATGTTAAAATTTTAATGAGTTATTTCTTAATTAATGTTCTTAATTGATTAAAAAAATTACAAAACGACTTCCAATACGGTTACAGCTCTGAAATTTTCAACAGAAGTAGTTTTGGCCATCTAACTGAACTCTTGTAAAACAGAAATTTAAATTTTTAGTCAGGTTTTTTTTAATTAATAAATATTTTACAAAATGCATATGCGGTTTTAAAGCATTATTTTTTTTATGCATCGTTTTGTTTTTCTAGGTTTTAGATTCATCCTGTTTTTGTTTACATTTTGTGTTGTCGTCAAAGGTGTATTGTGCTCAGCGGGTATTGAGATTTTGATTTTATTTAATGAGTATTAATAACACTTAAACAAAATAAATTCGTTAAATTCCTTTGTATTTAATCAGCAAATATCTTTTGCATTACAGTCGTCACAAATATCTAACATCTAAAAGTTCGTTTACCAAAATAATTTACCTCTAATAAGTTGGTGCCGTTATGGGATGTTTTCAGTCGCATTTTTGGTCAACTTAATAAATCAATTATATTTTTTTTTTCCAGGATGTGTCCATTACAAGAACAAATGTAAGAAGTCCATCTAACGTGAAACACCCACGTATATCATTAGGTGTGATGTGTGGCAACGCGTTAACCAATATTGGTACCATTACCAGTGCTAGAAGTGTGGGTAGACGCGGGGTGACGCGTCTCCCCACTTTTCAAGAAAATACCCATGCGTCCCCCCACTTCTAAAACTATTAAAATCCATCCCCTCCACTTCTAAAACCACTGAAATACGTCCCCTCACTTTTAAAACTATTAAAATCCATCCCCTCCACTTCAAAAACCACTGAAATACGTCCCCCCACTTCTAAAACTATTAAAATCCATCCCCTCCACTTCTAAAACCACTGAAATACGTCCCCTCACTTTTAAAAATACTCAATCCGTCTGAAACTAACATGAAACTTTAAATGTAGTGACACTGAGAAAAAGTGATTTAAAGTTTTCAAATGTTAAAAAAAAAAAAAAAATAGTTATGTTATATATATATATATATCATACTATTATAAATATGTATTATACTACTTTGTATAAAGAAATCTGTTTAGATATAAGAACTTTTATTTACAAATAATTTTCATTTGATCAACTTTTAACTTTGGAGGAAATTTCTGTTCTTGTTTCATATAAGGACAAACTATTGAAGAAAAAAAAAAAAAAAAACATTTTAGAGTTCTCTATTAATTTAATTGCATTAAAATATGCACATTTAGAAGTACTATTTAAATAAAAAGAAACTCACTATAAAATCCAAAATAAAAGAAATGTTACTTCACTTTCTACCTCACTCCCAAGTAAAAAAAAAAAAAAAAAATGTCACAGAATATTCATTAAAATAACAATAAATTTTAAACCCTTGTTCAATGTTAGTTTTAGGAAGTATAAATTATTTCCTTCCTAGTTAATATTTTTAATATAAGACGGGCAATTATAACACTTATCGTTGGGGGGGGGGGGGGGGAGGATGCATTTGTCACCAACTTTTGGGCATCCCCCCCACTTTTCTTTTCCCACTTCTACCACTGACTATTACGTTATATCCATGCCACTTGGTGACAATTTTTCAGTTGGCAAACAATTTTGTAGATAATGATAATGCCTGCTAATTTTTCTTTTAATGCAGATTCCGTTTTATCTAAAAACAAAAATTAAAAACTTGGTAACATATACTTTCTTGATTATTTTTAAAACAGAGGCTAGAGCTTGCACTATAAGACACCTGGCATATTTTGTTTAGTATGTTTACCGGTGTTTTGTACATGTTCAAAAAAAATTAAAAATTTTTAAATGATTTCTGGCTGGAATAATTTAAATTATGAATCCAACTTCATTTGACGAGAGAGTCAAAATATATTATACATAGAATCTAGCATAGTAACAGATTATTTAGACTCAATTTGACTTCATTACTTGCAGACTCAATTTTATATTCAGCTAAGATTATTGAAATTCACTGAAAACTTTTAAATCATTTTGACATTTGCTAATATATCACCAAAGAGAAGAATGAACATAAATGCTAAGTATGGAGCATCTGCCGCCAAGAGAGCAAGGGCATTACCTCTGCTAAAACAGCATCGACTAAAGAATAATCGAGCGCGCTATTACAAAATAAACGAAAACATGTATCGGTCACAGTACATAACATCGGAAGCTGATCACCACCAATAATTAATCCGCAGAAATTCCGAGTCTATGTAACACAGAACTGATAGATGTTCTTCAACGGGTCCCCAGCAGAGCGGGGGCACACAGCTAGTAATTCGTAAATGTAACGTCGCAATTCATAAAGAACCTGTTAATTGTTTAAGTTACACACCGAATTGGTAGATATTTTAAAGCATTCATTTTTAAAACGTTCCAGAAATTCCAAGAATACAAGCATTTAACAAAAAAGTTAAGCAATCACAAATTCTAATGCATTTCTCAACAATAGATGTTTACTTATTAATTCCTTCATCTGAATAAATAACTATAACTGAGCAAAACTTTTCCAAGTAGAAAAGGATTTTGTTTTACTTGTTATTTCAAAAGGTTTTTTTTTTTTTTATATATACATTTAACTTCATTTGAAAACTTTCTACTTTTCTTTCACTAAAAATTGTACTTTTGGTTTCTAACTTTACCCCTTGTTCCATCAGTTGAAGAAGTTTTTTCCTCTAGTTCGTAGATGCCATTGTTTAATAGCTTACTTGTAAGTACAGTAGTCATTGTATCCCTTTGTTAATACTGTCTGAAGATATCACAGAAGGCTCAGAATACAAAAAGAACACCATGTTCGCTTTCCAGAAAATAGCCCAAAAGAAATACATAGTGGTGCTTCTAGGGTATGTTATTCAGATAATTTGACGATGGCATTTCATATATCGCTTGTACATTACATACATGGTAATGATATTCATTAAAGTATATCCTTATCCAACGATACCTCACAAAAAACATTTCGAATCTACATGTCAAACCGGAAGGCCAGCTCAGCGGCCGCTTTTTTCAGGTATCCACTCTTTCGTTAATCGAAATTATTTATTTTCATTTTCAACTGCAATAATATTTACTATCAGAAATTGCTTGTATACTAATCTCATTACACGCTGGTAGCATATATTCGAGAAGGAACATTGATAACTATTCTAAGAAAACATTTAAATATGGGTGTGTGTGTGGGGAGGAGGCTAGACACGCTTGCCGATGGACCACAAAAATTTACAATACAATCCAGCTGTTAGACTCTCAACTCTGTTTAAGGTTTTGGTGTGGTAAAGAAAAGTCCCATCGATATGATATTCAATTCTTAACTTCAACCTGGAAATTAATTGCCCAGGCTGATACCACCGATCTACAAACGCAACCGACATTTCTGAATGTCGAGCAAGAGTGATTTTCATATATTTAAGGGGAGTTGGTAACCAAAAATTTATAATAAATCAATTTTTAGTTTATTAAAGTTTGACTTTTTCCCTTTAAAATACCTCATTTGGAAGTATTTTTAATAATTTTTGGAAGAAAACATTTTGAACTATAAGTGTAAGTAATGTTTTCTTAAAAATGCGTTTTTCTCAAAACTACATTTTTTATCATTCATGTACCTTTTTCTCAAAAACTGCTCAAGATATCTACCTAAAATTTTTATCACATATTCATTTTATGTGTCTGAATTTACTGAAGTTATGTTTTGTAATTATTTTAAAAACACTTTTTGTTCTGGCTTATTTCGTTAAAAAAAAACTTGCGATTTTTAATAAATTTAAGCGACTTACACGATAATTCATTTAAAAAAAAAAAAATAAAAAAAAAAAATGCATTATAGTTTAAACCCAACTTCAGTAGAATAACAAGTGTCTGCTAAATGAGATGAAAAAAGAATTAGACTTCTATATCAAGTATTTTTTTGAGAAGATACATGAGTAATGAAAAATGTCGCTTTGAGATAAATTCATTTTAAATAAAAGCTTACTTACACTAATAGTTCATAATTTTATCTTCAAAAAATTATAAAAAATACCTCTAAATGAGGGGTTATTACAAATGAGGTATCATTTTAAAGGGAAGAATTTAAATTTTAATAAACTAGAATAAACTCAAAATATTTTTTTTTAATATACCAACTACTACCCTTAAAAAGTTCAAAGACTTTTTGATTGTAAGCACTTACTTTCTTAAAAAAAATTAACTTATTGGAAAATATGCATTTTGGATTAAATTGTAACATGATTTGGAATTTTTCATATTTGGTGAAATTTTTGGACAAACAGCCATAGTTTATCCTAAACAAGGTTCACACTCATTTTCAGAAGAAAAAAAATTCCCCGAGTTTTCCATTGCGGAGTTAATTATTTTAGTTAACACATTTTAATGGCGATTGATTTTCCCCGAAGGGTATAAATTTTGATAAATATATAACGTCTTTAGATTTTTTTTTAATTATTAGGGGATCCACTTAAATTTCTGTCATCAAATTTTTCGAGCATCTGTGAATATTTTGTACAACCTCAACTATCTTTATGGAAACCATAATATAAAAACTGTGATAATATCATACCTGCCAACATTGGCATTTTCAAATTAGTACAATTTTTACGGAACAAATATTTGCATTCCTATGACTCATGGAAAGTCAAATAGCGACAATATTTATGAATGTAATATAGAAATAATAGAAATTCTATTACAAATGCAAAAAAAAAAAAAAAAAAATTAAAAAAAATTGCATAGTATTAAATTGCTCTCAAATATAACAAATTGTTACATTTTAGCACAAAATGGAAATTATAAAATAAAAAAACTAACTTGGATTTAAAAATAAATCAAATTTAAACTTTACGATGAAATCTCTGATGAGGTTTAAGATTTAGTCTACATTACACCTAAATAAAACATGCTTTATGACACAAAAACTCTAGTGAAACATACAATGAGTTGGTGGTATTCAAAGTGTTTAATCACACGCACAAATATCAATTATGCAGGCTTTCGAATTCGTATTATTACATTTGATGTTGTCACTGTGTTTTTTAGAATTGATATGAACTATGACATCAGTAAATCCTCCATGAGAAATCTTAATATCAGATGCATAGATAGAGCAGAATGCAAAATTTGTTCATTTGCTTGAATTTATGATGATTTGAAGTAAACTGCTTGGTATAAGACTCTCAAAAACTTGATTAAAAAAAAAAAAAAAAAAAAAAAACGGTTTTAGGGAAAAAACGAAAAGTACCGTGAAATCCGTACGATTTTTTTTAGCTGTTCGTACACCCGTACAAAATAGTAAAAATCCGTACATTGTACGGATGATTCGTACAAGTTGGCAGGTATGTAATATCATTTGTAATCTTAGCCTGTTAATTAACACGTTAGACCCATGGTTAATTTTTCACTGTCGATCGAAGGTAATATAAAATACGAATTTTTTATAAAGGATTCAAAAAAGGGCAAGTTTTTCCTTGACGAGTATCATATAATACGAGCATTTCACTTCCACCATTTTTTTTTTTTTTAAATTTCCAGGTTTCATTTCAAACCGAGGTAAACATTTTTGCATACAATTGCAGTTAATATTGTAACTGTAGCGAAGGATTAAACTTTTTTTTTTGTATTTTAATGTGCATTTTTATCAATTAATCAAAATTTTGACATAAAAAGCAGAAATCCACTTTTTTGTGGAACTGCAAAATGTTTGCAATTAGTGTCATCAAACACTGATGTCCTTGCATCCGAAGATAAATTGATTAGATGGTAGAAGTAGCAAACTCTGCATCTTTTAATTTTCCCAGGTGTGAAAATATTTAAAGAAGGAGGGAAATATGTACGCAGCGTTATTTTAAACTACAAAAATAGCTGATGAAAGGGCGTTTTGGGCTCGTTTAGTCTGATAAAGCCCTATAAGTTCATAAAAAAATATTAAAATTGTAGTGAAATATTAAAAAGTGAAAATATTCAGAAGAAAAAAAAGAAAAAATTGGCTTAAAAGTGCAAAATTTTCATGCGTTTTTCAGTGGGTGCTTTTTACACGTTGTCACAAGAAAAAATCATATTAAATACCCATATTTACACATGGTTCGTACACTTGAAGGAGAAAAAAACTCGGACTCTTTAAGCACTTTTCAAGGATGCGTTATCAACACAAATATATTTTTCTTTAAAAATCCAAATTTTTTTTTATTGTCAAACGGTGCACGTTCAAATCGAGAAAATAAAAATTGTGTGTGTTTCAATGATAGAAAATTTTACGGTTACAATAGAGAAAGAAAACCTGCCAATAATCATGTCCCATAAAAACCGAAGTAAAGTAACTAGTACTCATTTTGTAATTACGTCAACATCGTACGAGAACATCCATTTAATTGTCTTGTTTTATCATATTGAGACTTTCGTCAAATAATAATACTAAAGTTTTAATGATTAAAGTGGCTTCCAATCTACTCTGAAGGCTTGATTACAAATACTGTATAACATACAATTTTTTTTCTCCACATAAAAATTTAGATGCAATCATGCTATCGGCTAACATGCATCAATTACAAAATGTATCAATGTTTTCATTCAATTCATAAGAGCCGTGATTTTTTATGATTTTCAATGTCTATAGTATTTCAGTATCTAAAACTTCGCTTTCAATTATATGCCCCTCCATCGCGCTGACGACGTTGATTGTTGCGAAATATATCCGCTTTTGGGGTACTTTTTTTCATTAGAAATAGTTCGAACAATCCTCATCCAACTTCTTATAGAAAGTAAATCCATTTGTCGCATAATTTTTTAAAGCACTTTCTCCCATCATGAAATTTTTTACACAAAAACTACATAGTGCAAATCTAACACATAGTCTTCAATATTATATTCTGACTTTACTAATCAGCTTGAATTGAAAAAGCATTTCACTGCCATTTTTAAACAGTGTGCAAAAAATTAGCACACGACACAAAAAACCAGGAGATCACGTGACTTGATCGGATATTCCAGATATGTTGCGCATGCGCAGCCTGTACTCATCAAAGAGTTTTTGTATATTCAACTGCGATGTTTTCCTAGTTGCTGATTGGCTTAACTTATAAGATTTTTCTCACTTTGATGACTAGAAATTTTTAAGATATTATATTTTTAGAAAATAAAATGAAATTCAAGCATTTTAAACGTATTTTTACAGAATTCAAGCACTTTTCAAGGTTTTTTAAAAACGTACGAACCATGTTACATAACGCAGATGTGCGTCCTGGAAAAAATTACTTAATTTCTTGGAAGAACACTAGAATCTAAAAGAAATTCCCCGACTTTTCCAGAAATATAATTTCTTAGCTTTCAGTGACCTTTAGGCATATTTATTTTCCCTGACAATTCCAGGCGCGTGGCGTCATCCAAACGGTATAGTGGTTAGCGTGTTGGCTTCTAGACCGCGAAGTTGCGGGTTCGAGTCCCATGTAAGGCATGGGTGTTTGTAAATGTATGTTGGCTTGTCAAATGATGAATGTTTCGGTGTATTATAGCCCTCGTGTTACTGAAGGCGCCAGATAAGCTGAAAACAACCAACCAGGTGCGTGGCAACCCTGGTTTACACGCCCACGACTGTATATTAATCTTTCATTGGAAGCAAATATTTCACACTAAACTAATTAACAGTTCGTTTAGATTAGGTTAATGGCTCCTGATTTAGGTGATATTAGAGCATTATTTCTAAATACTGTTGTATAATTGCAAATAGCATAGATCAGCGTTTTCCAAATTGTTAACTGTGGGTAGCAACAAGACCAAAAATATTATCGAAATATTTCACACGATTATAATGGAAAGTAGTGAAAAAGTTACTGATAACATAATTTCCGAGATGTCAAAGCATTGAAAACAAATTTTTATTCTTATTGGATTACGCATAACCCTCAGAAAAACATTACTAATACCGTATCGTAGAAAGCTGATGAAGAATTTATCAATCTAAAAATACATTGCTGAATTTTAATCGTAGTAAATTGTCACAATTCTAGTTATCTTGTCCAACAAACTTATGTATTTTTTAAACGAAATTTCGAAGATGCAATCTTTGTGAAGTTGGATTTCGGCGATAAGAATTAAAATCAAGTATCGAAACAAGCTGCAATTGACACTCTTGGCATCTGAAAATAACGCCCTTTAACACTGGCCTTACTAGAAATATTTTGGCAATTTTTTTTTCGCTTCACGAAACTATTGGCTACAACTCTTTACACCGACACAACAAATCAGATTTCTAAAAAGAGAGTTGCTACGTTTAAAGTTTGGTTGCAACTCAATATTGCTCATGAACCGAAGTATTTGACCTCACTTTGAATTCGATATTTCATACAATATTAGATTGGATTCTTGGAAGTTATTGACTTTTGTGTGTTTGTGTCATTCTTTGTTATTTTATGTAAAAACATAAAAACTACTTGCTAGTAGCTGTTGTCACATGTTTTAATTCTAAACACAATTTTAAAATATACAAACGCAGTAAGGTAAAGTTGAGGGGCTTAAACAGTCAGAGTGGTGCAAGTAAAGCCTGTTGGCGTATTGAAGCTGTGACAGAGTTTGGCAATTTTAGATTGCATTTCTGGACATCCAAGAATTAATTGAAAATACGACTTAACACCATGCTCAGTTTAAACTACTTAATTCCAGGTTAACTGTACTTAGGTTATAATGCAAACAAATAAAAGATGAATTTTAGGAAAGATACTGAACAAAGAGAAAGATCAGTATTCTAAACGTATTCAAGTTATTCATGGAAATGTGATTTTTTTTTTTTTTTTTTGTAGTAGTCGTTTTCATTTAATCAACTCTGTAGAAAGATTGACGCAAGTGCTGGATTTCAAATTCAAAACTCCCTGTCCGTTGCTGAATCCCTGTGTATACAAGACCAGATATATAGACACCAAATGATTCTCTTAATGTAGCTAAAAATGTAGCTAGTATTATTTATATCATTATCTAAGGTAATTTTAAATTGCCCTTAAAGATTTGTATTCATCCAATTGTATTTAGAAAAAATAATAACACATTTTTTAAAAATATTTTATAGATTCATTAGTCTTATATGTTAATTACCATTTACATACATTGTGAAACAATTGGCGAGCATCTTCACGAATTATTTTTTGGCTATTTAACCATTAGTTCTATGTTATGAAATCGAAACCAACATATTTAAATCGGTATTCTTTTTAAAATTTTACATACATTTTTCCTATTCTATTATCAATTACAAGTACCAATCAATTATAGGTACTAAGAATATACCTAGTATATTATGTTACCGAATTTTTAATATAATAGCAGATAAAATAACATCTTTCACATAAAACTTGATTCAAGATCGTAAACAAATTTATTCTTATCGCAATAACTGATATTCTTAGAATAATTACGATCTTAAAACCAGATTCTCAGCCCTTAAAAAATTTTCTCTTTAAAATGAGTCGTACCGTAAAATGGGGTGAATCGGAACACTTTTCTCAACTTTCAAGGTGATAATCGGTTGTAATAAGATCGTTAAAGAACATATTTTTGTCATAGAAACTTGGGTCTTACCTTTTTCTTTGAGAATCAACCCAAAAATTTTGTAAAAACTAGGACTTTAATTTATTTCGAATTTTTTCATGGTGTTCCGATTCACCCCGCAGAAAGGGGTGAATCGGAACACTCGTTACAATTTATGTCTGATCTTATTTAAATGTTTACAGGGTGACCAAAAGCAAATAATAATGCATTGTGGTGAATAGGAACACAAAATTATCATTAAAAAAAATCATTTAATATGACGGATAAAATTTGTGTTTGTCAATTATTGTCAAAACAAATCATACGTTTGAAAGCGTATCAACTCTTATATAACTCTCCTATAACTCATCCAAATAGTCTTTAAAATTAAAAATACTTTTTAATCTACTTTATGTTTGCGTGTCGTACGACTGCAAATTCTTTAAAATATCTTGAGAAAGGAGAAAAGCTTCCTCATTTGGTTTCAGAAAATCTCTTCGTTCATAAGCGCTTTTTGTAAAACACACTTATATGGCAATAATCTTGTGGGTGTAAAACTTTGCTCACATAGTCTTCATACATTTTTCCATATAACTTAAAGATAACGAAGTCATTTAGAGAAAAAACAACTGGAACAATCGGGTTTTCTGCCATGCGGAAACTAGGCTCCTCTTCCGACATTTATTCAATCCTGCAATCTTGATTACTGTCTTGAAGGGAGTAATTAGACTCTTATTCAGTCGTTGAAACTTGTGTGGAACATATTCTTGCCAAAAACAGCTTTTTAATATCACTTTTCAAGTGTTCCGATTCACCCCGCAAATCTCAAAATCGAGACAAGGCAAAACATAAAAATTCGTAAAATAAAAAGTTTTTAAAACCAAGTTAATTTAAGTATGGCATGCTGTTGTGGATGTTTATACTTATCTAAAAATATTTTAATTATGTCTATAACTGGTACATGCTATTAATTACGGGATAAGTTTTGGAAAGGTTAAAACTCATTGGATTATTTGACGCTGTTTCAGAATTTTATTTTAAAAAAAGGACAGTGTTGAAAGCCCCACAAAACATATTCCAAGATTAAAAACATGTTAACCAAATGAAATATATATATATAATTAATAAAACTACTTTATTTGTGTAAAATAATAATTTCTTTGTGATTTCATGAAGTTTCGTTCCGGTTCACCCCATTTTACGGTATTTGCTGTAAATCGGCGATGCTAAATGGAAGTTAGATTAATCTTGTAACACACATGGCCTTTTACAGCCAGTACAAATATAACCACTTTCAACCATACTAAAACGACTCATCACCAGTTTAACAATGCCGAAAAACTAATTTTTACATAACTCATTTTAAATTTAGTCGTGGCTACCTTTTACTACTTAAATTCTTTGTACTAACCTGCCACTATGTGCTAAATTATATAATGGTACGACAAATACTTTACCATGTCTTAATCGATTGCAATCATTTGCTGTAACGTCGGAGCAAACGACTTGTTTGAAACTAAAACCCATAATCGAATTGCTCCATACACTGGTTTTATTTTGCAACCTTTTTCATTATTTTTCAATAACATTACATTTGGACACATTTGCAGATACTAGTGAATAAAAAATAGCTTTCACACGCAGGAAATTTGTTTGTGATTGAAACTTACTTTTTAAGCCTAATAAGTAGCCCAGCAGATTTAGCTTAACTTCTAATATTTCATCAGGTTTTTCTTCGAGCCTTCTAAAATTCTGTCACATTAAATTTGCCTAATTGTTAATATTTCTTCGGGTTGAACTTCTAATTATCCTATAGGCAAAAATGTTAATTATTTACAATTTATTTTAAAGTGATTTACATAAAGTTAACTTATCAATTGGCAATGAAACTAAGTTAGCATTAACTTCACTGAACATTAATATTTTCGAAATACAGACAATTTACACCCAAATAGTAAGTTATCAGGTAATGCCACGAATTAGACATTATATTCAAAATAGTGGTAAATGAGTAACCATCTTTCTTCCATTTTAATCAATACACAAATAACCTTTATTTTACTTTTGTACTGGTCCATTAACCATCACCCATTGCAATTTTTTTTTTTACAAGTTGGTTTGAAAAAATCAATTCAAAGTGTAAGAGTAGCTAAAAAAATTACACTTAACAGACTGTCTAATGCCCAATGCATTTCTAAAATATGTATCAATACAAATCTACAAGGGATCAGTTAACTTTATAAAATTGTTGAGAAAATCTTTGCAAACAATATAGTAACATTTCACAAAATTAACAAATGCAATTTATATTTGTTTTGTGCATAGGTTACCAGCTTTCCACTATATATATTCCGTCACACTATAAAAATATTGCGGATTTAATGTATAAATAATTTGGAAACTTTTTTCTTCTCTAAATTGAATTTTCAAAGACAATTATAGTTAAATCAATTTGCAAAGAATGTTGGTATTCCTAATAAAGACGTATTTATTGGATCATCAATAAATTTAACTTTTGAAAATCTTAAAATTACTACCTGTAAAAGCCTCCATAACAATCCAAGTTTCAAAAAAAGTTAATACTTGATGTACTTTAGTATATTTTCCCGAAAAAAAAAAAAAAGTTTTCTTCTTTGGCAAACCATGTTTTCTTTATGAAAGTATTAGATCGTTTGCAAAACTATTTCAAAACTGAATTATTTCTCAGATACTTAAAAATTCCCAATAACTCACTGTTAGCTCATTATTTATTCAAACCAAGAATGAGGCACCAATTACCCATAAATTGCGTTCTATGTTTGCACAACACTTTATGCTTTGTGAACTTTTATCTATGTAAGGAGATACATTATCATGGCACATCTATATTATATAGAAGTCCAATTTACAAAAACCCAGTATTTGTAATGTACAAAATTTTCACACAAATTCTAGGATTTTTAATCGAAGACGTGTCAACATATCAATAGAAGTGTTCCCAGAATTTGAAGTCAATTGTTAATCAAACGCGGTTTTAAAATTGTTTGTTGTTGTCCTTTGTTTAACTGATTTAATAAAAGGAATGAACTTTCATGGCAGTTTAGTTTGTCTTTTCCCATGTTATAAGTTAAAATTATAACTACATATTAGTTGCAAAGCTTCTTTTTATATATATATATATATCTAACCTACCTTGGAAAGAAAAAGAAAAAAGTGATTTTTTTAATGTCTGGTCAAATCAAATAATATCCAATGAAAAGGCATAATTAAAGAAGAGGACATTTCCATCCATCAAGCGCTACTGAACATTTTGAAATAGATGCTCTAGTGGGAGAAGTGCTATCAACAGGGCCTGATTTACCATTAGGCCCGGGCCTAGTGGCCACCAAATTGGGGAGTCCCCAAATTTTGAAAGTTTTCTAAAAATTTTAAATATAATGGTCTTTTTATGGGAAGTACTGAACAAAAATAATAATTTGTTTTATATAATTTGTGGACCCTGTGGTAAAATGTAAGTTTAAAATACAGGAAAGTGTGCTTTAAAATCAGTGTTCATGGGGGGGAGGGGGAGGTCTTGATTAATTCAAAAGTTTTGAGGAAATCAAGATCATACTAATTATAATAAAAAAAATCGTGTGAAAGTAAACTAGAGTTAAAAAGTTAGTCTTAATGAATGTAGCTTGATCAGGTAATATTGTGACGTAAGGAAATAAATATTTACTATTGGGGGCCCCTCTCTGAATGTTGGGCCTACAGTAAAAAAAAATTCTAAATCGGGCCCTGGCTATCAAAGCACCTTTTTCAAGGGTCTAGTGGAGAGTGTCACATAATCGGACGGTCAAATTTATGAAATTAACTGGTGGCAGTCTTTTCTTTTATACTTTGTTTAAGGTTGTGAGCATTTTATATGGAGTGATCACATAGAAAATATTTAAGGTTTTGTATTTTCGCTGCTTTATGAACTTATTGTGCTCGAATATATACAGCAACGCGAAAGTTGAGTAAACTCGTGAGCAATGATAGACTTGTTTAGTTAAAAATGAATACGAAATTTTGTTTAATGCTTTTCAACATCTTGCTTTTTAAATGTGTTTATTACTGTGCATTTGAAATAACGCAGACTCCTAAATTTTTATCTAACATCAAACAAAATTAGAGGAAAACAAGTGTGTGCAATGAAAACAATCTTTCCTACAAAAAGGAGATTTCTGTTTTATGGCAGATGACTTTCTGAGGAATGAATAAGTAAGTTACAATAAAAAAAAAAATTTACAAATTAGTTGAAGTTGCAAAATTTGTGGTTAAATGAATCAAAATACAAATTAATACTAGTATTAAAGTACTCTACTGCTCAGCTAAAGAGATCAAAATTTCAATTCAAAAATAAAAGTGTTTTTTTTTTTTTTTATAATTATATTTAGAGCAGATTTAAAAAGCACAAATTGCATTTTTTTTTTTTTTTAAACCAAAGCAATTGTAGTTTTTTTTTTTTTTTTTTTTTTTTTTACTATTTAAAGAGGCTTAGAAAATATATTTTTGACAATTATGAATATGAAAGAATTTATGACCGAGTTTCTTGAAAAAAATTATCTTGAAAATGTAGGTCTAATTTCAAAATATTTCATTGTCAATGATAATTCTGTAGTTCAGATTCTTAAAGTATATT
The DNA here is from genome assembly GCA_963978545.1 of Linyphia triangularis. Taxonomy (NCBI): domain Eukaryota; kingdom Metazoa; phylum Arthropoda; class Arachnida; order Araneae; family Linyphiidae; genus Linyphia; species Linyphia triangularis. The sequence continues at coordinate 6,590,138 of OZ021729.1, read as the reverse complement.
TTACACAACTTTTGTTAACTTGGTTTAATTCTTGATTAAAAGTAAAATCCCATAGTTGATAATCTAATTCATAATCCAAACATATTTTTCAAAACATAGAAAACAACCATTTTAATTATCGGGCAAGAGCGAATATTCACAATGGATGTTCAGTACCTACAATTGTGAATACTCACACTACTTGGCATGTTTTGTCTTGTGTTTATACTAATAGATTTTTTTTTAAGTATAGTATATAATCTTATTTTATGTGGTATAGTGATTGAATGACACAGAGGAATTTTGAGATACTAAGAATATATAAATGACTGCTCAAATCTAAGTTTACCAAATAAATGTGTTTTGTTTTGTTTGTTTTTTTGCTATAGAGCAATACTTTACGGAATCCAATAATATTAACCAGATGATAACCACACATAAAAAGTAATTAATATTTTTTTTTTATTATTATTTTACTTTGCTGTAGAAATTTCTTTCACTGGGAAGCTCTATAGAACATTAAAGGATTTGAAGAATCAGCTATTGTTAATTCTCATCCTGCATAAATATTCAAGTTGTAACTTGGTTGCAAAATTTACATAATACATTCATTGACAACTTTTATAGTAAAGCTACTTTTCCTTGTATGCATATAATCTGTTCAATTAACTGAAATTTTTGATTTTGAAAGTAAATAGCAATTTTTTAATCAGAAAGGACATTGTGATCTTTTTATGTCTAGTGTTCCTAAAATATCATTTTTAGTTGTATGTGATCTTCTTAAATCTTTTTTCAGACTTGACTACACATATTTATGTTTTCACAAGTCAAATTACCCAAGCAAAGAATACAAGGCCCCCATGCAAATGACCTTTAAAATTTAAACAAGCACGTTCCACAAATTTAAATAAATTCTAGACAGATACAAAGGTGTCATAACAGCAAGAGGCAGGTAATGATTCTTATACAAACTGCATTGTAAGAACAAATTAAAAGATTCTCTTTAAAACTTGAAATGTGTGTATGTCTAAATCAAAATGCTCCCAAAAGCAATGTATTTTAAGAACATTTGTGCCTAGAATTTCGATGGTATGAATTCTACGCAGTAAAGATTCATACAAGTACCAATTCAACAATTATGTTTCATTTTCAGTCGAACAATGGCTTTTCATCATCTGTCAGTACAGTAAGTGAATATCTTTATCAATTGTTGATTAAGTCATAAAATGTTCTTTAAATCTGCAGAAAAGTTCTTTATACGCCAGATGCCATAGGATTTGAAGCCACAAAATAACAGCGTTAAATAAATCTGAAAATTTCAACATGCTGTTGAGGAAAAAACGAGCAAAAAAATTTGCTGCTAGCGCTAAAGCTGGAGAAATTAAGTATCATTATATAGGTATACATAGCATATAATTCAATCACAGACTAATGAAAACTGACCTACAAGTGTCAGATTGCCTCACATTTATCATGGTATAACTGAATGTAAAGTGTGCCCAATAATATGGCTAGTGTCTATGGCAACCGATGCCAATGTTCAAGGGCTAGAGATCATAATCAGCTGTCAGGGCTATCAATACTTAGCCACATCGAATCATTTATGGTTTCAGTCAAAAGACTGGAATGAAGAGAAGTTTTTATACAACTTGTGTAGCTAAGAACCCATCCACATGCAGAGGTATTACCAGAAAAGCAAAATGTGATTTCAACCAATGAAAGGATATTGGTTACGTCTTTCGTTTGCGTTTTAAGAAGGTATGCATACCCAGTAAAAAAGCATGTTGATGCAGTTGCACTCGAAGTGAATAATAAATTAAACTTTTGTGACCGTAACAAAGAGTACATGCTGGGCAATAGACTTATCAAACCCGACAAAATATGCATTGGTTATCTATAATATAAGAATAGTACATTTCTTTTGAATAACAGAAATATCACCAGAATTGCTTAATGAGGTGTAGCTCAAGTTTTAGCCAAGCTTGGAATGACTATGAGCTTGAATCATCTGTAACTTGCTTTTTAAATATTCATTTTGTGGGCCTTTGAAACTAGCTACCTCAGGTTTAGCATCCATTGGTATCATAGAATACTATATAATATGTTCACTATACTTAAATGTTGTTGACGAATTATTGTTCACTACCTGCATTCCGAGTAGAATTACTCCATAAAGAATAGGTGTGCTAGAACAATTTGCATTTTTTTTTATGCACAATGTGTATAACAAGCTTTACCATATCATTGAAAACTCACTATTTCGTTAACTTAATTAGATATTAAATAGTTTTGTTAACTAACAAAAACAAAACCATGCATTGTGGTCTACAGGCTAATTATTACATGTTACTAGAGAGTTAGAACATCATTGTGGTATGACAATTTAGTAGTGCACAGTGAGGCTGTTATGATTTACTATGATAGCTTTGTTGTAACACATCAAAATACTTCTTTCGACATGCTCTAGGTCCATCTGATGGCTGTTGTTAGCCCTCTGGCTTCCCATGCAAAGGTGCTGGGTTCAAATCTCGGGTTAGGCATGGCTGTTGTTCGGAATCCACATTAAGCTATAGGTCCCAGCCTGATTAGCTGTCATTGTGTATAAAAATAGGTCATTGAGTGTATGAACCAACCGACATGCTCTACCGAATATGTTAAAAGCAGATATTGCCTATCCAGTGAGTCATTATGTACTTTCTAGTTCTGTTTGGTAGCCTGCATTATTAAAAAATGTATAATTTTGAAATATTTAACCCGTTTGAGCAGTCTTAATACTATTTCTACGACTTAAAAACTTTTACAGGCTATTCAATGAAATATACCACACAATTTAAGACAAACCCTATTGCTGACCTTTAAATTTTCTTGAAGCTAATTTATAACTTAATCTCAGACTTGGTGTGGTAATTGAACACTACCACATTTTTCAGAACTGGAAAATTCTAATATCTAGATTATGTTACCAATCTGTAATGCTTTTAAGATATTGTTAAAAATCTTGGTACTCAAGTTGTGTTTTTCAAGATTTGACCAATTAACTTTTTTTCCCCTAGTAAAATTTAGGCATAAATAATGTTTTACTATTTTTTAACACTACAAATTCATTAAATGTTTACAGTTCACCTGAACCTAACAAATTCCCTTCTAGTGAACACAGTTGTACTACTAGCCCATTTTCAAAAATATTTTTGCAGTTCTTTAGTTAAAAAACTTGAATTTATTTGTTTTAATTTACTTAACATTTCTATCTCGCTACAGGCACTTCTATAAAAGTATTTTTGGTATTCTCTAGTTTTCTAAGTTACTTGATTTAAATTACTTTCTTTACTTTGTGCTACATTTCTTTACTACAGATATTTTATATTTCTAATAAGTCCTATATAACTGAAAGTTTGATAGACATTTCATTTTATGAAACTCATTACAACTTCTCAACTAGAAAATTAAATTTAATAGCAGAAAATGGTATTCATTTTATTGATGAATGTGAACACATTCATTTTGAATTGAGTAGTTAATAACAGATTGAAATGAACCTTTCTTTACAATAAAGCTGTTTTAAAACACTTCAATTTTATTTCATTACATTAAACGTTTAAATAAATGTATAAAGAGAGTTGGTTAACTGTCAATATTCAGAATTACTATGAACCTGTTATTAAATATGGTAGGCATTTAGTAAGAAGTTTTTCCAATACTCAACTTTTTAAATTTTAAGCAATACATGCAATAAATACAGAATCATAACTAGATCTCAACATAAATAGTTTTTTATAACATGTATTTATCTTTTTAAAATACACCTGTATGTAAACTTGTGGAATCATAAAATTAATTGTGCGAATCTTTACATCTTGTGTAGTTTATACCTTGACCAATCCTGTGGATGTTCCAGACATTCTACTTCAGAAACCCGCTCTTGCACACCTTATATCCTACATGGTTTTAATCAATTTTAGCTTCTACTTCCTTAGATAAAGGATGTCAAGCATGTTTACAGGTTTGCTATACATTATCTTTTTTTTTTCTTAGTTTTTATTTTTACTTTAATATTACTTTCCATATTGTGTGGTTTAAGTTTTAGAAAGAATTGGATAGCATGCTAACTTTAAAATTTATAGTAAGTATTAATACTTCAAGCAAATCTGGTGTTGGCAAAAGACTTTTAATTCTTAATATGCTTCAGGTTAAGATTAAGCTAATTAAGTTCTTGAAAGAATTTGAGTTTAAGTGAATGCACTTGTTTTGGAAGAGATAAGGACAAGATCATTTTGGAAGAAATGCCAAGCTCTGATTAAATGGAGATCCCAACCCCGTAGCAAATTAAATGTAAAAGGACATTTTAATTTTAACACAAGCCTTTGATAGAAGCCAGGACAGGTGCAATTGAAGGAGGATTATAGTTTCTAAATATGCAGTTGTACAAATTAGCAAGTTTTTTCTGGTAGCTGTCCATGGCAGGATATCCATGTAGCTGTCCATGGCAAAACTTATTAAGAGTGATTAAGTAATGGATAGAGCCTGGAAAAATTGTCCATTCAGTTTACTGGAAAAGCTAGAAGTGGTACAAGAGAGGACCTTGTCCACCAGAGCTTATCTTTTGTTGATCTGGACATAAGTTGCCATTTATTTTGGCTTTTTATGTTCCTTAAATGAGCAGCAGGTTAACTTCTTCGAAAAGATTATTTTAGGAGATGCGAAGTGGTTGGAATAGAAAGGTTCTAGCTTGTAATCACTACCAACATTTGTTTTCTATTGTGTTTTTGATTCATTTTGTATGTGAACTAGATTTATAGATATCTAACCAATGGTATAGCAGAGATATGACCTCTTCGATTAATTATTGTTTTAATATGTTATTGTATGCTATATTATCCAGACAAGGTGCAACGGTAGGTCTAACACAGTAAGGATGCTAATAACACATTAACAACTTCTTTTGAGCTTTACTTAAAGTGCTAAGCAATAAAGTTTTCATGGAGTCATGTACAGCACTTGGGTTTATTTCTAGTTGACATGGAAATATTTGAGTGGCGCCAATTAGTAGGCTATGAAGGTTTCATATTTAACAAGCCTTTTTCCTGTGGTGGTTTTTTTTTTTCTTTAAATCTCCAGGGGACGCAGAGTTTTCTAAAAAAATTTAAGTAAAATTTTTAAGGTTAATTCCGAAAATTTCAGGGATAATGGACAATCCCTGCATTTATTCAATTCTAAATGTTTTCGAAAAGAACATAAATACAAAATATTCTGCTCACTGTTAACATAAGTTCAGATCAACTTGTTTGAAACCAGTTTTACCGCCAAATATTTCAACGTTAACTATGTGGCAGAAACGTCACAATAACTATAGAAACGGAAGGAAGCTTTGATCGGACTGGTTTTGGGACATTTTCTTTTCTTAATATTTAAATGACTAATTTTTTTAAAGAACTTTTGTTTAAATATTTGGAATCAGAAAGAAATTCTTCACAAATATAAACTAATTTCATTCGTTTTTAAAAAATGATAGACTTGTCCATTCCTAAAATTGTTATGGATAATTCTAAAAGATTTAAGGATATTTTTTAAGCTGGCATAGAGTCTCAATACAAGACATATTCTTTTCAAAGATTGCTTCAATACCAGCCCCAGTTACAGAAACTTTTCTGCTAGTCTGTGACACTATTAGGACATTCTAAGATAATCAGCAGCGTAATTAAATTTTTTTTATTAAGTTTGCATAAAACACATACATCAACTTTATGTGTCATTTTGTCAAAAAATCTTGTTTCATATAAAAGTAGAAATTTAACAAAATAAATTAAATATTAAAACTGAAATATTTAATATTATTCAACCTCAATTTTTTTAAGAAAATAATCGTGTATTGTTTTTAGAAAAATTAAAAATTTTTAAATTATCAAAACTGTTTTGGTTAAATAATATACACATATAATTTTAAACAAATAAAAAAGTAAATTTGCATTGCTTTTAAAAAAAATAAAACATTTAAAAATATGTTTTGGATAAATACACAGATACAATAAATATATAATTCTATTTTTTGCATAAAACAATCGTTTTATTAATAATTTTGGTAAGAACACATGATAATTTATTTCTGTTTTTTGTAAATGGGATTTAAAGAATTTTTTTTTTCAGTTTTGTAAAATAATCTGCAGGCTATTGAAAAAACTGCAATGTCCGTCTCACCTTTTCTGCTAGAGATACCAGCAAAAAAATGCCAATTTCAACACACAAAAAAAAAAAAACTGAGCGTACAACTTTTTAGCAAAATAACTATGATATAATTAAATCTACTTTTCTCATCTGGAGGATCATCGGGTTTGTTCGAGAGGAAAATCAGGAATTTTTGGGGGTTTCAGGAATTATAGAAAAATTGAAGTACAATTTTAAGGAGAAACAAAAATTTAACACATTCGCTGCCACTGGCGTGTCAGCATGGCGCTACCTCTCATGCCAGCGACGTTCTGGGACGACGATCGAGTATGATAAGTAAACTGCTTTAATTTTAGTTCGGATTTGGAGGTTGAACGATGAGGTTTTTGAGGCACGTTAGTGAAGCATTATTTTTATATTTTTAGTGCTTGGTTTTTAAATTTTTTTATGTGCATTTTTAAAAATGGCACAGTACAAGTATTGCAGGACCTTCACAGCCCAAGAAAAGGAAAGTAAATAAAAAACTGACTGATGCCGAAATATTAGAATTACTAGAAAAGAGTGATCTTTCTGATTATGACAGCGTAGACGATGAAGATTACGATTGGGATTCTACGAGCGAATCGGAAGGAGATAGTGATGTCACTGTGTCACTTTTTTTAAATTCGGCTTCTGAGGATGAATATATAAATTTTGGTGGCAGCAAATGTGTTAAGGAATATTATGACAAATAAAACCCCCTGCATCTTTTAATCACAAATTGATTATTCGCATACGATATAATTACATCCGGTCTCTGGTTATTACAGTCAGCCACTTTGAATTAGACGTAATCTGGTAGATTTCGAATCAGCCTGGTGAAGTTTTGGCCTCGACTCCCTAATTCTTAAAATCATTCCAACCTATCCATGTAAACTAGAAATTAACCCAGCAACTGCACTAGAAACATAACACAGTCAAACCCCATTAACACGATATCCCGTTTAACGCGAAGTAAGAGCAATTCTACGTACCTAACACTTCCCGTTAATTTATTCGTTTGACTCGAAATTTGGTTAGCGTGAACAATTTCAGCAGCCTCAACGACTTCACGTTAACAGGTTTTGACTGTACATGTTTGGGAAAATGCAATCTTGATAATTTAGTACTCTTGTATGATTTCTGTAAATCATTTAAGTTAAAATGGGGGAAAATGTAAATCTCTGATTCACTGCAATCAATTACAACATTATACTTTGGAATTGCATTTTGATTTACAATTGATTAAACATTTTTAGAATTAGAAATTTTTGGGTCTATTCCTAGTTGACGTTAAAATATCGCCAAGCCGATTTGGCGCTGTTTTGTAGGTGATACAGTTCTAAATTTGGCAATCCCATTTTTTTTATTGACGCGCTTTGGCTTCAACCTTCCTATACTACAAATCATGGAGCTGGTTCGTTTCTCAATTTTTCATATTGGAATTCCGAATTGGCGACATTCTGGCTTTGTCGCCAACTTTTCAAAAGTGCGCCAACCCATAAACGTGAACTAGGAATTTACCAATTTTTGATTTTTATTTTCTTTTTGCTAGGCAGTGATCGATTACAATTTATTTCACTTGTGCTTTGAAAGTTATATGTTGAACTTTCAGAAATATTTTGAAGAGAAAACAGTTCAAATAGTTAATAGACATGTCAATATTTCACTGCCATCTCAAAGATTTTGTTTTTAAAGTTTACATATTAAGAGATATCTGTCCAATACCTACTGTATTGTAGATCATCTGAGATTAGATCATACACTTGATCTTAATTATAAAAAAAGATAAGTAGATTGGAATTGTTATACATAGTGGTGTTAGACATACTTTGAATTCTAATAAAAGATTTATTCCATAATTAAGACATTATGTTTAGTTAAAAAACAAAGTATCAAGAAAAAAAGGCGATAGCTTCTCTAAAGGAACCTAGCAAATCTTAGAATATAAAACAGTTGTATATTAATTATCTTTGCTACGTACAAAATCACTAGATCCTTACAATACAATTGCATCAATAGTAATGTAAATTTTGAAGTACTAGGCTGGTCTTTTTAGGAGCTTTTAATAATTTCCCAAGATGCTCTTATTTCTTTAACCTGTTGTTTTTAACTCTGCAATTTTTAAGACTAAGATTGCCAGCATGACAGTTGAACTTGTTTTATACCCTTGTTTTTAAAATATAAATCAATCTCTAAAGTATAATCGAACAAGAATATTTTCATAATATTATAGGTAAAAATGCTTTTGAGTTGATGCAGATGTTTTCCTTCAAGTTCAAAAAGAAGATACTTTTATTTCAGTAAATTCTAAAGATATAAAATCAGAAATATTAATAATCAAAAAATATGTTCTACGGATGGAACTTTCTACACATTTAGTCGCCGGTACTAGGTATGTACTTAAAACCAAACAATTCAAGTTCCAGAATACAAATTCTGGATTTTATTTGGTACGTTAACACTTCACAGACGAACATTTATCAACTACAACAATTTAATGAATCATTTAAAGCGAAAAAAGATCAGAATGAATTGTGCACTAAAATGGCGCATTTCGCATGGAACGAAATGGCGGAATGGAAAATAAATGGAGCATTTACCTATTTCGCACTTACAAAAGACTGCTAAATGCAGCCTACAAAGATGGATCTGGATCTAAAGATATAATAATCCCACAAAAGAGTTCCTTATTCTTCTTCAAATTATTGACGAAGAAATTCCAAAATTAAACAAATAAAGTTTTCGCATTTCTCTTCTTGAAGAACGTTATTTTTCAGGATAATATGGAGGTGTGATTACCTTAATGTGTGTGATGATGCCAATCCGCCTGACAGAAAAATTGAAGTAGGGATTTATTTTATGAAGTTTAAATATCTGACGTCACAATGATCATGCGGGTTTATATTTGAAAGTTTGGTTTATAAAATTATGCTCTCAATTTGGAATCCGTTTGTAATGACCAATAGGGAGAGCTAAATATATACCTGTTGCTCATGTTTAGCTTACAATTTACCTTACACGTGATAGGTTCCACTCTCGAAGCACTCGAAGATTAATTTGCAGCAGCAATCATACTTAATGTTATTGATTTAATGCGTGATATTGAATGATTTTTAAATTTATTTCAATCTTTTAAAATGTGTATTTGTGTAAACAGCCTTTTTCAATGGAAGAACGTTTAGAAATTTTGGCAATTTTGAATTTCGTGAAAAGTTCCCATACCAGTAATTGTGTTCGAGAAGCCGAGCCAATTCTTGTTGCTAACTTTTTATTTTCAGCATTTACAAAAAATTTCTTTTGGCAGAACACTCATGTTGGCTAGCTGATCTGACTACTTTTCAAACAGTTTCAAGTGAACTTGAAGTCGCATTTTTTTCTCTATATTCTGAAGAAATTTTTATAGGCCACAAAAGTGAACTTTTCTAAAATTTTCTTATAATAAATCATTTTTTAAGTTTACATATCTATTTTTGGGTTTAAAACGTTTTATTACATACTAAACAGTTAAATGGAATAAATTTAATATATTAGCAATACGTAGAATATAATTACTGCTATTACAATAATATATGATCAATTTCAGAATACTGTTTGTTGATTCTTTAGACTGTAAGAAAAAATATTTTATATAAACGATTTTAAGTTACAAAATAAAATATACTTACTTGGGGAACGATATTCACAAGCCTTAAAATGCTTGGAACAAGCACACATTCTTACTGGTACAGCTTTTCCAATACGGAATAACCTAACCAATTCGTCTCTCCTGTTAACACTAAATGTTTTGCGAGAGCTGGGGCAAAAGTTTTATACAACTTGCTGTTTAATGATGGAAACCAGGGCCTATTCTAACGGGCAGTCGTGGCCTATTTGGGCAGTCGTAAATTGTATTTGGGCAGTCGTAAATCAGATATTGGGCAGTCGTAAAAAATAGAAAAACAAGGAAATTAAAAATATGATTTTATTAAAGGAGTGCAATTATTATTCATCTTTTTGAATTTGAGTATAATAAAATTTGTTTATGCAACCCTTCCTTCTTTGAAGTTTCAGCTTCAAGAAAAACTCTTACCAGGCAACCCAATAATTGGCATACTTGACATAATCGAAGCTATTCTGGCGGTTATTCGTTCCCTTAACGCCTCGAATTTAGTAGTGTTTTAAGTTAAATAATTAGGTTTAAATTTTAACAACTTTGTGTTAAATTTAAAAACTAGGAAGACCTGAAATTATAAACGTATAAATGGGGACTTATGGATCGACAACATGACGAATCACAATTTTAAATTCCATACATAGGAGGTGAAAATATCATTATGAGACTGCTTAATAGGCCTATTTTTTTTTATTTTTTTATTCTCTGTTTAGCGTAATAATGTTTGTAATGTCGGGGGAGGGGGGGGGGACGGAGGGGGGGGCGGACGGAAGTTTGGGCAGTCGTAAAAATTCCTTAGAATAGGCCTTGATGGAAACCTGTGAAAACTTAGCTTCGGATTTCGTGATCCTTTTCTCTTACACTGTGGAACACAACAAAAAGTATTGTCTTTTTTTCGACATTTTAAATTTTTTTGGAGTTTACTTACGCACGTTGTTTTCAATGCAAGTCTAAGGACGAAATATCAAGCAACAGGAATAATAATATGTTTCTAAATAAACCCGCTAGATGGCGAGCATTTCGTTACAAACGTGAATTGCTCACCAGCTGTAGTACATTTGAAAATGTACCCTGAGGGATGGGAAAAGTTTAATTTTAAAGATTTCCGATCGAGAAACCAACTTTGGGCATGAAATGGCCAAATTTAAAATATGAAAGTTATAAACACGTCAATCTTAGTGCAGCCCATTTCAAAGACTTATCTGTTGTTTTCACAACTAAGAGTGTGGAACATCGCACAACTTTCAACTACACTTAATACTGGTCACTACATTTAAATTTGACGTAGAATATTTATCGAAACGAGGAAAAAATGCAATCGTTTTTTTTATTGAATGCAATACCTTCATTACCCTATGTTTACATATAGGTAATTGAAAGTAATAATGTAGGCACAGAAATAAAAATGCTTTTTCTTTAAAAATTTCTTTAGTTTCTTTTTATGAAAATACACTGAATGGGTAAGTATAGGGTGGTCTCATGTACAAATAACAAATACAACACTTAGGCACTAGTGGTCACTTTTGCCTAGTGGTTAACACGCCTATCTGCTGATCAAAGAGTCCCTGGTTCGACTCCGCATTAGCGCTTATCCTATATTGGTGACTACCGGACAACGAATCATGCTGCCATCTATCGGCGCCTTCTGAAAATACTGCACGACTTCCACCTCACTTTTTTTTCTAGACCAGTTTTGTTTTTTAACTCAGGAGGTTCCATTTCTTGAAGAAATACAAATATATATATATATATATATATATATATATTTTTTTTTTTTTTTTTTTTTTTTTTGTTCGAATGCAATACTTTTACTGGCCTACATTACATATAGCATAATTGAAATTTAATAAAATGATCGCTCATGATGGGCCGAATTTTTTTTCGTTATGCTGTTGATGATGTACAACCCCTCTATTAATTATTATGTGCATAATTCCTTACAATTTATGATTGATGTTTCAGCTCTGACAAATGTCTATGGTCATATTTGATAACATATGAGATATCTTGTTATAAGAAAATATTTTGTTAAATCTTTGAAAAATTTATAATCACAGTAATTATTGAGTAATGATGCTTGTCAATGAAGTGCAAGTGATATATTTCTCAAAATATTGAATTGGAATTTTATTCAACAATAAATCTAGTCAGATATAAACGGTTTAAAGTTTTGAACATGGACATTACAAAATAACGCGGAACATTTTCAAGAAAGTTTCTCGAGTGAAAAATCTGCTAAATGTGTATCATCGACATTTGTTAGCATATGATCCAGTAATCTCTAGTTTAAGAAAATTGCCAACAAAGAATCTAATTCTGACACAAACTATTATTCAGATGATACATTTTCATTGTCAGATCTTTAAACTATATTCATATTATATAAAAAAATTACTATTTCATTATTCAGAACTTCAAATACATTTAAATTCATTACATTCTTAATTTTACTTTAATTTATATTTTGAAAACTAAAAAAGAAGTAGGATTTAAATTTTATCATTTTTACTATAATTGTTTATTTTTTACGAATATTTTTTTAAAGTGCTTTGTTTCAATTTTTAATACTTATGTAAGTTATATTGATGTCTCTATTATATTAATGCATTGTAAATATACTGTGTAAAATAAAAACAATTAAGAGAAGCAGCAAGTGTGGACATAGTATGTTTATAACATATATTTTACCTATTAATATAGTTTCACTAAAGTATAATTTCAAACATACGATTTTTCCATTGAAAGAAATTGTCGTGTTTGTTTTCTTATTTGACGTTTTGTGTGAAATATATTACCAAATCAATTTTACCTGCAAATTTTATTGTTTAAACAGATGGGAATTTTTAAGAATACATTAAGATAAAATTTTTATATATATCAGCTTAAAGGAACATATAACAATGCAATTTGAAGTTGATTTTAGTGTTAATATTTGCAATTTTTATAAATTTTTAAGTTGCATAATGTTTGTAAATTGCTGCAAAAATATAATAAAAATGTTTTCAAGTTTAAAAATATTTTTTAATCAATGCATATAATTTATTAATTTTAAAAGAAAGCACTTTTATAAAAATATGTATTTCTGTAAGTAATATTTTAAGTGAAAAAATAATGTCGATATCGCAATGTAAATAGTAATTTTTACCTAAAAATAATTAAAATTTGTCAATAAAACTAAAATTAGGTGGTGGTATACTTTTATAAACTCATTAAAAACTTTACTATCAACATTTAGTTTCAATAAATACACTTCTGAATTTTGACCAGGTTTTTACACCTTCTGCCCCACTTTGAGCCGGCAAGAATTTTGGCAGGTGGTGCAAGAGAGTTAGATTTTTATACAAATTATTCATTTTTCAGTAATGTTGATTGCATTTCCTAATTAAATGTTTATTAATAATTATGTATTAACAAACTCTTTGAGAATAATTAAAAAATAAAATCACGTTATTTAGGTTTGAACTCCTTTTTAACTTTTATATGGTACCAACTTTTTACAAATCCTTTTCGTGGAGGTTATGCAAGAGATGTTGAGATAGTGTTTTGAACAGCCTATCAAAGACACAAAAATACAAATGAGTAAAATTCTATTTCTTCCAAGTTCCAGGGGGAAAAAAAAAAAGAATCACAAAGAAAGTATGGGGAATCCTCAATGAGGAACTTGCATGAGTGAGGAAAATGAATATTTTTTGTATTTTCTAGTGTTATCCAACGAATATATTTGCGCAGTGCAAACATTTTTTATCTTTATGCTTTCAATTAATCAAAAATCGAGTTTGAAATTAGCCGAAATCACAACAAAAGTCACGTGACCAAAAACGCATGAAAAAACGTGACGTGGTTACGCAGAGATAAAGTTGCAAAACGAAGGAGAAACCACGTCTAAAACAGGTTTTAAACTGGTTCATTATCTGCGCGTTGATGTTTCACGCCAAAGTGGCTTTTTCCCGCCAAATCGCAAAGTGAAAAACTAAAATATTTTTTTAACTATCTATCCGAGCTCAAATTCTTACAAGAATGGTAGTGTTTTTCATGATTTTTTCTCTACTTTTATTTAAAAATAAAACCAAAAAACGTGAAAGCTCCTCATTGAACTCTAAAAATAGATTTCTATGGCTCATATCTGATGCCTCATAATTGAAAAGCAAAGCATTTTATCCAGTCCTTAACAGTCTTAGACACCACGGCCACGCAAGGACAAGAATTAGTTTCCAAAATAAAAAGGAAATACGCAAAAGACAAAAAGTTCATTATATAGTAAGAAATGCTTTCAAAATAGTGTAAGTGCTTTCCATTCTTTTTTTTATTTTTAATTTCAACAGCTAGGAGGGTGCACGTGCACCCATTTGCCGGGGATGCCGGACATCTCATCCCTCGGACAAGTCGCCACCGGACAACTCGACCCCGGACATCTCATCCCCCGGACATCTCGCCACCGGATAAGTCACCACCAAGAAAGCGCGGATCGAGGGTGTTGTTAGGGGGAAAACGATTTTCTTACGAGGAACTGTCGAAGCTGAATGGTGGGACTTGCGTACGTATGCACAGCATTGAAGTTATCTTTTAACCCCTCCTCCCTGCTGAACATTGTTGGTGTTATTCAAATATTAACGAAATATTTTATTACAGTCTTGATTAAATTAATGTTAGTTCAAGGTATTAATATTTTTAATAATATATGAGTTATTAAAATATGGAATTGTTATACTTCGGATTTTTTTTTCTTCTTCTTGGCGTAGATGAGATGTTTCTTTTTGACGAAAGAGATGTAGTAGTATCGAGAATATATAGACATTTCGTATATTTAAAATATGATGCAGGGTAAGACTGATGTGTCAGATGGTTGTCAGGCGCGGATCTAGAGATATATATTAGGAGAGACGGAGGTGCGTGTTACATAGGGAGAAAGTTTTTATTAATATCTTTAATAAGTTATAAGTTGATAAAGTATGGAATTTGTATATTCCGGATTTTTTTTTTTCCCCTTTTATTTTCTTGACTGAGATGAAAGGAGATTTAATAGTATCGAGAATATATAGACACATCATCAGATAGGATAAAGGGTAAGATTGATGTCTCACAGGTGACTGTCAGGAGCGGATCTAGAGAGGCGGGGGTGCGTGTTGCGTACATATGGTGAAAGTTTTTATTAATATCTTTAATAAGTTATTAAAATATGGAATTGTTATATTTCGGATTTTTTCTTTTCTTTTTTGGCGTAGAGACATTTCTTGTTGACGAAAGAGATTTAATAGTATCGAGAATATATAGACATTTCAAATATAAGACATGATGCAAGGTAAGAGTGATGTGTCAGATAGTTGTCAGGCGCGGATCTAGAGATATATATGGGGGGGCGGGTGCGTGTGCGGGGGTGCGTGTTGCGTACATATGGTGAACGTTTTTATTAATATCTTTAATAAGTTATTAAAATATGGAATTGTTATACTTCGGATTTTTTTCTTTCTTTTTGCTGCTGTTATTGTTTCAAAAAAATATTTGAAAATACTTCGGATGTGCGCATTGCCCACCAAGTTAAACTATTTTGTAGATAACATTTCAAATATTGTGATGTGCTAAAAACTTCAAAATGGGTTCCGAGAAAAAAAATTGCCTTCCAACCCCTCTTAACTTTTAATGTACGCTACATGTGATCAATTCGCATATTCCTTTTAATAAAACCTCCCTAGATTCTTGCCTGGTCATAGTGTGCACATAATCTTAAACATACATCAGTATTGTCTATATGAAATATTCGAAGTGACATAACAAACTCATGTCCATATATTTTCGATACTATTAAATGTCTTTTCATTCACATAAAAAAAAGAAGGAAAAAACTCCGAAATACAAAAACTCCATATTTTAATAACTAATTACTTATAAAAGATATTAATAAAAAGTTTCCACACATGTACTCAACACGAACCCGCCTCTCCTAAAATATACCTCTAGATCCTCGCCTTACAATCATCTGACACATACATCAGTCTTATCTGGCATCATATCAAATATATACGAAGTGTTTATATATTCTCGATACTATTTTCTTTCATCTACGTCAAAAAGGGGAAAAAAATAAAATCGAAGTATAAAAACTCCATATTTTAATAACTCATTACTTATTAAAGATATTAATAAAAACTTTCCCCATATGTACACAACGCGCATCCCCGCGTCTCCTAATATATATCTCTAGATCCGCGCCTGACAATTATCTGACACATCAGTCTTACCCTGCATCATGTCTTATATTCGAAAAGTCTATATATTCTCGATACTATTAAATCTCTTTCGTCAAAAAGAAATATCTCTACTCCAAAAAAGAAAAAAGAAAAAAAAAAAAAAAAAACATCCGAAATATAAAAATTCCATATTTTAATAACTTATTACTTATTAAAGATATTAATAAAAAGTTTGACCATATGTACGCAATACGAACCCTCGCCTCTCTAGATCCACGCATGACAGTAATCTGACACATCACTCTTACCCTTTATCCTATCTAATATACGATGCGTCTATATATTCTCGATACTATAAAATGTCTTTTCATCTGCGTCAAAAAGGAAAATAAATTCGAAATATAAAAATTCCATAATTTAATTACTCATTAGTAATAAAAAATATTAATAAAAACTTACCCCATATGTACGCAATACGCACCCCTCACCTACTATATCTCTCTAGATCCGCTCCTGACAATCATCTTACACATACATCAACTTGCTTTGCATCATATCAGATTTACGAAATGTTATAACTCACTCATGTCTATATATTCTCGATTCTATAAAATGTCTTCATCTACGTCAAAAAAAAAAAAAATCCCCGAAATATAATAATTCCATATTTATTAGACCATACTCCATTAGTTATTAAAAATATTAATAAAAACCTTCCTCACATATAAGCAATACGCCCCCCCCCCTTCTCCTCCCCAATATATATCTCTAGATCCGTGCCTGACATTCATCTTACACATGCATCAGTCTTCCCGTACCAAATGTACGAAGTGTCTATATATTTTCGACATCAACAGTGGTGGTGGGGAGTCGGGGCAAGGCATCTACTATGTTGTGGTTGTGCCTTCTTAAATATGTACGCAAGTTCCACTATTCAACTATGCACCTCCCTAACGTTCCCCCCCTTTCTTTGGGAGTGACTTGTCCGGTGGCGAGATGTCCTGTGGTGAGTTGTCCGGGGGATGAGATGTCCGGGGTCGAGATGACCGGGGTCGAGTTGTCCGGGGGATGAGTTGTTCGGATCCCATTTGCCGGTTGCCCATGCTATTGAACCTTTGTCGTAATCAAAGGCTTTCCAATATGCTGAAGTTCTCATCACAAAAACTTGTTGGACGAACAATTCGATAGGAAATCTACTCGGTTGCAAAACATATTGTATCTCAGTAAAACATTTTGTTTGGTATGCATTAAGATATCAAATTAGGAATCACAGTTATCTTTAAGTCGTAATAAAATTAAAAATAAAGTCATTTTTGACATTAAATTTATAAATATGCAGCAGCATTTACATTATGAAATAAAACTGAAGTGCAACAGTATCACCATATAAGATTTACATTGGTCACTGCTTCATTCTATAACACAGTAAGATGGTGCAATATCATCAACAATAAGTTTTTATATTAATCTAATGGATATGTTAATGTTTTATAATTATTAATTCAAAATTATTAATTAAAATTAAATTATAGGCTGTATTTTAAATTTGTTTCTAAAATAGAGGTTTTGCGTTTTAGCAACTTATTTTTTAAACCTTAAAAATATCATTTTGAACAACTTATCACCATTACTGATGAATCTAAGAGCAATATTCCATGTATTATGCAGTAAACAATTACTTTTGTATTATATTGTATATATTGAATTAAAAAAATTGTAACTCTAAATATATTAAAAATTTAATATGATTTGAATGTCCACATAAGTAACAATTGTTAATTTACTTAGTTTAAATTATTTTCAGAAGGAATATTATTTGTCATTTAAACATTAATTATTCAAGTTTATGTCAAATTTTATTTATATATATGTATACATGTCTTATCTCCATTGATGTAGAGGGCGCTGCTTATGTAATCCCCTAGCGGCGACTTCGTCGCCAGAGAGAGAGTATGATCGAAGGAGTGGAGGTGAACGGACGTGGAAGTTGCCTCTCCTAGTTTGGGTTTAAGAACCTATTTCTATCTAATGCACGAATAAACCTGCTGTCCATTTAATTGGCCTCTTTCACTTTTACCCCTTCATCATACAACATGAGGGCTCGCCGTGCTTTTTACCCGCGATCATACAACATGGGGTCTCGCCGTGCTTTTTACCCGCGAGAATGCGATAAAAAAAATATTTAAAAAACTGCACTTCCACGCATCCAGAGGTCAAACCAAAATCCTCTTCACGAAAAAAAAAAAACCTTTACTTCCACGCATACAGAGGTCAAACCAAAATCCTCTTCACGAAAAAAAAAAAAACCTTTACTTCTACGCATCCAGAGGTCAAAGCAAAATCCTCTTCACGAAAAAAAAAAACCTTTACTTCTACGCATCCAGAGGTCAAACCAAAATCCTCTTCACGAATTACCGCAGCAGTCAGCGACCACCAGTGGAATCTACAAATAAAAGGAAAACTCATCAACCAGCGTCGTCATTATACAACTGCATAACACTCGCTTCGCCGAACAAGTCCCACTTCAGCCGTCAAGCAGAAGTTCAACGAAGCTAGCATCGTTATTCCACATAGACAGCAAGAATACAGAATCCTGAGCCAACTCGAACCTGCAACCACAACACTGTCGCTTCGCCGAACAAGTCCCACTTCAGCCGTCAAGCAGAAGTTCAACGAAGTCAGCAAAGTTATTCCACATCGACCAACTACTACGAACCAGAAACCAGAAGCAACGAGTACTCTTCGAAAGAGCAACAACATAAAACGGATACAGCTCCAAAAGCGAAGTAAAATCAAGAAACGCAGGTAGGATCCATCTTATTATTAATTATGTTTAAAAATATCAAAAAGCAAGATCTCGTATTTGTCGCCGCTGAGTTAGATATCGTTGTACCGGATGGTGCCACAATTCTAAAATTAAAAGACTTAATCGAAAAAAGTGAAGCTTTCGTTAAAGATCCAGATTTCGTTCAAGATTTAATAACAACAGTTGTGGCTGATAGAAAAGCCCAAGAGGCTGATAGAAAAACCCAAGAGGCTAATGAAAATATTAAGCTTGAAAAACAAAAAGAAATCGAAGAAGTTAAACTCGCACAGATAGAACGACAACTCGAGCTCACAGCTCTTAAAAATACTACTGCATTAAACCAAATTAGTACTGGAAGTACCACAGCAACCGAAGCAAGTCCAAATATCGAAAGTCTTCTTCGCAGTGTTCGAACGCTAAGCATGCCAGTCCCGTCGAGACCAGAAAACTACAATTTATTCTTTCAGTCCCTGGAACGTGCGTTTACGACAAAAAATGTCCCAGATGATGCAAAATCGGAAATTTTGATTAGCATACTGGGCGAACAGGCTAGTTACATTTTACTAAATATTTCGGAGAACGACCTAAAAAATTACGAACAAGTCAAAAGTATTGTCCTGCGCCAATTTCAACCCACGCCACAAGAATGTCTTCTTAATTTTCGAAGGAGCCAACGCATGCCGAACGAGTCGCATACGCAATTTGGGTCAAGGCTATCACAATCATTCGCATATTACTGTAAGGTACGCAACGCCACTGACTACGAAACACTATGTAAATTAATGGTGTCGGATAAACTTTTCAGCACACTTGACCGCCAAAAACAAGCACACATCGCCGTTCGCCAAGGGGAAGACTGGCTAGAACCTAAAGAACTTGCAAAAGAGTGTGATATTTACTTTACGTCAAAACGTAAATCTCTAAGCGAAACAAATCATCAGCAACAAACATACAACAGCGGGTAGAATTTCCAAAACAAAAATACGCAAAACCAATACAGAGGGTCATTTAACAGACCGCCAAGGGGTTCTTACAATCACCGTAACAACAACGATAATTTTAGGCCAAATGCACCAAATAATCACGTCTGCGAAATAGAAACCGGAAGAAATTACAACCGCGATAAATATTTCAATAAGCTACAGTACGAAGATGTTCTTATCGATGATAAAAAAATAAAAACTTTGATCGATGGAGGTACTAATATAACTTATACACTGATCTTGTACTTAGACGATTTGATCATCCCATCAATCAATGAGTTAGAGGGTGTCGAAAAACTCAAGCAAGTCTTCAAAGTAGCTTCCGACTATGGACTTGAGTTTAACTTTAAAAAATGCAATTTTCTACAAAGAAAAATCAACTTTCTCGGGCACATTTTAGAAAAAGGTATAATTCGTCCCTCGACAGCCAAAACAAACGCTGTTTTAGGTTTTCCACAGCCCAAAACAACAAAAGATGTTCAATCATTCTTGGGTCTAAGTGGATTTTTTAGGAAGTTTATAAGGGATTATGCTGCCATTGCAAGACCCTTAAGTGATCTTTTACGGAACAATACTCCTTTTTATTTTGGTACAGACCAAAAACAAGCTTTTCTAACACTGAAACAGGCACTGTCAACAGAGCCTGTGCTACACCTATATAAACAAGGCTCGCCTTTACAGAAGAGAAATATTCATCGTACGAATTAGAAGTTCTTGCCATAGTTCAAGCACTAAAGAAATTCAGACACTACTTTGTAGGTACCAAGTTCAAAATTATTACAGACTGCCAAGCCTTCCAAAAGACCATGTCAAGGAAAGAAGTTCCACCAAAAATTGCCAGATGGGCAATGTTGTTAGAGGATTTTGACTACGAGATAGTACACAGACCAGGCAAGCAGATGACACATGTTGATGCTCTCAGTCGTTACCCAGTCATGTCAATCCAAGTTGATGCAACAACCCAGAAAATCTGCGATGCTCAGTCAAAGGACGAATTCACACAAAACATTAAAAATCTAATCGATCACTCTTCAACTACAGAATACAAATACAAGAACAACATTCTTTACAAACTGGTCAATGACCAAGAACTGTTAGTTATACCACAAGACATGCAAAAACAAATAGTCCAAATAGAACACAATAAAGGCTATTTCGGGATCAATAAAACTGAAGCATTGGTGAAACAACAATTCTGGTTCCCGCATATAAGAAAAACCGTCGAAAGCGTAATATCCAACTGCATTCCATGCATACTTTCTTCACGTAAAGTTGGAAAACAAGAAGGATTTCTACACCCAATCCCAAAAGGCGACGTCCCGTTGGACACTTACCATGTCGATTTTCTCGGCCCACTTCCAAGCACAAATAAAAATTACAAATACATCTTTACCGTGGTATGTGCCTTTAGCAAATTCATATGGATATACCCTGTTAAGTCAACGTCAACAAAAGATGCTTTGGATAAACTTCAACTCCAACAAATTACCTTCGGAAACCCTAAACGAATAATATCAGACCGCGGATCAGCCTTTACAGCAATAGAATTTAAGAAATACTGCGAAGATGAGGAAATTGAACATGTCACAATCACCACTGGTCAGCCTCGTGGAAATGGACAAGTAGAGAAGTTTCATGGAACACTTATCCCTGTCATCACAAAGTTATCCCTCGATGACCCCAATAAATGGTTTAAACATGTGCCAGCAGTCCAACGCGTAATCAACAGCACCGTTTCTTCAGCAACAAAGTACACACCTTTCGAGCTCTTAATAGGGATTAAAATGAAAAATAAGGAAGACCTTAACATCAAGAAAATCCTCGAAGAAGAACACATACATACCTTCGTCCAAAATAAACGACAAATGCGCGAACAAGTAAAAACCAATATACTACAGCTGCAAGAAAGAAGCAAGCACAACTATAATACTCGACGCAAGACAGCAAACAAGTACAAACTCCACGACAAAGTAGCCATCAAAAGAACGCAGTTTGGTACTGGTTTAAAACTGCGTCAAAAGTTTTTCGGCCCATACGAGGTGGTAAAGATTCGGCCAAATGACCGATATGATGTCCGTAAACTGGGGACAACTGAAGGACCACTTCTCACATCTACATCAACTGATATGATGAAGTGCTGGGAAGATACTTAAGTTTCTTCAATTTTCTTCTACAAGAACTTTTTACAGAAGAGACTTTTTTTTTCTTTTTATGAACTTTTGAATGAAGAGACTTTTTTTTTCTTTTTATGAACTTTTGAAAGGAGAGACTTTTTTTCCATCATACAAACTTTTTAAAGAAGATACTTTTTTTCTTCTTTTTATGGACTTTTGAAAGAAGATTTTTTTTCTTTCACACAAACTTTTTAAAGAGAGACTTTTTTTCCCTTCCTACAAACTTTTCATGGTGCAAGAACTTTTTCCACAGACTTTAAATTTTTAAGAACCACACGTTGTGATCTTCAAGACATTAATGTTGTTTAAATTTTATTATTGTGCTGTATTTTTCAATATCTTTATTTACAGGTTTAGTATATATCAATGAGTCGGTGGTCCTCCTCAATCAGGATGGCGGAGTGTCTTATCTCCATTGATGTAGAGGGCGCTGCTTATGTAATCCCCTAGCGGCGACTTCGTCGCCAGAGAGAGAGTATGATCGAAGGAGTGGAGGTGAACGGACGTGGAAGTTGCCTCTCCTAGTTTGGGTTTAAGAACCTATTTCTATCTAATGCACGAATAAACCTGCTGTCCATTTAATTGGCCTCTTTCACTTTTACCCCTTCATCATACAACATACATGCAATTAGAAAAGAAAAAAAGAAAAAGAAAAAAATCTGGTTTTAACCAAATAAACCTGATTTAAACAAAACAAACTTTTTTTATACAAAAAAACCTTATTTCCAACCCTGCTTTTACTTGGAATATTTTTTTTAATGAAATGTCAATATATAGGGTGCACTCAAAAGGGTATTAAATGGTTTGCTTTTTTATTATTCAAGATATGATAGTACAGTGCAAAAACATTCAAAATAAGGTAAGGAATCCTAAAAAAGAAAAATCCTGAGTCAAGTTATAAAATTTAAAATTTTATATAGTAGGGGAAAAAAGGTTCAGTTACGGAAATTGCATTCAAATAGAAATCGTAAACCATACAAACTAGGATAAACTTGCTTATCCAGGACAACTACGAATTTCCCAGAAGTTTGCAGAATTGACTTATTTGGCCAAACTAGTTTGCTTTGAAAACTATCAGTGAAAGCTGAGCTTGTCTTTTAAATTAATTGAAGCTATTATACTAAATAACTATTCATTGAATACAAACTGTAATTTTGTGGTTTCCTAATTAATAAACATTCCAAAAAGATTTCAGGATAAACTAGCATTTGCTCGCTCTCATGATTAATAAAAAATGCTTAAAAAAAAAAAAAAGTCTTACAAATATGTTTTAAATAATTGCTTGTGATTCAGGGTTATAAATAAAGATATTAGATGTCATCAATGGAAAATTAAATTATTGTGATGCATTTAGATGACAATAACCTGCACATTAAGATAGCAGCATTGGATGTAATGATTGTGATGCAATCTGAGGACTCAGAACTGAAGATTCCAATGTCACCATCTGATGACAAACTGATTGTGATGTAGTCCAATGCATCTTCTACCTAAGCTAAGAAAGAGCACACAGAATTTATATTTAAATTGAAAGACAGTTTAAAGATGTAATAACTGTACATTTTGAGCCTAAACTTTCATTTCTTGCAGACTTTTGTACTTTGTATATATTTATTTAGGTTATTTTGTTACCATATTTGGTTGCTTATGTTTGCATACTGTTGTTTTTTTTGGAATTTGTCAGCTTGCATTGTATTGCATTTTTCCGGTATGATTGTCGAACGCGGTATCAACTTTGTGTATTGTATTATGTATATTGCATTGTATTATGTATATTTTATTGTATTATGTATATTGTATTGTATTATGTATATTGTATTGTATAGTCCTGTAGCTATTGTATATTGTGTCAGCTTGTATATATTGCTTGCATTATGTATTGCATTTTTCCAGTATGATTGTCAAACGTTGTGTCAACTTTGTATATTGCATTGTATCGTATTATGTATATTGTATTGTATTATGTATATTGTATTGTATTATGTATATTGTATTGTATTATGTATATTGTATTGTATAATCCTGTAACTATTGTATATTGTGTGCATGATCCTGTAACTAGCCTGTATTGTTATGTATGATCGTGTAACTGTTGTATGCAAGTTGTTTTCTATTTCGATATACGTGTATATATATATTTACTCGACCAACCCTGTTGGGCCTTGAGCCTGTTGTTGCTCTTAAGATTTGTATTTATTTGCATATTCATGGAACAGGCCAAGTTATTAGGACAGCCAAACATGCAAATTCCTTTTTAATGAGCACTTAATTTGTTCATCCAGAAAATAATATCTTTTTGCCTTTCTATTTATAAAATATTTAATTTCAAATAGTATGTTTGCTAAAAAAATCACTTTCATACAAATAAGCTAATATTGGCATAGAAGTAACCTGAAGAAATAAGAAGCTGTTTTACTAAAATTACATTTAAGGACTTTGAAGAAATTTTGCCCAATGAACATAAATACTGTCATGACAAGTATTCTGGAGTCCTGGATTCTTTGGCGCCCTGGCTGTACATATTTGTAAGTGTGCCAACTGGCAGAATATTTGCCAAATTTTGTCTTGACTTACTGAACTACAAACAATTGAGAACTGAGCTAGGAACAAATTTTAAAGCATTTTGATATTAACAATAGTTTCTCAAGTTATTAGGCAATATTTAAGTAATTTTAAAAACCTTAAACGTACTATTGTCCCACAATCAAAATAGATTTTCAAAATGTTAACAAATGTGTATGCAAGTACAATGCTAATCCTGAATTGTAATGTCATGTGAGAGGAGGAGTTTTGACAAGAAGTGACCTTCTGAACACTTAGCAGTTAAATTTTTATAATTGTTTTAATAGCCTCGTATACTGCTTGTATTTTGATGGACTTTTATTCACAAGCGACTATGAAAATAGTGGAATCTTACACATATAGAAAGTTTTGAAAGTGAAGGGTTATTTGAATTTTTACATTGGCTTTAGTTGATAAAGCAGTCAAATAATACGAAAATGAAAATTTAAAAAAAAAAAAAAAAAAAGTTGCATCAATTTGCTAAAAAAAATGTGTTTTTCAATAAAAAAAAATATGATTATTCTCATTTTATAAAAGCACCAAACTAAATTGATTAGTTAGTTCTGTGGCAGTTTTCAACAATAACTAACTTTTAATGCAGCTTTTTTTTATTCTTAGTATGTTATTTATCAACCTAATTTTGTTTTAGGTATCTACAAAGGATAATTTTTTTTTTAATGCTCAGTTTATCAAGAAGTTAACAGATTCGTTCAGGACTTCACTAAAATTACATACAGAAATCACAATAAAGAAAGATATAAAAAAATGTGATATCTATTTTTGAATTATTCAAATATGAATTTACATTTGTGTCAAATATAAGAAACTATCTATCCAATATGAGGTACAGGACATTATCAGAGTAATAAATGATAATTTATATATTATGGCCAAATCTGAAAGTAAGTCATAGTCAATTCATGAATTGGTTGATTATAGGTAGACTAAATTACAAAGCACTACAGGAATATGGGAGTATTATTTAAACTTTAGCCAAAGAGAGTTAGCTAGTTTATGATAAGGGTAAGCATTGGACTTTAACTGTTACCAAAATTATAAAAATCTTAAAATTCCAACAGGTTTTATCATTCAATGCCATGTTTAAGTTTATCTTAGAAGCAGTCAAGAGTTTTAAGCAGCAGTCAATAATGTGACAATCCCCTATTTTCCAGGAATTGGATTTGGTTCGTGCATGAGATGTAATACCAGCCTGAATTAAAAACACTTCAGTGTTAACAATAATACACTTTTATTAATTTCAACATTCTACATCGATTCTTGCAACAAAACTACTACAATCTTAACAAGACATCAGCAGTTCTCATTCAGTGGTCAGCCAACCTTGATCTCGTATTTTCTCAACTGGTCCCCACCAGTGCTAGAAGTGTGGGTAGATGCTGGGTGAAGCGTCCTCCCACTTTTCAAGAAAATACCTGTGGTGTGCGTCCCCCAACTTCTAAAACCACTGAAATACACCCCCCCACTTTTAAAAGAACTCAATCCCCCTAAAAACTACAAATGAAAAATTTCATTAACATTTAAATGTAGTGACACTGAGAAAAATGTATTTATTTTTACGTTTGAAAACTTTAAAACTAATTATGGTGTATATATCATATTATAAAAATGTATTGTACTACTACTTTGTAAAAAGATATAAGTATTTTTACTAACGAATACAGTTACATTTGGTCAACTTTTAACTTTGGAGGAACTTTCTTATAAGTTAAATTTCTATTCTTGTTTCATATAAAGACAAGCTACTTTAAAAAAAAAAAAAAAAACTTTTTAGAATTCTCTATTAATTTAATTTCATGAAAGTATGCACATTTACAAGTATTATTTAAATTTAAATAAGCAGTTATGTACATAACATTGCATTATTACTTCACTTTATTTCTTACTTCCAAGTAAAATAAACTAAGTAGTCGAATACTCATTAAAATAATATATTTTGGACTCTCGGTTAATGTTAGGAAGTATAATTTTTTTTTTACTAGTTAATATAATTACGAAATTATAAAATTTATCGTTGGGGAAACTGGGGGGGGGGGGGGGGGGCTACTTTTTCTTTCACCACTTCTACCACTGGTCCCCACTTAGAAAAACCCTCCCCTTCTAAACTCTAGAGGGGGTGATGAGTAAAAGGTCCACAATAACAGTTCAGAGGGGAGTTCAAAGTAGCTATCTGTAACCTGAGAACCTTACAAATATAATATTCATTTCTAAGTATGTATTGAGGATACTGCCGTCCTAATCAGAAAAGCAGTAACTCTCCTTTTTGTCGATTTTGAGTTATTGCGATTTTTTGGTTCCTCTAAGATCATACGTATATGTGTACATAAACACATGATCAGTTTTCGGCTCCTTTCTTATTAAACTCGGTAGTCAGTATTGCAGCAACTCCAGAATAAGACGAGGTCTACTAAGCAAGAATGCAGCAAAGACAAATACTAACCTGAAACGCAGTAACTCCAATAAATTGAGGAATTGATTGTTTCTATGTAAAATGCGTAGAAACTTTAGGGAAGTATGTTATGCACATTCGGGGCATGTATAAGATTGATCTGACAGTGACCCATACACACATACATATTAGGTATTGTGAGATTCACTTCATAAGTTTCAATTTATTATGTTAAAAGCAGTTTATTTATCATCGTTTACTTTGTTACTGTGAATTGAGCAATATAAAAATACGACTTTTTATTTTTTAGAGAGTTGGCAATTATTGTAAAAATCGTTTGATGCTTAAAATGTAGAATACTTTTTTTTGTAATTTTATTACAATAGTTATAGAAAGCAACCTTCAAAGATATTCTTTGTGAATTGACTGAAGATCGTTATTAGAAGTAAGTTTATAAAGTGATGAATGAAAGTGATTTGACTGCAGAAAGTCAACGAATGTCTTTTTATAGGTGCATAGAAATTATAGTACAATTGTTATGCATACAGATAAACAATTGTTGTAGACATTTGATAATGATTATTTAGGATGAGTTATTGTTACAACTCTCAAACTGTGAACAGCTTTATTTGCTTATAGTCATTATTTCACAATGAAAACTTTGTTTTTAAGGATTTTATGAGCTGAATTGCAATTAATATGGAAAAAGAACCAGATGGACAAAACAGATTTTTCCGAAGAATCCAGTTCATTAAATTTCCTTAAGATAAAAGTATTAAAATGTTATTGATATGCTGCAATCAATCTCCCAATTGAGAGGAATAACCAATGAACGAAACAAATATATATATTAGAGAACTTGCTATATCTGATACCAGAAAATCGTGACTATTTTTGGAAATCCCTTCAAGTCAACAGTTTAGTTGTAGATTTGGGCAGCAATTTTGACGATGTTTAGTAAGGTAAAAAGAATGGGTAAAAACCATTTTTTTTTAAAAGTAGAAGCTAAAATAAGTGATACTATTCGCATAGTCTTGTAATACAAGTATATTTTTCATTTTATGTAAATAGCAATGGGAATTTTTCCAATAATATGATTTTTTTATGGGACATTAAAAATTCATTTGTTGATAACGTTCTTACATATCTTTATGTCGTAATGCAACGATTGCTAATCTAAGTTAATATTACCCCATCTTTAGGGCGTAAAATATATCTACAATAGCTGATTGATGCAGTTACTGCAATTTTGTTTAACACTAATCAGAAAATACTTACTAGGCTGAAATGCAGTAACTGCCAATTAAGGCTAAAATTTTAAAAAATCATATAATGTTGAGCATCTATGTTGTAGAGCATCAAAAATACCCCCTAGAAACTTAAAAAGTTAAAAAATTATTGTATTTTAACTAGGTGGCCCACAAAAAGCAATAAAAGTACTTTTTTGACAAATCATCTTGGGCGGAGTTACCACATTTCTGCTTAGGACGGCAGTATATGGGTAATTTTTCCAAAACAGGCAACTTTTCAATATTAAAAAGTTTTTTAAAAAGGATGCCATAAATGTATGCGATATATTTTTTATATTATTTGGGCTTTATACAACAAGATTAAAATACCAGCAGTGCAAAAATTTGTTAACTGTGAGTATGAAAATCCTATGCTAAGACAATGGTGCTCATAATACAACAATTTTTTAAATGAGGTGCCTTAAAAAAATGCTAATTAAAATGATAAAAAAATTGTAAATTTGCAAATTTAATTACAAATGTGATGTTGCACTTTTAAACTTATATAAATTTTAATTCTATTTTGAAAAAATAACAAGCATCAATATCCTGGTTTGCTCTTTATATGTTAGGATAATGATGAAATTTATGTAATTAGAAGCTGGTACATTCAATTTAAAAATTTTAAAGTTAATCTATATATTTTCTAAAAGGTGACTGTATTGTGTATTCTACATAGCAATATAATTTTTTTTCTACACACCTAGTATTTTTGTAGATGCCAGAAAAATGATACGAATGAAACATAGTTCTGATGGAATAGAACTTCAAAATTTCATTAAAAAATATAGTGCCAACTGAGAATAATTATTCACACAGTTTACTAAAGAAATAAAAGTTCTTGGAATAGGCACAAAAAATAGAATGCAGATGCCTTCTGTAGTTAAAATACGGAGTGTAATGCCAGGATAATGATGCTTTGTTCAGTCACATACATTTTAGTATTTTTTTAAATAAGAAAAATAATTAAATTATGCTAATTCATTTTCCATTGTATAAAACACTTTATTATAAATACATTATATTAACTGCTGTTGGAAAATTAGTTTTATATTAGTTAGTTTATTTAGCATTTATAACAGTTTAGATGGCTCTAGTAACAAGCCACGATAATGACTTATGGATGTTGGGTATATTTTTAAATCATTTATAGAAGAAAAATTTAATGTCACATGAGAAAGTTAGCCTGGAACATGGAAAAGTTATTAAAAGACAATTCATTATCTTCGTAGTTGTTTTTAAGGTGGTATAATGTTGTGATATGCATTTTTAATGTTTTGAGAGAATGACTCATATAGATTCCTATCTCGTAGCTGAGTGCTTTCTTGTATTCTCCTCTTGCAAGCATTAAACATGAAACCTTAAAAATAAATTGTCACTTTTTCTCTTCCCCACAAACAGTTATTTTCAATACACAATGAACAATTCCATTCACAGGTTTGTTTATGCATGCTTAAAATGTCATGCCAATTGAAATTCATTAAGCAAGTTTTTATACATGCATTACATTAACACACAGAAATATGTATCAATGCGCAGCATATGTTTAGTATGGTTGTACGTGTGTAGATGGTTTGTATCAATTAAGCACATTCATTCATACCTGTTATGGTACCCAACAAGCAATGTTGAAATGAATTTCTTTTTCTTTCATGCTACTAAAACCTTCACTTTCTTGGTATCACAATTGGTTCACCTACATAGAAGATACACAAATTAAAGATGATTAAAAAGCAAATAGAATATTTTATTAGCCTTAGTAAATGCAGAACCTTGAAATTAAGTTTCAGTTAAATTGTATGTCAATAAAAACATTTAGAAGAGAAGTAACTAAAGTTAGACAAAAAAATAGTATTTTGCATATTTATCTGAATCTCAAATATTATATATCTAATCTTATAACTTGCAAGTAAAAACTAAACTTTTAAAATTAAATTTAGCATAAACTGAAGATACAGAAATTGTGTTTGCAAATCGGTTGGTATTATATGTTTTTTGTCACCAAGTTAATACAATGTGTTGTTAAAGGTATTTTAAATGTATCTTAAACTTTGCTGTGATTGAACTTTAAAGGTAAAGAGGATGTGTCAGCAAACAAATGGTAGAATGAAAGAAACAGAATTTAAAATTTTTTTTTACATGTTTGAAAATTTAAACAAAATTACAACATTCAATCCAATGAAATTTGTTTAAATGCTTTAATAAATACTGTACACTTCTTATTTAAAAAGTACTTCTTTCCCAGACAGATTTTTACACATAAACATTATATTGTTATCTTACTCTGAAGGGACTGACACAAGAGTCTTCACATTAAAATTCTAAATTCATTAATAGATATTAGATGTTCAAAATCAATAATTATACAAGAAATATAGAATGGAATACCAAAATAGTTTCATTTTAAGCAGATTAGTACCTATTTTTAGTGTCATTACTACACACTATTTTTGTTAATGCTATAATATCAAAGAGATATCAAAATAATAACCACTGATTTTCACTCAACATGATATAATAAAGAATTTTATTTTATGAAAACATATTCAGCAAAGAAATAATAATAAAGTATTTGTACTGGTATTTTTGTATTAAATGTGTGTAAATAACTATACACTATGCTATATTTTAAGATAAGGCTAAAATTGCAGATACAAGAAAATAGTTTACATACATGTTAGAAGGCAGTCGCATATTTGTAATTGTTTCTAGAGGGAAGTCTTGGTGTCCTCGTCAAACCTTGATATCTTTACTACATCAAAGTGCCTTTAAGAGTGAGAAGGAATAAATAACATTTCACTTTAACACAGAATACATACAAAAATAATTATCTAAATTACACCCAAATAGTTAATCAGGGTTCCCTCTCAATGAAATCAGTTAATCAGGGTTCCCATTCATGTTCCCCCGGAATGAAAATCAATGACTTTTCAATGATTTTGTGGTTAGTGCGGTTAACGGCCCTCGACCTGAGGACCTATGGTTCTGAAGTCGAATACTTTGCCGCTGTGAAAAAGAGTACTCCAGTGCACTGAAGTTTTTATCTGGTATTTAAAGGCAACACCACATACCCTCCGTCCAGCGACGAAGGAGCAATACTGTTGTATCTATCAGCGTCTGATTGGAGTTGGAGGTTAGGAATGAAAGTAGCATCGTGGAGCTCGCAGGTTGCGAGGGCCCGAATTTGGATCATTTGCCGCAATGAAGTTTCTCTTTTCAAAAGCGCCGATAGATGGCAGCATGGTTCAGTTGTCCGGGTAAACCAATGCTGCAAAGCTGGTTAGTGCGGTCACCGAGCCTCGATCGAAGGACCTTTGGTTCTCGAGCCGAATACTTTGCCACTGTGCAAAAGAGTACTCTAGTGCACAGAAGCTTTTATACGGTATTTAAAGGCTACACCACAACTTTTAAGCACCTAAATAATGTTTTTAAGGACCGTTGAAAATTTGTTTTCAGGCATCACGTCTATATATAAATTTTTAATAAAGTATATTCTACCAAAAAAGTTACAAGTTGGTGGATGCGTAACACAAATATGTTGGAGAATTCCGATACGATACAGATAAGTGGAGGTCATGCGGGAATATCAAGTCTGAGTTGTATTTTTATAAATTTTGCAGTTGGGCACACAACATCTGCAAAAATTAAGGACTTTTAATGACCTCCAAGAGTTTTCAAGGACTTTTAAAGCACCTCTAAGCATTTTCAAGGCCTTGAAAACAAGCACAAATATATTAAGCACTTTTATTGATTTTCCATGACCGTGGGAACCCTGTTAATACTTTAAATTCATAAATGCAAAAAAAGAAGAAAAAATGCATTGCAAGAATTCTACATTTTTTTATCCTCCAAATTTAGAAAGGCAGAGATGCTAACTTTACTACGGATTTGCCGTAGCTTTTATAATTTTCCGTAATTTTTGAGGATTTTCCATATTTATTTACAATCTTTGAAACCTACAGAAAAGATCTAAGTGAAATATCTCTTTTGAATCTATTGCCAACAGTTGAAACTCTCCAATAGTTTTGCTATTGTCAAGATTTACGTTGTTTTCGCCGAGTATTACGCTGATGTAATAGTTGTTATTGTATCTTGCATTTATTTATCTTAATGTAAGAGTTTTGGCCATGGGTAAACTGTAAAAAAAAAGAGCAAAAATCAGTAGAAACTACGGGAAATTTGCAGAAAGTTGCTATCTCTGGAAAGGACAGGTTAAAATGACAATTTTCATTGTAGAAAATAAGGCAGTACAAATTAGGGATATATCCAATATTTGGTACATGTTTACCTATCCAAAAACGTTGTTGGATAATTAAACTAAAATATCACATATCTGATATTTTTAACCAGGCAGGTGAACAATAATGTGTAAAAGCAAATAATGAAAACAAATAATATAACCCGAAAAATTAAAATTTTTAATATAAATCCTTCATACGCATTGCCATTTTATATATTCATTAACATAGCAATGTTTCTGTTGTCAGTTTGTGTTTTGTGTTTGCATTTAATTTTGAATATTAAAAACATCTCTATCAGCAAAATATGTGGTAAACTACCTTTTCAAACTTTCTTCATTAAAAATGAATGTGAATTGTAGCATCATTGTAGAACAATTGCATAACATTGACATCCAAATATCTTTTATTTATTCTGATTAAAATAATTTTATTACTTGTTTATTAAAACAATTTCGGCAACAGGAAAGAGTTTCTTCAATGATCGGTCAAGTGCTATTTCAGCGCGATTGGATGACGTCAAGTTGGTTTATTACTATCCCTTAAAAGTGATTTTTTAGTGATAATGACAGCCCCCAAAATTTGATAGAATGCATTGTCATCGAGATCAGTGCTAGAAGTGCGGGTAGACGCAGGGTGATGCGTCATCCCACTTTTCAAGAAAATGCCCATGCGTATCCCCACTTCTAGAAGAACTGAAATCCATCCCCCCACTTTTAAAAATACCCAATCCATCTAAAAAATATTAAGGAAAAATAACATTAACCTTTAAATGCAATGACACAGAGAAAAAATGATTTAAAGTTTTCAAATGTAAAAAAAAATATTTATGGCGTGTATTCTAGTATTATAAAAATATATTATCTACTACTTTGTATAAAGATGTAGGTATTTTTATTGACAAATAGTTAAATTTTTATTCTTGTTTCATACAAAGGCAAGTTATTAAAAAAAAAAAAAAATCTTAGGTTCTCTGTTAATTTAATTTCATGAAAGTAGGCACATTTGGAAGTACTATTTAAATCTAAGTAACCAGTTATGTTTATAATTTTAGATTATTACTTCACTTTGTCTTTTACTTCCAAGCAAAAAAAAAAAAAAACTAAGTCACAGAATATTCATTAAAATAACAATAAATGTTGGACCTTTGTTCAATGTTAATGTTAGGAAATATAGGTTATTTCCTTACTAGTTAATATTTTTATTATAAGATACGAAATTATAAAATTTATCGTTGGGGAGAGGGGGGAGGGGTGCATTTGTCACCAAGTTTTGGGCATCCCCCCACTTTTCTTTTCCCACTTCTACCACTGATCGAGATCGAAGCCAAAAGTTTCAGCTCGATTGGACGATGGCAAATCCTTGACAATGATAACGAACTTTGTTGGTTGATTATTTACTACTAAAGGCAGTACAAAGTTAACTACTATTTTAAATGATGTTGCTCTGCTAGAACAACTTACTAATCATACTTTTGGTTTTATGTTTTGATTATTGTGTCATAAATCAAACTTTATCCGTTTAAACTATGTGCTATTTCTATAAATAATGACGATCTATTTATCATAAGATTTGATTAGAAGGGGATGGCATTTATATCTTGATAAATTCAAATAATAAAGTTTGTGGATAGAAAGTGTGAAAAATCGTAGAATGTATAATTAATCTCATCTGCTGTGATGCGTGCAAAAAGGGTTTTATTTCTCCCCTTCAAATGGTATTACTTAACTAGTTTAGTAGAAGATGCAAAAAGAAATACTAAGAAACGCAACTAGAGAATATTTTCTTCAAAAATTAAGGGAAGAAAAAGTTCACATCACGTTTTAAAGCTATTAATCATTGTTACGTGTCACCAATTGCTCGTTAGCAAAGATTCGCTTATACATTAATCTTAGAAGAACATATAATTTTATTTACTAAAGTAAAGTATGAGAATTATCGATAAGTATATCCCCAAAATCATCATTTTGGCAGAATTTTTTTTTTTACTAAGACCCATATATGAATTATCGCAAAAAATATCGCTAAACTATCCATTTTTACTAAATGAATGATGAAAATATAAATACGGTAGTGTTCATTAGGTCTCCTCAGAATTGTTCGCCATCAACATAACAAAATGGAAGTTGATATGAAGGATTTAAAAAAGAAATGGAAGCTGAAGGAAGTGGGAAAATTTGAAAGTAGACTTACCAATGATCACTCACTCATGCAATGGAGGAGATATGACCACAGGGAAAAAGTTGCCTTAAAATCTTCCTCCTCTCATACCTAGTGTCATAAGGAAGAAAAGATGCAAGATAAAGTGTGGCTATCCTTTCCAGGTCATTTGTTCTGCAATGAAGATAGTACCTACATTCTTTTTCTTGTCCAAAAAATTCTTGGCTCATTGCTTTTATGCGCATCAAGGAGATATTGCCGATCCAAATATTTTGCACTGTGGGGGAAGAAAGTAAGAAAAAAATTAAACTAAATTGTGGCATTCCTATATAGGTTGATAGCAAAAGACTATTGCAGGTGGCATCACTGAATAGGTTTTGAAGCAAGGATTTAAAATATAAAATAAAATGTATTACACACTATTTTCGAGTGTTTAATTTATGCAATTCCATTAAGTGATCACTTTTGTATCTGCACACCAAATTTCAAGATATTATACAAAGTAGTTTCTAAATGAACTAGGTTAGAAGATTGTCACAAAGCATATAGACTGAGAGGCGGCTGCAATTTTTGGACCCCATCGAACATCATTCTGAATTTTTTATAGAAATTAGAGAAAAGCGAGTAGATTACGAATCCAATGGTCTGCCGTGGCAAAAATGGCTGAAACTGGTCAAAAATCGACTTTTAATACGTTGAACTAAATCCAATTGCCAAATGCGCCATAACTTGCCAAATAATGAGCATTTTTTTTTTATTTGGTAACCCTCACTCTTTAATTTTCAATTAGGTTGCAGACGATTCAGATATCTGGCGACGGTCTACTTGCATCTATTAAAAAGGAGCCAAGTTGGCAAAAAATATTACGTCACTGATGACGTAACTGATGTCGCCAATTTGGCTTACTTTTAAAAGATGCAAGTTTTCCGAGCCAAAGATCAGAAATCGTTTGCGCTTTTTCTCATTGAAAATCAAAAAGAAGTGGGTTGCCAGACGAATAAGTTTGTTCTATTTTTGGCAAGTTATGACATATATGGCAATCGGATTTTAGTTCTACTCATTCCAAGTCGATTATTGATCAGTTTCGTCCATTTTTGCCACGGCAGACCAGTGGATTCCTAATCTACTAACTTTTCTCCAATTTCTATAAGAAATTTAGAATGATGTTCGATGAGGTCCAAAAATTGCAGTCGCCTCTCGGACTAATATGTAGGGAATAATATGGGTAATAATCTTTACTGGGACTTTCTCTTAAACAAAAAACTAGTTACTTATCCATAAAATTTTGTTAATGATCTCTTATTACAGGCATTATACTTGGTGTAAAATTTTTAACAATTTAAATTAACAC
Organism: Linyphia triangularis; assembly: GCA_963978545.1. Taxonomy (NCBI): domain Eukaryota; kingdom Metazoa; phylum Arthropoda; class Arachnida; order Araneae; family Linyphiidae; genus Linyphia; species Linyphia triangularis. The sequence goes on along the minus strand of OZ021729.1, from coordinate 6,554,172 downwards.
TTCAGCATATATTATTTGCCAAAAATGAAGCAGCGGCAGCTTAACAATCCTTCTTACTTTCTGTACTCAGGAATGCTTCATATATACAAGTAACACTAATCGGTACTCCTCCGTTAGACAGGTACCAGATAAAAATCACCAAATTGTAGCAATACTCATTCAAATAACCCTCCGATCATTTATATCAAACCTCCAAGAGATCGTGATAAATGTATTTACATAACCAAATTAAATGTTATAAAAATAGGAGTCTACGAGGTTAAAATATTATTTTCGTGTAAACATTTTAGCTTGATGATAACTGAGCTAAATTTAAGACTTGGCTGCGTTTGGTACCCGTCTAATGGATCCACACTAATCTCTTCATGAGCACAGATATTATTGTTTAATGCATACACAATTGTACTCTTAACCTGACCTCACCAATACATTACCCTTGTTTCGTGTTTGTTTAGGTATTTGAAGAAGCACTGAGCCAAAGATACTATAATAACCCTTCGGGTTAAAGATGGCAAGCTTCCATAGAGATAATGTAAAATAGTTGAGAGCACATGACGTCATTGCAGGGTTTCTACATTGGCAAGTTTATCGCTCTTTTTGGTTTCACTTGGCGATTAAATTTTATGGTTTCCCAGAAATCTTTTATCCAAAAAATGTGCCTAGCTCATTAAATTTTCACTTAAAAAATTTACACAAACAACCAAATTTATGTTAATTTATATTTTTAACTAAAGTAATTGAATACTTTTTTAAACAATATTAATATTTTACATTGAACCACTATAGCAAAAGTTCCATCCTGTAATGAAATACGAATCCTAATATTAGATTTGGGTATTTTACAGCATATTCCAGTATTGGTGAACTTTTAGTAAGTTTTCGTAAGAAACATGAACATCAAGAATTAACAAAATTACTAATTACAAAATTATTGAAACACATTCTAGAAGAAAATGTTTTCGATAAAGTTTCCATGCATTCTTCGAAACAGTACATTAGGAAACTAAAAAATATCTAGTTATTGAGTGCAATTTAAAAATGACTTGCAACTACAAAAACCAATATCATTTAGCATGTACTAGTTTAGAAGAATTTACTAACAGTTGACAATAATCATTTAGCTTTATTAATTCATCAAATAAAAACCTGCAATGGTAATTGAGATTGGCAACAAAACTATACAACTAACAAAATTGATAAACATTCTTTCAAGTGATGTCAAAGTCAGAAAAAAAAGAAAAAATCATGAAAAAAACCCCCTATATTTAACATAAAAACTAGCCTGCTGAATGAGACGAAAAAATAAAAACAAACGATTAAGAACACAAACTATCAAGTTTTATTACACTGCGAAAAATGTCCTTCTGTTAAAATACTCTAATGAAAATTTTATAATCTTCAGAACATTACCTAAATTTATTGTGCACAAAAGCGAACAATTTGAACAAACTGGAACAAATAATATTTTACTTTGCAAAGTAGAATCCTCCATTTTTGTTCTGCTATTTAAATCTCTCACGAATTCGACGAAATAAATCTAATGTTCTTATTTGTTTGTTAAAAAGCACCATCGCCAAGGTAAGAATAAAGCTCTGCGCATGTCTGGAAATCGGAACGATTTGGCGAAAGTTTTGTGCTCTCAACTTGGAAAATCCGCGAGATGGCAGCACTTACGTATCGGCAAAGCTTGCCTTCTTTTAGTTTTAAATTCTTTGACTGAGCATCCCTTACTCATGGTTGCTGTAAAATACTTTAGAGAGAGTATTGCAGGATTAAAAAAATTAAATAATTAATCTTTAAATATGTTAAGCAAAGTTATAAAAAAAAAAAATATTGCTTTTTTAGTCCTATAACTGCTACACAAAAATAAACTCCATTTGATTTAATGACTGGTTGTTCAGAAAAATGTTAATGCGATTGGAAGGAAATAACTTTGGCAACTTCCTTACTGTATACAATGAGGACCTTGCACAAGTGAAGGAAATGAATATTTTTTGTATTTCTAGTGTTATCCAACGAATATATTTGAGCAGTGCAATTATTTTTTATCTTTATGATTTCAATTAATAAAAAATCGAGTTTGAAATTAGCTGAAATCAAAGCAAAAGTCAAGTGGCCAAAAACGCATAAAAAACTGTGACGTAGTTGCACATAGATAAAGTCGAAAATCGGAGGAGAAACCTTACTCATTCCTTGCCTAAAACAGGTTTTAGACTGGTTCATCATCTGAACGTTGACATCACATGCAAAAGTGGCTTTTTCCCGCCAAATCGCAAAGTGAAAAACTAAATATTTTTTTAACTATCTATCCGAGCTAAAATTTTTTAAAGAATGGTATTGTTTTTCATGATTTTTTCTCTACTTTTTTTTTAAAACTAAAACCAAAAAACGTGAAAGTTCCTCATTGTAGAAAACAAAATCTTTATAACCCCATTAGTAAATGATGGGGCGATAGAGATTTTTTGCTTTCTATAATTATCTAAAGTAAGAAAGTTGCCACAGTTATTTCCTTCCGATCACATTAAAATTTTTCTGAAAAACCAGTCATTAAATCAAATGGAGTTTATTTTTAAACTTAACAGACATATTCTTAAGCTAATTGGTAATGATTAGCTGATTGTTACTGTCAATAACTGTTATTCACAGTATCACAGTTAGTGTTAATAACTATTAATCACAGTAACAATCATATAATCATTACCAATTAGTTTAAGAATATGTCTGTTGTGAAGGCAAGAAAGAAAACATTGGGGACTTTTTACCAATTATTCGAATTATATAGTCAATCAATGAATACAAGTACCCTTTAATCTTTTAAGGTTTTTTACTTCCAATTTTTTCTGGGTTTTCGTCATTAGAGCCAGGAGGATTGTAAATTACAGAAGATCTAAAAAATAAATTATTAATTAAATACATTATATGACAATCATTCAACTTTAACAATAACACATAAAGACATAAACTGCTAAATATTTAAGACAGCGAAAATAGTATCTGGGAAAAATAAAATCATTGTAATTGCATGAACTAATTTTGGCTTTTGAAAAATAAGAAAAAAATGGGAAAAAGGGTCAAATTTAAAAGAAAAGAAATCAAATAAAGTGCATGAATGATTTTAAAGAATGATTTTTACTTGTATTTTTATATGAAAATGCAGCTAGAAATTGAAAACTAAATTTAAGAAAAACTCTATTATACATAAAATGAATTTATTAATCATTTTTCTTGATGGGAAAAAAGATTTATTATTGTTGTGAAATTTCCATATATCGAATTGAAACTTCTAAAGTAAAGCATAGTTGGCTTTTAGAGGGAACCGGGTCTCGATTGGAGGACCTTAGGTTTTTATGCCGCTTACTTAACCTCTGTACAAAAGAGTACTCCAGTGCACAGCGCTTTTATTCTGTTATCCCTTTATCTGTTATTTGAAGTCGCCACAAAGGCTTCCCTCCAGCGACGAAGGAGAGATACTGTAGTTCTGATTGGAGTTGGAGGTTTGGGATGCTAGTTGCATTGTTGTGCAAGTGCTGTACGCTAGTTGCGTGTTTGATCACTAGTCGCAATGAAGTTTCTCCTTTCAGAAGGTGCCAATAGATGGCAGCATGATTCAATTGTCCGATGTCACCAATAAAGCATAGTGCGGGAACTGGGTCTTGATTGGGGGACCTTAGGTTTTCATTTACTTTACCTCTGTGTAAAAGTGTAATCCGAGTGCACAGAAGCTTTATCTGTTATTTGAAATTGCCACAAAAGAAAAAAAAAAGAAAATTTCTCATTTCATTAAAAATTTTCGAAATTTCTCAGATAATTTCAAAATTACCAAATGCCATGACGATAGCTCAACCACCTTTTCAATGCAATAACTACAACTGGATATATAACATGACCCCCAAAAGAACTTAAATGTTTAAAAGTTGTTGTTATAACAAATGAAAAGAGAATGAACTCAGTTTTGTCTCATTTTTCAGTGAACATATAAAAAAACTGTTAAATCTTCTTATTCTTAGGAGTTTCAAAGTTTTTACAGGTTATCAATATTTCCTAAATTAAAAGTTGGCGCAGTATTGCCCACACGTTGCCCTTAAACTCCTACCAACCAACTTAAATTAAAAGAGATTACATGGACTAGCTAGACTACAACACAAAACAAAATAAACAAGAGGACACTCAAGTGAAGATGTAAAATAAAAACATGGATTATGCACCCTTTTGAATCAAGTCTAATGAACAATTCTTGCATTTTTTTAAAAATGAGTAAAATTAGTTTGAATTTATGAAGAATTTGTTTCCGATTCCAAATATTTAAACAAAAGTTCTTTAAAAAATTAGTTATTTAAAAATTAAGAAAAGAAGATGTCCCAAAACTAGTCTGATCAAAACAGTCAACAAAATCTGTGACGTCAAGAGATCCTTCCGTTTCTATGGTGATTGCGAGGTTTCTGCCAAATAGTTGACATTGATTTGATAAACCATTGGCAAAACACGTACAAGTTGGTGCAATTTGCGAGAAACTTTCAAAACTAGTTTTCACTGCCTCATTTCAAGCTAAGACGTTTGGGAAGTCTTGACGTCGCATTCAATTCGAGTCGAATGAATCGTTTGCTCACCAACGTGTAACAGGGAAACTTTGATTGTAAATTTAAAAAAAGAAAAAGAGCATTGAACAGAAATGTTTCTATTTAAGGTCTTTTCGAAACATTTAGCAATGAATAATAATAATAAAAAAAGCGGGAATTGTCCATTGCGGCAATAAAAATAGTAGGAGGATCATTCTCCGTATAATGCAAAAAAGCTCGTCGCAGTAAATTTTTTCCCTATTAGTTATGTTGGATATTTCAGTTACTATGGAATATATTTAATTGCAATCAAAACAAGTAATACAAATTTAAAATTATTTTTTTGAAGTTAAAAATTGTCCATGGACTGTCGCAACCTGAAGTTGCTTACTTTATCAATACTCTAATTTCACTTCATATTCCTTTGATGCCTTTACTTTTTTAGCAATAAGGACTAAGCAATATTGTGTCTGGTTGTTTTCAGATTATCTGGCGCCGTCAGCAACACGAGGGCTATAATGCGCCGAAACATTCGTCATTAGACAAGCCAACATACATTTACAAATACCCATGCCTAACACGGGACTCGAACCCGCAACCTCGCGGTCTAGAAGCTAGCACGCTAACCTTTATACCGTTTGGTCAGCCAATATTGTGTCTTAGTATAAAACTTCTACGAGTAGTAATTTCATTACAAATAACGTAATATCTCTTGTCACAAAACTCGCATGTCATGTCCGTGGACAGCAGTTAATAGTTGTTTAACAACCAACCAGGAGACACAACAAGTCAACTGTAATACTGTAAGGAAGCCTAATGCATAACCATTTTGGTTCCAATACATATTGTGTATTCTACTTTTAAATGCAACAATCATATTTTATTATTTACATGTGAAATCGGTGCAACTGTAAAAATTGTACCATCATGTCTGTGATCAAGATAAAATCAGTTAAGAATAATAAAATACTTATTATTAATTACAAGGTGACAAAGTTCTAAACTTCAATTAAATTAACTTCGGACTAGCTCAATCCAAATTTCAAAAATTCCTAACAAAACTTTCTAGCAAAAAAAAAACTTTTCAAAATAAACATCATTTAGTTCTTGTTGCCAAACACAGAAATTGGTTACTTTAAAAATCGTCGTATTTGCACGTGTGACGTAGTATTTGCAATATGGCTAGAAGGAGAGCTCGATCTCTTTCACTTCTCATGTCCACAAAAATGGAATTTTTTAATTAGGAAAGAATAGTCAGGGAAATGTCCTGTACAATTATGCTTTTCAATCACACTATACTAAACTCCAACTTAACTTGACATCACTAGACGATAGATCTTCACCGTGCTCATATAGGTAGTTAATCCATTTTAACGGAGTGAAGACATAATTCTCGCCAAACCTTAAAGCCCTTTGTTCTCTATAGGGTTGTGGTTTGGCGAACATTATGCTTTCACCCCGCCAAAATGGATTAAATACCTATGAGCACTGTGACGATCTACCGTCTGAAGTGATGTCAAATTAAGTTGAAGTTTAGTTATAGTATCAAATTTCACTTTTAATAAGTTGTTTTATGAAATTTTTTTAAAATAAAGACACATGGGCACCCCCAGGATTATTTGCAAGGGGGTGCAAACCCATTTTATTGAGTGCTAGATCACTTTTCATCTTTCATATATGACAACATAAATTACTTAATCTTTTATTTTTTCCTTCTTTTTAATTTTGATCATTTATATTTTTCTTCATTTTAATCATAATCAATTACATTTTAATTGCTTAAAAATTATTTTTTAAATTAAAATGAATACTAATGAAAATTTTTAAAACTAAACGTCACAGAATGAATTTCTTGCAATTAGTTCAAATGCTGAACCGAAATTATTACATTTAAAAAGGAACTTGGATGTTGTTGTAACTTTAAATTGAAATGGCGCTCTCTTAGTATGTAATAGAAGCGTCTGGTGCCGAAATCTTCATAGTAGATTGGATCATAACGCGACCTTGAGCTGTTTAGAGGGTCAGCATAGATTCATTGTAATCCAAACATTAATTCCAGTCTTCCTGTTTCGTCTTGTCGCCAAATAAACCTAAAAAGGCCAAATGGAGATGTTTTTATTTATAGTTTTGAATTTTGCGCAGTGAAACATATGGATTATTTCAGAAGTCATTGTAGAATAAAATGGGAAAATTTTAGCTCTAAATTTATATTGTTTGCGATTTGCAGAACGTGTTTGCATGGATAAGCATTGAAAATTGTATAATAGTGCTTTTTATTTCAGAAACGTCAAAATTAAAGCTTACCTCTGTTTTCCTATATAGTTTCTTTCCTTCTTGGTCTATTGAAATTTCATGCAGAATATATTTGTAGGATCTCACTTGGATCCTTTTTCAGGTTCAAATTATGGAAGGTAACAAACGCCAGCACACTTAAGAAACGAGAGCAAAATCCTTCACGTCTTTCTTTAATTACAAAAAGTTTAGAACTAGAACAAGAACATATATAAAATAACCGTTTTTACATTCTAAGAAAAAGATTATCGTCTGCACTTTTTCAGTTCGTAACAGAATTCAGAACAAGCCGAATAGTACAAAAGTCAATTCTTATAAGCAACTCCATGATGACGTAACATACTCCCACCTTTTTTGAGTATTTATTTACTCCAAAAAACAAAGTCACATTGAGCAAGTCCAGTCTCTTCGGTGGTTTCACCTTTCTCCCATATCTTGAAATCCCGTGGATATCGTCAGCCGAAGCATCAGGAATTGACTCGGCATTCACAGGACCTTGAACTGGATCATCAGTAACGTCTGGTACATCAGAAGGGGTAGTGACCGCCACAGGAATATCTTCAGACTGTACCTCTAAGGGAAATACTCGTTGGATAGGACGAATTATTATTGAGTTACCACATTTGAGTCGTAAAGAACGAATGTTCCCATCTCTACCTGGGATCAATTCCAATACCTTGGCTAGAGGCCAATATAAACGCTTCTTGTTAGGATTCTCAATGAGCACAACTTCTCCAACAGTCAAGAAACGAGATGATGGTTTTTGACTTTTTTCTACTAACAAACCTAAATACTCTTTTCGGAACCTGCTCCTTAAATCCTTAAGAAGTTTAGACCGAAACTTCACTCGTTTTTGAAACTTGGCAAAATCACTTAAATCTAAGTCAGTGACATCAAGAGAAGAATTACTCATCAAAAACATTGCTGGCGTAATTGCCACAAGATCCTCGGAATCCTCTGAAATGTAAGTTAATGGGCGAGAGTTTATGATAGACTCACAGTCACATAAAACAGTTAGAAGCTCTTCATACGACAAAATCGCGTTTCCTAAAGTACGCTTTAAGAGATCTTTAACCACTCTTATAAGTCTCTCCCACCATCCCCCCCACCATGCAGCGGTGGGTGGGATGAACTTCCACTTTATTTGTTGAATTTCTGTCTCCCGCTCTATACTCTCCCAATCAAGATTTTTGAATTCAGCTACAGCACCCCTAAAGTTAGTACCATTGTCTGAATACACTATCTTAGGTCTTCCTCTGCGTGCGATAAAGCGTCGAAATGAAAGCAGAAAGTTCTCTGTTGACAACGAAGTTATGAGCTCCAAGTGCACTGCTCTGAAGACTGCACAGGTATAGAGAACAATCCAGACTTTTTCACCATTCTGGAGGAAGAGAGGGCCGGCCAGATCAACACCTAACACCTCAAAAACATTAGTATCCCTAACTCGGTCAGGAGGCAGAGCTACTGGTTCAGTAACAGCTGGTTTTGCACTGTACCTTCGACACCTCACACACTTCCTAACGATATTTCGGACAGTTTTTCTAGCTTTTAGAATCCAATATTTCTCTCTGATAATTGAGAGAAGTATTTGAGTACCAGCATGACAATTTGTATGGTGTAAGTATTGGATCAACCTCACAGTCAAGGTACAGTTTTCTGGAAGGAGGATAGGTGACAAAAAACAATGGTCATCTTTACGCTCAGTTATTCTGGTCTTAACACGCAGCAATCCCTCATCATCCTTAAATACGTTAATTATTGGTACACAATTTGGATCAGGGAAGAATTTTGATTGTTCCGAGCGAATAAGAACCTTTTCGGCTCTTTCAATTTCAGTACACGAGAGTTTTCCCGTCGCTCTATTTTCAGGAGTTTTACGACAGTTATCAAGAAATCTCTTGATCCATGCAGTCAACCTGATAATAGAGTGGTAATTCGAAAACTTATTTGAATACCATTCCTCATTGTTTACATTAATGTGACACAATTTAACTTTCCTCCTTTCAGAATCGACCTCTTTCACTGCACAATTGATCTCAGTTGTAGGCCAATTTTTAGAATCCTCAATTAGCCATGCTGGGCCTTCACACCATTTTGAATCCAACAGATATCTGGGTGAACAGCCACGAGAAAGAACATCTGCTGGATTCAAGTGACCTGGAACGTGTCTCCAGTTTTCAGAAGGAGTAATTTCTCCTATTTCTCTTACTCTATTTGCCACAAAAATTGACCATTCCCCATAATGTTTTATCCAGTATAAAGCTACCATAGAATCCGTCCAAAAGGTAGTGGTCAAATCAGGCAGGTCCAATGCCTTCTGAATGGATTTAGCCAATCTGGCACCCACGCAACAAGCCAAGAGTTCTAACCTAGGTATTGATACAGTTTTGGATGGAGCAACCCTAGCCTTTGCTCTAATTAGATGTAATTTAATTCCGAAAGGTGTTTTTGATCTTAAGAAAACGCAAGCCGCGAAAGCAGTTTTGGAAGCATCTACGAAAACGTGCATGTCTGATGAGGAATTAGCCTCACAATATCTGGGGATTTCTAAGCCCTCTAACAAGGAAATATCAGTGAACCATTTATTAAATTTGTTATATAAATCTGGAGGTAAGGGATCATCCCATGATAATTTTAGTTTCCATGTTTCTTGCAACCAAACTTTAGGCTGCAATGTAGCTGCTGTTAATATGCCAATAGGATCAAAGATTCTCTGAATGGCAGATAACATCGACCGTTTAGTCAATTGTTCAGTTTTTCCTAACTGTTCCTTATCGATGAAACACCTAAGAGTATCCCTGTCTAAATTCCATACAACTCCTAATACATTTGTATCACCTTCAGATTTAGTTACGCCCTCCCCTTTAACATTGCTTTCCCATGCTCTGAGGTTAAAACACCCCATTTTCATAATTTCCTCAGACTTGGAAATAAATGGATGTATTTCCTGGGAGTGGAATACACCGGTAACACAATTGTCTACGTAGAAGGAATGACGCAGTTTGTTAACCAAATCTCGATATTGTGGGGGACTATGCTCTAACAAATGCTTTATTGAGGCTGCTAATAGAAATGGGCTTGAGCAGACACCGAACACCACGCGACAATGACGATAAATTATTTCTTCACTTTCATGGGGATAGAAAAACCTTAAAAAGTCCTTATGTTTGGGGGTTATACTTAATTGCAGAAAAGCTTTCTCAATATCTCCTGATATGCCAATAGGGTACACACGAAATCTATCTAAGATATCCGGTATCAGTTCAATTAAATTTGGACCTCTATGAAGGCAATCATTAAGAGAAGGTTTACTTCCTTCCCTGGCAGATGCATCAAATACGGGGCGGATCTTAGTAGTTTTAGAAGGTGTATACACTGGTCTATGGGGCATATAATAACCATCATTTTTAATTTCATTATCTGGGACCTTTTCAATGATTTTTAACCTCTCCCATTCTTTAAATACAGCAACATAGGATTCAAGACAGTCCTTATCAATTATACCTTGACACATTCGTTTGTGTCTTTTCAATGTTAAACTTTTATTACTTGGTAATTTGCTTTCAGTTTTAAATGGCAAGGACAATTCATATCTACCATCTGGAAACACATTTAAATTATTCTCAAATTGCTCAATTGCTTTTGCATAACGCATGTTTCCTTTTAAATTCTCCACTGGATCTCGAATACCTATTGCTTCCAGATCCCACAATTCTTTGATATTAAAAGTGGACAATTGTGTGGATAACATACTTACCACTGGTTTTGACAATTGTCTTTCACTTATAGCAGGCACTGACATTACAACATGTTCCCTAAAATTTTCTTTAATTTTACCCATTAAAGTATATCCTAACTTGGTTTCAACAGCCGTTAAACCACATTCGAGTGTAATGCTCATACCCGTTAAGATTAACCCAATAGAATCGGCTCCCATTAGTAAATCGATTTCATAATGTGACGAATAAATATCAGGTACATCAATATATTTTTCTTTTAGTTCTGATAGTACCAATATATTCCTAACCTTAGGTAGACACCCACAAATTTTATTCTCTGAAAGAACTGGAATTTTACAAGAAAAGTCACCCTTTAAACAACTTATTTCAACATTATAGAGGGAATGTTGCTTGGGACCCGTCTGCTTCCCCCCAAACAAACCGTGTAACATGATTTGTTTTGCTACAGGTGTCAAGTTCAATTTTTCGATTGCCTGTTGAGTAATGTAGGAATTTTCACTACCGCTGTCCAGAAGGCAGCGCAAAACCAGCTCTTTATTTTTATGACTAATTTTAATCATAATTGTTTGTAAATATATATTGGATACTTTTGACTGATTAGAAAGCGTATTGCCTATAACTGTGATACTAGGATCAGATTCTACTTTAATGTCTTCAACTTTAATGTCCTCTTTTTTGGGACACATTAAACTTTGATGGGATTTGTCATCGCAAAAACCGCATTTAATGAATTTATTTCGAAAAAATCGTGCCGAATGGTTTAATTTAAAACAAGCTTTATTTTTTATAAGAATACTCTTCTTATCCTTTAAAGACATTTTCTGCGCCAAAAAACAGTCAGAACTAAAGTGATTTTGTTTTGAACAAAATATACATTTAAATTTGGCTGGCCCCTCTTCCTTACCTGCATTAATCAAGACTGCATTTGTGGGCAAAGATGGCTCCTCATCCCTGCGGTTTGGTAAATTCTTCTGTGGCACTCCAAGTCCCGAGCGAGCAAGTATGATCATCTCCTCACTTTGCACCTCCGAGCGAAGGAAGGACATTAATCTTTCCAAAGAACGCACGCTTGCGTCAGCTGTTCCACTGGATGCCTCATCAATGGATCGACTCCTTTCCCAGGCACGTAGCACCTGTTCCGGAAGGCAGGACTCCACCAGGGGTTCCAGAAAATCGGCAAACTTTTCTTTCGTGCGCCCCAAACTTTCCAAAGCAAGTAGCTTACTCTCAAGTAAGTCATACAGTTCAGATAGGTCGACTTTTCCTTTGCCGGATGCGTTTTTCATAACCAGGCTTAGAAGGTCCCGTACATAAATTTGAACGAGTAATTCATCACGACCGAATCTATCCTTCAGTTGAACGATAACTTTTGAATAGTTTTCTCTCGTGGGCGGGTAGCTTTCTACCAGCCTCGCCGCTTTAGATTTTGGCACTACACTTTGTAACAAATACTGGAATTTATCTTCATCCGGAATATTGTCATCGCTATGAATTTTGCTAAATTGCGACCAAAAGGCTAGAAAATCCTTCGGCTCACCTGTAAATCTTTTCAACTCCAAACGGGGTAACTTAAATTTACGTTTTTCTTCCATCGCGTTAGCACTTTTCGATGTGTCAATATTCATGTTAATTTTTAATTCCAGCTGTGTCGAGACCGCACAAAATCTGTCCCTGTAGGTTTCCGCTTTTGCAAAATCTTCATCGTAATTCGTCGCCAAATCTTCATCATCCAAGAGAGCTTGTGCAATGTTCTCCTGTACGGCTTCCAGGCGAGAAAATTTATCCAATAATTGTTTTTGCAAAAGACATAGTTGGTTTACCGTAGTTTCATCATTTCGTAAAACCTCTTCAACATTATTGGCACACACCGTGAATGATTGTCTCAAAGCTTTGCGTTTCGTGTTTTCTCCTTCCATAGTCAATCTTTAAATCGTTTTAAAATCAAAAGTCGCGGACGCCACAAAAAATATATGTAGGATCTCACTTGGATCCTTTTTTTTTTTTCTTTTTTTTTTTTTTCCTTCACGTCTTTCTTTAATTACAAAAAGTTTAGAACAAGAACAAGAACATATAAAATAACCGTTTTTACATTCTAAGAAAAAGATTATCGTCTGCACTTTTTCAGTTCGTAACAGAATTCAGAACAAGCCGAATAGTACAAAAGTCAATTCTTATAAGCAACTCCATGATGACGTAACAATATTTGTGGATGCGAAGTTGAACTAAAGAGAAATAAACCTGGGGGTTGAATTGGAATCCTGGTGTGTGATTGTCCGAATCAAGGAAATCCTTGGTCCAAATTAATTTTAAGTGTTCACCGTTGCTCTATTTTATAAAATAATGAAATATATTCATGTTAAGTCATATCATTAAACACGAGGCACAACAACTAGTTCTCAACCATTTACGTTACGAGCATCTGTACTCTGGTAAAATATGCAAAAAGGCACAAAATATTAGGTTTTTCTTTTCTGCAATGAAAAAACATGTACGTACAAAAATAAAACAAAAACCTTAATCCCATTCTACGAAATACTCAACGGAAATCTAAAATAAAATTCAGTATCTCAATCATTTCCAAAAGCAATACATTTCTAGGAATTATTAACACCGGAAATAATTCAGACTTCCCGCCCTTTACCTCTCAACTGAAGTTTTGAAATTGTGCTAACTGATTTTTTTCTTATATTTTTTTCAATAAATCCCATGTCACCGAAAAAGAAAAACAGATTCCTTCTCTCTCTCAAAAAAAAAAAAAAAAAAAAAAAAAAAAAAAAAAATCAAATTCTAGAAAAAGTAAAAATATACCAAGCATAAAAATAATACCACAAAACTAGAGTGAACATTTACATTTGATAGATTCGATTTCTTTGTTTAAAAAGGAAGTAGAAAAAGTTTAGTTTCCCTAAAAGAAATGATGTATGAGACCTTACTCTACAAACAAAATTTAAATTATAAAAAAGCAAATTGATATTTTTCGTTCTGTTGCGTGGCTGCTTTCTAATAAATTGTTACTTTGGAGCTTTGCACAAAAGATGCGTTTCTTAACTTAGTGTCTTTGACTTTTTGTGTCATTTATTAAGTGAAATAGAAAGTAATCGAGACAGCATGTGTAAAAATGAAAAATACTAAAAAAAATTTCTGTAAAAAATGCAAAACATGAATCGTTAACCAATTCAGATACCATTACGGATCATCAAAACGAGTCGATCATCAATAAAAAAACTATGGTTGAAGAATTTCCTAAACAATTGGATTTAAGTGCTAATCGTTTGGATATTGGATTGCATTCAGATTCAAAATATCATGTTAATGATGAACTTGGTCTGAAATTATTAAGAGAGGTTTCGACTCCTGATGAAGCGTACAATTTTAAAAAAGACATAATCCATGGCGCTGAAAAATCAGTTTCTTTATCCTGGCGCAGTTTGCATAATTTCTTTGTCAAATTGTTCAATTTTATCATTTGCCATATATATATTTTTTTTATTTTTTTTTCTTCATTTTTTTTCTCAATTGTTTAAGTTGACCTGCAGTTACTGTACCCACCATAGTTTACAATACCCAAGCAAAAAACTTCCAATTTTCGCAAAATTGCGCAAGTCAATTTAAAATCATTATATAAAAAATCTCTTTAACTTTAAACTATTACTAGGGGGCTTCGCCCCCTGCTCGCTAACGCTCGCCAACCCCCAAACGCCTCGCTGCGCTCGAATAGGTTTGCCAGCCATAAAAAATGTAACCAAATTTTTATAAATTTAATGTAAGGCCTAATAGAGAAAACACCCAAATTGCAAGTTTCATAATAGAAAGTTAAATATACTATCCTCCAACATTCTGACTTAAAACTTCATTAGCTGTGCCCTTACATTGAAGTCCCAATATCTTTTATTATTTATTCTGATAAAAAACAACGCGAGCTAAACTCACCAACCCCTGAATGCCTCGCTTGGACAAACGCCTCACTACGCTCGGAAAATTCAAGTTAACGAAAACATAATAGTAAAATTTTAATTAAAGAGTAGTTGTATTAAGGAAAGAGTGGATTTTTGTTTATCGACAGAGAAGGAAGTTATAATTCGCATGCTCTAACATTCTTTATAGATTTTGAACACAATCCTTTAGGATAACATTGTAATTTCTATTATTAGACGTATTACGCCGAGAGTGATTGTTTCGTTCACGTCGCCCCGTTAGAGAACGACGTCCAACGCGAGGCATTTTCTGGATAGAAATACTTCAAAATAATAATTACTCTAATACAAAAATGCTTCAGAAAAACAGAAAAAATCAACTTTGAAACGAAGAGTTTAAAAAGAGCTTTAAAATAAGCAACGGGTTTGTTGTTTACATATATAAGGATGTTGCCATTCATATATTCAAAATCATTGAGGCTTTGTAGTAGCTTAATGATGAAAAATATTGAAATTTAACTAATTAATGAAGTGTTAATACATTATTTTGGCACGTTTTGGCAAATCTACAGCTTATTTCCTTTAAAATGACACCTTGATCATTGAAATTGGTTGAGCAGTTTAGGCGGATGGACTAACCCCAAAAAACTTATTGCCTATTAAATATATAGATTTTTATCCATAGACAATTTTAAATAAATGTAAACAGTAAAATTGGACAATTGGAACTGATTTCCTTTTGTATAAATTAAAATTCCAATAATTCTGCATCGATTCAAACCAAACAGCGAAACCGTTTTTCACACACACTAATCACAGACACTTCAGCGGAAGAATAAGCGAATGACACCACAACGGCGTCTCAAATCTCATTAATAACTGCTACTAAAACTGCTTAAACGGTGAAAATTACCACTATTCCTTCGTAAATATCGGCGATGACCACCTGGCGCAAATCTCAGCAATTACATCAATCGGTAAAAAAATTACCATTACACCAACGTAAACACCAGAGTTGGCGCCCAATATATCGATAGAAATCTTTGTTATAGAGGTGATTATATTGACCTAACACTCAACGAAATTGACTATTACAATCGTGTAAATTCCGGTGATAGTGACAACTATAGAGGCAAAAACATTCGGAATTGTGGCTGCTATACATTGGTGTAACGCGGAAAATGAACATCACAACAACGTAAATCCCGGCGATAGCTATCCCGTCTAACAGCACAAATCTCAGCAATAGCAGCCCTTACATTATCGTAACGTTCAGGCAACTATATAATCACCACACACCAATGTAAGTAATTACAATAGAGGCTGTAATTTGCAAGAAAAGTGGTCATTACATCAGAAGTTTGGGGAAGTCTGATTGTACGCAGGTTCCGTAATGAGGAACTTTCACAAGTGAGGAAAATGAATATTTTTTTGTATTTACTAGTGTTATCCAACGAATATATTTGAGCAGTGCAATTACTTTTTATCTTTATGCTTTCAATTAATCAAAAATCGAGTTTGAAAATAGCCGAAATCACAGCAAAAATCACGTGACCAAAAAGAGCATGAAAAAACCGTGATGTGGTTACGCATAGATAAAGTCGAAAAACGGAGGAAAAACCTCACTCATTCCTTGTCAAACAGGTTTTAGACTGGTTCATTATCTGCCCGTTGGTTTTTTCCCGCCAAATCGCAAAGTGAAAAACTAAATATTTCTTAAACTATCTATCCGAGCTCAAATTTTTGAAAGAATGGTAGTGATTTTCATGATTTTTTCTCTACTTTTATTTAAAAATAAAACCGAAAAACGTGAAAGTTCCTCATTGTCAGACTTGCAAGTAAGCCCAATAAGATTGCATTCCAAATTTGTATAGATCTCATGAATGATTGAAATTTTAGTAAAAAAAAAAAAAAAAAAAAAAAACTGAAATCCTCGTTTCATATGAACTGTGTGTCATGTCTGACAGCAAGGGCACAACCAGAAAATTTCTGTGCGAAAGGTTTTCAATCAAGCAATGAGCTTGCTCCTGCATTTTTCTACAAAAAATACTGTTTTAACACAGAACTTTCTCATTCCATATTTGTCCCATATCACAATATTTTTGCAGTTTCTTAACATGCCACCTGCATAATAAAAATAATTGAGAATATTTTTATAATATAATATAATATATATAATAATATAATATAATAATATAATATAATAATATAATATAATATATATAATAATATAATATAATAATATAATATAATATATATAATAATATAATATAATAATATATAATATAATAATATATAATATAATAATATAATATTGTTACGAATTTTTGTATATTTGTAAATATTTCGTAGTGCTAATTTTGTAAATAGATAAAGTTTCTGTACATTTCGCATAAGGCAATGCAATGGTTTGTTTCCCTGCAGTGAGCATATCAACGCTTGATAACGAGTTTTACAGAGGTAACTCTGGGAAGCGAGTTTCAAGGGGCAGGGCATTTAACATTATGTTAATGGGAATCTCGCCAAATTGGCGAGATAGAGCCAAGTTGGCGACGGTTTTGGCGACTAATTTTTGTCGCCAAATTTGGCGAGAAATCGCCAAATGTCGCCAAACTTGGCGACCATTTGGCGACATTTTCAGTACATGTATAGGTACATGTATCCCATAACCTATATAGGTCTTTTCGACTACTCTCTGGAAAGTTCTCCAGACATCTACCTCTGGGAGTTTCAAGAAGGTTCACGTATGTTCTCAGGTCGCCCTATAAAAGCTCAGGGAGAGCGGGTGATGCAGTTAGTTAGTTATTGACTGATTTTGAGTCACGGAGCTAGTTGTTAGCTGAGTCCGATAGTTGACTGAAGTTAGTTGATTTTGAATCACTGAGTGAGTTGTCTCTCAACGTTCATTGTGAGAGCTGTATTCCTGACTTGAGTTAGTTCTTGGATTTTGAGTCACTGAATTAGTTGACTGGAGATACTGAGCGAACTGTATTGCATTGTCTTTTGCGACGATTTAGCAGTTGTTTGTCAAGTTTTTAACTGCTGTTTTGTGCTCTATTGAGGTGAAAAGAGCTGTATTGTGTCTACTAGAACGAGAAGTTCTGGAGCTGTAAGAGAACTGTGAAGAGTTATTTTGGAATAAATTTCTGCAAGTTTTGATATGCTTTGGCGTCAAATCTTTCGAACCCATACAACGCAACAATATATATATAATAATATAATATAATAATATAATATAATATATATAATAATATAATATAATATATATAATAATATAATATAATAATATAATATAATAATATAATATAATATATATAATAATATAATATAATATATATAATAATATAATATAATAATATAATATATATAATAATATAATATAATATAAAAATAAATTGAGAAATAACGAGAATTTGAATTAAACCAAATACCTCAACATGGGACTTCATTTTACCGAGTTTTAACCATATTATCTAGATTTTCGATTAATCTGAAAATTTTGTTTACCTATAATCAACTAGAGAAGAAGAAATATTTTTAGGAGAAAGGACAAACACTTATACCATTTCAGACTAATTTTATTACATATTTATGGCGCTTGAGATACAAAGGCCCAGGGGCGTAGTTAGGATTTATTGTCGGGGGGGGGGGGAGGTGATATGTTCACCCATATTGAAGAATTGCTAGCAATAGTGGTATAAAACTCGAAGATAGTAACTTTAAATTAAATACCCTTAATTACTTAGTCAATTAATTAATTAGGCAATTAAATTTTCGGCATTATTTAGCAACATATAATTTCTTAGTAAATAAAACAATTAAATTTTATTAATTAACTCCACTCACAAAATTAGCAGAAAATTAAGTTAAGTACATATTTTGCAGCGTAATTCATAATTGGAAACCTAACTGTCGAGGCTATTTGGAAAGTTTATTAAGTACTTCTTGGTCTATGTCAATTTCTTTATGAATGAACATGAAATCCAAAACATTTCAGCGAGTTTGGGCAGTAGAATATATCAGGTAATTTTTCAGTTGCCTTAAGGATTAGAAGGGCCTTTCCGCAGTTGCAATTGTAACAGACAATGTTGCCGATTACAACCGTTTACTATCCGTTTTTTAGATGAGAAGGGTATATGCATTATGAATAGGTAGAACTAAATAATTAAATATACTCATTAACAGTCACAGTGTAGTTTTAAAGTCTGCGAGGCCCAGGGTAAACTTATCTTTGACCAAAAGCTATATCGACTTTGCACAAAGTTACAAAACCTGTTGTACAACAGTAATGTCCATATATACTTTAAAAAAGAGCTGCGAAAAAAATTGAAGCCACGGAGGTGTATAAAATAATTTCTTATTTTGAACAAATATTAGTTCTGTTTTCTTTTTCAATAAGTTGATATTTTATACACTGTTAAAAATTTTGTTCCACCTTGCACCAAAAATTGGTTCCCATTTAGCTGCCACCAACATTTGGTGCTTAGTTTCACGATTTAATGGTGCAACCTCGGACCATAAGCACCATTAAATCGCGAAACTAAGCACCAAATGTTGGTGGCAGCTAAATGGGAACCAATTTTTGGTGCAAGGTGGACAATTTTTTTTAACAGTGTACTATTTTCCCAGTATTTGCAAACAATATTTAAACAGTGCTGACCAAATACTAATCGATGGAGCATATTTTAAATGGATCATTATTTTTTTTTTATGAAGGATTTAACTAACACAGTGTCGTGTTCTTTTTCAAAATGAAGAAATTGGTACTTACTTTAATATTAAGAATATAGCTAGTTTTCCAGGCAAAGCCTCGAGTGTAATGCAACACATTATACGCAACTCGCAGTACTGCACTTTCTGTAGGAAAATACGCAACTGTCGGTCAGGAACTTTCTGAATGAGGTCAGAGGTCAATATGGTGCCAAGTGTCAAACCCAGACAGAAATGGTATTGTACCGCTAATAGCCTGTAGGCAACAGACAGAGGGGGGAAAAGACAGAGGTTAGGAAGGGATGGTATTGTCCGGAAAAAAAATGGTATTTGGTATATGGTAAAATGGTATTTTTTATGGTGTATCAAAAGCCTGCCCCCCCCCCCACCCCGGACTTTTGATAAACCATAAAAAAAAAATTCAAATTGTAATTACTAAATGTGTTCCAGGTTCTTAAAAGTAATTTACCCTTATTGTAAGGTTTGAAGGTTATATTCCGTTAGCTAGGTACCAGATAAAATTGCAGATCTAACTCATCCAAACTAACAATCTTCAAATAAATTCGAACTCCTACAAACGAACCGTTAGCAACCCTATAATAGTTCGACAACTGCATTCTCTCACAAAATGATCACCCAGAGTGCTACTAATAAACATTTTCTATTTTTTTCCCATATTTTGATAGTTCTTAAAACTTCCAATTTTCATATCAAATATTAAATTTTTTTTCCTGATACATAAAAAATTTGCTCACGACCCATCAATGTTTCGCAATCCGCAATTTGGTAAATGCTGGTGTACACAAGTGACACCAATCCCATCATCTGCAAGTTTAAGTGCCTTATCGAACATCATTTTGAATTTTTTTATAGAATTTAGAGAAATGTTAGTAGATAATGAAACCACTGGTCAGCCGGGACAAAAATGCCCGAAACTATTCAAAAATAAACTTTAAATGAGTTAAACTAAATCTGATTGCCAAATATGTAATAACTTACTTACAGACTGAGAGGCGACTGCAATTTTTGGATCCCATCGAACATCATTCTGAATTTTTTATAGAAATTGGAGAAAAGTGAGTCGATTACGAATTCACTGGTCTGCCTTGGCAAAAATGGCCGAAACTGGTCAAACATAGACTTTTAATAAGTTGAACTAAATTCAATTGCCAAATGCGCCATAACTTGCCAAATAATGAGAATTTTTTTTTTATTTGGTAACCTTCACTTTTTAATTTTCAATTAGAAAGGTTGCAGACGATTCGGATGTGTGGTTATGGCTTACTTGCATCTTTCACAAATGAGCCAAGTTGGCAAAAAGTATTACGTCACTGATGACGTAACTGATGTCGCCAATTTGGCTACTTTTACAGGATACAAGTTTTCCGAGTCAGAGATCAGAAATCGTTTGCGCTTTTTCTCATTGAAAATCAAAATGCAGTGAGTTGCCAGACAAAAATGTTTGTTCCCTTTTTGGCTAGTTATGACATATTTGGCAATCGGATTTTAGTTCAACTCATTTCCAGTCTATTTTTGATCAGTTTCGGCCATTTTCGCCACAGCAGACCAGTGAATTCGTAATCTACTCACTTCTCTCTAATTTCTATAAAAAATTCAGAATGATGTTCGATGGGGTCCAAAAATTGCAGTTGCCTCTCGGACTATAAAAAATGAACATCTTTTTTGTCTGGTAACCCAACACTCTTTAATTTTCAATTAAGAAGGTTGCAGACGATTTGCTTATCCTGCCGCCAAGATCTTTCATCTTCTAAAAGGCAGCCAAGTTGGCAATAAACATTACGTCATCAGTGACATATTTATCGCCAACTAGGCTCATATTCAAAAGCTGGAAGTATTTTTCGCCAGAGAATAAACTTGGTTTCCACCCTTTCCAGGAGATGTTGTAAAAAAATTGATTTGCTTCGATGAACTGAAATTGAAGAATGGCATGAGAATGCTGTGGGCTGAGAATTTTGAGAAAATTTAATGCAGATTTGTGCCTTTATTAAACCTATAACGTCAGGTGAACAAAGTGCAGCTCTTTTTTTGTTTAATGTTGGAGATTCAGGAACCTATGCATAGAAGACAAAGAGGTAATCTTCCGTTATCAGGGCGCAAATGTCGCCAACCAAACGCGAGGCGTCGCCAAGCTAAGCGAATGACAAAGCAGTCAACAGAATAAAAGTCGAAAGAGTTCGATTATAAACAAATGTAAAAATTTTATTTAATAGTATTAGTAAGCAAAACAAGTTTAATTATAAACAGATATTAATGAATTGTAAACAAAACAGTTTTTCCCAAAAATAATGCTTATAATAATTGGTTTTTCCAGAATACGGTGATGTCCTTGAGAATTTGTTCGAATGTTCGTCTCAAACGAACTTTCCTTTTATGGTTATAAGAAGAAATTTGGCGAAATTCTACATTATTATTTAGCAATTTATCGCTTGCGCCCGGAAAACGGAAGAAAACCAAAAAAAGAATGCATAAGGCTAGAGCAGCACGCGTAAATTATTACTGGATCGAAAACGGGAAAATGCTCCACGCAAGGGATATGCAAACGTCCCAAGTTCAAGGTAGTCCCAGTTTTGAAATTTCGCTCGAATTTCATCAAGAGCAAGCATAAAAAAAAGTAAGCTATTGCACTAACTAATTTTAAAGGGTCAAAAGATGTCAAAACGTCCCTAACGAGAAATATACCAATGTCCTACTTCCAATATAGTTAGAACTCTGAAATTTGGTATAAATGTTAAAAAAAGGCAAGTGCAAATAAAGTAAGTTATTCCGATTTTGATAAATCAGTTTTGAGGGGTCGAAATGGAATCAAACGTCCGGAAATGTGGAACACATGAATGTCTTTCTATTATCAATACGCAGATATAATTTCTATCAAAAAACTGGTATTCAGATAGTTTTTATGTATTAGACGGTCAGTTCAATCGAAACAATGCTTTACCCTAAGATTTTGTTGTTTGTTTTTTGTTCTCTATCTTTCATAGTTTTTAAAATGGGTTCGTTAAATTCAATAAATCACATTTATGGCATTAACTCTCATACGATTGCGCATACTTTATTTTACAATAGACTTACTTCATAACTTCATATTTATCGATTTCAAAGTTATTTGAGTGTTTCCATACTTAAGCTTGCACTCTGTGTATGATTGTTTTTAATATTACTTTTTTTTTAATATACAAGTACGTTTTGAGATATACAGAAATTGATCGGACAATTCTCTAGCGGACGCACGGGACATTTTGGCTCAGTTTTCTACTCGTTACAGATAAGAATTCTAAAATTAAGAGGAATCTAATAGTTCTGTTTATTCTTTTATATAGTACTTGCTAAATACCCATGCTTCGCTACGAAATTTTAACATGTGCAATATTTTAGCTAGCTGTGAGACCTCGCACTGCGTAAATCTGTCATTCGTGTATAGAACCCAGTTTATGGCGCTTCGCTCGCAGGAAGGTTCATCGCAACGCAAAATCGAACTCGCTTCGTTCGTTGAAAAGTTCATTGACGCATAAACACAGGCTTATTTCACTCGTTAAAAGGTTCATTGCTATGCAAGCATAGGTTGGCTTCGCTCTCTCAAAGGTTCATTGCTGCGTAAGCAAAAGCTCGCTTCACTCACTAAAATTTAATTGCTACGTAAAGACTTAATATTGGAAGCCTCTTCCTTTTCAAGAAAAAAAAAATTCCCCGTTAATACAATAATACAACCCCCTGTAAGATTATTTTACCACGTGTTTGTGGAAAGCAAAATTAGTGGCTAAAACTACGTATGTTGAAACTTTCAGAGATCTAGGACAATTCGAAGTAGCTTTTTGTGAAAAAATTAATTGAAAAACAAATTAAAATTTTAACATTCTTCTTGTCAGTCCAATTAGAAGGACATAACTACTTGTGTTGAAAATTTCAGAAATGTAGCCTAATTACAAATCATTTTGTAAAATATTTGTTAATTAATTAAAAAAAAAATCTGTTCTTTAAAAATCCAATTAAAAGGCCAAAACTACTTATGTTGAAAATTTCAGAGCTGTAGCCCTATTAGTAATCGTTTTGTAAAATGTTTATTAATTAATTAAAAAAAATTAATTAAAAAAGAACAAAATAAAAATTTAAATTTCTGTTTTTTAAAAGTCCGATTAAAAGGCCAAAACTACTTATGTTGAAAATTTCAGAGCTGTAGCCATATTAGTAATCGTTTTGTAAAATGTTTATTAATTAATTAAAAAAATTAATTAAAAAAGAACAAAATAAAAATTTAAATTTCTGTTTTTTAAAAGTCCGATTAAAAGGCCAAAACTACTTATGTTGAAAATTTCAGAGCTGTAGCCCTATTAGTAATCGTTTTGTAAAATGTTTATTAATTAATTAAAAAAAATTAATTAAAAAAGAACAAAATAAAAATTTAAATTTCTGTTTTTTAAAAGTCCGATTAAAAGGCCAAAACTACTTATGTTGAAAATTTCAGAGCTGTAGCCATATTAGGTATCGTTTTGTAACATATTAATTAATTAAAAAAATAATTAAAAAAGAACTAATACAAATTTTCACATTCTGTTTGTGATGCATTAAATTAAAAGGCCAAAACTACTTATGCTGAAAATTTCAGAGCTTTACTCCAATTTTAAGTAGGTTTCTATAGATCAACAGAGCCACAGACAGACAGACACACAGCTTATTTTATTATTGTAGATTACTTAGTGGAAAAGTAATACGGAAAAATATTTTCTTTAACTAGGTGAAATATGCATTTATATCCACCGACGCACGGGACACAGAGTCGGTGGCTTATAAATGTACATTTAACTTAGTTAAAATAATTATTTTTCAATTTGTCACCAATTAGAGTTATATAAAACAAAAACATAACTGCTAGATTCATCATAATTTTAGAATTGTTATTTGTTTACGAGTAGTTAGTAGTTATTATTGATTATAGCCAAAATACTAACACTACTAAAACTTAAATATATGCAATAACACTCACACTTCATCCCAATCATCCCAAGAGGTGGCTATCAAGATTTTTTGACCTTCAAATCCTCCACGATGTCTTCCCAAGTGATTAATCATTCCTTTTCTTGAGCTTCATTTCTTTTAGGGCTCATTTATCTTTGCCTTTCCTCATTGTAACTTCTCGTCTCGTTTTTTTTTACCCCTAAGAATAATAATAATAAAAAAAAAAGTTCAAAAATGGTTTCACTGCTGGATGTCCCCTTGATTATATTAATGGACAACTTCTTTTGAACTTGCACAAAAGTCGCTTTGCACTAACGTAAGTGGTCTAAAGGTGAAGAGTTTGATTAATGCGGCTGAATTAAAAGATATACTTTCCTCCAATATTTGTCTTAATGTTTTTAAGATGTGTTTAAGTTTTGAGTTTTGAATTTCGAAATATTTTCACTAATTTTATAGTGTTAATGTATACATATACGTTGGGAATCGCAAAAATTGACCCAAACAGGCATTTTTGTTTTTTCATTTTAAAATGTTCTCCAATTCATTATATTTAAAATGATACCAAAAACTTTCTTATAGTTAAAATACTTTTTTAATTACACGCAATTTCGTAAAGGTCGGCGTTTAAAACATATTGGAAAAAAGAAAATGTCGAAAACTTTGAACTCAATTTCTGGAGAAATGCTTTTCACTGTTGAGTGAATGTACTCCAACGGTGATATCTTAAGAGTTAATTAACTGATTTTTAAAATTTAACTGTATAATTTAGATAACATTTCAGAGCACGGGCTCTACCTGTTTACAAAAATTTTGGTAAAAAAATAGATTTTTTTATGTATTTTAGAATATTTTTATTTTTGGAAATTTTAATTTTTTTTAGTATTTTTCATGTTAAATGTTAAAATTTAAAAAAATATTTAAGTTATGCATTATATTTTGCTTGGACACGTGTATCAATACCTTGTCTTTAATTTCCAGTAAGAAATTTGTTTCAAAATTAATTAGGTATTATTTTATCATCGTTGCAATTAGGCCTTAATTAGTGAATTAAAATTCCATTAATTAAATAAATATTTTATTTTTTAACTTTTTGTTACTGCAAATACATAAAATTTTTTGCTCTTGTAATTCTCACAAAAATTTGACACGCTGGCATAAGAAATAAAAAAAAATTGTCCAACGTATATGTATACCTTAAGGTTGGTTTGTACGCTCAATTACCTATTTTAATGCGCAATAACTGCTAATCAGGCCGGTACCTATGACATTACGTGGATTCTGAACCACAACGAACATCCATGCCTTAATGGTAGGTTTCATGACCACCACTAACCAGTATGCAAGGTTGAACATCGTAGATCAAATCCGTTCCGGAGTTATGCTGACCACTGACAGAAATTTTTTCTAGACCGCTTTTGAAGTCAAGATGTCCCAAAACGTAAAGAAATGTTTAAAAAAAAAAAAATCGAAAATTGTTTTTTGACCGAAAACAATTATTTCATTATCCTATGCTAAGCAAGAATAAAAACCTTATGCAGTTTTAAATATTTCATGAAATTGTTGTTTTAGAAGCATCATTTTCGAAGATATTACAAATATTTCTTATTAGTTAATAATCAACTTAAGTTTGTATTGTTAAATTTATTTTTCAATTTGTTTTTAAATTTTATATATTTTTTTTGGAATAACATGTACGCAAAATGTTATGAAGATATTTTGATAGTTACATTTTCCATCACGTTCTGTAAAAATGAGTACTTTAATTATAGTTTACATGCTTATTTAATTTATCCTTAGGTCTTTTTAATCGATAGTCTTATCAAGTTGGAAAAACCCCAACCAGACACATGAAATAAAAAATCCTAGAAAATATAAAATTAAATACTATCATTAAAATTATTTCTTTTATGTGTACTTCTTTACAATCCTCTCTTAAAGTTTGTATCAAATAATTAAACCAGTTTGTATAAAATTCTCTGAGGTGATCTTAAATTAGCCTCAAAAAGCAAATCAAAATAACATACACTGTTCGAAATTAATCATAACTTAAAATTCAACAAACTGTACTTTAAAAACTACTTTTGACAAATTAAAATGTATCACCCTTTCGTGGCTTCGATCTTCAAATTATAACAAATCGTTTGAAATTTTCAGCTTATTTAAAAAAAAAAAAAAAAAAAGAAATCTATAAACGCTTGGGGGGGGGGGGGGAACAATTTGATTTTCTGGAGCTAAAAGCTATTCCCTCAGTGACATCGATGGCATTTCCCCAAAGTGGCTGCAGACATGGGGGGGGGGGGGACAAAGTGTATCCAAAACAACGGGACAATTCTTCATTAGGAACTAATAAGGATTAATATTATTTGCAGTCGTAATGAGGGTCGTCAATCCTCATTTGGAAGAAACAATTAGCGGGACAATAGTCCAGGAAAAAGTCTTAAATGCCTATTAAGTAGAGTGTGGTAATTACCAAGGTCCTCCAGCAGAGATACATCTAGAGACTGTTCTTAAGAATATATCTTCTTAAAAATTTTGTATATACAAACTATTGAGGTCTCGGAGGGATGATATTGTTACGAATTTCTGTATATTTGTAAATATTTCTTAGTATTAATTATGTAAAAGTGAAAATTTATGTGCATTTCGCATAAGGCAGTGCACGAGTTCGTCTTTACTTTGCTTTCCTGCAATGCGTCTCTTAATAATGCTTGAAAACGAGTTTTACAGAGATAATGCTGGAAAACGAGTTTTACAAGGAGAATGCCATTTAACATTATGGTTAATGGTAATCTCGCCAATTTGGCTAAATAGAGCCTAGTTGGCGAAGTTTTTGGCGACTAATTTTGGTCGCCAAGTTTGGCGAGAAATCGCCAATTGGCGCCAAACTTGGCGACCATTTAGCGACATTTTCGGTCCCCATGTACCCTAATTTTTGACTGCGATCTGGAAAATTCTCCAAATTTCTATCTCTAGAAGATTCGCTTTTCTATATAAGGCCAGGAGTTAGTTGAGTTACTGACTTAGTTGTCTCTCAACGAGCATTCAGAGAGCTGTATTGCGAAAGTGAACTGCATTGCATTGTCTTTTGCGTCGATTTTAGCAGTTGTGTATCATAGTTTTTAACTGCTGTTTGTGCTCAATTGTTGTGTAAAGAGCTGTATCGAGGCGATTGGAACTGGAAGTTCTGGAGTTGTAAAAGAATCTGCGAAGAGTTATATCGGAATAAATTTCTTCAAGTTTTAATTTGCTTTGGCTTCAAGTCTTTCGAACCCATCCACGCAACAATATCTTTTACTAGCTATGTGGCCCTGCGTTGCTGATACCCGTCATTGGTATTTAGGTCTCAGCATTTGGCACTTCGCGAACAGGCTCGCTTCACTAGCTATAAGTTTCATTATTAAGCAAACACATAAGTACAGGTTTGCTGAAAGATTACTTGCTACGCAAGCACAAGCTCGTTTCGCTCGTTGAAAAATTCATTGCTATTAAGCACAGGCTCACTTCACTCGCTGAAAGGTTGATTATTGTTCAAGACTAAGCTGGCTTCACTCGCTAAAAGATTAATTGCAAAGTAAGTTCTTAATATTAGAACTCCCACCCCTTGAAGACAGAAACATTTTTTCCCCCGTTAATACAAGAACCCAGCTTCCCTCACTTTTCCTAAAGAACATTTAACATTGTGTTTGTCAGAAGTCCAAATAAAAGTCCAAAACTACATATATGTTGAAAAATTCAGAGCTGTACTTCTATTTAAAGTCGCTTTGTAAAACAATTAACAATTAAAAAAAAAATAATAATAATAATAATAATAATAATTAAAATTTTAACATTATGTTTTGCAAAAGTCCAATTATAAGGCCAAAACTACTTATGTTGAAAATTTCTGAGCTGTAGCCCTATTAGAAGTCAATTCGTAAAAAAAAAATTTAAATTAATTAAACAAAAAAGCTAAACGTTATGTTTTTTTTTTAAACCAACCAGGTGGAATTGTGGCGCTTTAAGAACTTAAATGAAATGTGACTTTACACGAAGAAAGGTGTTTACTGAAGTTTTAGAGAAAGAGGAAAACAATCCAAAGCACTTTTTATTCACCTATTATTTGTATTTATTAGCACCTATTACTTGTATCGATGAGACACAAGACGGCTCAACAATCGACGCTGGACTATACGTCACAATTGTCTCAGTGTCTACTCTGAAAATAAAAGCGCACTTTTTTATTTTCAATTACCCATATGTTTACAAAGGGTAATAAAAGTATAACATTCAATAAAAAAAAAATAATTAAAAAAAAAAAAAAAAAAAAAAAAAAATCGAAAATGTCTGTCTGTGTGTATGTGTGTCTGTGGTCAGCATAATTCCCGAACAAATTGACCTACGATGTACAAATTTGGTATAAGGGTTAGTGGCGGCGATGGGACCTACCATTAAGGTTTTCATCAAAATCACGCATGCGCATAAGGTAGCTACCATTGAAAAAAATCATATTTCTTAGTAATTGCTAAAAAACGTGTCTAACGATTTTGTTCAGAATCGCTGTGGTAATGATTCTTATGGTATTCTAATCGTCCTCACCGCCGAAATTCCCGTAGAAATGCGTTAGCAGTGAAAAAAGTTGAAAATGAGGGTCTTAACACAAAGCCCTCTTCCTTTGAGCACAGCCCATCTACGATTGATTTTTTTCCATTTCACGCGCAAAACAGGACAATGTAATGTCTATCGAATAACATCGCAAATTTCACGATTTTGGCGGTGTTTTTCTTCTTACCCATGAAAAAATTATTGCCAAATTATCGCCAAACTG
This sequence comes from Linyphia triangularis, assembly GCA_963978545.1. Classification (NCBI taxonomy): domain Eukaryota; kingdom Metazoa; phylum Arthropoda; class Arachnida; order Araneae; family Linyphiidae; genus Linyphia; species Linyphia triangularis. Next base: position 6,525,185 of record OZ021729.1, on the reverse strand, counting down.
TCTACTTTTATTGAAATGATTGAAAATAAGAAAATGGTAAATAACACCATATAAAATTTTAATGCAATGACCAATATTATAGTGTAATTGAAAGTTGTAAGATATTCCCCAACACTAGTTTTTTACTCAGAACCTCCGAAATGTAGAGACGACAAAAAGATTAGCAGCACGCCCCCCCCCCCCCACTCTCTCCAATGAAATTTTTTTTTCATTATATATATAGAGTGGATAAAAATAACTATTTAAAAATAGTCAGAAAATTTTACCTTAATTGGGTCACTCGTATTTCTTACACAACAATAAAACCCTTAATCGGGACAAAAAACAATAATTTTAAAATATTGTTACGAATTTTTGTATATTTGTAAATATTTAGTGGTGTAATTTTGTAAATAGGAACATTTATGTACATTTCGCATAAGGCAGTGCAATAGTTCGTCTTAACTTGGCTTCCCTGCAGTGTGTCTATTAATGCTTGATAACGAGTTTTACAGAGATAACGCTAGGAAGCGAGTTTTACAAGGAGCAGGGCATTTAACATTATGGTAATGGCAATCTCGCCAAATTGGCGAGATAGAGTCAAGTTGGCGATGGTTTTGGCAACTAATTTTTGTCGCCAAATTTGGCGAGAAATCGCCAAATATCGCCAAACTTGGGGACCATTTGGCAACATTTTCGGTCCCCATGTACATGTATAGGACTTTTCGACTACGATCTGGAAAGTTCTCCAAATATCTACCTCTAGAAGTTTCAAGAATGTTTGCCTCCCCTATATAAGACCGGTCAAGTGGGAGGGGAGTAGTAGTTGACTGAAGTTACTTGTTGACTGCTTTTGAGTCACTGAATTAGTTGACTGGTGAGTTGACTGGAATTACTGAGTTGAGATATTGAGTCTCAGTGAGCATTCATAGTAGTTCTAAAGCGAACTGTATTGCATTGTCTTTTGCAGCGATTTGTGCAGTTGTGTTGTCAAGTTTTTAACTGCTGTTTTGTGCTCTATTGTTGTGAAAAGAGCTGTATTCTGTCTACTAGAACGAGAAGTTCTGGAGTTGTAAGAGAATCTGTGAAGAGTTATATTGGAATAAATTTCTGCAAGTTCTGATCTGCTTTGGCTTCAAATCTTTCGAACCCATCCCAACTCAACAATATAATTTCATAATCTTAAAAACTTACAGCATTTATTCTGTTCATATCATGTCAGAAGATTACTTAACATACTTTCAGAAGCACCGAGATATATTTCCATTTTAATTTAATTAAAGTGAAACTTAACTAATTTATCACTTCACAGACTCTAAATCTCTAAATTCACGATGCTTATAATTTAGAGAAAAAAAAAGAGTACTTTTTCTTTGCGAGTTTTCAATGCTACCAAGCAGTTGAATAAACAAGCCAGCAACAAAGAAATTGAAACTTAACTCTGCGTTATTCTTTTTCACAAACTGGCTCTCAATGACGTTCAGGTTTTTTAAAAGCATATAATAAAAGATAAAAGGGGGAAAAAAAAATAAAAAAATATCGAGATTTAGAAAAAGAAGTTTTCTTATCTCTTGAATTGGTTTGAGGAAACTGTAAATGAGGTGGAAATTTCTTAAATGGCGTACCATAAGAAGTTAAGTAACTTCTTTTGGTGCATCATCTTTCCGAGTAAGGATCTCTGACATTTCAAACTACGTTTCAGAACGAAATTTTTACCGTTCAATTCAATATTGACGTTTGAATTAAAGCTTGTCTCGCCCTTGATGTAACAGTTTCGCTTTTCACGTTTATGTTTTAAGTAAAACTAGAAATGGGATACGAAACCTGCCTCAGTTACACTTAATAGTGGATTAAAACTGCATTAAAATTCACCATGTGGATTGGTGAAGTTTACCATTTTCGATCTCACAATTTTATTATTTAGAAAAAAAAAAAAAAAAAAAAAAAAAAAAAACACTCCACCAAAACGGCGAAATGGGCGATTTAGATAAATATTACATTATCTTTCTTCCTAGTTAAACAGAGGTGAGACAGTCGTTGATGGGCGATGCTCAAGCCTTTACAACATTTCTACGGGAATTTCGGAGATTGGGATGTTTAGAAAGCATTACCACATTGATTTTGATCAAAATCGCTAGAGCCGTTTTTTGGCATTTGTTGCTTAATGGCCTTAATGGAAGATCCCATGGCCCTACCTACCCGTACACCAAATTTAAACATCGTAGGTCAATTTGTTTGAGAGTTATGCTGACCACAGACAGACATTTTTTTTTTCTAGATCACTTATTGAAATCAGGATGTTCCTTAACGTGGAAAAATGCAAAAATTAAAAAAAAAAAAAAAAAAAAAAACACTCCACCAAAACGGCGAAATGGGCGATTTAGATAAATATTACATTATCTTTCTTCCTAGTTAAACAGAGGTGAGACAGTCGTTGATGGGCGATGCTCAAGCCTTTACCACATTTCTACGGGAATTTCGGAGATTGGGATGTTTAGAAAGCATTACCACATTGATTTTGATCAAAATTGCTAGAGCCGTTTTTTGGCATTTGTTGCTTAATGGCCTTAATGGAAGATCCCATGGCCCTACCTACCCGCACACCAAATTTAAACATCGTAGGTCAATTTGTTTGAGAGTTATGCTGACCACTGACAGACATTTTTTTTTTCTAGATCATTTATTGAAATCAGGATGTTCCTTAACGTGGAAAAATGCAAAAATTAAAAAAAAAAAAAAAAAAAAAAAAAAAAAAACACTCCACAAAAACGGCGAAATGGGCGATTTAGATAAATATTACATTATCTTTCTTCCTAGTTAAACAGAGGTGAGACAGTCGTTGATGGGCGATGCTCAAGCCTTTACAACATTTCTACGGGAATTTCGGAGATTGGGATGTTTAGAAAGCATTACCACATTGATTTTGATCAAAATCGCTAGAGCCGTTTTTTGGCATTTGTTGCTTAATGGCCTTAATGAAAGATCCCATGGCCCTACCTACCCGCACACCAAATTTAAACTTTGTAGGTCAATTTGTTTGAGAGTTATGCTGACCACAGACAGACATTTTGTTTTTTCTAGATCACTTATTGAAATCAGGATGTTCCTTAACTTGAAAAAATGCAAAAATTATTAAAAAAATAAATAAATAAATAAAAAAAAAATGACCGAATTCTATACTTTCATTACCCTATGTATACATATAGGTAACTGAGAGTAGAAATGGTAATACTTGAAATAAAATATATGAAAAACTTTGTTTTTTTATATGAAAAACTTTGTTTTTATGGGTGATATTATTCACTAGAGCTAACTTCAGTTCGAATCAATCATTTAAAAAAAATAATGGGATTTAAAATGAATAATACAGTACAAGAAAACTACTAGGATCTAATATATCCATGCAAAAACTAATTTTTAACTTAATTTTGAAAATTGATGTTTTGATGAAAAGTGGGTTAGTTAAAATGCTTTCAAAATAAAATTCTATGAATTTTTTTTTAATTATTTAAGTTATACTTAGAATTCTAGTAGTGAATCATTGTATTTCATATGAATTTGAAATTCTAAATAAATTACAAATTGAGTTATGACTGGTGTAATTAAATCCGAATTAATTAAATTTAATTTATTAATTAAATGTCGAATGAAATAACTATGATATGCAGGTATACTAGTTTTTTAACACTTAATTGCATTTCATTTACAATTATAATTCTAAACGAATTACAAATGGAGTTCTGACTGGTGTAATTAAATCTAATTAATTAAAATTTAATTTACAGTTTGAATATCATCAAATGAAAGCATTATTTTTTGCAGAGATGTTAGTTTTTTAACACTTGATTTTATTTCATTTGCAATTAAAATTAAAATCCTATCTAAATTAGAAATTGAATTATGACTTTTGAAATTAAATCCTAATTAATTAACTTTTAATTTAAGTATTATCAAATGAAAAACTATTTAATGCAGATTTTGTTAGTTTTTTAACACTTATTAAGTGTAAAAAAAAAAAAAAAAATACAAGTCTAGTTCGAAAATTAAAGAATTTTTTTTTCCCAAGTGTACTGATGTCTTAAGGAAATAATTCCATAAACAAAATGTGAACTGAACATTTAATTTCCGAAAACGACATCTTCAGTAATAAAATAAAATCACAAAATCAACGAACGAATCAGTTCTTATTCTAGAATAGGAAAGAGAGAGAAAAAAAAAAAAAAAAAATCTACGCCATTCACCGGAATTTAGTTCATTTCCTATCTGAGAGAGGGCAGCACCTGCGATTATTTACCGGCTCACAGAATTCCCAGTCGGTGAGGAATGGAACTTTCCTTCCTCTTCATTCCACTAACATTCATCACCGAGAATGAAGGGAGAAACGAAATTGACATTCACATTTGTTAGAAGGCACTTTTTGTTTAGCCTGGCGTGAAAAAAATCAATCGCGTCACGGCGTTTCTGACTTCCGTGTAATCTATTTAAATTCTTCGCCATTTTGATTTGTGAGATTGGTTTCACGGCGGTGTGATCTAGAACATTAAATAATTATAATAAATATAAAAAAAGTTTTTTCGGGAAATGAAAAGATTTGTTCGTTTTGTCTTATTTTCGTGGCCGACGGTTTTCGTAGATTGGACCGCAGATAAAATTCCGGTAAAACTAGATTTATTTGTTTAAATGAAGGTGTATAAAACGGAGCGGGGAGAATACATTTGTCATTTTGTTTAAATAATTAATTTTTGCTTGAGTAAAATGGAAATGTTTTTCGGGTGAAACAATTTAAATAAAGAGAACACCACTAAAATGATATTTAAATCACTATGATATAATATGTATTTGAATTTGTAACTTTTTTTTGTAGGTTTAAACCGTTGTAATTGTTATCAAGCCGGTTTTAACTTTTCTTTTGAAAACTGACTTTCTTTTCAGACTGCTGTGTTTTGACATATTGTGAAATTTTTGTATTCGTTAGTTTCACGTTAAAGTAACGCAAATATTTAAAGTTTTGCTATGATAACAATATACGAAAAATATGTGGATCTATTGTATTTGTAACAATGCATTGCTACAAATGGGCAATTCTCTGAAAACTGAAACTACCACACCTAAAACTAAATATCGAAGGATATGAAAGTAACGAATTACTACTAAAGTCAGATGTCTAAAGTATCATACAAATTTAATAAAAAACTTTGAAGCACAATTTTATTTAACTTTTTTACCCAATTTTACCCATTTCATTGACTCTAAATTATGTCAAACAAAATATAATACAGCCGCGTTTTTAAAGCAAACAAATTTAAGAAAAATAAGACAATTTATGCTTAATGTAATCAGTATGATCAATAGAAATATAATACACCAATAATATTGCAACCTAGGGAGAAAAAGTCAAGAAACTACAGCAAAAGTTAATGTCCTCACATATGTCTTGTGTGTCGGTGCGAAGCATGCATTTATATATATATATATATATATATATATATATATATATATATATATATATATATATATATATATATATATATATATATATATATATATATATATATATATATATATATATATATATATATATATATATATATATATATATATATATATATATATATATATATATATATATATATATATATATATATATATATATATATATATATATATATATATATATATATATATATATATATATATATATATATATAGATATATATATATATATTATTACGAATTTTTGTATATTTGTAAATATTTCGTAGTGTTAATTTTGTAAATAGTAAAATTTATGTACATTTCGCATAAGGCAGTGCAATAGTTGGTCGTTAGTTTGTTTCCCAGCGATGTATGTATTGGTGCTTGATAACGGGTTTTACAGAGGTAACGCTGGGAAGCGAGTGTTACAAGGAGCAGGGCATTTAACATTATGGTAATGGCAATCTCGCCAAATTGGCAAGATAGAGCCAAGTTGGCGACGGTTTTGGTGATTAATTTTTGTCGCCAAATTTGGCGACCATTTGGCTACATTTTCGGTCCCCATGTACATGTATAGGACTTTTCGACAACGATCTGGAAAGTTCTCCAAATATCTACCTCTAGAAATTTCATGTATGTTCTCCTCCCCTATAAAAGCTCAAGAGAGCGGGTGATGAAGTTAGTTGTTAGCTGAGTCCATTAGTTGACTGGAATTACTGAGTCTCAGTGAACATTCCTGGTAGTTCTAAAGCGAACTGTATTGCATTGTCTTTTGCGGCGATTTAGCAGTTGTGTTGTCAAGTTTTTAACTGCTGTTTTGTGCTCTATTGATGTGAAAAGAGCTGTATTGTGTCTACTAGAACGAGAAGTTCTGGAGCTGTAAGAGAACTGTGAGGAGTTATTTTGGAATAAATTTCTGCAAGTTTTGATCTGCTTTGGCTTCAAATCATTCGAACCCATCCACGCAACAATATATATGCAACTTTTTAAAACGATACAATTTTTTTTTTTTATAGCATCGTTGAAAAAATTATTCTTTTTTTTAATCATTTTGAATTAAAAATAGTGGCGAAAGTAGCACTTTTTCGCGAGGAGTATGGGAAAGTAACTTTTTCGTACTAGTGTAAAAAAAGTATTTTCTCGTACGTCTTGTGTTCAAATATCATTTCTCTTGGAATTGAAATGATGTATTTTTAGAAGAAATTCATTGACACGAGTTGCCAAAATTAATAAACATCTGTATTAAGCGTATTTTTTGCCCTTGATTATAAAAAATATTGTATGCAACACGTGGGAAAATATTTTTTCAAACTTGGTAAATTAGTTGAAAAAAATATTACTTCCCCCCTCTCACTAGTAGCAAAAATAACTATATATTGTTATTTTAGGAAAACACATAAGCCCCGTGAGTCGATAATTTAACAATGGACAATGGACTAGAAAAAGTTCAGCACAGAGCAACAAAAATAATTCAGGGTACTTCGGGCATGGCATATAAGGATAGATTGAAAAAATTAAACATGTATACACTGCAGAAAAAAAGAGCAAGAGGGGATTTGATCCAGTTATTTAAATTTATTGCACATGGTGAAATTAGGGGTTTAGAATTTGTCACTGACAATATTACGCGAGGAAATGGGTGCAAATTGTTCAAATCTCAATTTAATAGGGAAGGGCGAAAACACTATTTTTACAATAGGATCATCAATGAATGATTTGCCAGCAAATGTTGTAAATTCAGAGAGCGTAAGGAGTTTTAAGAAGCAGTTGGATATGCACTGGGGGATCATCAATGGGCAATAATTGGATTACACTGGCTAGGTAAGTAACTTATATTTTGTATATATTTAATTTAGGTTATTTTGTTACCATATTTGGTTACTTATGTTTGCGTACTGTTGGTTTTTATAAAATTCTTCAGCTTGCATTATGTATTGCATTTTTCCTGAATGATTGTCAAACGCTGTGTCAACTTTGTGTATTGTATTATGTATATTGCATTGTATTATGTATACTTTATTGTATTATGTATATTGTATTGTATAGTCCTGTAACTATTGTATATTGTGTCAGCTTGTATATATTGCTTGCATTGTATATTGCATTTTTCCAGTATGATTGTCAAACGTTGTGTCAACTTTGTATATTGCATTGTATTATGTACATTGTATTGTATAATCCTGTAACTATTGTATATTGTGTGCATGATCCTGTTACTAAGCTACATTGTAAGATCGTGTAATTATCGTATGCAAGTTATTTTCTATTTCTATATACGTGTATATATATATTTACTCGACCAACCCTGTTGGGCCTTGAACATGTTGTTGGTCTTAAAATTGTATTTGTATGAAGAATTTCTTTCTGATTCCAAATATTTAAACAAAAGTGCTTTAAAAAAATTAGTTATTTAAATATTAAGAAAAGAAAATGTCACAAAACCGCGCCAAAACAAATCCGATCAAAACACTCATCCAAATCTGTGAAGTCAAAGCTTCCTTCTGTTTCTATGGTTATCGTGAGGTTTCTGCCAAATAGTTGGCTTTGAAATATTTGGTGTTGGTAGACCATTGCCCGTACAGGTTGGCGCGATTTGCGAAAAATTTGCAAAACTAGTTTCTGCTGTCGCATTTCAAGCCAAGATGTTTGAGACGCATTGAAGTCACATTCAATTCGAGCCGAATGAATCGTTTTCTCGCCAAAGTGTAACGGGGGAACTTTGATTTTAAATTTAAAAAAAAAAAAAAAAAAAAAAAAAAAAAGAGCGCATAAAGCAGAAAATTTTCTGTTTATGGCCTTTTCAAAACATTTAGAATTAAAAAAAGAAATGCTGGAATTGTCGATTGCTTCAAGCAAGATTTTTAAGTACACATATTCTTTTGATTACAATTATTGTAAAATTCTACATTTATGTTAAAAACCATTTTGTATGTCTGTGTGTATGTGATCAGCATAACACCCGAAAAAATGACCTACGAAGTTCAAATTTTGTGAGCTGGTTGGTGATGGCCTAAGGACCTACCATTAAGGTTTTCGTCAAAATAGCGCATGCGCGTAAGGTAGCTGCCATTGAAAAAAATCATGTTTTTCAGTAATTGCTAAAAAACGGCTCGAACGATTTTGTTTAAAATCGCTGTGGTAATGCTTTTTAAGGTGTTCTAAACATCCCCACCACTGAAATTCCCGTAAAAATGCTTTAATGGCGTAAAAAGTTGAAAAACGAATGTCTCTAACACAGAGTTCTCTTTCCTTGAGCATATCTCATCAACGACCGTTTTTTTTTTTTTTTAATTTTTTTTTTATTTATTTATTTTAGTTTTTTTTTTTTTTTTTTATCTTTGCTCAGTTTTGCTTACAAGAAAGGATAATATAAGAATTACCAATAAGCATGTCGCCAAAATTCGCATTTTTTCGATTTTTTTTTTAAAGATGCATATCGGAATTATCACAAAAAGTATCGCCAAACTAGCAATTTTTTCTAAGCCACTGATGAAAATATAAATATGATAAATTACACAAATCTACATCAGCAATAAAGTGTAATTGAAAGTTGTGCGACGTTCCACACCCCTAGTTTTTTTTATGGATGCACAAACTTTGAGCCTGGGGAAAAAAAAACGAAAAAGAAAAAAAAAACTCTAACATAATGTAGTTCTTAATGTCTTCATTTAGGAAGATTTGATTATGTGTGTCATAACATTTTCATAACAACTAGCAATTTCTTTTTCATTGCATCTAATTACAGTTTAAGGTGGTAATTTCCAAAATTTTGTAATCGATTAAAAAACGTTATCGAAATTCAATTATGATGAAAACTTCCTTTTTTTTTTTTTTTTTTTTTTGTCAGAACAGAACAATTTAGTTAATGAATATATTTTAACTACTGAACTCTAACTTCAACCGTGAGGGCCACTAGGAGGGTGCAAGGAGGAGTACTTTGAGTCCTGTGGATTTTGAGAATAAAAAAATTAAAAAAAAAAAAAAAAAAACGTGGAGGAATTTGGTCCGATTCATTGAAAATGGACGCATATATGATATAGGATTTAAAATATTCAGTAAAGGAGAAATTTAATGGATAATGCATGATTTGTTCTTAACTTTATTCCAAAGAAGGCTTAAAATTTACCATAGAGATATATGCCAGCAACTTCCCCCAAACTAGTTGAAACCTGTTTGTAACCAAGGGCGATATATTTTATAGCATTATAGGAGAAGTATTCAATTGGCATCATTTGCTTACAGAACAGAGAACACTTATAATCCATCTAGAAGTTGCAGTTGAATTTGACCAGAGATAAAACATGTTTAAACTTTTTAAGTAAGTATACATATTTTTTAAAATTTTTTTTGTATACCGAATATTCTAAGCAAATTAAATATTTAAAATTCTAAATAGAGAATAGTTTGGCTATCCATACGTTTTTCCTAGTTAATTACTTACAAAATGTACACAACTGATATATCTTCTTCTTCTTATCAAAGACTATGGGGACTATAACAACTCTGCTTAAGCATTTTGTACCAACCCCATATCCCTTACAGATCTGTAGTGGGCAGTATTGCACAGGATATAAGTGCTCACTCGCGAGAGGGAGTGCGCAAGTCTACCTATAGCCACCGAAGAGTTCATTTCCACCTCTTTCGGTAGCTACCCGGTAGATGGCAGCACTACCGATCGTATGTGGAACTTCTTAATTTAGAGGCAATACCAAGCAGAAGATTCCACCAGAAGACTTGGGTTTGCCACCCCCAGAGATATTGATTTGTATGGGAACTTGGAGGACTTTGCGACCATGACTGATTTAACGTGCTCCAGTCACCATTATCGAACACGGCGGTCTTTAGTCGGTCCCAGGCCCGAACTCGCAACCTCATGGCTCGCTACCTTCTAGTTGCGGGAACGATACTCTCACGAGTGGGCAAAGCGGCAGTCTTTATCTTATATATCTTAGAACTAGAAAGTTGCAGGATGCTAACGGCTACTGTTGAAAACTTACGAATATAACAAACATTTTTATTTAATATACCAGGAAGTATTTATTAAAAATTCAATTTTTCTTTTAATACTTTGCAAATGAAAATTATTTCTGATATATATATGAAATAATAATAATAAAAAAAAAAAAATATTTGACAAAAAATTGTTTTTAATGAGGAACCTATTGAAAAACTTTATTGGGAGTGAATTCAATAGGGAGATTGAGTCTATCATTAGGATCTTCACTTACAACAGAATCGAACTGAGGCCGGGTTATACAAGGTCCGGCTATTAATTTCCAGGACTGACGTAACTGTAGGAGAACGAAAAGCCGGAAGATGGCCCCAATGATTGCATATTGAAGAGCGTTTTCTTGCGCATGTGCAGTGCAATCGGCGCCATTCTGAAATAAGTGGTTCTCGTGGAAAGGCCCATTAAAACGTAGCTCTTAAATTCCTGTTGTCGAAGTGAAAATGGAGCAAAGAATTAACATTAAATTTTGCTTCGAATTGGGCAAGACAGCTGCGGAAACCTACGAAATGTTAAAACAAGTTTACGGCGAGGAAGCATTATCCCGCTCAAGAACTTTTGAATGGTTTAAACGCTTTCGGGACGGGTGCGAAAGCGTCGAAGATGATCCACACACAGGTCGGCCGCAGTCCGTACGCACGCCGGAAGCAATTGAAAAAGTTCGCGATATGGTGAAATGTGATCGTCGATTGACTATTCGAGTACTCGCCAGTGGAACATGGACAAAGAGACGGTTCGGCAAATTTTGACGCAAGACCTAGGCAAACGCAAGATTTGTTCCAGATTCGTTCCTCACCATTTAAGGGACGAACAAAAGCAATTGAGACTGGACGCATGTGGCGAACTTATCGACAACGCTGATACTGACCCTGCGTACCTGGATAGGATATTTTGAATTGAAGCAATAGAAGCAAATTTGAAGCAAAATTTAATGTTAATTCTTTGCTCCATTTTCACTTCAACAACAGGAATTTAAGAGTTACGTTTTAATGCGCCTTTCCACGAGAACCACTTACTTCAGAATGGCGCCGATTGCACTGCACATGCGCAAAAAAACGCTCTTCAATATGCAATCATTAGCGCCATCTTCCGGCTTTTCCTTCTCCTACAGTTACGTCAGTCCTGGAAATTAATAGCCGGACCTTGTATTATTAATTTAATTTGTAAGCTCGTCTAAACCTCGTCTGGGACACCCATAAAGTTTTTTTTTTATTAAAGAAACTTATCTCTCTTTTTGACTGCTATGCAATTGAAGTTATTTGTTTATTACTATTCTGAAGTTAGAGGCGTGTGTAAAAACGATGGTTTAGTGACAGCCACTAAACTTTTTTAGAATGCATTGTCATCGTCATCGAATCTACCTGAAAAGTTTTAGCCTGATTTTATTACTGCAAATTGGTTAATTAGGCCACAGCAATTTTGCCCGGCAGGCACAAACATACACATCTACTCACAAACACACACAAAATTGAAGTTAATATAAAGGATTTAAAAATAACTGTTAAAATTCAAGTTCTTATAAAACGCAGTAACTGGCACAGAGCCATTGGAATTTTAGACAAACTTTATCAAGACATCACGAAACACACAAAAAAACACGACTTCATCAATGGAAGTTAACTACTCATCCCCACATTCTTCAAATTGAAACTCAAACTAAAACTATACTAAACTTCAACTTAACTAGACATCAGTTAGACGATAGATCGTCACAGTGCTCATAGGTATTTAATCCATTTTGGAGGAGTGAAGACATAATTCTCGCCAAACCTTAGAGCCTTTTGTTCTCTATAGTGTTGTGGTTTGGCGAACATTATGCTTTCACGCCGCCAAAATAGATTAAATACCTATGAGCACTGTGACAATCTATCGTCTAACTGATGTCTACACTGTTAAAAAAATGTGTCCACCATGCACCAAAATTTGGTTCTCATTTAGCTGCCACCAACATTTGGTGCTTAGTTTCGCGATTTAATGGTGCTTACGGTCCGAGGTTGCACCATTAAATCGTGAAACTAAGCACCAAATGTTGGTGGCAGCTAAATGGGAACCAATTTTTGGTGCAAGGTGGAACAAAATTTTTAACAGTGTAGTTAAGTTGAAGTTTAGTATAGAAATGCGAACTAAAAGTACAAAAACACTACAGTTACAGACAATTAGAGTTTCGATATGCTTTAATAGCATGACGTAATAATTTCTTGTTCTGTGACCGAAAACTCTTGTTAATGCACAACAATAACAGTACAAAATAATGGGTACTCACTAAAACCAATTTGGTTTTCGTGGTAACCATAGGCACTGTTTGAATAAGATCATTTAAAACTTAAAAAAATTCTTACATTTTTTATGAATACAATTTAAATTTTTATGTATTCTATTAAATATTACTACAATTGACAAATCTCGCATTTTTATTTTTATTTAATTCCAAATGTTTCGAAAAGGCCATAAACACAAAAATTTCTCACTGCACTTTTTCTTCCATCTTTTTTTTCCCCTCCCCCCCCCTTCCCCCCCCCCTTTTTTTTTAGTTTGCAACCTAAGTTCACTTGTTAGATTCGGCGGGAAAAACGACACATTCGGCTCGAATCTAATGTGACATCACTTCATCTGAAACAACTTAGCTTGAACGCAACAGTAAAATGGTCATTTAATAAAATGACATATTTTATTTTACATTTAAAACCCTTACGCCAATGCCATGGCGCCACATGCTTGTCTGTGGATATGTCTGTGGTCAACATAACTCCCAAACAAATTGACCTACGATGTTCAAATTCGGTGTGCGGGTTGGTGATAGCACAGGTACTTACCAATAAGGTTTTCGTCAAAATCGCTCATGCGCATAAGATAGCTGCCATTGAAAAAATCATGTTTTTCAGTAATTGCTAAAAAACGGCTCGAACGATTTTTTTCAAAATCGCAGTGGTAATGCCTCTTAAGGTGTTCTAAACATCCCCACCTCCGAAATTTCCGTAAAAATGTTTTATTGGTGTAAAAAGTTGAAAAACAAACGCCTTTAACACAGACTTCTCTTTCCTTACGCATAATCTCATCAACAATCGTTTTTTCTTCTCTTCCCAATTTCAGTTATAAGAAAGGATTATATAAGTTGTATCGGAAAAAAAAACAAAGAAAAAAAAAAAAAAAAAAAAAAAAAACGCGCCATTAATGACTTATTACAAAAAATATCGCCAAACTGGCCATTTTTTCTAAATGAATGTTTAAAATACAAAAAAGGTAAATGACACAAATTGACATCAGTATTATAGTGTAATTGAAAGTTGTGTAATGTTCCACGCCCCTTGCTTGATTTTCATTTATAATAGATAGACCTTAAATAAAAACAATTTATGTCTCTTCATTAAGCGATCATTTTCAAAATTACTCACCGAATTTTAAAGTTTTATTTAAAGTAGTTTCTAAATGCACTGGGCTAGAAGATTGTAACATATCGAGTATAGAGAATGATCCTTACTAGAACGTCCACATTAAACACAGGCAATCAATTAAAATACGAGAATAAATCTTTTAAGTAAAACAACAATCGAACACTAAACTTTATTCTTAAATAAATATAGTTTCTACGCATTTCAAGAACAATGTTTCAAGCAGAGATTAAGTACAATTAATGCACTCTCTAAACTACTCAAAAGAATGTTTAAGTTATAATACTTACCATCTTCAAAGACAACAAACACAACATTGAAATCTGTCTGATCTTTTAAAGCAGCGCCTTAATGTATTCTTTTATTTCCATGACAAACACGGTGTGTCGATGAGATCACACGACCCGAAGCATTTAAACTTAACACGCTGAGCTTTGCCAAGTTACTTTAAAAGAAATTTTAAAATCGCTACAAACAAACATCAGCACTACATCTTTTATTATTCCAAGAAGTACCTCCCGATTGTCTCGGAAAAATCTCGCCGTATCTCGTTTGTGATGAGACGCGACGTTAAATTGAAAGTTAAAGTGGAATAAGAGAAGGTAATTTGAAAGTTGTGGATTGGTTTAAACGCTCAACAAAATAATTTTTTATGATGGCTGATAATAGACTGAGAGGCGACTGCAATTTTTGGACCCCATCGAACATCATTCTGAATTTTTTTATAGAAATTAGAGAAAAGTGAGTACATTACAAATCCACTGGTCTGCCGTGGCAAAAATGGCCGAAACTGGTCAAATATCGACTTTTAATAAGTTGATCTAAATGCAATTGCCAAATGCGCCTTAACTTGCCAAATAATGAGCATTTTTTTTTATTTGGTAACCCTCACTCTTTAATTTTCAATTAAGAAGGTTGCAGACGATTCAGATATCTGGCGACGGCCTACTTGGATCTATTAAAAGGGAGCCAAGTTGGCAAAACATATTACGTCACTTATGATGTAACTGATGTCGCCAATTTGGCTCACTTTTAAAAGATACAAGTTTTCCGAGCCAGAGATCAGAAATCATTTGCGCTTTTTCTCATTGAAAATCAAAATGCAGTGGGTTGCCAGACGAAAAAGTTAGTTATCTTTTTGGCAAGTTATGACATATTTGGCAATCGGATTTTAGTTCAATTCATTCCAAGTCGATTATTGATCGGTTTCGGCAATTTTTGCCTCGGCAGACCACTGGATTCGTAATCTGCTCACTTTTCTCCAATTTCTATAAAAAATTCAGAATGATGTTCGGTGGGGTCCAAAAATTGCAGTCGCCTCTCCGTCTATAAGGCCATCACATACAGCTTACCGAGGATATTTTAACATAACGAACATGCATGCATAACCCAGGATTCGAAACTGAGACCTTTGGTATGCGAGGCAAGAGCGTTAAATAGTACTGGATTGCATTGGTTATTATAATTTTTGTTGTGGTTGCTCAAGGAGTTATAAGAAGAGCGTACGCAGTGGAAGGTCACGTTATTTTTGCAAGGCAAAGCATTCGGAATTCCCCTTATCTAGCATTGAGTTAGCGTGCAATTGCAATCGTGTATTTTTGCTGAAATTTCTATAATTTTTGCGCAATTTTTTTGTACACGTCTTAGGATTTTTCACAAGTAATTTGAAACTATTGCATCCACTTTAATACTATCTTTTGCATATTTTACGAATTATTCTAAGAAAACATGAGTGGTGTTAAGGTTTCTAAGGAATTAAACTAATGTTTATCACTAAAAAACTAGTGTTCAAATACATAAATTTAAGATTTTTTTTTTAAATATTTAACTAAATATTTTAAGGCGTCTTCTTATTTTAGGCACCTCGAAAATAGGCTATTTTCGCGATTTTTTTTCGATGATTTTTGCAAACAATTATGGGATAAAATGGATCCTATATAATAAACACATCTTTCAAGTACAAGAAATTTTTATTTTTTTATTTTTTTGAACAATTATTATAATAAAACAGTAGCATCGAAAAACCCGTGTAGAAATGTAATGTTCGTGGCTTGTTGATGAAATTTCGGAAACTATCCGGCCGATTGTCACGAAATTTGAATGACATATTCTTCATAGTTATGGCTATAGCGCATATCATCAGATTTTTGAAATTTTGATTTGAAGTATTTTTTTTTTACAAAAAACTGTAAAAAAACCCGTTTTTTTTTTTTAGTTTTTCGAAAAACGTGCTCCATTTTGTTATTTTCGCGAATATCAAAAATCTGATGATATTCGCTATAGCCATAACTATGAAGAATATGTCATTCAAATTTCATGACAATCGCCTGGATAGTTTCCGAAATTTCATCAACAAGCCACGAACATTACATTTCTACACGGGTTTTTCGATGCTACTGTTTTATTATAATAATTGTTCAAAAAAATAAAAAATAAAAATTTCTTGTACTTGAAAGATGTGTTTATTATATAAAATCCATTTTATCCCATAATTGTTTGCAAAAATAATCGAAAAAAAATCCCGAAAATAGCCTATTTTCGAGGTGCCTAAAGTGAGAAGACGCCTTAACGGAATAAACAATAATACTTTTAAATCAGTGTCAGTTAACCAATACACATTCCGTTACACGAGTTGTAACAATGGTCGGAACGCATAGTTGTTTATTTTGCCACCGTATGTAAATGCAAATAAAATATGCAATGAATGAAAGTATATAAAAGTGGAATTTAAAATAGTTATTTATGCAACAACTGGGGAAAGTAATACTTTTTTAAACAAGGTAAAACGCTTATTTGGCGAGTGAGAAAGCACGAGTCAAATAATTTACCGAGTTTAAACGGTATTTTCCCACTTGTTGCATAACATACTTTTTATAATCAATTGCAAAAAATAGGTTTAATGCATATATTTATTAAGGTTGGCAACTCCAGTTAATGAATTTCTTCTGAAAATGTGTCATATCAATGCCAAGACTTTATGATATTTGAGCACGAGGCGTCTGAGAAAATACTTTTTCACACTAATGCGAAAAAGTTACTTTCCCGCATTCTTCGCGAAAAAGTGCTACTTTCGCAACTATTTGTGATTCAAAATGATTAAAAAATGCTTAATTTTTTTCACGTTGTTATAAAACAGTTATTTATGAAATTAGAGGCGAAAATAATATATTTTTCAAACGTGTTAAAATGCTTTTTACGAGTGCGATAACACGAATCAAATAATTTAAGGAGTTTGAAAATATAATTTCACACAAGGGGGGGGGGGGGGGTACATACAGTATTTTTTATAATCACGTGTTAAACATATTTTTATTACATACATATATTGTTGACAGCCAGTCTGTGGACCTCTTTTAAAAATAATATTTTTATAGCAGGACTTTAAGGTACTTTTATGCACCTATGCTCGCGATAAAGTGTTACTGTAGCCGCGATTTTTGATTAAAAGAAGTGCAATTTTTGGCACGTTGTTATAAAATAGTTATTTATGAAACTAGAGGCGAAAATAATTGTTTTTTTCAAACATGTTAAAATGCTTTTTACGAGTGCGATAACATGAATAAAAAAAATTTACGGAGTTTGAAAATATAATTTCACACAAGTTGCATAGAATATTTTTTATAATCACGTGTTAAACATATTTTTATTACATACATATATTGTTGACAGCCAGTCTGTGGACCTCTTTTAAAAATAATATTTTTATAGCAAGACTTTAAGGTACTTTTATGCACCTATGCTCGTGATAAAGTGTTACTGTAGCCGCGATTTTTGATTAAAAGAAGTGCAATTTTTGGCACGTTGTTATAAAATAGTTATTTATGAAACTAGAGG